>CM057344.1:122760715-123960715 GCA_030015575.1 Agapanthus africanus
TACTTCACCTCGTGGATCGAGATGCATGTGCTGGGTGCTTTTGTTGTGCATAAACGGCCTTGATTTTATGAAGGATACAATTTTCCTCGGGTCATGCACTTGGTCGATGCTTCTTCTCCAGACCCAACCCAGCGAGAGGCTCGGCGATTGCTTCTTCGTCTACGCATGGTTGGGGATAGCATGACCTTTGTAGATAAAGTTTTAACCATCGGTAATGAGCCTTCCAAAGTGGTCTAACCACTCCATGATGTCTTCAAGGATGGAGCTTCTGCATTGAGGACCCGGGAGATCGCCCATTTGTACTCTATCAGGCCGGGTTTTCTGGTATTCATACAGAACGCCTCGGTTTTGTTTATGAGATATAATCTGCACCATTTTTCCTAGCAATCGGGTTACAACTAAGGCGTTCCCCTCGAGGCGTTCATCGTTGATCCGGTTACTACTGAGGAGGTGTTCGCAACGCGGCGCACCATTTCATGCGTCTGAATACGGGGTGCCATTTCCTGATCAGCGAGCCGAGTCATATTCCAAGGGCCTCAAATGCCTAAGTTGCTTGGTACAGCATACAACGAGTGCCGCCGTTAAGGAGGAAAGGCAGATACTTCTTGACCACAACCATTCTGTCCCAGCCAGCAATCCCGCTGTCCCGCTGAGGCGACTGGCAGTTGTCCGTCCTTCCTGGAGAGAGAGCAGTGATGTCGTAGTTCCGCGAGCTTTTCCGGATAAGCCTCGACCGGATGCTCCTGCGACTGTGGTAGCTATGTCGTCTCCGGAGTCGGGCATTGGTTCGGAGATTGAACTCGCCATCCGAAAATGCTCGTTAAGCGAAAACTCTTATCATCGAGTGTTGGTGCTAGCTCGCAAAAGAAGAAGAAATCCTTATTCTCAACCGACATTGTATTCGGTCAGGAGCCTCATGCTCCTTATAGCAAAGGCTTGTCCGAGTACGACACCAACGATGGTCTGTTCAAAACTCCCGTCACTACTGATCTCTAAGCTACCATCGAAGCTTCAGAAAGGCTGGCCCATGAGCAAGCAGCGTTAGCTTCTCTTGCGGCGTCCATTATATTTCATTTGCAGCCTTCCATATATATATATATATATATATATTAAATTTATTACGCTTTATTAACGCTCTTCTCTTAACAGGAATCTCCATTGAAGAGGCTCTCTTGGCATTCCTCAAGACATTTGAGGAGGAGGAGAGGCTCCGCTCTTCTATGGGCCTCGGTATGATTCGTTTCGTGATGCCTTTACATATTTAGTTCATTTTATTCACAACCTGACTCCCTTATTCTTTCTATTACAGGAACCATAACCACTCGTGTTATTCCGAGTACAATACCAACCTCGGGTGGTGGTGAGGAGGAGCCATCAGAGCCACCGGCTATGGTTGAGGTCCTTCCAGGGCCGCCACGGGAGGCATTGCTGAAGCAGCCAGTGATGGATGTTGCAGTAGATCCGGAGGCCGAGCCTGATTTGGACAAAGACGCTCCTCTGTTAGAGGTCCTGAGGAGATCTATTTGACGGCTAAAGCTGAGAGAAAGCGCAAAAAGCATGCAGCAAGAGAGTGTCAGGCTTACCTGGTCGTAGGAGCGGGTTCGAGTGATGCTCGACCCTTTGACGTTCTTATGGCGGACGTTCCTTCTGCCCTGTCCACCGCTCATAGGCAGGTTGCGCGTATGGCTCGGGAAGAGGCCGAACAGTTACTTCAAGGTAGAACAACGCCCGGTCCTATTTTGAAACCTAGTAACAGTATTTTTCTTGAATTATAACACTTTTTTAACATGGCTAAGTTTAGGCGGTGATGTGGTGGGCGACGTGCCGATGCTTGAAGAGCCTGAAGTAGCAGACCTTCCTTTGGAATCTGGGATTGTTCCGACTGCCGTTTTCTCTCATTGTGGATCCCTAATATCGATAGGTGATGCGAGCATTACGATGGCCCTTATCGACTCAGGGGACAAAGGTGTGGACGCTGAATTGACCTTCCCGTTGGAACCGAGGAAGCTGTCATAGCTGGTGATGCTCTAGACACAGTCATGGTTTCTGCCCTGTCAGGTATTCCTCGAGCTATTACTTTTGAGTTCTTAATCCTGCTAGGCATATCTACTAATATCTCCTTTATTCTGAATAAAAGCATGGTAAACCCCAATGCTGTGCTGACTGAAGAATTACTGCCAGCTGTTGCCACGACTGTCACGGTTCCACCCCTCTCTTTTGTGTCCCCCCGAGTTCTCTCGGGTGTAATGACGGAAGGTAAAGATTTTTCATTTCTTTTTTCAGTGTAGATATTATTTTCTTGGATTAATTTCTTTACCATATATTGTCGCAATCCTGCAGGAGTGCTTTTTGACCGCTTACACCAGATGTTAAGATCGCACTTCGTTTTCCAATCGAAATTCGCTCCCCCTTCAGGTGTTGGTTAGTATATTCTTCATCTTTTATTTCATCTTTCCATGAGTAAACTTTCTATTGCTAATCCTTTCTCGTATTGACCGCAGTATTACGGCTCGAGAGGGAGAACGAAGGAATAGCCACGCCTCTTGTGCTTCCTAACTTCCACTTTTGACCACTGATATGGAAAATCTTGTTCATCATCATTCTTCTTTATTATTTTTTTAGGTTGAAATCTAACCCTTCTTTGTGTGCTCTTTATTCTGCAGCAGCTGCACCGGCTTTGGCTCCTTTTGAGTCTCGCATTTCCATGCCCGTAGGGCCCTTTTCTAAGCGCCAATCTTCCAGGGGTGCGGCAAATAGCAGGAAATGCTAAGTGAGTTCATCGAAGATCTTAACGTTGAAGCCCTCACCTCTGCTGTGGACTTTGCTGACGAGGTTAACCCTATGTTGGTGACGCTTGTGAATTTCCACAATGAGGACTTCGTTGGCATTTGGGTTGACTATTGTAATCGGATTGAGGCTTGTCTCCATGAGGTTGAGCACAAGCGTCTTGCACCTGAAGCGTTAACTTCGAAAGCTCAACTGATTGTATGGATCGAATAAAGTACCACTTCCATTAAATATTTTGAGCAAAAGTTGGCCCTGAAACGAAAGGAGCATGAGATAGCTTCAAGCGAATCCAGCCAATTGCATGCCCAAGTCGAAGCAAATGCCGCGTAGCTGCAAGTTATCTTTGAAAGTCTTCAGCAATACTTGTCTAAAGGAATGGTGCTGAGGCGGAACCTCGATTTTACCGAGCGAGGTATGCGAGATTGCGAGGTTGCTAAGCAGGAAATTGCTGAGAATCTTTCATCGTGCTTGCAACAAGGGGCTCAAGTTGAAGCGATACTGGCTACAATAGTGGCACGTAAGGAGGCACTGCGGGAAGAGAGTGAGCGAGTTTCCAGTTTATTGAAAGCCCCGCCTTCTTAACGGCTAGAATTGTATTTCCCACTTCTCTTTACATAAATGTAAACTGTATCTTTTAAACATTTCGATTTATGAATAAAGAATTCACATTTTTTTGCATGCGCTCCTCTGTGTCTGATGTCTAAATCTAGCGCCTATTAGTTTATTTACTCGTTTCGAAGTTTCTAGTTTATTCACTCGTTTCGGAGTTTCTAGTTTATGTACTCATTTCGGAGTTTGTAGTTTATGTATTCATTTCGAAATTTGTAGTTTACATCCCTTGTGTTTACAGGCAAACTTGTCCTAACGTTATTTGTAGATAACCCCCATTCTTTATGACAGGGTCTGTTAGGTTTGTGGTACTAGGGTTTTAGTCCGTGGTACCATCGTGTTGGCTGATGTATTTCTCGATATGCAGTTTTAAGCAGCTGTTCGAGTAGCCCCACGACTGTCGTGTCTCTGATCCCTTCGGGGGCTGGAAAAGACGTCTTCAAGTAATCTCCTTAGGTCATATTACCTTCGGAAGAGCAAACGTTAGGAATTTTCCTTGACGCTTTTTACTTGAGGTTAGGCTCAATTTGGAGCTCTGATGAGTCATAACTACTCCGCTCTGGTGTGGGATGATCTCCGATAGTCTTTTATGCTTTATATGAGTTGCCATCGAGACCCAAAGCTGGGAATATGCCGTCACTTCATTTTTATTTTAACGATGCCGTGATGTTTCTTTCCTGAAGTAGGGTAGACATCTATATGACCTCTATACTGTATATATTGCAATCGAAGTCTGGAGCTAGGAATATGCCATTGCTCAAATTTCATTTGATAGTTGCATCCGCATCCAGCTGAAATGAGGAGGAACGTCGGGATAGTCTCTGGGTTGTATATGAATCGTCAAGACTTGGAGCTAGGATTTTGCCGTAACTCCATTTTTATTTGACCCTTGGGTCTTTATTGACGTCATGTCTGCACCCTGCTGGCATGAGAAGTACGTCGAGTCGATCTTTAGGTTGTAAATGTTTCCATTAAGTCCTAAAACTAGGAATTTTCTGTCACTCCACTTTTATTTGATTGCCATGTCTGCCCTTACTGGAATGAGGAGGGAGGGGACACAGGGATTGTCTCTAGGAGCTAGGATTTTGCTGTCACTCATTTTTTATTTGGCTGCTTGGAGCCTTTGTTGACGTCGCATCTGCACCGTGCTGGAACGTCGAGCTGGAGCTGGGATTTTGCCATTACTCATTTTTTTGTTTGACCTTTGGGTCTTTGATGACGTTGCGTCTGCATACTGCTGGAATGAGAAAGAACGCCAAGTTGGAGCTAAGATTTTTCCATTACTCCTTTTTGATTTGGCTCTTTGGAGCCTTTGTTGACGTTGCGTCTGCATCCGGTTGGCATGAGAAGCACGTCGAGCCGGAGTTAGGAATTTTCCATCACTCCTTTTTTGTTTCGGTCCTTAGGTCTTTTGTTGACGTTGTGTCTGCATCCTGCTGGAATGAGAAGGAACGCCGAGTTGGAGCTAGGATTTTGCCATTACTCCGTTTTGATTTGGCTCTTTGGAGCTTTGTTGACGTCATATCTACACACTGTTGGAATGAGAAGAACTTCGAGTTGATCTCTAGGCTGTAGATGTTTCCGTCAAGATCTGGCTCTCCCTTTGATGGAGCCTGGTGGGAAAATATTGTTCCTTTTTCATTTGTGCCCATGGATTGTATACAGGGGTCAGTATGGACTCACCTGCAGGGCAGAGGAAATTTTATTTTATTTTATTTTTTATTTCCACGATGCTCTATCTTTTGAGCATTTTATATCGGGAGAGTCACGATTGCCCATTCATTTTGACTATTTATTATGGTGCCCAATCATTTTGGCCATATATTTTTTTATTTACTCGCTGCTTTTTATTGCGAGTCAGGAACATGAAATATGATACCAATTTTAGCATCAGCATCGCTGCAACTGGAATATTGCCAGGAGCGAATCATTATTTGCCGTGAGAGGACATGGAGCTTGATACTTATTGAGGCATCAGCATCGCTACCACTGGAATATTGCCAGGAGCGAATCATCATTTTCCGTAAGAGGTCATAGAGCTTGATACCTATTTAGGCATCAGCATCGCTACGATTGGAATATTGTTAGGAGCGAATCATCATTTGTCGTGAGAGGACTTAGAATTTGATACCTATTCAGGCATCAACATCACTACGACTGGAATAATATCAGGAGCGAATCATCATTTGCCCTTATCAATTTGAACAAAGGTGGCTTAGCAAACAGGGTTAAGATCTTGTAACTTTATAAGCCGTAAGGGTCTCATAAAATTATTTCTCCTTACGAGTCATGAGGACCTCGTAGGTGTACTTTCTCCTTAGGAATCGTGGGGATCCCTAAGTGTGTTGCTCCTTTGTGAGTCGTAAAGAACTCACACAGGTTTTTTTCTCCTCACAAGGTTTAGAGGACCTTACAAGTGCACATAAACTTTTTATTTTACGAGTTTGCGTCCTTTCGGGTTTTCACAAACTCGCCGGCAGTCCTGTTATTTTTACTCACGGCGTCTTTTCGGGTTTTCATCCGTGCCCATTTTTCTTGACATACCGTTTTTCTTTTTATTCTTCTCTTTTTTTATTATTATTTTTTTAAGCGAGATTGCGCCCTTTCGGGTTTTCATAAACTTGCCGGCAATCCTGGTGTTTTTATTCACGGTGCCCTTTCGGGTTTTCATCCGTGCCCATTTCGCTCGTGGACATACCTTTTTTGTGAATGATGGAACTCTCGAAAGTAGTTTCGCTACAGGTGACCCATCTGTTTACCGGTGGGACTTGGGGGTAGCTTCATCGCTGGGGTAGCTTCATCGCTGGAGTATCTGTATAGCCAGTAGGACTTGAGTTGCAACCCTCACCATTGAGACTTTGATTGCAATATAGATCTCAAGGGAGGATATCGCCATATTTAGGGCGATGCGCTATCTTTGAGTTAACACACTAGTTTAGGAACGTTTCGGTCCATTATCACCATTTTGAGGCGACGCGCTAGTTTAGGGACATTCCGGTCCATTATTAGTTTAGGGATATCTCGGTCCGTTATCGCCATGTTTGAGGTGAATTTCTAGTTTAAGGACTTTTCGGTCTTTCATCGCCATGTTTGAGGTGACGGGGCTTCTTTGCATACTGCTCTCAGAGTTCTGACTCAGGACTATAGCGAGCAGACACGAGCGTCGTCATCTATCATAGACCTAAGTTTTGACTAGTTAAGCGTAGTATTTTTTGAGGAATCAGTCGTTTATTGGTCGGAAGGGTCTTTCGCTATGCATATACATGAGCAGGTAGGCTCCACCTTGGTAGAATTTGTTTACGATGTATCGGCCTTTATAGTTCGGCTCGAATTTCCCCCGTTTTGCACGATTGGGGATCATGGGTCTTCTAACGACTAGCTTGAGCTCGCCTTGGCCGAATGTTCTCGGCCTGATCAGTTTTTCATAGGACCTCATCATCCTTGGCTTGTAATCCTCCTAATTTTGCTGTGTTATAAGGCGAGTTTCGTCGAGGGTATCGAACTCCTCAAGCCAAAGATGAGCGTTTTCTGCATCTGTCAGCTCATATCGAACCGCTACTCGTAGAGAAGGGAGTTAGATTTCCAGGGGAAGCACTACTTCTGTACCGAATACCAACGCATATGGTGTTGTATTCATGGTCGTTTTGAACGTTGTTCGGTACGCCCAGAGAGCTTCATGTAGCCTTTCGTGCCAGTCTCTTTTGTTTCTGGACACTATTTTTTTTTATAATCGAACCGCTACTTGTAGAGAAGGGAGTATCTCCAATCTATCATATGCTGTTGTGTGAACCGGCTGATTTTATGGCTTCTATAACCTGGCCCATTATCCAAGATAATTCGTTGCGGAGTGCCGAACCGATAGATGGCATGTGCCTTGAAGAAATGGAGGATTCTCCATCTTCACCTCCCTTAAAGGTACTGCTTCTGCCCACTTAGAAAAGTAGTCGGTCGTTGCCTGTATGAACCGATGTCTTTTGGACGATGCTGGTTTAATGGGGCCAAATATATCGATTCCCCATATTTCGAATGGCCAGCTAGCCACTGTTGGGTGTAGCAGATTTGGATGTTGGTGGATGAAGTCCATGTGAATTTGGCACGAGTTACACTGTTTCACATATTCGAGGCAGTCCTGAATCATTATGGGCCAATAGTAACTCATTCTTTTGATCTTTAGCTTCATCTTTGGCCCAGCTTGATGAGAGGCGCAGAGTCCGTCATGAGTTTCTTGGACGACTCTCTTCACTTCTAGTCCCAGGCATCTTAGCCATAGGCAGTCAAACGATCTCTTAGATAGAGTGTCATTGACGAAGGCGAAAGACAGAGCTTTTTTCATGAACTAATGACTAGACGATGCATTTTCGGGCATTCGTTGGGATTTGAATTAGTCAATGAAGTCGTCCCTCCAATTGTTGACCTTTTCTTTGTCCGTTATTTGAAGGGTTACTTGTTCGGTCATTCCTTTTCCTTCGAATAGCTCTGTTAATTCTTTCGAAGATATTTCTGTTGGCGCGAGACCCCTGCGGCTTTACACAATGATCCTTACGTCGTTGAGGTCTTCGTCGGCCAGTTCCTTAGCCAATTTGGCCAATGCATCCATCTTTCTGTTTTCTGCACGCGGTATACTCTTCAGGATATAGGAGGGGATTTGTGTAAGCAGTTGCTGCACTCTTTTGCCATACTTTATTAGCTCTGGCTTGCACATCTGATAGTCACCATTTACTTGGCTAACGATCAGCTGGGAGTCTCCATATATGAGGAGGTCTTTGATTCCCATGCCGACAGCGATTTCGAGACCTGTTATCAAAGCTTCATATTCAGCTTCGTTATTAGTCCTTAGCTCCGTTAAGGAGATGGCGTAACACAATATCCCTCCTTGCGGAGTCACGAAAATAAGGCCCACCCCGACTTTGATTATGAGGGTGTTTTGCTTTCGCTTCTTCATGGAAGACGCTCTATCGAAGTAGAGTTTCCATTGGGAATCATTTTCTTCCTTCTTTTCTTAGATTGTGCCAAATGCGCGTTCATCCGGAAGCTTGCAATTTAAGGGGGAGTCGGCTGGTATCGGATACTCGGCAAGAAAGTTTGCAATGGCCTGACCTTTCACTGCTTTAAGGGGTCGATACGTTATCGAGAACTCCATTAGAAGGAGAGCCCATTTGGCAAGCCTTCCCGTTAGTATGGCCCTTGAAATTAGATATTTGAGAAGATCCACCTTTGATATGAGATGGACTTCATATGCCAAGGCGTAATGTCTGAGCTTAGTTATTGCGAAGATCAGTGCCAGGCAATGCTTTTCGATAGGGGAGTAATTGTTTTCTGTCCCCAGGAGAACTCGACTCAAATAGTACAGAGCTCTCTTCTTTCCCTGATCATTCTCTTGTGCATATAGCGCGCCTAGAGAACCCTCAAGAGCTATTATATATAGGATAAGGGGTTTTCCTTTAACCAGAGCGGTCAATACCGGCGGATTTTGCAGGTATTGCTTGATTTCGTCTAGTGCATTTTAGCACTTTTGATCCCAAATGAACAGGGTCCCCTTCTTCATTAAATGACTGTAGGGACGGTATTTTCCAGAGAGGTTGGCTATGAACCGCCGGATATATGCGAGCTTTCCTTGAAGAGACCACAATTGTTTGAGAGTTTTTGGCGTGGGTATTTCCATAATCGCCTTGATCTTTGAGGGATCAATTTCAATGCCCTGGTGTCGTATGATGAATCCTAGGAATTTTCCCGAGGAGACTCTAAACGCGCATTTTAGAGGATTTATCTTCAGATTATACTTCCGAAGACGTCGGAACACTATTTTTAGATATTCCTAATGCTCCTCGTGAGATATGCTTTTAACCACAAGGTCGTTGATGTAGCATTCGACGATCTCATGGATGAGGTCATCGAAGATCTTTGTCATGGCCCTTTGGTAGGTAGCGCCAGCGTTCACCTTATAGCAGAATACGCCCAGTGGAGTCCGGAAGGCGGTATGCTTTTGATCTTCTGGATGCATTTTTATTTGATTATATCCTGAAGATCCATCCATGAAGGAGAAGACCTCATGGGTAGACGTGTTATCAATCATTAGCTCGGTAACAGGTACTGAAAAATCATCCTTCGGGAAAGCTTTGTTGAGATCCCGAAAGTCCAAGCTGATGCACATCGTCCCATTTTTCTTCACCATCAGAACGATGTTAGCGATCCAGTCGGGATATTGAACTTCTTGGATGAATCTGGAGTCAATTAGTTTCTTTACTTCAGCGTTGATACTCATCTCGAGTTCGAGTCGCATCCTTCTCGGTGCCTGTTTGACGGGCTTTATGTCCAGCGATATGGCCAGTTTACGTACTGCTACTTTTGGATCTAGACCTGGCATCTTGGAATATTTCCATGAGAAGCAATGCATGAGCACGTTCTTTAATGTGGCTACCTGTTTTTTAGATAGTAGCTCACTGACGAATGTCGGGCTCGGATCATTTTTCGTCCCTAAGTTTTCCTTAGGTTGTCCGCCGTAGTGTGTATCCCATCTTCCAGCCCTTTTGGTGCTGGTGGAAACTCTGAGATCACCTCGTCCTCGTCTTCAATTGCGAAGCACATATAGAGGTCATCCATAATCTCGTGCCCTCCCTTTTTTGAGAGTGTTATCATATGGCAGGTACAAGTCCGCTTCCCTTTTTATGGTTGAGCTGGTCCTATCTTCACGGTATAGGTCCTCTTTGTCTTATGCTTTCCAAATATTATATCACATTCCACAAATATTGTATCACATTTCATAAAGAGCTAGACGATGTTAAACATTCCGATCGAATCAACAAACACCCAAAATTTCCCAAAGAGCTCAACACTTGAGCACAGTTTAAAAATACTCAGAACATGCCACAATACCTATGGACCAACCGTAGAACTGCCAACCCTTGCCTCACCAATGGCACCGCGAAACTACCGCAAACCGTAGGGTTTAGCGACGGTTCTTACAGTCATAGAATTAAGTTAGGGTTTCGTTCTTTTAGAGGGTCCATCGCATTACTTGCATGATTTTTGAACGTTCTTTAACTTGGAAAAATCCAACTCTCGGAAAATTTACAGAGAGCGAGAAAATTGGATATTTGATATTCGTTCGAATTTTTAACGCCTTCTAAACAACTCGAAATAATGTTAGAACTACGAAACTCTCTGAATTGCCTTTACAGAAAGTTAACATCTCATGCAATTTCAGCAAAAACAAGCAACACCTGAAACACCAAAACCCAGAGACCAGAACACCAAACCAAAACGAACCCGAAATATGAACATTGGGCCGACCAGCTCGGAAAATGTGGGCATGTCACCGTGTCAAAACCAGCAAAATGGGTTCGTATTTGTTCAGTGTTCATGTTACTTCTCATATAACATTCTGCAGCTGCTTAAAAAAAATTCCGACGACTTAAAAAATTTGATAGAAACTAGCTTTTGGTTTCGAGTGTTTCGGAGTTGTTCGGTTTCGTAATTCTACAAACATCGTCTAATTCTCTAACCTGGCTCTGATACTACTGTATGAATGCCTAGCACGACAGCAAGGTTTCGGGAGGCATCATCCATGCCATTTTCAAAAAATTGCCATACTAAACAAACCTAACCATAGAATCTTAACTAGAGATTTAGACAATGCAACATGTAAAAAACTTTACATCTAAGTGAATATGGAATACAACCTTTGTAGACCGGTCCTTCACTTCAATAGCTCCGTGTAGTAGTCCCTTCGCTCCTAGTAGTGATCTTCCGGATTTAGAATGGCTCAACAAGATGAAAGGAACAAGTTTGCACGAAGTCTTCGAGGCCGAAGATGATCTACGTCAAGAAGACGCTAACCCAAGCTACCTTTTCACTAATTAGGGATTAGTGAAGCTAATACCTTAAACTAAATGGCTAATTTTGTAGAGGATGATGAAGTAGGATTTTTGCTCACTTTAGAATTCTTTTTCTCACTATTTTTCCTCACCTCCTCAAAACCTAGAGAGCTCTCTCTTGTTGATGAAGAAGATGGAGCCAATAATGTTATAGCAACCATGGGTGAGAAATATCTCATATAACTCATGTAGAGACTTTACCATGGGTTTAGATAATGGTTAGGTTATACGGTAAGACAAAACTAGTGGACTAAGTCAATGGGTCTACATGCTTCCACAAGCTTCACCCATGTGACTAATTTCCAACTAATTTGGATTTACTTTAAATAAATAAACCATTAATTATCATGAGCATGGTGTGAGTGTCATACACCCATGTAGCATGTGGCATCAAGCATGACACAAAACGAAACACAATTAATATATATCACATATATATTAAATGCATAAGTGAGAAAAGAAATGCTTAAGTGAGCTAATATTAGTTAATGTAAATTAATATTTCAAATATATAATTATACATTAAATCATTAAATCAACACTTGATTTAATAATCCGGCTATATCTCATATGACTGACTAATATTATTTGTATCAACTTATCGAATCAACACTTGATTCGATAACCCGGCTATATCTCATATAACCGACCGATATCATAACTCGCGAGAATAGAATACGGTATCACATACTCGTATTAATATTGGTCCCGCACATATCACATATATGCTCCTACTTCGTTTGGACTGAGTCAGTAAACCACTGTGTAGGACTCTAAAGACTCGTCAATACGCCGGCAGTGGGTGATGATCTTATCAAGCACCCACAAGTCATCTACGGTGCTAGCTGGACGTAACGGCTACCCGGGTATTGAGCGATCAAAAGATCAACAAGCAAGCCTGCTCTTACTCCTGTAAAGCCTGTCAGTAATAATACCCTACAGTCTGGTCTCTTCGTCTCGTATGTCGCATATCTAGTCTATAGGTGGTAAACGTCAGACGCCATAACCGATAAGTCGTGCCGATATGAGGCTCATAACGGGTCGAGAAACTACTGATAACACTTACCAGTAAATCTCTGTATCAGCCCTGGCCAGGGATTTCCTGTTATAGCCAATCAAGCACAGTGCAACATCAACCCCCAATACCGGGAAAGACAAATCCCCTCATATCGCTCATTGCCTCCATATGATTCGGGACTGTACCCAAATGCCACTGTTTTGCACATTCTATTGATCACGGTAAGGTGGAAATCAAAGCACGGTGGGAATCTCACAAGACTCTATGACGATCTCGGGTCTACAGACTAACCTGTACCAGTGTCACCAGAGAACTGCTATCTGACGATAGATATAATACCAACTAAGAGTTCTCGGCAAGTCCGTTCAGTGTACCCAGTCTCTACTGAGCACCCGTATACCATCTTTGATGTCAAACACCAATGGATGTGGGATCATCCATCGCCCATCATATGGGTCAAGAAGCGTATATGCTAGTCTACTCTGGAGTATCGATGCCCTGCCTCAATACACCCTCGACTAGGAACAATTAAAGGATGTACTTGTAGACTACCCTGGCCCCACTAGTATAATCTCCGTCATAGTCCTAGTAGTCAAGTACACATCCTAAGGGCTTTATCAACATGTGAGAGTAAGACAGTATCACAATACAAGTCTACATGTTAAGACAAAGAGCAATCAGATAGCATACTATCATGTCGAGTAAGAAAGTCCTCTCTATATATGTCCAAGCATCCACTATAATATATATCATATGTACAATAATGGCCTCTAGGGCATACACATAACTAACAATCTCCCACTTGCAATAAGGCCAGTTGTTGTAGTATCTCATACCCAACATCCCGAAGAGTCTCTCAAATTGTATCTGGGGTATGGCCTTCATGAGGGGATCCGCCGTGTTGTTCTTCGTGTCAACTCTCTTGACCTCGATCTCCCGGCGATCAACTATCTCCCGGATCAGGTGATACCGCCTCAGAATATGCCTGGATCGCTGATGGGACCTAGGTTCCTTAGCCAAAGCCACTGCTCCATTATTATCACAATACAAAGGTATTGGATGCTCGATGGACGGAACCACGCCAAGTTCAGTTATGAACTTCTTCATCCAGACAGCCTCTTTGGCAGCATCGTTGGCGGCGATGTATTCAGCCTCCATCATTGAGTCTACCATGGTTTCTTGCTTGGAACTCTTCCAGCAAACCGCCCTTCCATTTAGGGTGAAGACAAAACCCAAGATCGACTTATAGTCATCCTTATCACTCTGGAAGCTCGAATCGGTAAAGGGCTCCACTTGGAGTTCACCATTACCATACACCAAGAACATCTCTTTAGTCCATCTCAAGTACTTAAGAATGTTCTTCACAGCTGTCCAGTGATTCTCTCCTGGATCTGCTTCATACCTACTCACTACACTTAGTGAGTATGCTACATCGGGTGAGGTACATAGCATCGCGTACATAATAGAGCCTACTGCCGAAGCATAGGGTATCCCTTGCGTGTGAGCTCTCTCCAAATCAGTCTTGGGAGACATCTCTTTGGAGAGAGTGGGTCTGGAGATCATGGGTAAATTCTTACGCTTGGAATTATCCATACTAAACCTCTTCAGTATGGTGTCAATGTACCTGGATTGGGACAATCCCAGTATCCGTTTAGATCTATCTCTATAAATCTTAATCCCCAAGATGTAAGAGGCAGCACCTAGATCTTTCATTAAGAATCTTTGTGATATGAAAAGCTTGACCGAGTGCAGAATAGGAATATCATTTCCTATCAAGAGTATGTCATCCACGTATAGTTTGAGAAAGACAACCTTACTCTTTGCCAACTTCTTATATATACAAGGTTCATCTACGTTTTTTATGAAGTCAAACTCTTTGACTACGACACAAAAACAGATGTTCCAACTCCGCGATGCCTGATTTAACCCATAGATGGATTTAAGCAGCTTGCATACCTTCCTGCTGCTCCCACTGTCCATGAAGCCCTCTGGCTGAGTCATGTACACGCTCTCTTCTAAATCACCATTTAGAAAGACGGTCTTAACATCCATTTGCCAGATTTCGTAGTCATGGTATGCAGCGATGGAAAGTAGGATCCAGATGGACTTAAGCATAGCCACTGGAGAAAAGGTTTCATCATAATCCATACCTGGTCGTTGACGAAAACCTTTTGCAACAAGTCTAGCTTTGAAAGTCTCAACTTTTCCATCTACACCAAGTTTTTTCTTGAATATCCACTTGCTCCCGATGGGTTTTACCCCTTCAGGAGCATCTTCCAAAGTACATACTTTGTTGGTGTACATGGATTCCATCTCAGATCGCATTGCATCCAGCCGTTTCACAGAGTCCCCACTTGTGATGGCCTGCTCGAAGCTAGTTGGGTCATTATCTTCCATGATGCAATCCTTACACCCACCATCAATGAGAAAACCGCAATATCTTTCAGGTGGATGAGAAACCATACTAGATCGGCGGAGAGGCCAAGGTTTGTTGGGAGCTATCGAATCCTCTGTTCCCACCAAATCGTCAGTTGTAGTCTGTGCTGCTGGAACTTCTTCGAGTTCTACATCATAGCCACTAATTTATTTCATAAGAAAACCCTTTTCTAAAAACGTGGCATGTCGAGAAACAAACACCATTTGTTCCTCGGAGTGGTAGAAGATATACCCTCACGAATGTTTGGGATATCCTATATACTTGCACAGAACTGACCTTATCTCGAGCTTGTCCAGATTTTGTGTTTTCAAATAGGCCGGACAACCCCATATCTGAATAAAATTAAGATATGTCCTCTTAACATTCCATATCTCATATGTAGTGGTAGGCACTGATTTGATCGGAACGTTATTCAATATATATGCAGCTGTCTCAAGCGCATAACTCCAAAAGGAAATAGGCAACTCAGCGGTGCTCATCATAGAGCGCATAATATCCAATAAGGTGCGATTCCTCCGCTCTGATACACCGGTGTACTGTGGTGTATATGGAGGAGTAAGCTGAGAGAGAATCCCATTCTCTTTTAGATAGTTACGGAATTCCGTGCTCAAGTATTCTCCTCCCCGATCAGACCGTAGGATTTTAATACTTTTACCCGTCTGGTTCTCAACTTCATGCTTATATTTTTTGAATTTCTCAAAAGTTTCAGACTTGTGTTTCATCATGAACACATGACCGAATCTTGAGAGATCGTCAGTGAATGTAATGAAGTATGAGAAACCATCCCTGGCATGTGTAGACATGGGACCGCATACATCACTTTGTATCAGTCCCAAGAGTTCCGTAACTCTCTCTGTGTCCAGTAAACGGATTTTTGGTCATCTTTCCTTTGAGACATGACTGACAAGTTTGATATGATGATAACTCGAATGGATTCAAATATCCATCCTTATGTAACTTAGCTAGTCTTGTCGCATTGATATGACCCAGTCTATAATGTTACAAGAAGGATTCGTTCATTTCTGAACTCTTCCTCTTGTGTGCGTCTTGTACGTTAAGAACTGTGTTTTGATTTAGAACGTATAAACCGTTACATAACGCACCAAACCCAATCAACACTTGATTTAGGTAAATGTTCATACCATTATTCTCTACTACAAAGTTATATCCTTTTTATCTAATAAAGAAATTGATATTAAATTGCATATCATAGAGAGTACGTAATAACATTCGTTCAAGATCAAAGTATTGCCATTTGGTAATACATGATGATATTCAACAAATGCTTTGGCTGCAACACTTGCACCATTCCCTACTTTAGAGAATGATCACCTATTCCCAGTTCTCTACCTTTTCTTAGCCCATGCAACATATTACATATGTGGGATCCCGATCTGGTATCTAATACCCAGGACGTAAAGTGTACTGAGAAACAGTTCTCGGTAACTAACACACCCGAAGAAGATGCATCAACATGCTTATTCTTCGTTTGGGTGGCGTGGGAATCTGTATATGTCCTTATTCCCTGCTCACTCTTATAACAATTGTAAGAAAGAACGGAACCAATGTTCCCCTGCTCAGTATAATAAGCGGGTTCAGTCAATACATCCATATTATTATCTTGATTAAGGACTTTTACCTGGAGAGAGAGAGAAGAAAACACTTAGCGTATGCTCTTACAAGATTAGATTGGTTATTGTCTTATCTAATCAGGATGGCTCCCACTGTTTTTATCAAATCTTCCTTCAAACCCTAAAAGGTAAGACTAGCCGGGATTAATTACACCTTACAAGTTCGCCAATCTTTTAGCCAGGCTAGTATCGGTACTTTGAGGGAGGTTCCCCGTGCTTTCACACGGACCTAATTAAAATAAACCTCGTTTTCCCAGGGGCGTAACCCCGTTAACACCTTTCTAGACACCTACTTGATCGGTTAATTGTGATGTGTAAAACTCTCCCAGGAGTAACTCTTACTCGCAGTGGGTATCAGGATCCAACTATCTCATAGAAGGTATGGAATCTCATTGCAAATTTCAACACTTGAAATTCCCGATAATAGTTTTTACTCCTAGCATCCTATGACCTTGACGGAGGCCAAAGTACCCATAGGGCGCTAGTCAAGTTCAACCCGTTCATTTCTCGATTAAATTAGACCCGCCCGCACGATTCTTGATGGAGGCCAAATAACACCGTACGAATACCCTAATCCACTCGCATCTCATACTATAGATAAGTACTAATCAGCTACCGTACACTATGCCTTGACGGAGGCTAAACTACCGTAGCACAAATACTAAAATAGCACTTATCTGAAATGACGGAGGGCTATGCAGGTTTTTTAAGAAAACCATGAGCGTAATGAACTTGATATCATTGTAGAATTGAGTGATTTTGAAAAGTAATGTTTTTTAGGATTTTACTAGTTTTGCTAAAGAGGTCACTCCCGGTAAAGGGATCTCAGCTCTTTCCTTATCGAATAAAGTGCAGGATATTTCACAAATACCACTATGCAAAGCAAGAACTATAGAAACAAACAAAAGACAAAACTGAGTGGGTTGTATCATCTGCTAGTTTCGCTAAAGAGTTTACTCCCGGTGAAGGGATCTCGGCTCTTTCCTTATCGAATAAGTTGCAGAATATTTCATAAATACCACTATGCAAAACAAGAACTAAAAGAAGCAATCAAAAGACAAAACCGAGTGAGTTGTAGTATCTGCTAGTTTTGCTAATAAGGTTACTCCCGGTGAAGGGATCTCTGCTCTTTCTTCATCGAATGAGGTGCTGGATATTCTACAAGGAATACCGCTATGCAAAACAAAAACTAGAGCTATTCTTGTTGAAAATTTAATTCCACAATATCTTTTTAGGTTTCTTTCTATTTCATTAATCTCATTAATGAAGTCCCATCAATTATACTTCCTAAGCATCACAGACGAAACGAAAATACAACGTATGCTTATGCCATTCGCATTCGCCACAGTGTCCCGTTATGCACCGTTAGGTTACTTAACTAACTCCATAGCGGGGCAGGACTAGTGCGGGTGCAAAACATAAGCAACGTTTATTATATATCATATATATAATAATAAAGCATTCATCTCACGCATATAAACTGATCACATCACAGAATATCAGAAGCAGAAGATAACATATGAAGTATTGGATATACTAGGAATTCCATGTTTTAAATTAAGCCAGTATAAAACACGGATTCCACGGTCCTGATGAATAGCCAAACACACATCCCTAGACCCCTACGAGAGCGGAAAGCAACCCTACCAATTTTAGAGTTAGGAGACCCGGACTCGACTCCTCGAGATGGTCTCCCACTGGACTTTAGAACCTGGTTACTTGTGCTCCCCACCTTGGGTCTATCCTAATGCGAAAAAGTAAATAATATACATCGATGGTGACATCATCCTCATCCCGGAAGTGCCCCAATAAAAGAATATTACATAAATGTTTTTACATGAATGGAAAAATGAAAAAACTCTCATCTCACATAAAAACCCTCGGCTATTCAAAACACGACGATCCAATATAACATATCTCAGCAACACAAAATATCACATGTCATCAACGTAAGTAAATATGCATATCCCAATTGTCGTTGACATATAGCAACAAAACTGGCGATACACCACATATTACACTTACGGCCGCAGAAAAGAAAATGTCAAACTACAGCATTTGGAATCCACAATCACCTTAAACATCATAAACCCGAAATATCGCATACTTCGGATTTCATGCCTAACAATATAAATTCCAAATATTGTATCACATTCCACAAAGAGCTAGACGATATTAAACATTCCGATCGAATCAACAAACACCCAAAATTTCCCAAAGAGCTCAACATTTGAGCACGGTTTAAAAATACTCAGAATATGCCACAGTACCTATGGACCAAAAGTAGAAGTGCCAACCCTTGCCTCACCTATGGCGCCGTGGAAGTACCGCAAATCTTAGGGTTTAGCGACGGTTCTTACGGTCATAAAATCGAGTTAGGGTTTCGTTCTTCTAAATGGTCCATCGCATTACTTGCATGATTTTTGAATTTTCTTTAACTTGGAAAAATCCAACTCTTGGAAAATTTCCAGCGAGAGAGAAAATTGGATATTTGATATTCGTTCGAACTTTTTAACGCCATCTAAGTAACCCGAAATAATGTTAGAATTACGACTACGAAACACTCTGAATTGCCTTTACAGAAAGTAAACATCTCATGCAATTTCAGCAAAAACAAGCAACACCTGAAATACCAAAACCCAGAGAACAGAACACCAAACCAAAACGAACCCGAAATAAGAACATTGGCCCGGCCGGCTCGAAAAATGTGGGCATGTCACCGTGTCAAAACCGGCGAAATGGGTTCGTATTTGTTCAGTGTTCATGTTACATCTCATACAACATTCTGCAGTTGCTTAAAAAAATTTCCGACGACTTAAAAAATTTGACAGAAACTAGGTTTTGGTTTTGAGCATTTCGGAGTTGTTTTGGTTACGTAATTCTACAAACATCGTCTAATTCTCTAACCTGGCTCTGATACCACTGTAGCAATGTCTAGCACTGTAGGGTGTTTTTCGTCACCCCATTGAGATGGGAATACGCGCGCGCTTGTCAGGCGTACTACAGATTCCCCCTGCCTAAGGTAGGCCGGGGTTTATTGATTGTGGGGATCCGAATCTCCGGCAGCCGCGGACTAAGCTGCCGTTAATTACCTATCGCCTTTGGGGCGAGGGAACCTCCGATTAACGGGTTAAACTGGTCATGCGAACTCAATGTGCAGTGTACGTGTGTTATGTTTTGAAAGGGGGTTTGGATATATCGGGAGCCACGCAGAGTTTTTTACGGGGGTCCCGCTACCCGAATAGCGGGCTGGGGGTCAAGGGGGCTAGCAGCCCCCTTGCGGGGTGCGGGGCAGCGTCCCGTTAGAATTTTTTTTCTAACAGGGACAGTGTCGTGGAGCACATGTGTGTGCAAATATATATACATATGTATATATATATGTATATATGTATATATATGAAAGAAAGAGGGGGAAAAGGCATCCAAAGGATGTATGGGGGCAGCATCTTGGGCGCTGTGCGCCTAGGTGCTGTGCGCTCAGGCGCTAGAGTGCCACGTGTCGGTACGTGGGCGCTCTGCGCTTGAGCGCTGGGCGCTTGAGCGCAAGCGCGCCACGTGTCGGCACGTAGGCGCTCTGCGCTTGAGCGCACGCGCGCCACGTGTCGGCACGGGAAAGGCTTGCGCTCGAGCGCCTGCGCTTGAGTGCAAGCGCGCCACGTGTCGGCACGGGGGAGACTTGCACTCGAGCGCTTGCGCTTGAGCGCAAGCTCGCCACGTGTCGGCACGGGGGAGACTTGTGCTCGGGCGCTTGCGCTTGGGCGCAAGCGCGCCACGTGTCAGCACCGGGGCGATTTGCGCCCGAGCGCAAGCGCGCCACGTGTCGGCACCGGGGCGACTTGCGCTTGAACGCAAGCGTGCCACGTGTCGGCACCGGGGCCACTTGCGCTTGAGCGCAAGCGCGCCACGTGTCGGCACGAGGGCGCTCTGCGCTTGAGCGCCAGTGAGAAAAAGTGGCTTTTAGCCTAAGAAACAGAAGCTGTGCTTCAGAAAGGAAATATTTGTTATGTATATATGTATGGAGTTAAACTCCTGGGATGTTTTGAAGCTGATGAAGGGGTTCTTCTTCTCCCTTCTGTTGTTTGGCCGGATCTTGAAAATCAAGAAGTAGGAGATTTTAAAAATCACTCCTTTTTTAGATCTGATGGGAGATCTGTGTTTCCCTTTGTGGGTTTTGTGGTGGAAAACTACTTAGTTTTGGTAAAGAAAAAGTAAAACTCTTGATTTAATTCAAAAGAATTGAGAAGGTTTAGAACCTTGGAGAAGGAGCAGGAGGCACAAAGAACCCTAGTTTTTGGTGGAATGAAAAAGTCTTTCCCTTTATTCATCATCATGTTGCCTTATATAGGCTTACATATTTACATATAGCCCCTTAGGCTTTACAAAAATAGCATCTTAGCCATCCCATGGCTCATGTTCCATTTCATTTTTGCATATAAGCCATGGGTTTACAAAATATTGGCTTTATGCCCATTTTGTTTACATTCATGCATAAACAATTACATAAAAATTATTTATTACATGATTTTGTTGTTGGCATGGGGAGGCTAGCTACTGGCTCGACTTGGACATGGGCCCGCTTGACCTGGGCTTGGGCCCACCTGGCTTGGGGTTGACTTTGATTTTGACTTGGTCAACCGGGGTGTAAATTTTTACCCCAACAAATTGCCCCCATCAATAAATGCACACCGCATATGTGAGTCGTGTGCATGAAATTGATGGATCTTCTTTCACGTGGAGGCGACTTGCTTTGGTTCCCACTTTTTAGGATGCACTGCCCTTTATATGACATGGACGGTCGACGCTTGACGCGTCTCCGAGACAGAGTATCCGTGGTAGACGTTTCCCTTGCCCGGGGCGATCCGGTTCCTGCTTTGTAGGAAGCCTACACTGCCCTTTTTAAGATATGGACGGTCGACGCTTGACTCGTCTCCGAGGCGGAGTGTCCGTGGTAGACGTTTCCCTGACCCAGAGTGATTTGGTTCCCGATTTGTGGGGAGCCTGCACTGCCCGTTTCGCGACATGGACGGTCGACGCTCTGATCCGGAGCGATTTGGTAGACGTGTCCCCGGTACGGAGTGTCGCTGGTCGACGTTTCCCTGAGGCGGAGTGTCGTTGTTGGACTTTTCCCTGATGCGGAGTGTCTGTGCTAGACATTTTCCCGATGCAGAGTGTCGCTTGCTGACGTGTCCCCGGCGGAGTGTCGTTGTTGGACTTTTCCCTGATGCGGAGTGTCTGTGTTGGACGTTCCCCCGATGCAGAGTGTCGCTTGCTGACGTGTCCCCGGCACGGAGTGTCTGCTTGACGTTTCCCCGGCACGGAGTGTCATTGTTCGACTTTTCCCCGGCACGGAGTGTCGCTGATCGACTTTTCCCCGGCGCGGAGTGTCGAGTTGACTTTTCCCCGGCGCGGAGTGTCGGGTTGACTTTTCCCCGGCACGGAGTGTCGCTGATGGACTTTTCCCCGGCGCGGAATGTCGGGTTGACTTTTCCCCGGCACGGAGTGTCGCTGATGGACTTTTCCCCGGCGCGGAGTGTCGCTGGTTGACTTTTCCCCGGCACGGAGTGTCGCTTATGGACTTTTCCCCGGCGTGGAGTGTCGGGTTGACTTTTCCCCGGCACGGAGTGTCGCTGATGGACTTTTCCCCGGTGCGGAGTGTCGGGTTGACTTTTCCCCGGCACGGAGTGTCGCTGATCGACTTTTCCCCGGCACGGAGTGTCGGGTTGACTTTTCCCCGGCACGGAGTGTCGCTGATGGACTTTTCCCCGGCGCGGAGTGTCGGGTTGACTTTTCCCCGGCACGGAGTGTCGCTGATGGACTTTTCCCCGGCGCGGAGTGTCGGGTTGACTTTTCCCCGGCACGGAGTGTCGCTGATGGACTTTTCCCCGGCGCGGAGTGTCGGGTTGACTTTTCCCCGGCACGGAGTGTCGCTGATCGACTTTTCCCCGGCGCGGAGTGTCGCGGGTTGATTTGAGTTCGAGGCGGAGCATAATTCCGGCAGGAAAGTTAGATATCCCGAAGCGAAGCATGATTTCGACACGGGGTAAATTCTGGGACGAAGCATGATTCCGCCATAAAGGTTGTTGGTTTGATTTGATTTGGGTTGATATCAGCATCGCTACACTAGAATATGGTACCAGGAGCGAATCATCATCTGTCTTGAGAGGATGTGGGAATTGTTTTTTTTTTGTTTGGCATCTGCATTGCTGCACTGGAATAATGCCAGGAGCAACTCATCATTTGCCCCGAGAGGATTTAGGGATTTTTTTTTGTCGGCATCTGCATTGCTGCACTGGAATGATGCCAGGAGCAACTCATCATTTGCCCCGGGAGGATTTGGATTTGGTTGGTTTGGCATCTGCATTGCTGCACTGGAATAATGCCAGGAGCAACTCATCATTTGTCCCGAGAGGATTTGGGAATTGGTGGCTTAGGAGACAGGTTTAGATCTCTATCACCTAAGGCTTTTCCACTTTGTGAGCCATAAGGTTCTCACAAAGCATTTTCTCCCTACGGGTCGTGAGGATCCCGCGGGTGTATTTTCTCCTTAGAAGTCGTGGGGACTCCTAAGTGTGTTGCTCTTTTGTGAGTCGTAGGGATCTCACGCGGGAATTTTCTCCTCACAAAGTCGAGAGGACTTTGCGAGTGCATTTCATTTCCTTTTTTTTTACGAGTTTGCGCCCTTTCGGGTTTTCACAAACTCACCGGCAGTCTTGCTGTTTTTACTCACGGAGCCCTTTCGGGTTTTCATCCGTGCCCGTTTTGCTTGTGGACATACCGTTCTTCCTCTTTTTTCTTCTTTTTTTTTTCTTCTTTTTTTTTGGAGAGATCGGGATCGTTTTACGCCCGTAGATTGTATACGGTTTTGCAGGATGTATGATCCAGACCGTAGGGCCAAAGACAATTCGGGACTTTGTTGGCGTCTGCATCGCTGCACCGGAATATGGTACCAGGAGCGACTCATCATTCGCCGCTTGGGAATTTGAGTTTGGAATTTGGTTGGCGTCTGCATTGCTGCACTGGAATATGGTACCAGGAGCAACTCATCATTCGCCATTTTGGGGTGTGGGGTTGGAATTTGGTTGGCGTCTGCATCGCTACACTGGAATATGGTACCAGGAGCGACTCATCATTCGCCATTTGGGGTATGGGGAGCGATGGCTTAGGAAACAGGTTTAGGTCCCTATCGCTTAAGGCTTTTCAATTTTATTGGCCATGAGGGTCCCATAAAAGCATTTTCTCCCTACGAGTCGTAAGGATCTCGCAGGTATATGTTCTCCTTAGGAGTCGTGAGGGCTCCTAAGTGTGCTTTTCCTTTGTGAGCCGTAAGGATCCCCCAAAGGCTTGTTCTCCTCATGTACCGTGAGGACACATGAGTGGATTTCCCTCGTTCCCAGTTTAATGACTTAGAGGTTGACTGTTTCCAGTTTAACAACTTAGCGGTCATCTGTTTCCAGTTTAACGACTTGGCGGTCATCTGTTTCCAGTTTAACGACTTGGAGGTTATCTGTTTCCAGTTTAACGACTTGGTGGTCATCTGTTTCCAGTTTAACGACTTGGTGGTCATCTGTTTCCAGTTTAACGACTTAGAGGTCATCTGTTTCCAGTTTAACGACTTGGAGGTCATCTGTTTCCAGTTTGACGACTTGGAAGTCATCTGTTTCCCGTTTAACGACTTGGAGGTCATCTGTTTCGAGTTTAATGACTTGGTGGTCATCTGTTTCCAGTTTAACGACTTGGTGGTCATCTGTTTCCAGTTTAAGGACTTGGAGGTCATCTGTTTCCAGTTTAATGACTTGGTGGTCATCTGTTTCCAGTTTAAAGACTTAGAGGTCATCTGTTTCCAGTTTAACGACTTGGTGGTCATCTGTTTCCAGTTTAACGACTTGGAGGTCATCTGTTTCCAGTTTAACGACTTGGTGGTCATCTGTTTCCAGTTTAACGACTTGGTGGTCTGTTGTTTCCAGTTTAACGACTTAGGGGTCTGTTGTTTCCAGTTTAACGACTTGGTGGTCATCTGTTTCCAGTTTAACGACTTAGAGGTCATCTGTTTCCAGTTTAATGACTTGGTGGTCATCTGTTTCCAGTTTAATGACTTGGAGGTCATCTGTTTCCATTTTAAAGACTTAGGGGTCTGTTGTTTCCAGTTTAACGACCTGGTGGTCATCTGTTTCCAGTTTAACGACTTGGAGGTCATATGTTTCCAGTTTAACGACTTGGTGGTCATCTGTTTCCAGTTTAACGACTTGGTGGTCATCTGTTTCCAGTTTAAGGACTTGGAGGTCATCTGTTTCCAGTTTAACGACTTCGAGGTCATCTGTTTCTAGTTTAACGACTTGGTGGTCATCTGTTTCCAGTTTGACGACTTGGAGGTCATCTGTTTCCAGTTTAATGACTTCGAGGTCATCTATTTCCAGTTTAACGACTTGGTGGTCATCTGTTTCCAGTTTAACGACTTGGAGGTCATCTGTTTCCAGTTTAAAGACTTAGGGGTCTGTTGTTTCCAGTTTAACGACTTGGTGGTCATCTGTTTCCAGTTTAACGACTTGGAGGTCATCTGTTTCCAGTTTAACGACTTAGGGGTCTGTTGTTTCCAGTTTAACGACTTGGTGGTCATCTGTTTCCAGTTTAACGACTTGGAGGTCATCTGTTTCCAGTTTAAAGACTTAGGGGTCTGTTGTTTCCAGTTTAACGACTTGGTGGTCATCTGTTTCCAGTTTAACGACTTAGAGGTCATCTGTTTCCAGTTTAACGACTTGGAGGTCATCTGTTTCCAGTTTAAAGACTTAGGGGTCTGTTGTTTCTAGTTTAACGACTTGGTGGTCATCTGTTTCCAGTTTAACGACTTGGTGGTCATCTGTTTCCAGTTTAATGACTTGGAGGTCATCTGTTTCCAGTTTAACGACTTGGTGGTCATCTATTTCCAGTTTAACGACTTGGAGGTCATCTGTTTCCAGTTTAAAGACTTAGGGGTCTGTTGTTTCCAGTTTAATGACTTGGTGGTCATCTGTTTCCAGTTTAACGACTTGGAGGTCATCTGTTTCCCTGTTTCCAGTTTAACGACTTGGTGGTCATCTGTTTCCAGTTTAACGACTTGGAGGTCATCTGTTTCCAGTTTAACGACTTGGTGGTCATCTGTTTCCAGTTTAACGACTTAGAGGTCATCTGTTTCCAGTTTAACGACTTGGTGGTCATCTGTTTCCAGTTTAACGACTTGGTGGTCATCTGTTTCCAGTTTAACGACTTGGAGGTCATCTGTTTCCAGTTTAAAGACTTAGGGGTCTGTTGTTTCCAGTTTAACGACTTGGTGGTCATCTGTTTCCAGTTTAACGACTTGGAGGTCATCTGTTTCCAGTTTAACGACTTGGTGGTCATCTATTTCCAGTTTAACGATTTGGAGGTCATCTGTTTACAGTTTAAAGTCTTAGGGGTCTGTTGTTTCCAGTTTAACGACTTGGTGGTCATCTGTTTCCAGTTTAATGACTTAGAGGTCATATGTTTCCAGTTTAACGACTTGGAGGTCATCTGTTTCCAGTTTAAAGACTTTGGGGTCAATTGATGGCGAGCTTAGAATTTTGGGGTGGGGGCCGGCATCAGCGTTGCTAACACTGAAGCAGAGGTGCCAGGAGCAATTCATCATTTGCCTACTCTTGTTGGCGGAGCGATGGCTTAGGAGACGGGTTTAGGTCCCTATCGCCTAAGGTTTTTCAATTTTTATGGGCCGTGAGGGTCCCATAAAAGCATTTTCTCCCTGCGAGTCGTGAGGATCCCGCAGGTGTATTTTCTCCTTAGGAGTCGTGAGGACTCCTAAGTGTTTTTTTCCTTTGTGAGTCGTAAGGATCCCACAAAGGTTTGTTCTCCTCATGTATCGTGAGGACACATGAGTGGGTCTTCTCAATGGAGCATAACTCTAAAGGCGGAGACCAGCCGCGTAACTGGTGATTACGGTGGGGCATGGGTATGATGAGAATTATTTGGGCCCGTGGATTATATACGGCAGTCAATTTAGGGACTAACCGTAGGGCCGGAAGAATTTTGGGAAACTGGATTTTTGTTGGCGTCTGCATTGCTGCACTGGAATAATGCCAGGAGCAACTCATCACTCGCCCTTGTTTTTTTTTTTTTTGGTTTTTGTTTTTGTTTTACCGCGATTGCTCTATCATTTCAGCTTTTCTTATCGCGAAGGTCGCGATTGCCCTATCATTTCGGCTTTTATTCGCGGTTGCCCCATCATTTCGGCTTTTATTTCATCTTTATTTTACTCGCTGATTTTTATTGCGAGTTGCCCCATCATTTCGGCTTTTATTTTTTTTTATTTACACATTTTTATTTACTCATGCATATATATATATATATATCTATATATATATATATATATATATTTACATTCCCAGTTTAACAACTTAGAGGTCGACGGTTCCCAGTTTAACGACGTGGGGGTCATCTGTTCCCAGTTTAACGACGTGGTGGTCCTTTTTGCTTATCCCAGCTCCTTGAACTTTGATCTTGGCGGAGCTGTATTGACGACCTAGCTCTGTGGCTTGCCGATACATCCGAGGATTGTGAGGTTTTTCCAAGCTTATATTGGTCCTCTGCCCAATCTTTGAAAATATAGCAGTCTTCGATGGTATGACCCACCACTCTATGATATGGGCAGTATATGGGATTGCTGGTCATGTTCATCTCATATGGCCTCTTTGGAACAGGCAGTTGCAGACCGCTGTTCAGGGCGTCCATGAATATTTTGTGGACTTCATCCCTCCTGAAGGAGTATACCTTCCTCTTTCCCTCTATTGGAGTAGGTGCCTTTACTGATGCTGGTCCTCGAGGTACATGTCTGGGAGGATTAGGTTCCCGAAAGGCTTCGGTCTCCATTTGCATGAAATTGGCGATCGTAGCTTGACTGTTCGCTAACATGCCTTTAGACAGTTCTATCTCTCCCATCTTGTATTGCCTTTCGACCCAATCTTTGAAGACAAAGCAGTCCTCAATGGCACGACCTATCACCCTATGATAGGGGCAATATTTTGGGTCGTCGGTCATATTCTCTTCTTGCGGTCTCTTTGATTCTGGCAGTTGTAGACCGTTTCTTAGGGCGTCCCTGAATATCTTGTGGACCTTTTCCCTCTTAAAGGAATAGACCTTTTCCAGCTTCTCTTTCAGAGACGACTCCCCACCGATGTATGTATCGGAGGGACTGGAGGCTAATTGCGGCCGTTTTTCGCGAAGGCGCTCCACTTTTAAGTTGAAAGGGATATCAGTTGGCTGCCCCCGGGTATCAATCCTTGGCTCATGAACCAAAACTTGATTCTGCTGTAATTGCAACCGGGCGACTTGGGTCGCGAGATCTGCCACGACGTTTGCCAGCTCGTCGATTTTGGAATAGACCTCGGCCATCTTCTCATCCCTGTCCTGAAATTGCCTTTGGAGCCATTGGAATAATGCTTGTTCTGTAGTTCCGGCTATGACAACCGGGTAATCTTTATTGCCTGAGCTGAATTCCGTAGGAACCACGGGCTCCTCTGGCTTATCGGCGTGAGCGGGCTCTTCATCATTTAGCTCGAGTCGATGCTGGGTAGCGTCAACCATATCATCACCATGGCTGTGAAGAAGAGGAGGGTTCGTTTCTTCTTGTTCAGCCATGTAGACAGTGTGGAGCACGTACCCAGCCATCTCTTTATCTTTGGCGGCTGATTTCGCGGAGCGGTCCGGGCTTCGGAAATTCATAAACTCTAACATGGCCGGAGCCATGGCCCTTTTGTTGGCTCTGTGTCTGAGCCGCTTCTTCCTCAGTTTCTCTGCCTTGAGCGCTTGGCAGGCTTCTGCTCTCCGGGAAGCCGCCACAGGCCGAGTGATGGGGAGCTTAGAGAAGATACCCGATCGAGCAGTTTTCAAGGGCACCGTCGGAGCTCGCTCAAGAGGCCTTGTTGCTTTTTCGGTGTTGATGGCCTTGCCCCCAGTTGGGGCCAAGGAAAGTCGTTCAGATACCGACTTGCGTTTGGGTTGGGGCGCCCTCGAGATCACCACATTTGGTCTCCTGCCTTTCGA
This sequence comes from Agapanthus africanus, assembly GCA_030015575.1. Classification (NCBI taxonomy): domain Eukaryota; kingdom Viridiplantae; phylum Streptophyta; class Magnoliopsida; order Asparagales; family Amaryllidaceae; genus Agapanthus; species Agapanthus africanus. The sequence continues at coordinate 122,789,117 of CM057344.1, forward strand.
GACCGGTTTGTCTGTTGCTGGAGCTTGAGGAGCTGGGATGGCGCCAATTGGTATGAACATAATAGAGCCGAATGGTAGCAGCGGCTCCTCCCATTGTCGCCCGAGATTGGCCGGGAGGACCGTCCTAGAGTCTATCCTCATCGTGTAGGAGACGGGAGCCGTGCTGAGAGCTAAGTTCATCATCGGAGACATTGTTGGAAAGTGATTGCTTGAAAACCTGCATGAAAAAGCATTATTTTAGTATAAGTATAGACATGTATATAGATTGAGTTCGCATGAACTCTTAACCAGAAATATGGGAGGAGAGATTGGTCCCACCGGGCGTGCCAGAATCTGTAGGGTGTTTTTCGTCACCCCATTGAGATGGGAATACGCGCGCGCTTGTCAGGCGTACTACAGATTCCCCCTGCCTAGGGTAGGCCGGGGTTTATTGATTGTGGGGATCCGAATCTCCGGCAGCCGCGGACTAAGCTGCCGTTAATTACCCCTCTCCTTTGGGTCAAGGGAACCTCCGATTAACGGGTTAAACTGGTCATGCGAACTCAATGTGCTGTGTACGTGTATTGTGTTTTGAAAGGGGGGTTTGGATATATCGGGAGCCACGCAGAGTTTTTTACGGGGGTCCCGCTACCCGGATAGCGGGCTGGGGATCAAGGGGGCTAGCAGCCCCCTTGCGGGGTGCGGGGCAGCGTCCCGTTAGAAATTTTTGTGTAACAGGGACAGTGTCGTGGAGCACGTGTGTGTGCAAATATGTATACATATGTATATATATATATGTATATATGTATATATATGAAAGAAAGAGAGGGAAAAGGCATCCAAAGGATGTGTGGGGGCAGCACCTTGGGCGCTGTGCCCTAGGTGCTGTGCGCTCAGGCGCTAGAGTGCCACGTGTCGGCACATGGGCGCTCTGCGCTTGAGCGCTGAGTGCTTGAGCGCAAGCGCGCCACATGTCGGTACGTAGGCCCTTTGCGCTTGAGCGCCAGCATTGGAGCGCAAGCGCGCCACGTGTCGGCACGGGGGAGGCTTGCGCTCGAGCACTTGCGCTGGAGCGCAAGCGCGCCACGTGTCGGCATGGGGGAGGCTTGCGCTCGAGCGCTTGCGCTTGAGCGCAAGCGCGCCACGTGTCGGCACGGGGCGCCCGAGCGCAAGTCTCCCCCGTGCCGACACGTGGCGCGCTTGCGCTCAAGCGCACGTGGCGCGCTTGCGCAAGTCTCCCCCGTGCCGACACGTGGCGCGCTTGCGCTCAAGCGCACGTGGCGCGCTTGCGCTTGGGCGTAAGCGCGCCACGTGTCGGCACCGGGGCACCTGCGCTTGAGCGCCTGCGCTTGAGCGCAAGCGCGCCACGTGTCGACACGTGGGCAACTTGCGCGCGAGCGCTTGCGCTGGAGCGCGAGCGCACCACGTGTCGGCACGCGGGCGCTCTGCGCTTGAGCGCCGGCGAGAAAAAGTGGCTTTTAGCCTAAGAAATAGAAGCTGTGCTTCAGAAAGGAAATATTTGTTATGTATATATGTATGGAGTTAAACTCCTGGGATGTTTTGAAGCTGATGAGGGGGGTTCTTCTTCTCCCTTCTGTTATTTGGCCGGATCTTGAAGATCAAGAAGTAGGAGATTTTAAAAATCACTCCTTTTTTAGATCTGATGGGTGATCTGTGTTCCCCTTTGTGGGTTTTGTGGTGGAAAACTACTTAGTTTTGGAAAAGAAAGAGTAAAAATCTTGATTTAATTCAAAAGAATTGAGAAGGTTTAGAACCTTGGAGAAGCAGCAGGAGGCGCAAAGAACCCTAGTTTTTGGGGGAATGAAAAAGTCTCTCCCTTTATTCATCATCATGTTGCCTTATATAGGCTTACATATTTACATATAGCCCCTTGGGCTTTACAAAAATGGCATCTTAGCCATCCCATGGCTCATGTACCATTTCATTTTTGCACATAAGCCATGGGTTTACAAAATATTGGTTTTATGCCCATCTTGTTTACATTCATGCATAAACAATTACATAAAAATTATTTATTACATGATTTTGTTGTTGGCATGGGGAGGCTGGCTACGGGCTCGACTTGGACATGGGCCCGCTTGACCTGGGCTTGGGCCCACCTGGCTTGGGGTTGACTTTGATTTTGACTTGGTCAACCGGGGTGTAAATTTTTACCCCAACAAGCACGACAGCAAGGTTTCGGGAGGCTTCGCCCATGCCATTTTCAAAAAATTGCCATGCTAAACAAACCTAACCTTAGAATCTTAACTAGAGATTTAGACAATACAACATGTAAACAACTTTACATCTAAGTGAATATGGAATACAACCTTTGTAGACCGGTCCTTCACTTTAATAGCTCTGTGTAGTAGTCCCTTCGCTCCTAGTAGTGATCTTCCAGACTCTAGAATGGCTCCACAAGTTGAAAGGAATAAGCTTGCACGATGTCTTCAAGGCCGAAGATGATCTACGTCGAGGAGACATAACCCAAGCTACCTCTTCACTAATTAGGGATTAGTGAAGCTAACACCCTAAACTAAATGGCTACTCTAGTAGAGGATGATGAAGTAGGATTTTTTCTCACTTTAGAATTCTTTTTCTCACTATTTTTCCTCTCCTCCTCAAAGCCTAGAAAGCTCTCTCTTGTTGATGAAGAAGATGAAGCCAATAATGTTATGGCAACCATGGGTGAGAAATATCTCATATAACTCATATAGAGACTTTACCATGGGTTTAGATAATGGTTAGGTTAATAAATATCTAAGGTTAGACAAAACTAGTGGACTAAGTAAATGGGTCTACAAGGTTCCACAAGTTTCACCCATGTGACTAATTTCCAACTAATTTGGATTTACTTTAAATAAATAAACCTTGCATTATCATGAGCATGGTGTGAGTCTCATACACCCATGTAGCATGTGGCATCAAGCATGACACAAAACGAAACATAATTAATATATATCACACATATATTAATGCATAAGTGAGAAAAGAAATGCTTAAGTGAGCTAATATTAGATAATGTAAATTAATATATCAAATATATAATTATATATTAAATCATTAAATCAACACTTGATTTAAAAATCCGGCTTGATCTCATATGACCAACTAATATTATTTGTATCAACTTATCGAATCAAAACTTGATTCGATAACCCGTCTATATCTCATATAACCGACCGATATCATAAATCATGAGAATAGAATACGGTATCACATACTCGTATTAATCTCGGTCCCGCACATATCATATATGTGCTCCTACTTCGTTTTGCCTAAGCCAGTAAAGCTCTGTGTAGGACTCTAAAGACTCGTCAATACGCCGTCAGTGGGTGATTATCATATCAAGCACCCAAGCTGTCAGCGGTACTAGCTGGACGTAACGGCTACTCGGGTATTGAGCGATCAGAATATCAACAAGCAAGCCTGCTCTTACTCCTGTAAAGACTGTCAGTAATACTACCGTACAGTCCGCTCTCTTCGTCTGATATGTCGCATATCTAGTCTGGGGTGGGTAAATGTCAGACCCCAGTAACCGATAAGTCGGGCCGATATGAGGCTCATAACGGGTCGAGAATAAACCGATAACACTTACCAGTAAATCTCTATATCAGTCCTGGCCAGAGACTTCCTGTTATAGCCAATCGAGCACAGCGCAACATCAACCCCCAATACCGGAAGAGACGAATCCGCTCCTATCGCTCATTGCCTCCATGTGATTCGAGACTGTACCCAAAAGCCACCGTTTTTCACGTTCTCTTGAACGCGGTAAGGTGAAAATGAAAGCACAGTAGGAATCGCACAAGACACTATGATGATCTCGGGTCTACAGACTAACCTGTACCAGTGTCACCAAAGAACTGCTATTTGACGATAGGTATAATACCAACTAAGAGTTCTCGGTGAGTCCGTTCAGTGTACCCAGTCTCTACTGAGCACCCGTATACCATCTTTGATGTCAAACACCAATGGATATGGGATCATCCATCGCCCATCATATAGGTCAAGACGTGTATACGCTAGTCTACTCTGGAGTATCGATGCCCTGTTTCGACACACCCTCGACTAGGAACAATTAAAAGATGTACTTGTAGACTACCCTGGCCCCACTAGTATGATCTCCATCATAGTCCTAGTAGTCAAGTACGCATCCTAAGGGCTTTATCAACATGTGAGAGTAAGACAGTTGTTTATATCAGATTTTTGCATTTTTATACCGCTCCTTCTTAATCACATTGTATATAAGTAGGTACTTTTGATCAATGTCTGCTAAATTGTTGCAGGTTACAGGTTCTCACCTCTTTACAGTGAAATTCATGAAAAGTCACAACAAATGTAGGACTCCGACCAACAAACAGATGGAAAATCAATGGGCATTTCAATGCACAAAACACAAAAGCAGCACAAGATCCAAGACTTCAACGCAGAGCACACGGCAAGAGTCCATATCGTTCTGCACTGTGGGAAATCTGGAAGGAGATTGAAGAGATCTGAGAAACCAAGTGAATAAAACAGAAGATGAAAGCAATATGGAGATAGATGGCCCCATGATTCCACCAAACTGCCGCGGAACCGCTGCCAAACAGGCACTTCTGCCACGGAACCGCGGTCGTGTTATGCACGTGTCGGTGGCAGTTTCGGTGCATTGACTCGGCTCTCTTGGGGTAGTTCTGTAATTTCGTGTATGGATCAGAATGTAAACCTAGGGTTTTCCTATCTATAAATAGGAGGGTTCAAAGCCTCTTTTAGGGTGCCTTTCTTTGATGCCTCTTTTTATTTTTATTTCTCTTTCTTTTTATTTCTAGATCTAGAATTTAATTCTCCATTGTAATGAGCTTTTAAGAGGTATCAATAAAAGTAAGTTCTTTTCATCTTTCTCGCATTTTTTTATCGCATTTTATTATCTGCAATTTCTATTTTTAAACTTAGTCGTAGAATTAAATCTGCATTCTTTTTCTTATCTCGAATTTTATTTCTTTTATCTTTTTTTAATGGGTGAGTAATTCCTCACTTGTTAGGGCTAGGAGAAGGAAGGTTTGAGAGAGGAAATCTCTCTCACTCCTTTCTTTGCCCAACACTTCAAAATACGGACTCCAATTAACTCAACCATAATTTGCTCACTACGGCACCCTATGCTACATGATAGCGGTGATTCCCTAATTAGACCGGTTGTGGTTGAATTAATTAGAGGTTAGGGCTAAGAGACAAGAACGGACGGAAAATGACCAAAAGGAAGAAACTAAGCATGGAAAGCCTAGCTTAGACTTGTAAGTTTCTTCCTAGTCGTCCTAATCCCCCTTGTTGCCGATTACCTTAACATCGATATTCATAACTAAGGCATTGAAAGAAGTACGAATTTCCTAAATTCAAATTAACCTAATCCTAACCCTAGCAAGCATTTTATCATCTTTTATCTCATTCGTAGATCTTAAAACGAAACTCGACTTAATCGGATTTAACTCGTTAAAACATAAAGAAAAGGATTCCATCTCCCTATGGATCAACCAGTACTCAACCGGCTAGCTACCAAGCGAAACCGTCTTGATTGCAATAATTAAAATTTAAGCACGCATAGAAAAACACTTGACAATCAAATGACGCCGTTGCCGGGGAATTAAATGACAATCAAATGACTTGACAATCAAATGACTCTTTTGCTGGCCAAAGACACCACATTCGATTTCGCCTACCCCCAAAGGTCGGTTATCTAGCCATAAACAGTGGAAACACTGTTTTAAATAAGTTTGGGGGTATGTCACACTTGTAATTATATAAAAAATATTTTTAAAAAAATTCAAATTTTCAGGGGTATTTTTGTAAATATTCAGTTCTATTAAATGAATAAATAAATAATACAATTTTTCCTTTGCAAAATAAATTCCTCTTTTTAAGGGGTCCTTTTTGCAAATAACCAATAACCCCTATAAAAACACCTCGACCCCTCTCTGCATTTTACAGAACCCTAATTTCCACCTTCAGAAAATCCTAGCCGCCGCTGAAGAGCGCACGGAGAGATCTCACCAGGCCGCCGCCCAACCGCCGCATTTCCCCGCATCTGGTTGCGCTTCCGCCGCTGCTTAGCCTCGTCAACCTCTGAAAGTTTCAGAGGCGGTTCGATCTTCTAAACCCTTCTCTGTTAATTTATAAATTCTGCAATTAATCCCTGTAATAGCACCCACACTTCAGTTTGAAAGGGACTTTTCCCTAATGTTCGCACACGCTGTTTACGGTAATTACTTCGGTGATGAGATCCGAAGGCGCAGATGGAACTTTCTCTTATTTAACCATCCGAATTCTTTCGCGCTTCCGGATCTTGTCACCCGTTTTTATGAATGCATGGAGGAGGGTTGTCTTGCACAAAACGGGTACATTAGATTAATGTGGAGGGATAGGGAAATAATAAGTGATAGGGATTTCATCCATGAAGTCACCTTAATACCTAGACTCCCCATTCACGATCAACCCTTCCAATTTGAGGACTGCCTACCCTTGATGGGAAACGACTGCTTTAGGGAGCCACGAAAAGGCATCCAGGCCCGAACGCTTTTTGTGAACGCCTTAACTGTGTGCCGTTGGGCACAAAATAATATTTTTGGAAGCTCGCACAACACAACTTTTTTCACGCCATCCCTACATATAGTGCATACACTAATGACTCGAAATCCTAATTATGATATGTGCTCTGTATTACTTCACTCAATTAGCGCGGGAAAGAGGGCTACCAACTATCCATGCTCTATGTTGGTGACACAACTGTGTCGCTATTTCCTCCCTGTGGAGGGGTTTGAATTTTATATGCATGGTGGGATTCTCATTAGACCCCTTCTTGGGATTACATGATCTATGGTCGCGCACCGAGCCGGCCGAGGACGTGCCCACAAAGACACCTAGCTCGAGCTCAACCGCGAGCGATGAAGAGCTTACCCCCGCTGCGCAAGCGCGATTGCTTAGAAGAACACATAGGGGTGGAAAGAATGATAGGGATGATGACACGATTTGATCAGCGTATAATGAGCCTGGAACAGGACATGGGCACCCTGCCGGTTAGAGAAGAGCGTTCCCGATCATGATCGAGGGGACGGGGGGGTGAGACTAGTGAGGCTGCGTCTAGTAGACGCCGCAGGGAGCAGTGAGGACACTACTATTAATAAGTTAGGAGGTGGAGGTTGATTGTAAATAGTTATCTTTGTATTGCATCTGCATATTTTAATTTTTTGTACATATTTGTTTTTTCTTTGCATATTTAATTCCGCATTGCATCTTTATAAAAAATAAAAAAAATAAAAAAAACAATAAAAATATAAAAATATAAAAATAAAATCAATAAATATTGAAAATTTTTAAAAATTATAAAAATCGAAAAGTTCAATTTTGGCCATACTTGACTTAAGTTCAACATGACGGTTGACTAGTTAGGAAAAACTAGATCCTAAACTTAGTAAATTAAAAACCCTAAAAATAACCTTTCTTAAAGTTTAACTATAAAAAATATATGTCCTTGTAGTTTATTTAGAAATAGGTAAATTTTGAGTTCAGTTCTTGGGCTAAATCGAAATAAGGGAAGAGTATTGAAAGCTCTATTTGAAGTATAAGTCTGAAAAATAATTCTGAACCTTAAGTCCAAATTCTGAAAATATATACCCTACTTTACGCACTCACACACATCTTGAAACTTGGGATAATAGAGGATACCTTGAAATGCTCTTGTCTAAAATCCTTAGTATGAAGGAAAATAAAATAAAAGTATAAGTTTTGAATAAAGAGATAAAAAAATGAACATTGGTTTTGTAATTGCTTAAGGAAGCATAAATAAAAAAAATATAGCGAGAGTGCTTTATCACCTAGTGCCTTAGACCAACTGGTTTGGGAGTCACTGCTAAGCCTTAGGTGTTGCAAGACGAGGAATTACGCTTAAATGCGCAAGCACATTTTGTAATCGTTCGTTTAGTACCTCAAGAAGTATTAACGGTAGCATGAAGGATGTGTGAGCAATTTCATCTAAAATTCACCAACTAAAAGTATTTTGGAAGATGGACAAGACTATGATAGCTTGAATTGAATTTCCAAATGTAGGGGTGATAATTACACACACGTAGGGGTATATAATTGGAGTTTGGAGGAGAGATAGGAATAAAAGATAGGGCATATATCTTCAGTAGAGAAGATAAAAATTCCTAAGTTAAGATTACACCTTAGAAGGAAAACTTAGGAGATGCTAAAAGCTTTATAAACTGGCAAAACGTATATGATCTTAAGATAAATAAAAAAGAAGCGTGAAAAAATACGGGTTGATGATTTTTAAGTTGAAGATAATAGAATTTCTTGCTAGAATACTGAATTGAAGAATTAGAGTCAATGGCCAAATTGATCGGATTTTGTGGGTAGTATCCGCTGAAAACCTTCAGGAGACAACACTCCTCCTACTAGGGACACCTAGAGCTTTAACAGCTTATTGCACGAGCTCAGTGCAATCGCGTTCCCTGCGAAAGTGAGTTTAGAATTTTTCGAGAATAAATTAGCTTTGTTCGGGACGAGCAAAAAATAAGTTTGGGGGTATTTGTTCATATCAGATTTTTGAATTTTTATACCGCCCATTCTTAATCACATTGCATATAAGTAGGTACTTTTGATCCATGTATGCTAAATAGTTACAGGTTACAGGTTCTCAGCTCATCACAGTGAAATTCATGAAAAGTCGCAACAAATATGGGACTACGACCAACAAACAGAGAACTACAGGTTTTCGCACACTATCCGTGTAATGCCGCCTACTAGTTCAAGGAACAAATGGAAAATCATTGGGCATTTCAATGCACAAAACACAAAGGCAGCACAAGATCCAAGACTTCAACGCGGAGCTCAAGGCAAGAGTCCATATCATTCTGCACTGTGGGAAATCTGGAAGGAGATTGAAGAGATTCTGAGAAACCAAGTGAATAAAACAGAAGATTAAAGCAACATGGAGAATCCCTGAAGAGATGGCCCCATGATTCCGCCAAATGGCCGCGGAACCGCGGCCGAACAGGCACTTCTGATGCGGAACCACGGCCGTGTTATGCAGGTGTCGGTGGCAGTGTCAGACTCGGCTCTCTTGGGGTAGTTCTGTAATTTCGTGTATGGATCAGAATTTAAACCTAGGATTTTCCTATCTATAAATAGGAGGGTTCAAAGCCTCTTTAAGGGTGCCTTTCTTAGATGCCTCTTTTTATTTTTATTTCTCTTTCTTTTTATTTCTAGATCTAGAATTTAATTCTCCATTGTAATGAGCTTTTAAGAGGTATCAATAAAAGTAAGTTCTTTTTATCTTTCTCGCATTTTTTTATCGCATTTTATTATCTGCAATTTCTATTTGTAAACTTAGTCGTAGAATTAAATCTGCATTCTTTTTCTTATCTCGAATTTTATTTCTTTTATCTTTTTTTTAATGGGTGAGTAATTCCTCACTTGTTAGGGCTAAGAGAAGGAAGGTTTGAGAGAAGGAAATCTCTCTCACTCCTTTCTTTGCCCAACACTTCAAAATACGGACTCCAATTAACTCAACCATAATTTGCTCACTACGGCACCCTATCCTACATGATAGCGGTGATTCCCTAGTTAGACCGGTTGTGGTTGAATTAATTAGAGGTTAGGGCTAAGAGACAAGAACGGACGGACAAGGACCAAAAGGAAGAAATTAAGCATAGAAAGCCTAGCTTAGATTTGTAAGTTTCTTCCTAGTCATCCTAATCCCCGTTGTTGCCGATTACCTTAACACCGATATTCATAACTAAGGCATTGAAAGAAGTACAAATTTTCTAAATTCAAATTAACCTAATTCTAACCCTAGCAAGCATTTTATCATCTTTTATCTCATTCGTAGATCTTAAAACAAAACCCGACTTAATCAGATTGAACTCGTTAAAACATAAAGAAAAGGATTCCATATCCCTATAGATCGACCCGTACTCAACCGGCTAGCTACCAAGCGAAACTGTCTTGATTGCGGTAATTAAAATTTAAGCACGCATAGAAAAACACTTGACAATCAAATGGCGCTGTTGCCGGGGAATTAAATGACAATTAAATGACCTGACAATCAAATGACTCTTTTGCTGGCCAAGAACACCACATTCGATTTCGACTCGAGCTGTATGAATGCGTTCGAATCATTAAAAAACTCACTTACTTCTGCTCCCATTCTTTCTTCTCCTGACTAGACATATCCATTTTAGATTATGTGTGATGCATCCGATTTTGCCATTGGTGCTGTCCTTGGACATCACATTGATAAGATGCCGCATGTAATCTTTTATGCTAGCCGAACCTTGAACGATGCCCAATTGAATTACACAACAACCGAGAAGGAATTCTTGGCTGTTTTGTTTGCCTTAGAAAAGTCCAGGTCCTACTTGAACGGCTTTCCAGTCATCGTATACACTGACCATTCAGCTCTTCGCCATCTTTTTACGAAGAAGGACGCAAAATCTCGGCTGATCTGTTGGATCCTCTTACTCCAAGAGTTCGAACTTGTCATCAAAGACAAAAGAGGATGTGAAAACGTAGTCGCCGACCATCTTTCACGCCTCCCTTCTTCGCCGACGCTTCAATTTTCGATAAACGACGTTTTTCCGGATGAGCAGCTCTTGACATTATCATGCGAACCTTGGTTCACAGATATTGTGAACTATTTTGCCACCGGACTACTGCCAAATGAATGGTCAAATCAGGATAGACTCCGATTCCTATCTCAGGTAAAACACTTTTACTGGGACAAACCTTATCTGTTCAAATACTGTCCCGACCAGATTATTTGTTGGTGTGTCCCCGACAATGAATTCAAGAGCGTGCTGTCATTTTGCCACGATCAAGCATGTGGTGGGCATTTTGGCTCTAGAAAGACAGCTGAAAAGATCTTGCAGTGTGGTTTCTATTGGCCAAAACTCTTTAAATACGCACATGATTACTGCAAGACGTGCTCCCGGTGCCAACACTTGGGCCGGATATCCAGGAGAAACGAAATGCCGCTCCAACCAATCTTGGTTGTGGAAATTTTGATGTTTGGGGGATTGATTTTATGGTGCCGTTTCCCAATTCTTTTGGGAACTTGTATATTCTTCTCGCTGTTGATTATATTTCTAAGTGGGTCGAGGCTGTGCCCAGCCGGACTAATGACAATAAGGTTGTCGTTAGATTCCTCAAGGAAAACATTTTCTCCCGGTTTGGGCACCCCCGAGCAATCATTAGCGACAATGGAACTCATTTCTGTAATAGGAATTTTGGGTCCTTGATGCGGAAATATTCCATTAATCATAAGCTATCAACGCCCTACCACCCCAAACATATAGGCAAGATGAAGTGTCTAATCATCAAATCAAATAGATTTTGGAGAAAACGGTCTCCAAGAACCGTAAGGATTGGTCTTTAAAACTTACTGATGCCCTTTGGGCATTTCGAACGGCTTATTAGACTGATCTTGGCATGTCATCTTATCGGCTTATTTACGGAAAGGCTTGCCACCTTCCAGTGGAAATTGAGCATCGGGCATTTTGGGCAATTAAGGAGCTGAATCTATCTCTTGATAATGCGGGCAGCCATCGGAAGCTGCAGTTAAACAAATTGAACGAGCTTCGGGATGAAGCTTACGAGAACGCGGTTGTCGTTAAGAACCGAACAAAGGTGTTTCATGATAAACACCTTATGCGCAAAACTTTTAAACCTGGTCAATAGGTGCTTCTTTACGACACCCGCTACATTTCCATCCCGGCAAGCTCAGATCTCGATGGAATAGGCCATTCTTTGTACGTACCGTATATCCGCACGGTGCGGTCGATTTAGAAAATCCTGAGAACGGTTCACACTTCAAAGTGAACGGACATAGGTTAAAACCGTTTTTCACCACCGACCCTTCGGAGGAGCTCCTGATGTTGCAGGAGCCGAATTACAGTGAATAATCTTTCTCCGCCTACCCCCAAAGTTCGGTTATCCAGCCATAAACAGTGGAAACACAGTTTCAAATAAGTTTCGGGGTATGTCACACTTGTAATTATATAGAAAAATAAAAAATTAAAAAATTAAAAAATAATAATAAAAAAATTCAAATTTTCGGGGGTATTTTTGTAAATATTCAGTTCTATTAAATGAATAAATAAATAATACAATTTTTCCTTTACAAAATAAATTCCTCTTTTTAAGGGGTCCTTTTCACAAATAACTAATAACCCCTATAAAAACACCCCGACCCCTCTCTGCATTTTACAGAACCCTAATTTCCACCTTCGGAAAACCCTAGCCGCCGCTGAAGAGCGCACGAAGAGATCTCACCAAGCCGCCGCATTTCCCTGCATCTGGCCGCGCTTCCGCCGCTGCTCCCACTGTCCACGAAGCCCACTGGCTGAGTCATGTACACGCTCTCTTCTAAATCATCATTTAGAAATGCGGTCTTAATTTCCATTTGCCAGATTTTGTAGTCATGGTATGCAGCGATGGCAAGTAGGATCCGGATGGACTTAAGCATAACCACTGGAGAAAAGGTTTGTTAGAGGGGTACACCTTAGCATCTCAGCAGCCTTTTTCAATCCCTCCGTGTAGTATCTTGGAAGACGGATTGGTTGAAAATTGTCGAGTGCAAAATCGGCATCATGTCAGACTTCTTTTTCTACTTTGTTCTCCGTAGATTCGTAGAAGAGGATCGCCTCTTTACCTCTTCACCTGGGAGGGACGTAGAAAGTCCATAGTTCTTGTACACTATATGTATGGAGCACATCAAGTTTCTTATACTGCCATGACGGAGCCATTATGATTTGCAGACTCTAATCTGCTTCGGCGAAAGTTTGTATTGACGGGAGGATGGAGAACACCGCCTTAACTTCATCTTCTGAGTCGCTGCCAAAGACCAAAGTAGGCGTAGATGGTTCGGGCTTGTTATTTTCTTTCTAGGGTTGCCCCGAGTAGACTATCTATTCATTTTCCTCATAATTGCTCCCAAAAATCGGGATAGTGGCAACGGGCTTCTGTTTATCCTCTAGCCTATGACACCTTTCTGTATTCTTGAAGTCTGGTAGGAAGCACTTTGCGTCTTCATATTTTCGAACCTTGTTTATGGAGAACGGATTTAGCTTCTTTTTGACGGTGTAATCCAATCTGTCTTTGAAATACTTCATACACTGATGTTGTGTAGAAGGGATGACGTTGTACTCGTGTAACCAAGGCATGCCGAGCAAAGCATTATAGCAAGTCTTGGCGTCAATGACATGAAATTTGATGTCAGTGACAAGAAGCCCAAAGCGTAACATTAGTATTACAGACCCAAGCGTCCGTGACGACTGTGAGTCAAACTCGGAAATGGTAATTTTTTCTCAAGCCAGCTGCTGCACGTTCATGTAAATTTCCTTCAGCACTCTCACGTTGAGAAGGTTAACGGAGGATCCGTTGTCGACAAGGATTTTCCCTATCTTTATGTCGTGGTATTATCCGGTGATGTATAACGAGCAATTATGTTCGCACGTTCGGAGAAGGAGATCTGCATCGCTGAATGTCAGCCGTGTGGACCTCTGCTAGTTCATCTTTCATCTTCTCTTCCATGACGAAAGCTTGGAACTGGTCAGGCTCTTGTAATGCCTTGACCAGATAATCGCGTGCATCTTTGGACATGAGAAGAACATCCAGTATGCTTAGTTGTGAGGGTGTTTTCTTCAAATGTGCTAGAACATTGTAATCGACCTTATTTTTCCTAGGCGGGTCCCTTGCTGCGAGCTCTTTGACAACTCCACCGTCGAGGGCAATTTCTTCAGAGATTTTTTCTTTCCCATTGTCCTTTTTGCTCGAGCCTTTGTTTATAGGTCCGAGCTTCTTTTCAGGCATCGTGCAGTTACGCAGCTGAATATTCTCGCAGTTTTTCTCCTCCTCTTTTTTTTCGGAGGTGAAGTCTTTGAAGAGAGGGCTGAGGGGTATTTCGTTCTCAGAATCACTCCCAAAAGTTAGAACTTGGGGTTTTCCCCCTTCCGAACTGGTATCAACCATATAACAGTTGGCAGTCGTTTTTTCATGCGGATCTGTCGCACTATTTTACTGTCAACGATCTTCGTGCTTCACCCTCTTGAAGTGTTTTTTATGGGTAACATATCCTTACCACCACTTCTTGAGGGCACTGGATTCCTCGGTGGGGTGGATAGCCCTCCGATGGTATTGGAAGTAGTTTGGATGTGAATACTCTTCGTCGAGGCACATGACCCCAAGAGTGTTTCTTATTAGAGGTGGCAGCTTCATTTCCATTGACAGGTCTTTGGCGAACCGCTTCTCTGCCTTGATCCTGATCTTATTTTTCGCAGGTATGATTTGGTTCGGTTGGAGTACTTTACGACTCCTCCTTGTCGCTGCTTCTTCATCCTGACACTGATGCTTAGCCTTTTCGTATATGACTGAATCGCGTTCTCGGTCCGCTTTACTTTATCGAAAGGCTCTGTTTAACAGCTGTTCAGTCGAAAATATTGCATATTTGATAGAACATTTTCCTTACTTTTGTTAAATACTTAAATGTGTTTATTGCAATTATGGAACATATGTGGGGTTATCTGCAAAATACTCTTTATCATATGTTTATACACTATACTTAACATTATGAAGGAAAATGTATGCATATAATATTTATATAATATTTTAGTAATTTAAATATGCATATCATATCAAATATCTCTAATCAATATTCTTAAAATATCATATCATATAAAATGGTTAAGATAATATCTCAATAATATAATAAATATTACTATTACTACGATTTGAGATATTGTGCAGATGTTAGCTCAGGTCTGGAATTAAGGAGATCCGAGATGTCGAATCAAATCTGCCGAAATATTGAAGAAAATCACAAGATCTAGCAACGGCAGAGATTCAGAATAAGATATGCAGAATGTAAACATCTAAGAAATCTCCAAATGTCAACACCAGAGACTACAATAAATCTCAACTCATGAATCAACTAAACCACCGTGGTTTAGCAGCCAAATGCAATATATGCTGCGGATCCACGGCAAGATCTTCGCCGTAGGATCTGATATTTTGGTTGTTGGATGATAGCTGCATATCCTAACTTATGGGATATAGGGTTTGTGTCTTCTGTGACTATTTAAAGGACTGAGAGCTACACTTGGAAATCATCAAACCGAAGAGATCACGAGGTCCAAGACGATCCACGCATCCAGGTTGATCATCAGCTGTTCATCTACTTCCTACGAGACAGAGATTGTGAGCATAAACTAGGGTTCTTGTATTCTAAATTCGACGGATTTGTAAATGATAGTTGATTAATAAAAAAGTAGATCTTTAGTTTAATTCTTTGCATTTTACTTTCTGCATTACTTTCTGTATTTACAATATAATCTCCTTCTTCATCTTCACTTCTATCTCAACCATGCGTGAGTAATTCCTAACTTACTAGGGTTCGTAGGATTAGGGTAGATCAATAGATGATAAAATCTCTTAACTCCTTTTATATCTTTTAAAGTTTATAAACTTTAGCAAAGTAATTGTTAACATCCCAATCGGGCGCGCTATCAATTTATGATAGTCTCGACCGCGATTTGAGATTAGATTAATACTTATTTTAGTAAAGGCTAGACATGAATAGAGGTCAATGAAAAGATAAGAGTTAAGAGTGGGAACAATATTCCCTCCAAAAGCCCAAATCTTCATTTACCACTATCGATCTAGTTTTAAATCTATTGAAAAATAAAATGAGTCATCTTTAATTAATCATCCATTAGTACCAAATTCTATGAACCCTGCGAGCCACTTCTTTATAGATTCTACATCCGTATATCGTTGATTTACAACCAATCACCCCTTCTTTCAATCAACTCGTTTAAACCAAGTAAAAGATTCAACGTTTCCCTAAGGACGACCCGTACTCATTTTGGCTAGCTACTCGCGACACCGTTATTGATTGCGGTTTCTTTACTTTACAAAATACATCTTTTTAAAAACTCATCAATCAAATGACGCCATTACCGGAAAAACGGCTGTAATTTTTTTCTTACTATTCGGCTTGAATTCTTATTAATCTATATCATAAAAAACCAAAACCGTATCTTGTGTATTTAACGATTATTGTGCAACTTTTACAAGGGAATCTGGAGTCACGGGAATGAGGAATTCGAGATTCAGAGATTTTTTACAAAGCACAGAGGATCAGAGGAGGCCGCTTAAGAAAATTGGTCAAACGATTCCACCATACCACTACGGAACAGTGGCATAAGTGAGCAAAATGCGACGGAACCGCGGCTCTGTAGTGGGTTCAAGTCGCCAAAATCATATGGTAACTTCTTCATATCTCTCTTTCCTCTCAAATCCAATAATCTGATTTTCCTGCAAGGTTCTTTGCAAATATCGCCACTCAAAAATCATTTTGCGTGTTTTGATTTCGGGTTATTTTTGCACGGACCTTATGAAGCAATAACCAAAATTCAGATTAGGTGGGGATCACGTAGGCCCCACAAATCACAAAAAGAGCATCCGCATAACCCTACATTAATAAAAAAAATATCTAGAGCAAGCCTCTATGGACCGTTGCGCTCAATTAGGACAGAGGAGGGTCGTTGGTAATCTATCCCTTATCCGTATTTCTCTCCTGGTGTCTAAGGCAAGTGTGGGTAAGGAAAGTGGTTACTTAATTAGGCCCGCTATTTCGGTGATTTGTATAGCGGATACCTTCCACTTACCTGGTACTTACCTGGCCACAAAAGTGATAAAGAGGTAGTAGAGGATTGATCTTGCGACTTGTCCTTTGAAAGTCCAGGAGCGGTCTAGTGCTTGACCTATGTGACCTTAGTTCTAGGGTTTAATTGTGCACTTTGTGATTTGTTGAGTCAAACCTCAAGTCCCTCTTTCAAAGTAAAACAATCCAAATAGAGCTTAAATGATTACCATTTCACCCACTTTTCTTTTCACTTTCTTATAATGGGTAACCCAAACAGACGAACTCTTGCCGAGCTTTGCTATCCAAAACCAGATATCTCTTGTTTTTATAACTGCTTCGGTATAAAATCCGACCCTACTATTTCTTTGAGAGATCGAATAGACGTGTCTAGGAAAAACAATTGGACACTAAACTCCACTTTGTATCAACCGTTTCAACCTCTCCCACCTTCTTACGTTGATACCCCTTCTGAGAGTCATGTTGTGACTCCGAAACCCATGTCCATTGCTGACAGAATTGAACAATCCCGTAACCAATCTTTCACTCCTTTCACATTCTAAATTCGTTAGGACAACAATTCCAATCACCTTCTTATTAGAATGTTGATCCTACTCCTGTCCATTTTTCATAACCATTCGATTCCTATCAATCCTACCCGACTTTTACACCTTCTCTGGACATTTTTTCTAAACAGCCATTTGGGAGTTTCACCTATCCACAAGAATTTCAATCGTCTACTGAAACCCCTTCACAATCCATGTCTAGTCTTGAACGGTCATTGGAAGAATTTCGGGTAGCGTTGTACCACCAGATAGAGGAATTGAATGCATCCATGGCCACCCTCATACAACCCAACGAACCAGCAGCAGGTTTCCAACTAGTTCAAAATTTTCTAATGTATGATGCGGCAATGGGACAAATTGAGAATTTGAGTAGAGAGAGTGAGTAGCACACCCTTCCAAATCAAACCTCCCCATTCCAAATTGAATTCCACAACTCCAGTTTCATAAATCTATCGAGTATACCAGATGATTCACCAATTGAAGATATAATGTTTGATGAGTTGTGCGACTTTGTATTGTTTGATCTACCTAGTTGTAAAGGGTCCATTTCAAGTGAAACCATACTCAATCCTTGTGATATCTACACCTCCACTCTAGAACCAAAATTGATTGAAAACCATGCTTTTAATGAGGTGTCTGACTTTCACTTGATTGAGAATATTGATGTTGGGAATATTTTGGATGATAAACCCTCAGTTTTGGATGAGTCTTTCTCACCAACTCATCAGGTCCTTTCACTTTCGTGTGGACATCATCTCGAACCATTAACTGTTTTTCCCGAACCCCATATGCGTCTGGAAATTGGTGATAAATGCATGGATGAGCTGAATTTTGAGAAAATTTTTGAAGATGAACCCGTTATGTTAAATGAGTTAGATTCTCCGACCCATCATGTCCCATCTATTAAATACGAATATCTTCCTGTACAAATAACCGATCCTATTCGTACCACCGGCCTATCCAATAAGACACACGACATCTAGATTTCATTTCCTACATCTGGTTCAACAATGCTCGACACCCAAATTTGTTTACCCATTTCATCTCCCACTTTCTTTGGTTCTTCTTCTAATCTTCCTTTAATTCTATCGAGTGTTGATGAATGAAACTCCGATATTTAAAGTTCGATAATTTTAGAAAGACCACTAGATTTAGACGCTTTTGAGAATAAGGTAGATGAGCTTTTCGAGTCTCCTCCCGCCATAATTTCTGACAAATCAAGTGTGTTGAAATCAAGCGCAAAACAGAAGGACATTGAAACGTTCACTCGGACCATCGATAAAAGTTTCAAAGATATTTTTGCTGACGAACTCGCATTCATAAACGACACAAATGTTGTGATAAATAAACCTCCACCCGAAGAAATTGAACCACCACCCTTTCTCCTTATCCCATATGAGAATGTGACTATTCTACCCATTCCTAATCATTCACATTCTCGTTTTCGTTCACCATTATTGTTCCATCTCTACCAACCAACCCGATCTATTCCACCACCTATCTTCCCACTTCTTCAAATCTCTAATCTTCCACTAACTATATCGTTACATCAATACAATATTCGAATGGTTGGTGTTGACTTTTGGTCTTTGTAAAGGTTTGCATAGACCAATAATTTTAACCCTCCTGATAATTTTAAATGCTTAATACTATTTTACTCAAGTCGGGGGGGGGAGAAAAATATTTTGGCTCTTGAAAATAAATTTTTACAAAATTGTGAGCCAAAAATATGTTTGGGGGAGGATTTCGCTGTCATTTTTTCTTGTCCCCTTTAATAACTTTTCCTTCCAAGTCTACAATTTTTTTTAGTTTAAAAGATGACATTAGTGAGGACACTGCTGTAAACAGCTTTGGGGGAGGTTTGTGCTTATTCACGCATTATTTTTCATTATCATAAATATAAGAACAATTTTTTTTTGGATAATGAAAATTAGAAAGTGAAAATTTACATATGAAAGATAAGAATAGTTTGAGAAAAGCAAGAAAATTAGATGTTTTCTTAAACGAAACTAGTAATAAGTAGTTATGAGCCGTTGTCGCAAGGGTTAGTAAGATGAAGAGAATCTCTATTTTGAGGATAGAATTAAGTCTAAAAAATAGTCCATATTCTTGAGTCCAAACATTTGAACGTGGATACCCTACTATACGCACTTGCACACATCTTGAAACTTGAGATAGTAAAGAATACCTTGAAATGCTCTTGTCTAAAAGCCTTAGTATGAAGAAAAAATATATATATAAAAAATAGTGAAGAAAAATGAACACTGGTTTTGTAATTACTTAAGGCGGTAAAAAAATATAGCGAGGGTGTTTTTTCACCTAGTGCCTTAGACCAACTGGTTTAGGAGTCTTAGGTGTTGCAAGATGAGAAAATTGCTAATTACGCCTAAATAAGCGAGCACATTTGGTAATCGGTCGATTAGTACCTCAAGAAATATTAACGGTCGCATGAATAATGTGTGAGCAATTCCATCTGATAATGTTCACCGACTAAAAAGTACTAAGGAAGATGAACAAGAGTATGATAGTTTAAATTGAATTCTCTAAGTGTAGGGTTGTCTTTTATATACACGTATGGGTATATGATCGATGTTTGGAAGAAAGGTACGAAGGAAGACTAAAGACGATATTTTATTGAGAGATGATGTGATTTCCGACATTTTTTTATGACCATTAAGATAAGACTCATAGCAACCGAAAAGCTAGTGTAGTTGGAAACTCATCTTTTCAGGTTCTTTTTTTTATATGTTCTTTATCTTTGCATGTAACTTTCATCGTCTTTCTTTTATTATGGGATTTTGTGGGTGTAATCCGCTGAAAACCCTCAGGAGACAACACTCCTCTTACTAGGGGCACCTAGAGGTTTAATAGCTTGTTGCAGGTGCTAAGTGCAATCGTGTTGCCTACGAAATTGTGCTAGGTTTTCCTTTTCGTTTTTTCTCCCTTTCTTATATAGCTAGTTTGCTCGGGAAGATCAAACTTAAGTTTGTGGGTATTTGTTCAGTCGAAAATATTGCACATTTGATGGAATATTTTTCTTACTTTTGTTAAGTACTTAAACGTTTTTATTGTAATTATAAAACATATATGAGTTTATCTGCAAAATACTCTTTATCATATGTTTATACACTATACTTAACATTATGAAGGAAAATATATGCATATAATATTTATATAATATTTTAATATTTTAAATATGCATATCATATCAAATATCCCTAATCAATATTCTTAAAATATCATATCATATAAAATTATTAGGATAATTCTCAATAATATAACAAATATTGCTAACACTAGATTTGAGATATTGTGCAGATGTTCGCTCAGGTCTGGAATCAAGGAGATCCGAGATGTCGAATCAAATCTGCCGAAATATTGAAGCAAATCACAAGATCTAGCAACGACAGAGATTCAGAATAAGATATGCAGAATGTAGACATCTAAGAAATCTCCAAATATCAACACTATAGACCACAATAAATCTCAACTCATGAATCCACTAAACCGCCGCGGTCTAGCGGCCAAATGCAATATATGTCGCGGATCCGTGGCAAGATCTTGGCCGTAGGATCTGATATTTTGGTGGTTGGATGATAGCTGCATATCCTAACTTATGGGATATAGGGTTTGTATCTTCTGTGACTATTTAAAGGACCGAGAGCTATACTTGAAAATCATCAAACCAAAGAGATCATGAGGTTCAAGGCGATCCACGCATCTAGGTTGATCATCAACTTTTCATCTACTTTCTACGAAACAGAGATTGGGAGCATAAACTAGGGTTCTTGTACTCTAAGTTTGACGAATTTGTAAATGATAGTTGATTAATAAAAAGGTAGATCTTTAGTTTAATTCTTTGAATTTTACTTTCTGCATTTACAATATGATCTCTTTCTTCATCTTCTCTTCTATCTCAACCATGCGTGAGTAATTCCTAGCTTGCTAGGGTTCGTAGGATTAGGGTAGATCAATGCATGATAAAATCTCTTAACTTCTTTTATATCTTTTAAAGTTTATAAACTTTAGAAAAGTAATTGTTAACATCCTAATCGGGCGCACTGTCAATTTATTGATAGTCTCGACCGCGATTTGAGATTAGATTAACACTTGTTTTGGTAAAAGCTAGACATGAATAGAGGACAATGAAAAGATAAGAGTTATGAGCGAGAACCATATTCCTTCCAAAAAATCTAATCTTCATTCACCACTATCGATCTAGTTTTAAATCTATTGAAAGATAAAAGGAGTCATCTTTAATTAATCATCCATTACTACCAAATTCTATAAACCCTATGAGCCTCTTCTTTAAAGATTCTATATCCGTATATCGTAGATTTACAACCAATCACCCCTTCTTTCAATCAACCGTCTAAAGCAAGTAAAAGATTCAACGTTTCCCTGAGGACGACCAGTACTCATCTCGGCTAGCTACTCGCGACACCGTTATTGCTTGCGGTTACATTACTTTACAAACTACATCTTTTTAAAAACACATCTATCAGCAGCCTATCGATCGGGTCTTCTGGTAGTTCCGGAGATTTTAGCGCCGATTCTGCACCTAGTTCCTCCGCCTTATTTTTTGATGCCGAGGGAGTTTCTTCATCATTTAACGATGAATGGGAGACCATGTGGCAACTTTCTATATAGTCTTCGGTTACTTCCGATGAGTCATTTTCCTCAACATTGTCACTATCTTCGTTCTCAAGAATATGCTCGAGGAACTCTTCGAGCATGACCGGTTTACGTACCTTTTGGTTGTACTCCTCCAGTATGTCAATATACTTTTGTAGGTCTGTGTGCTTGTCAACATACTCGGTAGGCTGCATAGGCTTCTTGGTCTTCTTCTTTTTTCTTCGAAGACTTTGAAGGCTTGACTTGGGGATTTTGCCCTTTGTCAACAATCTTCGGTACGGGACGCAGTTTCAGCATGCCTTCGATGATTTTAGGTTTGAGTGGGCTTTTCCACCTAACTGTTGGACATGCCTGCAGATCCTTCAGCATTCTTTTGGTTTTAGCTGAAAGAATGACTTCCCATGGAGTTTCTTCCACGAGCGAGCATGATGCCCTCGGCGCATCCACTTTTTTAGGAGTGTGCTTCTGTGGTGGGTTCACCCTCCAGTTCTCAGAAGCGGGAACTTTCCCTGTTGATACTAGTCATCGATCCAGTTCTTGAAGATGTAACAATCCTCAATTTGGTGGCTCACCATTCTATGATAGGAGCAGTAGTAAGGGTTGTTGATGTCGCCGAGTTGCGGTGGATGCCATGGGTCTGGCAATATGATGAGTTTGTTGCACACTTCCAACTCAACTAATCTCCTCGTCTTGTCACGGGAAAACGACTAAGCACATCCTAGCCTTTCTTCCAGGGATAGGCGTAAACGCGCGTTGTTATGGCGAGCAGCCGGTTTTGGGCCACTCAGTTGTTGTTGAGTGTTGGCAACGAAGGCTGCTTTCCCTTTACCCTTGGCATTTCAAGGGCCCTTATTTGAGGAGGAAGGCCCGTGGCCCATCTGGTCCATTTAGGCCAGCTTATCGATCAGAGCCTGAAAGGTGGTCGGCTTGAAGAATGTCATGAACTGGGACACAATCATTTAATGATATAAAGTCCCGATGAACATTCCCACGGCAAGAGATTTTTCGATGCGTTGTTCGCACTTTGACCATAGGTTCCTCCACCGAATCGCGTATTGGACTCAGGTTTCTCCTGGCATTACCTTGGCATTGATTAATGCCGTGATAGAGCTATGCTCGCTTGCACTGGAGAACCGTTGTGTGAACAGCAGTTCCATATCTGTGAATGTTCTCACAAAGTCATTTGGGAGCTCCGAAGACCATTCAAAGGCCATTTCCGACAAGCTTCCAACAAACTGGCGAAGCAACTGTTTGTCGTCGCCTCCAGTGTTGCCACACAAAGCTCTGAACTGCGCCATGTGCTGGTGCGAGTTACCTGTCCCCTTGTACACATGGAACTTGTGGATTGTATATCCCGTCGGGTATTTAATTTGGTCATACCAGCCTGGATACGGTCGTCCAATTCTGACAATTTGGCCTGCGGCTTCATTAGCTTGATGAGCTCGTATTTGTTGAGCGATATAATCATTAAGAGCAGCCTTGGAGATTGATTCCTCTTTGGCTGCCGAAAATGCCGGAAGTGGGTTTGATGTTTCCCCTCTGTCATCCTCGATAATTATCGGCGAATCCTCAGCTGGGGGTTCTGGCTGGATCATCATTCCAACCATATCTTGAAACAAGAGAACCATCTGCTTTATGTTAGTAGCCTGCTCAGCAGCTTTCTTTCCCTTTCTTTCAAGCACCCTTTGTAGAAACTCTGTATCAGTTTCCTTCTCCTGGCGCTGTTCGGCTGTTGTGTCCAGGCTTTCTTTCTGTCCGGTAAGTGCTGCTAATTTGGTCAGCATCTCTTTGAGCTTTTTTTGTTGCTCCTGAGCTTTTGTCAGCGACCGAGTTTGCGGTCGATATCCTACGGAAGCACGACTTCCTTCTTTCCCAGAAGCCATGTAGACTATATGCACGATCATGCGCCTAGACTTGGGGCGTTTGGGTCCATCACCTTTGGAATTTGCCGCATGCGGTAGGATTTTCTCCGGCCTCATCCTTTTGTAGGCGGTCGAAGTTGAAGGAGCCGTTATGACAGGAACCTGTGTACAAGAAGTCCCTCACTGTATGGAGGAGGGATGTCTTCCTCTTGACGAGCCTTTGATTTCTTCGGTCGACGAGAGTAGTCTTTGTCGATCACAGAGTCTTGGACTTTCCGCCAAACTCTATGAATTTCGGTGGAGAGCCGCTGATGGGGCTATTCTGATTTTCCCTGCACAGTAACCTCTGCAGGTGGGGGAGATTTCTTCAGTACCACCATTGGAGAGTTCTTTCGCACCCTCCTAAGCGGATCAAAGTTGTTTCTGGTTGGAACAGCAGCGTCTACTTCTACCATTGGAGCTGGCAGAGTAAGTCCGGAGGGGAGTGCCCCTAGCTTTTCTCACCCGGTGCCAGTGGCGACGTCGAGCGTGCCCAATTTTGGAAGCGGCTTCGTTGTGCACGTCTCTTTGCTGAGGGCATGTTGTTGGTGTCAGCCTATTGAAGACCGACGTCCTGATTGAAGTTTGGGGAGAAACGACCAATCTTTCAAAGACCGGTCTCCTGATGGGGGAAGCACCTTTGACGACTTCGCTCGTAGCAAGAGTTGGGATGGCTATTTGTTTTGGGGTGCCCCCTTTAGGTATCATGAGCCTCTTTGCGGGTCCATTTGGGTTCTTGCCTAGCCTGTTGAAGATTGAGACATCATCTTTGGACGGCCCGTTGAGAGGGGCCGTTGTGGTCACCAGTCAATCAAAGACTGACCTCTTAGGAGCTTCCTTTTGCGGCGCTGAGTCACCAAAACTCACTGATGGGAACATGGTCCCGAAAAATAGTCCAGTAGTGGCTTGTGTTACTTGTCCCACCTGTATTGAAAAGATAGAAGCCGCGTTGGAACCGTAGGTTACTCTTCCAACTAGGGTGGAGCGAGTGTTGCTGTTGCATGTTGTGCGGTTGGAAGCCAACGATTTTTCTGCATAGGAGAAAGACACCAAATTTTAGTATCTTGAATCCTAGGGCAACCATAGCAAACTGTGATTTTGTTTGCGAAACACAACACACGAAGTGTGGAGTGGAAAGAGAAAAATGTCCCACTGAGCGTGCCAGAATCTTTTCACCACCAAAAACAGAGACGAACTAGGATAGATCGTCTTGCCTGAGTCTGGGGGCAGCCGCTATTTGGATTTATCCAGCCACCTCTACGAAAATACCAAGTTGATTTATGGCACCATATATCGGATGTTTGGATAGATGCGGCCGTTGTAGCAGACTTCATCAGGTTCCCCCTTATTTTATAAGGGGTTTTTGATTGTGGGGACGCTCTTCCCTGCATGCGCAAGCCCCTACAGTTAATTACGTTATCGCATTGTTAGTGATATATGCCCTAGAGGCCATTATTGTATAGTACCGGTTTGTATATTATATTTTAGAAGCTTGGGATATACACGGATATAATAACAGTCTTGGTCAAAATTGTAGTACGCTACTTGATTTGTTTCTACCTCAATATGTGCATGTGTTTCTTTTAGCATATCGCTTATACATATTGGTAGAGCCCTTAGGATTTTTGCTTGACTACCAGCGTTGTGATGGCAGTCACCCTAGTGGGGGCTGGATAGTCTGTAAGCACATCCTTATACAGGTCTCTAGTCGTAGGATTATCAAGACGGGGCATCGATACTCTAGAGTAGACTAGTGTATATGCTTCTCATCCCAGAAGGGGAGATGGTTTGTCCCACAGCAATTAGTATGTCGTACTGGAGATAGTATGCAGGTGCTCATTAAGTTATGAGTACACTGGACAGGACTCATAAGGAACTGCCAGTTGGTACTATGCCTATCGTCAGGTAGCAGTTCCCAGGTGACATGAGTACAGCTTAGTCCGTTGAATTGACATTGCTACTTCACCTCGAGTGTGTTCCCACTATTCTTAGATTACCACCCTACCACGGCTCAAAGGAGTTGTGCAAACAGGTAGTAGTTGGGTGCAGTCCCGAAGCACTTGGAGGCAGTAGCGGTTAGATAGGATTCATCTCTCCCGGTATTGGGGGTTGATATCGCTCTGTGTTCGGAAGGCCATTACACAAATTCCCTGGCTAGGGCAAGCGAGATTTACTGGTAGGTACTTCAGTAGTTTCTTAGGGTGTTTTAGGCTCTGCTCCGGCACGACTTATTGCGCTATTAGGGGTCTGACGGTTACCGCCCCTAGATCCGATATGCGATACTCTTAGACGAACAGACCGAACTGTACGGAGATTGTCACAGATATGCTCAGTATGAGTTCGGATGAGTTTTCTCATCGGCCATCTTATCGAGAGATACCTAGGTAGCCGTTACGTGTAGCTAGTACCGCTGACGTACTTGTGGTCAAACCCACTGCCAACGTACTGTCAAGTCTTTAGAATCCCACACAGAGGGTTTCCTTACTTCGGGAAAAAGATGTAGATGTATCATTTTACGACAGGATTTCGATCACATAACTATACTTGTGCATGTATGATGTTCGGACGGATAATACTAGTGGGCTTTGGTTTAAACTAGATCCTAGTATTATTTTCGTCTTTTTGTATTCATATTTTTCGGAATACGGATACGGGTATGTATATACGGTAAGGGGTATTTTTGTAATTTACTCAAGAGTGCTTCTAGAAGAAGACGTCTCATTTCTTGTATAACCATTTAGATTAAATGGTTAATGAGGTGGAGGTATGAAGTGTGGATTTTCATTAAATGAAGCGTGCCTACCTGGTGACTCATGGGGTGACTCATCTTGTGAGTATTGAAGCATACTTGATATTTTCATTTGTGAATTATTGTATGCTTCATTCATCACAAGACATAGCTATCTTCACTCCATTATTATCTTCAATACATTCTCTCCTTAATAGCTCTCTTCTTCTTCCTCAATCCTAAAACTCTCTTGTGTTGAGAAACCTAGCGTATTTTGAGACAAATCATTCCATCATCACTCACTACATCCTCTAGGCCATCTAGTTTAGCGAACTGGTACCCTAGTTATCTCGGTTTAGAGGTAGGAGCTCAATGTACACACTCTCGGGTGGATGATCTTTAACGCGAGGAGTCCGACGATCAAGCGCGATCCATACTCTTCAAGGAGCTCAAGAAGAGGAGGGGAGTACAAGAACCGAAGGACTTGATACTAGGAGGTATAACTTTCTTCCGAGTAGTTAAACCTCATAGTA
Organism: Agapanthus africanus; assembly: GCA_030015575.1. Taxonomy (NCBI): domain Eukaryota; kingdom Viridiplantae; phylum Streptophyta; class Magnoliopsida; order Asparagales; family Amaryllidaceae; genus Agapanthus; species Agapanthus africanus. Next base: position 122,816,131 of record CM057344.1, read on the forward strand.
GTTGTGCTAGCTAGGGTTTATGCTCGATCCTGGGTTCAAGTCGGTGTTGTGAAGCCCGTAAAAATAGTTTTTTTGCGTATTCCGCCTCCCCGCGAATCCACGGGATGCGCGACATCGACTTACAGGCGCCAGTGGTCACGTGTTGTGCATGTGGATGCCACTTAAGAATTTAATTCTTAAGATGAGTATTCCTGTGCTTTGCACATTGGCGCCCGCGTGAGGAGCACGTACAGCGCCATCTAAGAGTTTAACTCTTATGTAATAAATTCATCTGTGCTTTGCACATCGGTACCCGTATGAGGAGCACGTGCGGCGCCATCTAAGAGTTTAACTCTTAAGTAATAAATTCTTCTGTGCTTTGCATATTGGCACTCGCGTGAGGAGCACGTGAGGCGCCACCATAGAATTTAATCTTATAAGAGTGGCATTGGTGCTAGCGCCCTCGTAGAGAGCACGTGAGGCGCTGCCTCATTAAATTCAATAGAGCTTTGCTCTTTTATTAGGTTAAATATTGGGGGAACAAAGATATGTGCGGGAGCTTAATTAAATACAAGTATATGATATTGTATTCTAATCTAGTGATATTTGATATCATCCTGGTTATATGTGATATAACCGGATTATTGAATTAAGTATTGATTCAATGATTTGATATGTGTGTGTGTGTGTTTTATATTGGCCGGTTATATATGATATAACTAGATTATTGAATCGAGTGTTGATTTAATATCTAATATTGAATATTATACGGTTATATGTGATATAACCGGATTATTGAAATAATTATTGATTCAATGATTTGATGTGTGTGTGTGTGTGTGTTTTATATTGGCCGGTTATATATGATATAACTGGATTATTGAATCAAATGTTGATTTAATATCTAATATTGAATATTATAATTGAACCAAGTGTTGATTTAATGTTTTGATATATATATATATATATATATATATATATGATATTAGTCGGTTATATATGATATAACCGGATAATTGAATCAAGTGTTGATTTAATAATTTGATATATATTTATATATTTGATATATATTTGATATATTTGATATATATATATATATAAAAACTAATATTTAGCTCACTTAAGATTTTCTTCTCTTTATATATATTTATATATGTGATATATATATATATATATATATATATATATGCATTTGTATCATGGTTGATGATAATGAATCTAGGATGTATGAGAATCACAAGAGAGGTGGAGATGAGGAGATAATGATTGATATATATGAATTAAAGAAGAAAAGAAATGAGTCATTGTTTTTCGATGGTTTGAGAAGCCATGACTCATGCTTTTTTCTTGTTTTATTCATAGGTATTTTATCACTCTTATTCTCATCTAATCTTATCTTTATGGTTTATTCTCATTCATCCAAGTTCATCATCATCTTCATCTCTTCACTAGAATTCTAGGGCTGAGAATAAGAAAAGAAAAAGAAGTAAATTTTGTGAGAAAAATTCCTACTTCATCAATCTACACTACTTTAGCCCTTTAGTATAGGTTGTTAACTTCACTAATACATTGATTAGTGAAGTATGAGCTTGAGTGAGAGAGACTTCAGGTGGATCATCTTCGGTAACGAAGAAAATAAGCAAGCTTGATCCTTTCTTCAAGTAAAGCCTTAAGAAGAGTTCTAAAGACTTCAACTCGGAGCTTTGGTAGTGAAGGACTAGACTACAAAGGTTGTAGTTTCCCATCACGTAGTTTAGAACTTGTTTGCTTACTTTGAAACCCTAATTCTCTAGTTCGATTCATGTTTAGTATACTTAGACCTCTAATTTTTTAAAATTGTATACTTAATGCTCATTGAAACCTAGTAGAGATACTAAGACATACTTTCACAAACTTTGTTGGTGTACATAGATTCCATTTCGGTCCGCATTTGTCACGACCCGAATTTTAGCTCGTGACCGGCACTCAAATCATGCAACGACTAAAGGCGTAACGTAATTCGAGTAAGCCGAAACCCAGAAATCTAAACCTTTTAAGAAAATAAAAGAGGTGAAATTTTGAAATAAAGGTATGGTGAAAATCATAAGTTTTTTTTAAATACGTAAATGATGGAATATGAAAATGCAAGTAAATTTTACTAATTGAAAACATGTTTCGTCTTTTTAAAATTTGGGCAGCACATCCTTTGTATTTTTTGATCCAAAACCACAATACATGATAATAATAAAGGCATCCCCAAACGGGAGCTAGCTCTTCGCCAAACGGCGGATCCACAACCATGCAAAACATAAATATAAGTATACGACGCCCAACGGCGAAGTTCACCACAAAAAATAAATAAATAAGCAAGACATCAACCCAAAATGCAAACATAAAACCCATCGCTCAAGTCTCACAACTACAAGTCTTGCTAAGTCTCATTACTTATACAATTACTAGTTTGATTGATGGAGTGACTAGATACAATAGAAATAATAATAATACAAGAGGGGTACGATCCAACATGTACCACTTACCAATGCAAAACACCCGAATACAAATATGTGCCAGCGATACCGCTACTGATCCATGCGGTCAACCTGCAAAAACTGTGGCACAACGGGGGTGAGTTGCCAACTCGTGAGTAGAAAAACATCAACAAGCAGAAATCGAATAAACAACGACTCCTAGGTCAACTATATCATAAAGGTAATACTATGATATCTAGGGTGACCATATCTGTATATGTGCCAACAATAGAAAATAAACGCCTATCAGCATGTGGATAATATCCAACAATATAATCAATGCCTGAATGCATGTGGATCTCATCTAACCATATAATCAATGTATGTATATATGTGGATATCGTCCACCCATATAATCAATGTATGTATGCATGTGGATCTCGTCCACGTGTCCACCAATGAAACAACAACATCATGCATGTAAATATCATAAAAGAATATGCATGAAAAATATAAGGATATAAATCAACGTGTGTCCCTCACGACACATCAAATCATGGAACCTGAGTGTCCAGCATCGACACTCGAAACATCATGAAACCCATGCCCAGTATCGGCACGTAAATCCTCATATCTCTTAGGCTCCGTCAGTCCGGATCGGCCCATAACATCTCTCGACTCCGGTCGGTATCCTCCGGATAGCCGCCAGGTCCAACTAATCACCGGTAGGTACTAGCCACCCTGCCGGGCTCATCTTCTACTCCACGAAAAACATTTCTCGCCCCGGGGAACCATACCAGGTCCACCATGAACCCGCAAACGGATCATCCGCTGCCTCGAATCGGGTTTCACATATCACACGTCTCAGAACCGAGAAAACGCATGGTGGACGCACTGAAATATCTTATCAAGATTAACCGGGTTTTTAAAATAATACATACTTCCTTTTGAAATAAGCACGGTTCTCAAATCCAGAAATCTCATGAAAACAGCATAACTCAATGCGTATAATCGTAAAGCATGATGTATGCGACATATAACAGAAATGTAAGCATATCCGTATATCATGCAACATGAAATCAGTAATATGTAAATGTTAGGGGAAAGCCGCCTTTTTAAATGAATCTAGTTTTAAAATATATCTTACGGTTCACAATTTCTCCCAAGTCAAATGCAACATCGTATAAAGTGCATATGTAACTATAGCAAGTAAACTATGTAAGGGGTCATATCATGATGCAGCAATCCTACTGTGTAGTGACATGGAAATTATCGATGATGAAGTGTGTGAGCCGACAAATCTGTGTACGTGTAACATACGCATCATCGATAATGGTGTAAGTGTATTAGCACAGGTATATGCAATGTAATGAGAATAACATGAATGCAGCATAAGGTAAAACATCAGCTAAAAGCTATAAGGTATACGTATCTAACATGATCGAGTCGGTGAATTTATCAATCAACATCCAGCCTCACAACATCACGTACGGTATAATCCATCATACGGCATCCTCTAGTCAAGGGTATGGATCAAACCTCAAGTCAAACTCATCACGTACGGAAAATCATTGTACGGCAGCATTAAACCAATGGGGATCCTATCAACCTATATGACAATGAGGGTACGGACCTAAGGTCTCGCACGACAATCACTCATGATTCACAACATATATAAATATATCTATATACCTATGTCCCAGGTCACATCCATAACAATCTCATATCAGGGGACCGACAAGGTATCAACCATCTCAATCGACTCACATCCTTATACCAACACATCATCAAATCATCATATCACATCGTATATTCTTTTAATCGCATTTATACCCCACATCAAGTCATTTCCATAAATACATTCACACACGAACCATACGATCCGTTTTTTTTAAATGATACGAATTGTAGTTTTGAAACTAGGGCTATGGTGTTTTTAAGAAAAAGATATCATTTGAAAATCCATAATGTCCCTCAAAATATCTGTTTAAAATATGCATACGATTCATCAGTTTAGAAAAAAAGTATGGTTCGCATGACACATTTACGTCGGCTATCTAGTCTTATAGTATCCAAAACAGCAATATCATCGAATATCATCCTCAAATCTCGTCATCACGCATTAATCGTATCATATCACTTCTAACTATCTTTTAGTTTATAATATGGTTTCTCTAACTATATTTTAACTCTATCCATAGTTTTCTATTAAAGGTTCCCTTAACCATATTCTATATATATAAATCGGTTTCCATCAAAATTTGCGGGGGTGCTATACGCCATCCACCCGACTTCCCCCGTCGATATAGATCTACTCACCTTAATCCACGCTTTCAGAAGTCGATGTCGTCTTGCTCTTACTCGTCGTCCGAAGTCCACTTGAGGGTACCTACATATATACACATATAGCATCGTAAGCAGAAATCTCGCACAAAACCAACACAGTGCACGTATCATACATAGGTTTAAACCTATGGTCTACACATGCAAGAAGAACCAATAACCCTCGACATCGACATACAAACGCCAATCGATCGAGACAAAATGAAATATCAAAAGTTCAAGTCATTTAAAAGTCACATTTCAAAACAGCAACTCAAGGAAATGGTCTCAGATTTTGCCCTAGGTAAAATTAGCCAATTTTGCATATAAAATGAGTCTAATTTATAGCAAATGGAGCCATGGACCAAACACGGAGCATTTCCACTCTACCCAGGCCGCAAATTGCGGCCAAAAGGGGTAAATTTGCGGCCACATTGAGGAATTAGCTTCCTGGGTTTTGGGTATAGGTTCTAGGTTGCCTGCACAGCTCTCAGTCTCTGCTAAATTATTTTCCAGGTCTCCGAGTCACTCCAGATTCTTAAATACCATCACAATTCTCACAATTTTCCGACGTCGGGGTTTCTAGGTTTGGGGTTTGGGGTTCTATCTCTGGTTTTAATCCAATATATCATCACTACAGGGGTTGTATGGTCTCCACCAACCTCAATTACACTTTTGGATTCAAATTAAACCCTAACTTCTTCTAGAAATTTTCCAAGCTCACTAACCTATACCATATCGATTCTAAACTTAAATAGATGTTAAAGGAAAAGGAATACTATTCTAATGGTGCAAGAATTACCTCATTTGGCAACTCAAGAAAAACCCTAGTTGTCCCAAAGTCATCAAAATCCAACTTTGCTTGGTCTATTGTGTAGAGGATGAAAAGGGGATCACTTTTAATGAAACGGGTTTAAGGTTTGGATGAATATTTGGAGATGATATTTAGGAATTTATATGGAGGGAGATGAGGTTTAAAGAGATGAGGAAATGATGGAGGAAACAAATGGGGGTGAGGTTAGATGGCAGCCCTCTCTTTCCCCCACTTTCTTATTCTCACTCACCCTCTTATTCTTTTACCCTTCTACCCTTTTCTCTTTTTCTTTCCTTTTTTTTAAAACACAATAACATAATACCCCAAAACAACATAAGAAGTAACATGTAATCAAAATGCAACATGACAGGTGCACCAGCCATGGAAAACTGTAGAAACACGGATTTGGCCTAATCGCGATTAGCAGTGCATTAATCGGGTTTTCATTTAAACTGCATATAATTGATTTTTAAAAAAATGACAAATCTAATAAATATATTTTTAAATGAACAAATCATTTTAATTTCCAAATATTTCACAATTATTGGTATATATTTATACCTTTTTTTCGAAAACCCCAATTTCCCAAATCGGGCAGTTTTCGGGAAATATATTATTTTAATATTAAATTCCAAAAATAATATTTTATATTTTCTGAAATGTTACAATCTTCCCCCCTTAAATAAATTCGGTCCCCGAATTTAAATTTAAATCCCCAAATACTAAAACATTTCAATACCCAACTCAAATCAATGGGGCTCCGAAATCACGGAAGATATAGAGGTAACACAGCGCGTCAAGTGCACACGAAAACGAGTATACAACTCAAAAATCGAACTCCGTCATACGTCACGCAAATTAACGGATTTGCACGCATATCATCGGAGTTATAATGGAGATACAGATTTCGAAATCCACTACAGAAATCCAATATACACTAGTCAAATACTATAGTATGTATATAGTACGCATCCTTGAAAAAAATCTCCAAAAACCGAATAAAATACATGCAAAATCTTTTCTGAATCACCGTGTGATGCGTAACTCATGGCACAGTGACGGACACTCATTGTAAAGTAATAAATATATGATTTTTGCTCAAATATACGTTCCGTCGTTTTGAAATATCCCAAAAGGTTTTCCTTTATAAACGTTCGTGTCGCTCACGGACACGTAGGAATTTGCGAGACTATAGCTCCTTTTTGAAAATCTCTTGGTAACTTTTAATGCATGCAAAGCACTCAGGTACTGTCCTCAGATCAGTCTCGTTCAGCTACTACGTAACATGGTGCTCAACCTGAAAATAAGGTGCTCAAGAGCAAAAATCAGTCTCAAAAGGCGTATCCAACAATCACGTGCGTCTAGTGCACACGGAAATCAAATCCAAATACAAGTGCCACAATATGCACAAAAAGCAAAACTAAGTACAACGGATGTACACGAAAGCATCTGTCCAATGCAACGGGTGTGCACGACAACTACACCAAGTGCATCTAGAGTGCACGAAAATCTCAATCCGGTGTAATTAACATGCACGAATGAAAATCACAATCGAGTGCATCCGGTGTGCACAAAAATCCAAATTCAAGCGCCTAATATGCGCAAAAATCCAACCCAAGTGTGTCGGGTCCGTAAAAGCATATAGTGCAGTAGCATGCACGAAAACGAACGGCAAGTGCCAACACGCACGAAAACACAAATCGGATAACATAAATACTCAAAGACATAAATCGGTGCAACAATGTACGGAGTATAAATCTAGTGCAACCAATGCACAAAAACATAAATCCAGTGCAACAAATGCACGAAATATAATCCGGTGCGACAAATGCACGAAATAAAAATCTAGTGCAACGAATGCACGGAATAAAAATCTAGTGCGACGAATGCACGAAATACAAATCCGGCGCATCCAGTGCACGAAATCTAAATCCAGTGCATCTAGTGCACGAAATACAAATACAGTGCATCCTGTGCACAAAATACCAATCTGGTGCATCAAATGCACAAAACACAAATCAATAGATCAAATGCGTAAACAACAACACCGAGTGTACCAAGGTGTATAAAATCATAAAACGTGCGCAACTACGTGCATAAAACACATATCAATGCACTGCAAGCACATATAAGCTATACCGAGTGCAAAATCAAATCGAGTGTGTACCACACGCACAAAATCAAATCAACTGTATGAAATCCACGAAATCATAAACATGTGCAACCAAGGCACAAAATCAATATCAAGTGCAATAGATATGCATAAATCATAAACCAACACAGCAGTGTATAAACACATATCTCAAGTGCCATAACTATGCACAAAATGTAAATACCCAGTAGGTGCAGCCATGGTGCACGAAAACAATATCATGAAACTCAATCATCAAAACTCAAATCCAAGCGATATAAGCGTGATACTCGGATTACAAACGCAAATCTCAATAAATGACATTGAGGTACACCTCCTACAATGTCGAAAAATACCGGTGCGCCCAAAACTGGCAGAGCAAGATCATCCGCTTTCCTCCTGCTCACGGTCTGGCGTCCTCTGTCTCTGGGTCTTCATTTCTCTGTAGATTCACCAATCTCACAATCTATCGGCTCGTCGGCCCGGTCAGGTGTGCTAACGGAAACGATCCGCTCTAGTACCCCTCTGGTCAACTCTCGGTCAATTAGCATGATCACTCAAAAGGCAGCACGTTACTGTCGTTGTCCCCTAGTCCTCTGAATAGAAGTGACACAACTGATCCTATGTGTAAATCTTATCGCAGCAGTGTCCTGGAAGGAATCCGCTCAAGGTCTCTTCCGATCTCGCCTATGCCGAACAATACGGAGGCTGGTACTCTTGCATAATCTTTTCTAGCTTTCTGGACATCTTCGTTCTTAGCACAGCAATTCCTTAGGAACTGGTCGTATCTCACGCCTCTGTATACATATCAGATCTCCAACCTCAACGGGGAGTAATAACAGCTCGTCAGTGTCTCACACGAACCTCTGTTTCCACTCGTCTGTATCATCGTCCACTTCGACGTCACGTCATGCTATCTGCGTATTGCAATTGTCCTCGGCAACAGTCAATCCGAAGTCTCTCACACGGACTCGAAATCTCGAACTCGGTATCTTCATCACTCTGTAGAAGATATCCAGCCTAACACTTCCTCGGGAACTCGTCCCAACCATCGGAGGAATACTCAACACTCGTCCGCTCTCGATCAACTCACAACACATCTGGGTGAGGTCCTCTATCCGAAGCTGGTCAGCTTGTTGATCTCTTATCACATGATATTCGGACGACGTCAAACTTTTCGATCGATTTGTTAAAGTCCCATAATTCCTCGAAATCTCAACACCTGAGCACAGTCTAATAAGATCCAGTACATGCCACAGTATCTATGGACCAACGGTAGAAGGGCAAACCCAAGCCTCACCGATGGCACCGCTGAACTGCTACAAACCCTAAGGTTCAGAAGCAATTCCATGGTCATCCTATCGAGTTAGGGTTTCATTCTTCTACAGGGTCCACAGAATTACTTGCATGTTCCTCCAAATACTTTAAACTTGGAAAAATGGGTTTTTGACATTCGTTCGAACTTTTAACTTCGCCTATACGACACGTGAATACCCTTTGTCCGCATGCTAAACAATTCCTCAATCCTCCAGGAAAGACGATACATCAACGGTATCTAGATCGGTCTGCTCTAGATCTGAGTAAGACTCTTGATTGATCGGTGTTTTGTACGTGCGTTTTGAAATCAAAGAATTATCCGCAATCAAGACGGTGTCGCTTGGTAGCTAGCCGGTTGAGTATGGGTCGGTCCACAGGGAAAACATGTATTTTCTAATTGTTCTAACGAGTCAATTCCTATTTGTGGTGGGTTTTGATTTTCTATAAAAACTGAGGTTGAAATTGATTTGGATTAAAACCTTGCTAGGGTTAGGATTAGGTTAGTTTGGAAAGTCAATTATTCTCACCGCTTTCTTTGCCCTAATTAAGAACTTTTAGGTGTTAAGGTAATAGTTAACAAAGGGGATTAGCACGATCGGGAAGAAACTAGGTTTCTTCCCTTTGGTCCTTGTCCGTCCTTTCTTAACTCTTAGCCCTAACCTCTATGGAAATCAAACACAACCGGTCTTTAACTATGGAATCACCGCTACCTCGTGGGATAGGGTGCCGTAGTGATCGGTGTGTGTATGTTTGCATAGAGTCCTACTTTAAAATATTGAACGGGCAAGAAAGGGGTAAGAGATTTTCATCTCTCAAACCTTCTCCAAACCTAACCCTAACAAGTGAGAAACTACTCACTCATTAGGGAATTAATAAAAGAATTCATTTTTATGGTTTTTATTTAATAGCCTAATTAACTTGCAGAAAATAACTACGGCAGAGAAATAAAATTGCTAGATAAAAAATTCAAGATAAAAAAAACTTACTTTTTTATTGATGCACTCTTTGACAATTACAAGGAATGAAATTTTAAACTAGAGAAATAAAAAGAGGTATGCTCCAAAAAGAGTTGTAGCATTCCTATTTATAGATAATAGAAACCCTAGGGTTTACATCTGATCCATATCTAGAATTACAAAAATACCCTAAGAAAACCGGGTCAATGCACCGACACGCGCTGACACGTGTACAGCACGGCCGCGGATCAGCGGCCATATGCCTTGTTTGGCCGCGGATCCACGGCCATTTGATGGGCTTGCTGGCTCATTTCTTCAAGGTTTCTTTTTGTTGATTTTTCCTTCTATTTTCTTCACTTGGTTCTTCAGAATGTCTTCTAGTTTCTTTCAGATTTCCACAGTACAGAATGTTGTGGACTTTTCCCTTTCGCTTCGTCTTGAAGTCTTGAATCTTGTGTTGCCTTTGTACTTTGTGAAATCGAACTGTTCATTGATTTTCATTTGTTCCTTAACTGTAGACGGCATCATAAAGATTCTTCTATTTGTTGGTCGTAGTCTCACTTTTGTAGCGTTTTTTCATCATTTTCACTGTATTGTTCCAAGAACCTGTTACTCGCAACTAATCAACAGACATGGATCAAAAGCACATGTTTATTTGCAATATGATTAAGAATATGGAATAAAATAATGCAAAATTCTGATATGAACAAATACCCCCAAACTTATCTTTTGCTCGTCCCGAGCAAAACTAGTTTTATTCTCGAAAAAACCTAACCTCACTTTCACAGGGAAACGAGATTGCACTGAGCTCATGCAACAAGCCGTTAAACCTCTAGGTGTCTCTAGTAAGAGGAGTGTTGTCTCATGAGGGCTTTCAGCGGATACTACCCATAAAATCCTATTAATTTGGCATATTGACTTTCGTTCTTTAATTCGGTGTTCTAGCAAGAAATTCTATTATCTTCAACTCAGAAATTATCAACCCATATTTTTCATGCTTCCTTATCATTTAACTTAAGATTATATATGTTCTGTAAATTTATTTAGCTTTCAGCATCTTTTGAATTTTCCTTCTATGGTTCCATCTCAACTTAGGAATTTTTATCATCTCTACTAAAAATATATGTCCTATTTTTCATTCCTATCTCTCATCCAAACCCCAATCATATACCCTTACATGTGTGTATGTATCACCCCTACACATGGAAATTCAATTCAAGCTATTATGCTCTTGTCTATCATTCAAAGTACTTTTAGTTGGTGAATTTTTAGATGAAATTGCTCACATATCCTTCATGCGACCGTTAATACTTCTTGAGATACTAACGACCGATTACAAAATGTGTTTGCACATTAAGGCGTAATTCCTCGTCTTGTAATACCTAAGACTTTAGCAATAACTCCCAAACCAGTTGGTCTAAGGCACTAGGTGATAAAGCATCCTTGCTATATATTTTTTATTTTACGCAGCTTTAAGTAATTACAAAACCAGTGTTCATTATTTTATATCTCTTTATTCAAACTTATAATTTTTTTTTATACTAAGGATTTTAGACAAGAGCATTTCAAGGTATCCTCTACTATTCCAAGTTTCAAGGTGCGTGTTTATGCAAGTTGTAGGGTATATATTTTCAGAATTTGGACTTAAAATTCGGAATTATTTTTCAAACTTACACTTCAATAAAAATTTCAATACTCTTCCCTTATTTTGACTTAGCCCAAGAAGTGAACTCAAAATTTGCCTATTTCTAAGTAAACTACAAGGGCATATATTTTCTACCGTTAAATTTTTAAGAAAAGTTATTTTTAGGGTTTTTAATTTACTAAGTTTAGGGACCTAGTTTTTCCTAGCTACTTAACTGTCTTGTCAAACTTAAGTCAATTATGACCAAAATTGAATTTTTCAATTTTTTATAATTTTTAAAAAATTTCAATTTTTATGGTTTTTCTTTTATTTTTACTTTTTTTTTTTCATTTTTTTTTTTCAATTTTTATAATTTTTTTTATAAAGATGCAATGCAGAATTAAACAAGCAAAAGAAAGAGAAAAAATATATACAAAAATTAAAAAAATGTAATGCAATGATAACTATTTACAACCACCTCCTCCCCCAAACTTACCAAAAGCAGTGCCCTCACTGCTCGGCCCCACGCCGTCCCCTTGAGCGTGAACGGGAACGCTCCTCCCTAGCTAGCAGGGTTCGGATCCCCTGCTCTACTTCTATCAAACGCCGATCATGTTACCTCATCATCCCACTCAACTCGTCAATCCCCCTAACGGCTTTTCTCATTAAACGTGCATGTTCTAAGGGGGTGAGCTCTTCCTCGCTCGCGGTCGAGCTGGAGCTAGGTGTTCTGGAGGGCACGTGTTCCGCCGGTTCTGTTCGTGACCAAATATCAGTCAAGCGTGTATAGGACGTAGATACGCGCTCAATGAGAGGCCTGATGGGAATACCTCCATGCATGTAAAATTCAAATTCCTCCACAGGGAGGAAATGGCGACACAGTTGTGTCACTAACATGGGGCATGAGTAGTTCGCGGCCCATTTTCTCACACCAATTGAGTTAAGCAGAACCGTGCACATGTCGAATCTAGGGTTCCTAGTCATTAGTGTATGCACAATATGCAGTGATGGGGTGAAAAATGTGGTGTAATGGGAAATCCCAAAAATATTGTTTTGTGCCCACCGGCACACGGTTAAAACATTAGAGAAAAGGGTTCTCGCTTGTATTCCTTTTCTTGGTTCCCTTGAGCAATCATTACCCATTAAGGGCATGTAATCTTCAAACTGAAGGGGTTGATCATGTACAGGTACCCTAGGGATCAAAGTGACTTCATGGATGAAGTCTCTGTCAATAATTGTCTCCCTATCCCCCCACAGTAATTTGATAAAGCCATATTGTGCAAGGCAGCCGTCTTCCATGCACTCGTAAAAATGAGTGACTAGATCTGGAAGGGCGTAACCATTTGGGTGATTATATATTAAAAAATTCCAGCCCCTCCGTATTATTTCGTCAGCAAAATAACTCCCATATATCGTGTGTGAAAAGATCTGTGAGAAATCACGTTCTAACTGCATATTCGGTGCCATCACAGATAATTTACAGATCTAAAAAAAATAAACAAAGAGGAGTTTAGAGATCGAACCGCCTCTGAAAATTTCAGAGGGTGACGCAGCAGGGGAGCGAAGGATCAGCGGCGGGAGCGTGCCTTCGGCGGCGGATGCGCGGCGGTTGAAGGAGATCTCTTTGCAAAAACTGCGGCGACGACTAGGGTTTTCTGTGAGCAATTTTTAAGGTTTGTAAAACAGAGAGGGTCGGGGTCTTATTTATAGTGGGGGAAAGTGTTGGCTATTTGGGTATTTTTGTAAATTTCCAGATTTAATAAAATAAAAATAAAAATTTTATTTGCAAATAAAATTTTTATTTTTATTTTATTAAATCTGGAAATTTACAAAAATACCCAAAAAAAATTTATTTTCAAAATTTTTTTTATGTTATTTTGTTTTTATATAATTACAAATGATACATACCCCCAAACTTATTTGAAACAGTGTTTTTGGCTAGATAAGAGAAAATTTAGGGGTAGATGGAGGAAGATTAGTCACTGTAGACCGGCTCCTGCAAAAACAGGAGCTCCTCCGAAGGGTCCGCAGTGAGGAACGGTTTAATTTGATGTCCATTTACTTTAAACAGTATACCGTCCTCCAAGTTTTCTAGATCTACCGCACCGTGCGGATATACGGTGCGTACCAAAAATGGCCCTTTCCATCGAGATTTGAGCTTGCCGGGATGGAAATGTAACCGAGTATCGTAAAGCAAAACCTGTTGACCAGGTTTGAAAGTCTTGCGCATAAGGTGTTTGTCGTGGAACACCTTCGTTCGTTTTTTAATGACTACTGCGTTCTCATAGGCCTCATCCCGCAGCTTGTCTAATTCATTCAATTGCAGCTTTCTATTGCTGCCTGCATCTCCCAAAGATAGGTTCAACTCTTTAATTGCCCAAAATGACTTGTGCTCTATTTCAACAGGAAGGTGGCAAGCCTTTCCATAAACAAGCCTGTATGGAGACATGCCAAGATCGGTCTTATAGGCAGTACAGAATGCCCATAGTGCATCAATCAGTTTTGATGACCAATCTTTACGGTTTTTGGAAACCGTTTTCTTCAATATTTGTTTAATCTGCCGATTCGAAATCTCGGCTTGCCCACAAGTTTGGGGATGATATAGCGTTGACAGTTTGTGAGTAATGGAGTATTTTCGCATTAAGGACTTGAAAGTCCTATTACAAAAGTGAGATCCATTATCACTGATAATCGCATGAGGATGCCCAAACCGAAAAAAAAATGTTTTCTTTGAGAAATCTAATGACAACCTTGTTGTCATTAGTTCGGCTGGGCACAGCTTCGACCCATTTGGAAACATAGTCAACAGCAAGTAGAATATACATATTCCCAAAAGAGTTGGGAAATGGTCCCATGAAGTCTATTCCCCAAACATCAAAAATTTCAACAACCAAAATTGGTTGGAGCGGCATTTCATTTCTCCGAGATATCCGACCCAAGTGTTGGCACCGGGAGCATGTTTCGCAGTATTCATATGCATCTTTAAAAAGTCGTGGCCAGTAGAAGCCACACTACAAGATTTTTTCTGCTGTCTTTTTGGGGCCAAAATGCCCGCCACACGCTTGATCGTGGCAAAATGACAGCACACTCTTGAACTCGTTGTCGGGGACACACCGACGAATGATTTGGTCGGAACAGTATTTAAAGAGATACGGTTCATCCCAGTAAAAATGTTTTACTTGGGACAGGAATCGGAGTCTGTCCTGTTTCGACCAATCGTTTGGTATCAGTCCGGTGGCCAAATAATTTACGATATCAGCGAACCAAGGTTCGCATGACACGGTTAAGAGCTGCTTATCGGGAAAAACATCTTTAATAGGAATTTCAAGTGTAGGCGAAGAAGGGAGTCGTGAAAGGTGGTCGGCAACTACGTTTTCATATCCTCTCTTGTCTCTTATGACAAGGTCAAACTCTTGTAGCAAGAGGATCCAACGTATCAACCGAGATTTGGCATCCTTCTTCGTGAAAAGATGGCGAAGAGCTGAGTGGTCCGTGTAAACAATGGCTGGAGAGCCAATTAAATAGGGCATGAATTTTTCTAGTGCAAACACAACGGCTAAGAATTCTTTTTCTGTTGTTATGTAATTCAATTGGGCCTCGTTTAATGTTCGGCTAGCGTAATAAATTACGTGCGGAATCTTATTTATGTGTTGTCTAAGGACATCACCAATGGTGAAATCAGATGCAACGCACATAATTTCAAATGGATGCGTCCAGTCGGGAGATGAATGAATGGGCGCAGAAATAAGTGAGTGTTTCAATGACTCGAATGCCTTCATGCAGATTGAGTCAAAATCAAAGGTGGTGTCATTGGCCAATAAAAGAGTCAAGGGTCTAGCTATCTTGATAAAATCTTTGATGAACCGTCTATAGAAACCGGCATGGCCAAGGAAGGCTCGGATGTCTTTGACGCACTTAGGAGGAGGAAGATTGGAAATGACTTCAATCTTAGCTTTATCAATCTCAATGTCGTTTTGCGAAATGACATGTCCTATGACAATACCTTCTCGTACCATAAAGTGACATTTCGCCCAATTTAAAGTGAGGTTCTTATCCCTACAACGGGTAAGAACTGCGTCCAAATGTAGCAAACACTCATCAAAGGAGCGCCGAAAATGGAGAAATCATCCATAAAAATCTCCAAGAATTTTTCCACCATGTCTGAAAAGATACCCATCATACACCGCTGGAAAGTAGCGGGAGCATTGCATAACCCAAAGGGCATGCGACGGTAAGCGAATGTACCGAAAGGACAAGTAAATGTGGTCTTGTCTTGATCCTTTTCGGTGATGGGAACTTGATTATAGCCGAAGTAGCCATCCAAAAAGCAGTAAAATTCATGCCCAGCCAATCGTTCTACCATTTGGTCAATAAAAGGTAACGGAAAGTGGTCTTTCCATGTCGCAGCGTTGAGTTTTCTATAATCGATGCAAACTCGCCACCCAGTTTGGGTGCGAGTAGGTATTAACTCATTCGTCTCATTGGTTATGACCGTTATGCCCGATTTCTTTAGGACAACGTGAATGGGGCTAACCCATTGGCTATCAGAGATAGGGTAAATGATACCACTATCAAGACATTTTACAATCTTCTTTTTGACAGCCTCCTTCATTATAGGATTGAGGCGTCTCTGTGGATCCCTTACTGGCTTGGCATCATCCATCATATGTATATGATGTTCAACTATGAGGGGACTAATCCCCTTGATGTCCGCCATAGTCCAGCCAAAAGCTTGCCGATTATTTTGTAAGACCATTAAAAGGGCTTTCTCTTGCTCGAGAGCTAGAGATGCCGAAATGATAACAGGAAGGGTCTCATTCTCACTTAAGTGAGCGTATTTAAGGTGAGACGGCAACAACTTGAGTTCGAGTTTTGTAGGTGAAACAATTGAAGGTAAAATTGGTGAAACTGTCACGAACTCGAATGACTCCAACAAGGGTTCGAAGTGAGTGTAAGCAACCGAGTCAGATGGTTCAGCTAACTCATCCGAAAATTCAAAGGACTCAAGCTCAGGTGGTGAGTCTTCAAAATCGTCCAAAAAAATGAAACACTCTTAATCGTTATCGGGTGTAAAAGCTGTGTCAGATTCAAGGAGGAACGCACTAGTGGCGTCAAAACTGCTGTGATCGAACAGAAATTTTTCGAGCTCACAGTCCTCCTGCATGATCTCTTGGATCGAGCAAACATCAAGTATATTAGCATTAGGTTCGGAGGGCTGATTCCCCGACTTAAAAATGTTGAGTTCAACTGTCATATTTCTAAAAGATAGGTTCATCGAACCATTTTGACAATTGATCACCGCATTAGAAGTCGCAAGGAATGGTCGACCGAGTATAACCGGAATTTGACTCCGGGGGTTAGCTACAGGTTGTGTGTCCATAACAATGAAATCAACGGGGAAAATGAAGTCCCCTATTTTGATCAACACATCCTCTAACTCACCCCTAGGATGGGTGATGGATTGGTCGGCCATTTGGAGAGTACAATGTGTGGGTTTCAGCTCTCCAACGCCTAATTGTTCATATACTGAATAGGGAAGAAAATTAACACTGGCACCAAGATCTAAAAGTGCGCGATTGATGTTCTTATCCCCAATTGTTATTGAAATTGTAGGACAGCCAGGGTCCTTGTGTTTTGGGGGTAAAGGTTGGGTAAGAGAATCACTTACCGCACTAGCCAAGAAAACTTTGTTAGGTACCTGCGATTTCCTCTTCTTGGTGCATAAGTCTTTTAAGATTTTCGCGTAAGAAGGGACTTGTTGGATTGCATCCAAGAGAGGTATGTTAATGCTAACCTGTTTGAATAATTCCACAATCTTCTCCATTTATCGAGTAGGTTTATTGGATCTCAACCTGTTTGGAAAAGGAACATTTTGAAAATTTGTTGAGTCCAATGTTTGTGGAGTAGATTGCGGAGTTGGAACGGATCCCAGTGTTGGTGTTTTCATGGAGTAAGATGTGGGTCCGTTCGAATTAGAAGAAGTAGAGCCTTGTGAAGAATGAAGAACAGGCTCTGAAGAAGATGAAGAAGAAGAAGAAGAAGAAGAAACGGTGGCCGGGGTTTCATCATTATCGCCAACGTTGTTGTGCAATACCTTTCCAGATCTCAATGTAGTCACGGCATTCACATTATGATTTTATTGTTCATGAGCAACATATGTATTTTGTGTGTGACCGGGATTTGGCAGTGGTTGAGATGGAAGTTTACTCTTTTCTCGCTCGCTTAACGCAGAATTCAATTGTGCAATTTGGGCTTCAATTGTTTTGATACTCTGATTATGTGAAGCAGTGTGTTGCACTAAATACTGAATGGACGATTGGATGCTGGCTGAGGATTGCGTAGATTGTTTTAAAAACGCATCCAAACTTCGTTCTAGCGAGGAAACCTTATCGTTATTCGGCTGAACAGAATTGTTTTGAGGATAAGAGTTGTTTGGTACAAAATTGTTCATTTGGTTTTGGTAAGGTTGGGGTTGGAAAGGTTGCTAATATTGAGTTTGTTGAGAGGCTTGTTGTTGTGGAGTAGGCCTTTGAAAATTGTTATTGCCTTGGAATTGTTGTTAATTTTGATTCCAAGCAAAATTTGGGTGGCTCCTCCAACCAGGATTATAAGATGAAGAGTATGAATCATTTCTTTGTCTTTACTGAAAAGAAGTATTGACTTGATCTTGTCCTTGAACAGGCGGGTTGTAAGGACACTCTTCAGTTAGATGGGACGGATCCGAACAACAAGCGCAAACAGTGCGTGGGGATAAAGCAGGGGCAGGAGAAGGCGATGAGAACTTGCTCTCAATTGCTTCTAGTTTTTTCGTGAGTGCAGCCATTTCGAATTTCATTGCAATCGACATATCAAGTTGATGTATGCCTGCCCTAGACTGACCTGATGAAGTAGATGAGGTGGTCTTAGTGCTTTCCCACTGAAGTGTTTGTTCAGCAAGATCGTCGAGAAATTGCCAAACTTCCTCGCTTGATTTTGTAAGAAAGTGACCTTGACAAATGGTTTCCAACAACTGCTTAGTTGCTGGGTTCAGTCCTTCGTATAAAGTTTGGCAAAGTTGCCAATTCTCGATACCGCGGTGAGGGCACTAAACAAGTAGGTCCTTAAATCTTTCAAAACACTTCCAAAAAGGTTCGAAAGCAAGCTGGGAAAATTGAATAATTTCGTTGCGAATTCCCGCGGTCTTGTGGTGTGGGTAAAACTTTTTTAGAAAAGTCTTAACAAACTCTTCCCAATTTTTTATGGAGTGTGATGCTGTGCTATATAACCATTTTTCAGCTAGGTCACATAAAGTGAATGGAATGACACGTAGCCTTATAGCATCATCAGAAAGTTGGGTGGTCTTCATCATTGCGCAAATATTCTGGAATTTGTTAATGAAGATGTAGGTATCTTCAGATTCCAGCCCATAAAATTTGGGCAACATATTGATGAAGTGGGGTTTAATTTCAAAGTTATCCCTATTAGCCGGTGGAAGTGAAAGACAAGTGGGAAGTGCGATATGGATAGGATAGAAAAGATCCTGGAGCGCGATTCGTTAGGGTGCTTCGACAGGAGGGTGTGGTGGGTTATTCGCACCCAGTGGAGGTGGAATCAGTCCCGTAGGTAAGGGGTTGTTAGGATTGAATCCCGACATCTCCTTAGAAGATGATGAATTTGAAGATGAAGGTAAAAAAGTGGAGGGAATTTCGACTTCGGAGTCGAAAGCGTCGTCAGTCGGCACTAACGAGACACGAACTAAACAGTCAGGCCTCCAAACTTTTTCTGTTTCTCTGTTGTGGTTCTCCTCAGTTTGGTCAGATTTGCTGTTTGCTGTTTTGTTCACTGGATTTTTCCAGATCTGAATCTGTTCGTCTCTCCGATCCTGCATAATTCACACGAAAACCCTTCAAAAAATAACAAGATGATAATTTTTTATATTTTTCAGTTTTTATGATTTTTTCAATTTTTTTTAATTAACCTAAAATTACAAAAAGAAAATAAATACGCCAGCCCGGCAACGGCGCCATTTGATTGATCGTTGTTTCGTACGTGCGTTTTGAAATCAAAGAATTAACCGCAATCAAGACGGTGTCGCTTGGTAGCTAGCCGGTTGAGTACGGGTCGGTCCACAGGGAAAACATGTATTTTCTAGTTGTTCTAATGAGTCAATTCCTATTTGTGGTAGGTTTTGATTTTCTATAAAAACTGAGGTTGAAATTGATTTGGATTAAAACCTTGCTAGGGTTAGTATTAGGTTAGTTTAGAAAGTCAATTATTCTCACCGCTTTCTTTGCCCTAATTAAAAACTTTTAGGTGTTAAAGTAATAGTTAACAAAGGGGATTAGCACGATCGGGAAGAAACTAGGTTTCTTCCCTTTAGTCCTTGTCCGTCCTTTCTTAACTCTTAGCCCTAACCTCTATGGAAATCAAACACAACCGGTCTTTAACTATGGAATCACCGCTACCTCGTGGGATAGGGTGCCGTAGTGAGCGGTGTGTGTATGTTTGCATAGAGTCCTACTTTAAAATATTGAACGGGCAAGAAAGGGGTGAGAGATTTTCATCTCTCAAACTGTCCCCAAACCTAACCCTAACAAGTGAGGAACTACTCACTCATTAGGGAATTAATAAAGGAATTCATTTTTATGGTTTTTATTTAATAGCCTAATTAACTTGCAGAAAATAACTACGGCAGAGAAATAAAATTGCTAGATAAAAATTCAAGATAAAAAAAACTTACTTTTTTATTGATGCACCCTTTGACAATTACATGGAATAAAATTTTAAACTAGAGAAATAAAAAGAGCTATGCTCCAAAAAGAGCTGTAGGATTCCTATTTATAGATAATAGAAACCCTAGGGTTTACATCTAATCCATATCTAGAATTACAAAAATACCCTAAGAAAACCGGGTCAATGCACCGACTCCACCGACACACGCCGACACGTGCACAGCACGGCCGCGGATCCGCGGCCATTTGATGGGCTTGCTGGCTTATTTCTTCAGGGTTTCTTTCTGTTGCTTTTTCCTTCAATTTTCTTCACTTGGTTGTTCAGAATGTCTTCTAGTTTCTTCCAGATTTCCACAGTGCAGAATATTGTGGACTTTTCCCGTTCGCTTCGTGTTGAAGTCTTGAATCTTGTGCTGCCTTTGTACTTTGTGAAATCGAACTGTTCATTGATCTTCATTTGTTCCTTAACTGTAGGCGGCATCATAAAGATTCTTCTATTTGTTGGTCGTAGTCTCACTTTTGTAGCGTTTTTTCATCATTTTCACTGTATTGTTCCGAGAACCTGTTACCTGCAACTATTCAACAGAAATGGATCAAAAGCACCTGTTTATTTGCAATATGATTAAGAATGGGGAATATAATAATGCAAAATTCTAATATGAACAACTCTCCACCCTGGAAATCTTCAACTCAACTGGGCCTACGTCGGCGCATCAATCTGACGAATCACCTTCGTCTCTCAACTCGGGATAGACTATCTATCACTTGTCGCATCTCTGCCTGGAAGCTCTAGCGATCTCAGCTCGTAAACTCTGGAAGTGGCATCACATCAATCTCAGCAACAGCTGGGTCATCTGTCCACACGGTAGACGACATCACATTCTCCGAGGTAGGCTGTACATCGACAGTCCTCTCGCAACTAGCAGCTCTAACAATGGCTCGATCATCCGGTGTAAAACCAAACACTCGCCTCAACCAGAGGTCACAACACAACATCGAGACGTTCCTATGTCACCAAAAAACATAATGGTCAGTTCTCGTCCATGACGAGCTCGCCCTGACCGCAATACTAGCAGCAGCTCAATCTGCGCTCAAACTATGGTGACAGGAACCTCAAGCATGTAACGATGAAAATAAATCAAGGGCATGAAAGGAAACGACAGATCCAGAATGGATACATGATCATAAGAAAAAACAGCATCAATGAGAGTATGATCATAGAAACAAATAGAATCAATGATCTAAAATGGATGTATAATCATGGGTACGAAGAAAATCACAGATCTCAAAATATGTACATCCTAAGGTTTTTTAAGTAGAGTATCGTATCGTAAATATGCCTCAGAACATACGTACGGTACGTCACTCTACTCAAGCTACCTACTCCATCAATCAGGGTCAACCAATGAAACGAAAGTTCGGTTCTAATACCCCCCGTTCAAATCTAAGTTCCGTAAGGTCAAGCCTAGGTTCCGAAATACATACCCGCCCTAGACTCCGCATAGTCAAACATAGACTCGAACCAAGGTTAAACCTAGCGCTCTGATACCAACTTTGTCACGACACGAATTTTAGCACGTGACCGGCACTCAAATCACGCAACGACTAAAGGCGTAATGTAATTCGAGTAAGCCGAAACCCAGAAATCTAAACCTTTTAAGAAAATAAAAAAGGTGAAGTTTTGAAATAATGGTAAGGTGAAAATCATAAGTTTAAGTTACGTAAATGATGGAATATGAAAATGCAAGTAAATTTTACTAGCTGAAAAAATGTTTCATCTTTTTAAAATTTGGGCAACATCACCTTTGTATTTTTTGATCCAAAACCACAATACATGATAATAATAAAGGCATCCCAAGAGGAAGCTAACTCTTCACCAAACGGCAGATCCACAACCACGCAAAGCATAAATATAAGTATATGACGCCCAACGGCGAAGTGCACCACAAAAGAAAAATAAATAAGCAAGACATCAACCCAAAATGCGAACATAAATGCTCAAGTCTCGCAACTACAAGTTTTGCTAAGTCTCATTACTTATACAATTACTAGTTTGATTGATGGAGTGACTAGATAAAATAGAAATAATAATAATACAAGAGGGGTACGATCCAACATATACCACCTACCAATGCAAAACACCCGAATGCAACTGTGTGCCAACGATACCGCTACTAATCCATGCGGTCAACCTGCAAGAACTGTGGCAGAACGTGGGTGAGTTTCCAACTCGTGAGTAGAAAAACATCAACAAGTAGAAATCGAATAAACAACGACTCCTAGGTCAACTATATCATAAAGGTAATACTATGATATGTAGGGTGACCGTATCTGTATATGTGCCAACAATAGAAAATAAAAGCCTATCGGCATGTGGATAACATCCAACAATATAATCAATGCCTGAATGCATGTGGATCCCGTCCAACCATATAATCAATATATGTATGCATATGGATCTCGTACACCCATATAATCAATGTATGTATGCATGTTGTTCTCGTCCACGTGTCCACCAATGACACAACAAAATCCTGCATGTAAATATCATAAAAGCATATGCATGAAAAATATGAGGATATAAATCAACGTGTGTCCCTCGGGACACATCAAATCATGGAACCTGAGTGTCCAGCATCGACACTCGAAACATCATGAAACCCATGCCCAGCATCGGCACGTAAATCCTCATATCTCTCGGGCTCCGTCAGTCCGGATCGGCCCATAACATCTCTCGATTCCGGTCGGTATCCTCTGGATAGCCTCCAAGTCTAACCAATCACCGGTAGGTACTAGCCACCCTTCCAGTCTCATCGTCTACTCCACAAAAAACATTTCTTGCCCCGAGGAACCATACCGGGTCCACCATGAACCCGCAAACGGATCATCCGCCTGCTCGAATCGGGTTTCACATATCACACATGTCAGAACCGAGAAAACGCATGGTGGACGCACTGAATATCATATCAAGATAAACCGGGTTTTTAAAACAATACATACTTTCTTTTGAAATAAGCATGGTTCTCAAATCCAGAAATCTCATGAAAACAGCATAACTCAATGCGTATAATCGTAAAGCATGATGTATACGACATATAACAGAAATGTAAGCATATCTGTATATCATGCAATATGGAATCAGTAATATGCATATGTTGAGGGAAAGCCGCCTTTTTAAATGAATCCAGTTTTAAAATATATCTTGTGGTTCCTAATTTCTCCCAAGTCAAATGCAACATCGTATAAGGTGCATATGTAACTATAGCAAGTAAACTATGCAAGGGGGTCATATCATGATGCAGCAATCCTACTGTGTAGTGACATGGCAATTATCGATGATGAATTGTGTGAGCCGGCAAATCTGTGTACGTGTAACATATGCATCATCGATAATGGTGTAAGTATGCTAGCACAGGTATATGCAATGCAATGAGAATAACATGAATGCAGCATAAGGTAAAACATCAGCTAAAATCTATAAGGTATACGTATCTAACATGATCGAGTCGGTGAATTTATCAATCGGCATCCAGCCTCACAACATCACGTACTGTATAATCCATCGTACGACATCCTCTAGTCAAGGGTATGGATCAAACCTCAAGTCAAACTCATCACGTACGGAAAATTATCGTACGGCGGCATTAAACCAATGGGGATCCTATCAACCTATATGACAATGAGGGTACGGACCTAAGGTCTCGCACGGTAATCACTCATGATTCACAACATAGATAAATATATCTTTATACATATGTCCCAGGTCACATCCATAACAATCTCATATCAGGGGACCGGCAAGGTATCAAACATCTCAATCGACTCGCATCCTTATACCAACACATCATCACATCGCATATTCTTTGAATCGCATTTATACCCCACATCAAGTCATTTCCATAAATACATTCACACATGAACCATACGATCAGTTTTTTTTAAATGATGTGAATCGTGGTTTTGAAAGTAGGGCTACGGTGTTTTTAAGAAAAAGATATCATTTGAAAATCCGTAACGTCCCTCAATGTATCTGTTTAAAAGATGCATATGATTCATCAATTTAGAAAAAAAGTATGGTTCGCATGACACATTTACATCAGCTATCTAGTCTTATAGTATCCAAAACAGCAATATCATCGAACATCATCCTCAAATCTCGTCATCACGCATTAATTCTATCATATCACTTCTAACTATCTTTTAGTTTGTAATATGATTTCTCTAACTATCTTTTAACTCTATCCATAATTTTCTATTAAAGGTTCCTTTAACCATATTCTATATATATAAATCGGTTTCCATCAAAATTTGCGGGGGTGCTATACGCCATCCACCCGACTTTCCCCATAGATATAGATCTACTCACCTTAATCCACGCTTGCCGAAGTCGATGCCGCCTTGCTCTTACTCGTCGTATGAAGTCCACTTGAGGGTACCTACATATATACACATATAGCATCGTAAGCAGAAATCTCGCACAAAACCAACACAGTGCACGTATCACACATAGGTTTAAACCTATGGTCTACACATGCAAGAAAAACCAATAACTCTAGACATCGACATACAAACGCCAATCGATCGAGACAAAACGAAATATCACAAGTTCAAGTCATTTAAAAGTCACATTTCAAAACAGCAACTCAAGAAAATGGTCCAAGATTTTGCCCTAGGTGAAATTAGCCAATTTTGCATATAAAAAGGGTCTAATTTATAACAAATGGAGCCATGGACCAAACACGGAACATTTCCACTCTACCCAGGCCGAAAATTGCGTCCAAAAGGGGTAAATTTGCTGCCACATTAAGGAATTGGGTTCCTAGGTTTTGGGTATAGGTTCTAGGTTGCCTGCACAGCTCTCAGTCTCTGCTAAATAATTTTCCAGGTCTCCGAGTCACTCCAGATTCTTAAATACCATCACAATTCTGTCACGCCCCGCTTCCCATTCTACGGCGAAGGGGACGCGACGAGGCCCGCTACGTATATACTCAGAAGTACATACGCTAAGCGTATCTGAGAAAAATAAAAGTAAATACACAAGAGACAAGAAATAAAAAGAACATCAATTTTTATTTAAGAACATCAATTTTTATTTATTAACATTCTTTGTACAATACATGAAAGGAAACACAACTGAAATAAAAAGATGCCTAAACAGGGGCATAACAGGAAATGAAAAGTACAGAAAGGAAAAGTGTATAATGAAACTAAAGTACAGGGTCTTCGGCAAACTGCTCCAAGTCTTCTTGAGATGGCTCGATCTCCGCCGGGTCCAAACCACCTGACGACATTCAAAGAAGAAAGAAATAGAATGTTGTCAGCGAACAGGTAGCTCGGTAAGTCCCAAAGGTAAGAAGAGAAATAGAATAGACAGAGAGTAAGAGAGAGAGGGAGAGGGTGGCTTTTACAGTTGTATTATATTATTATATTATTGTAGTATGGTGTTAACGCTGTTGTTGTAGCTTGGTACAGAAGGATGCCAGTGTATACTAGAGGGGTCTCAGTATGCTAGAGACCAGGGCAAATGGAAGTACAAGGCTCCGTTATACAACCCGGAACAACGGCAATTGGATTCATGTTAGGTGTCTTAATCTTACCGTCTCGTGCCACCTTTAACACCTCCCGTACTAATCTACCCCTTAAACCCCACGATGTCTTATTTGTATGGTTATCTTGTAAATTGTATTGATTATAAGATTGATTGACTGACTGACCGAAACCATGATATCAGGAAACGGTTATAACCGTAGAGTTATGTAAATGGAATACTGTGAATCATGTAAAAAGAATATATATCCATGGTTCGGTTCAGTCAAGTTGTGTAAATTGATGATTGTATTCATGGATTCATGTGTTCATATTGAATTGGAATCTTGTAGTTTATAGATTGACTTGAATCATATTTAAGTCAGATTAATCAGACTCAAACCCGAGTCAAACAATCAGAAATGTGAATCGAGGTCTTACAATTGTTAGGGTCCTTAGGGTAACTTATAAAACTTGAGGGGTTTTATGTAAAAATACTTTTATATACTTTTCAAAATACGCCTCAAGTATTTATTATTCGACTTTAGGGTTGTAATGAGGGTGGATTTTATATTGTGACATTTCTAGTGAAAATATCCTAGTTTTATAAATAAGGGTATTTATCTGTAATATTGATTTATATGAAGTTCATGGTATTTTAGTGTAAAATTTATTCTTATGATTTTTAGAAAAAGGTGGAAAATTTTTATTATAATAAAATAGATATTTAAATGATAAATATACATATGTTTATACAAAAAAAAAAAATTTAATAAATAGTTTATATTCCAAAAATCTCATTTTCTTAAGATGTCGTATTTTAAACCTTTCGAGACCGAATGCTCCTTGCGGAGGTCTGAATCTCGCACTACTAGCCTTAGGGTGCGCGATAAACCGCACGATCTCGAACGGGTTCCCCAAAGATGGGTTGTAGCGGCGCTTTGCAAAGATTGTAAAATACTAATCCTTTAGAAAACGGTTTTATAAAGTAAAAGGTATTTATTTGCAAAGTGTAATTTTCCGTATTTTAGATTCTAGGGTTTCCTAAGCCAACTAGCCTATTTCTAAAAGGTCTAAACGACAAGTCGTTAGAAGCCTCAAATCGCCTCTTCACCGCCAATTGCGGCCAGGTAAGTGGGAGGCTCTCCACTACAAGTAGTGGCCCTAATTAAGTAACCACTTGCCTTAGACATACTTGCCTAGACATCACAAAATCAGGTTTAGATAAACGATCGATGTCTACAACTTATCTTATTTTTCCTATTAAAGATATTGTTTAAACAAATTTATCAAACCTAAACTTTTATAAAAGGTTTTATTAAGGAAATTGTATTTTAATGTAAAATCTTGTGTTATCGTATTAGGAGTTTTCAAGATAGCGTATTATGGTTGTATATGTGTGTGTGGGGAGGTAGGTAATTACCTCGTGATCTATTTTAAGGTATAGCAATGTTAACGGGTTAAATGTGAAATTGAAACATGATGGAATTAAAGTGAAAAAATACGGTAAGTTAAAAAGGTTATCATTTCATGTGTGAAAACTTATTCAAATTGATTTTTACAAGTTTAATAATCATGATAAAGATGTTTAGACATGTTTGAATTGATTAGAAGTGAAATTTTATAGAAAACCGAATCGGAAACCGGATTTGTTCCGACGGGTTTCGTAATTTCGTATTTTTGAGAATTAGAAAGGGAGATAGAATGGGACTTACGGGTTTCGATTAAGCAAAGGAGTGAAGGGGGGACTAAAGAGGTTGCCAAGGCATTGCGTCGTCGCCGGTAGTTCCTAAAAACGCCGCCGGAATTTCCGCCGGAATTTCGTCGGAGCTTCGCCGCGAACTTATTTTCAAAGTACACAACTCTTGGAAAATTTTGAGAGAGTGAGCTTAGGATTTTGGGATGAGTGGGTAGAGGGGAGGGGGTGTATTTATAGGGTAGGGTAGGGGTAGGGTAGGTGAAGGGTTTTTAAATAAAAAATGTAAAAATGTATAAAATCATTAAAAGTTGGAGTAAATAGGGTATATGAAAGGTTTTAATGTAAAAATGTATAAAATCATTAAAAATTGGAGTAAATAGGGTATATGAAAGGTTTTAATGTAAAAATGTATTAAAAATCATTAAAATGGAGTAAATGGGGATTTCAAAGGTCTCTGAAACCGATCTAGGAATTTGAATTGTACATGGGGGTTTAGAAGATGAAGAGACACAATATTGAAGAAAAATTTAAAACAAAATAAATATTAAATATAATATGGGGCATGGGATTTGAACATTGGTGGCTTGGTTCAGCAATGCAAGGTATTACCAATGAGCTACAAGCTCCTTCTTGTAATTAAATTGCTAATTAATTACTTAAATCTTGTGCTCAGGCAATAAATACCCCTTTATGGATTTTTGAAAAAATATTTGAAAAAATTTTTATAGGAAAAAATGTTTAAGAAAATTATGGTTGTTACATTCTACCCTCCTTATAAAAATTTCGTCCTCGAAATTTGTAAAAGGAAAGTGTAACAGTTTCAAGAAAAGTTCGGTGCTGGTGTACTGACAGTATGCGAAAAATAATAAGGTGGTGCAAGGGTTTTAGAAATGTGAAGAATGTGTGAAGGAATGAAAGTATGCGAAGGTCTTAGTAAAATTGTAAAAGAGGTGAGGGAATTTTGGGTTAGGATAGATTCAAGATATATGATTCAAAGAATAAGAAATGATGGGATTCAAGGAACATGATTGTAAAGAATGTTTTAGTTGCTGGTTCTTGAGTTATATTGCTTAGGGTTCCATACAGCTCTGGCCTGCATGGGCCGCCAACAAACCCTGTCACGCCTCGCTTCCCATTCTACGGCGAAGGGGACGCGACGAGGCCCGCTACGTATATACTCAGAAGTACATACGCTAAGCGTATCTAAGCAACATAAATGAAAATACACAAGAGACAAGAAATAAAAAGAACATCAACTTTTATTTATTAACATTCTTTGTACAATACATGAAAAGAAATACAACTGAAATAAAAAGATGCCTAAACAGGGGCATAACATGAAATGAAAAGTACAGAAAGGAAAAGTGTACAATGAAACTAAAGTGCAGGGTCTTCGGCAAATTGCTCCAAGTCTTCTTGAGATGGCTCGATCTCCGCCGGGTCCAAACCACCTGACGACATTCAAAGAAGAAAGAAATAGAATGTCTTCGGCGAACAGGTCGCTCGGTAAGTCCCAAAGGTAAGAGGAGAAATAGTATAGACAGAGAGTAAGAGAGAGAGGGAGAGGGTGTCTTTTACAGTTGTATTATATAGTTATATTATTGTAGTATGGTGTTAAAGCTGTTTTTGTAGCTTGGTACAAAAGGATGCCAGTGTATACGAGAGGGGTCTCAGTATGCTAGAGACCAGGGCAAATGGAAGTACAAGGTTCCGTTATACAACCCGGAACAACGGCAATTGGATTCATGTTAGGTGTCTTAATCTTACCGTCTCGTGCCACCTTTAACACCTTCCGTACCAATCTACCCCTTAAACCCCGCGATGTCTTATTTGTATGGTTATCTTGTAAATTGTATTGATTGTAAGATTGATTGACTGACTGACCGAAACCATGATATCAGGAAACGGTTATAACCGTAGAGTCATGTAAATGGAATACTGTGAATCATGTAAAAGGAATATATATCCATGGTTCGGTTCAGTCAAGTTGTGTAAATTGATGATTGTATTCATGGATTCATGTGTTCATATTGAATTGGAATCTTGTAGTTTATAGATTGACTTGAATTATATTCAAGTCAGATTAATCAGACTCAAACCCGAGTCAGACAATCAGAAATGTGAATCGAGGTCTTACAATTGCTAGGGTCCTTAGGGTAACTTATAAAACTTGAGGGGTTTATGTAAAAATACTTTTATATACTTTTCAAAATACGCCTCAAGTATTTATTATTCGTCTTTAGGGTTGTAATGAGGGTGGATTTTATATTGTGACATTTCTAGTGAAAATATCCTAGTTTTATAAATAAGGGTATTTATCTGTAATATTGATTTATATGAAGTTCATGGTATTTTAGTGTAAAATTTATTCTTATGATTTTTAGAAAAAGGTGGAAAATTTTTATTATAATAAAATAGATATTTAAATGATAAATATACATATGTTTCTACAAAAAAAATAATTTTAATAATAGTTTATATTCCAAAAATCTCATTTTCTTAAGATGTCGTATTTTAAACCTTTCGAGACCGAATGCTCCTTGCGGAGGTCTGAATCTCGCACTACTAGCCCGAGGGTGCGCGATAAACCGCACGATCCCGAACGGGTTTCCCAAAGATTGATTGTAGCGGCTCTTTGCAAAGATTGTAAAATACTAATCCTTTAGAAAACGGTTTTATAAAATAAAAGGTATTTATTTGCAAAGTGTAATTTTCCGTATTTTAGATTCTAGGGTTTCCTAAGCCAACTAGCCTATTTCTAAAAGGTCTAAACGTCAAGTCGTTAGAAGCCTCAAATCGCCTCTTCACCGCCAATTGCGGCCAGGTAAGTGCCAGGTAAGTGGGAGGCACTCCACTCCAAGTAGTGGCCCTAATTAAGTAACCATTTGCCTTAGACACACTTGCCTAGACACCACAAAATCAGGTTTAGATAAACGATCGATGTCTACAACTTATCGTATTTTTCCTATTAAAGATATTGTTTAAACAAATGTATCAAACCTAAACTTTTATAAAAGGTTTTATTAAGGAAATGGTATTTTAATGTAAAATCTTGTTTTATCGTATTAGGAGTTTTCAAGATAGCGTATTATGGTTGCATGTGTGTGTGTGAGGAGATAGGTCATTACCTCGTGATCTATTTTAAGGTATAGCAATGTTAACGGGTTAAATGTGAAATTGAAACATGATGGTATTAAAGTGAAAAAATACGGTAAGTTAAAAAGGTTATCATTTCATATGTGAAAACTTATTCAAATTGATTTTTACAAGTTTAATGATCATAATAAAGATATTTAGACATGTTTGAATTGATTAGAAGTGAAATTTTATAGAAAACCGAATCGAAAACCGGATTTGTTCCGATTCCGTCGGGTTTCGTAATTTCGTATTTTTGAGAATTAGAAAGGGATATAGAATGGGACTTACGGGTTTCGATTAAGCAGAGGAGTGAAGGGGGGACTAAAGAGGTTGCCGAGGCGTTGCGTCGTCGCCGGTAGTTCCTAAAAACGCCGCCGGAATTTCCGCCGGAATTTCGTCGGAGCTTCGCCGCGAACTTGTTTTCAAAGTACACAACTCTTGGAAAATTTTGAGAGAGTGAGCTTAGGATTTTGGGATGAGTGGGTAGAGGGGAGGGGGTGTATTTATAGGGTAGGCTAGGGGTAGAGTAGGTGAAGGGTTTTTAAATAAAAAATGTAAAAATGTATAAAATCATTAAAAGTTGGAGTAAATAGGGTATATGAAAGGTTTTAATGTAAAAATGTATAAAATCATTAAAAATTGGAGTAAATAGGGTATATTAAAGGTTAATGTAAAAATGTATTAAAAATCATTAAAATGGAGTAAATGGGGATTTCAAAGGTCTCTGAAACCGATCTAGGAATTTGAATTGTACATGGGGGTTTAGAAGATGAAGAGACACAATATTGAAGAAAAATTTAAAACAAAATAAATATTAAAAATAATGTGGGGCATGGGATTTGAACTTTGGTGGCTTGGTTCAGCAATGCAAGGTATTACCAATGAGCAACAAGCTCCTTCTTGTAACTAAATTGCTAATTACTTACTTAAATCTTGTGCTCAGGCAATAAATACCCCTTTATGGATTTTTGAAAAAATATTTGAAAAAAATTTTATAGGAAAAAGTGTATAAAAAAATTAGTGTTGTTACAAATTCTCACAATTTTCCGATGTCAGGGTTTCTAAGTTTGGGGTTTGGGGTTCTATCTCTGGTTTTAATCTAATATATCACCACTACAGGGGTTGTATGGTCTCCACCAACCTCAATTACACTTTTGGATTCGAATTAAACCCTAACTTCTTCTAGAAAATTTCCAAGCTCACTAACCTATACCATATCAATTCTAAACTTAAATAGATGTTAAAGGAAAAGGAATACTATTCTAATGGTGCAAGAATTACCTCATTTGGCAACTCATGAAAACCCCTAGCTATCCCAAAGTCATCAAAATCCAAGTTTGCTTGGTCCATTGTGTAGAGAATAAAGAGGGGATCACTTTTAATGAAAAGGGTTTAGGGTTTGGATGAATATTTGGAGATGATATTTGGGGATTTATATGGAGGGAGATGAGGTTGAAGGAGATGAGGAAATGATGGAGGAAACAAATGGGGGTGAGGTTAGATGGCAGCCCTCTCTCTCCCACTCTCTTATTCTCACCCACTCTCTTATTCTTTTACCCTTCTACCATTCTCTTTTTCTTTCCTTTTTTTTAAAACACAATCACATAATACCCCAAAACAACATAAGAAGTAACATGTAATCAAAATGCAACATGACATGGTGCACCAGTCATGGAAAACTGTAGAAACACGGATTTGGCCTAATCGCGATTAGCAGTGCACTAATCGGGTTTTCATTTAAACTGCATATAATTGATTTTAAAAAATGCCAAATCCAATAAATATATTTTTAAATGAACAAATCATTTTAATTTCCAATTATTTCACAATTATTGGTATATATTTATACCTGTTTTTCGAAAACCCCAATTTCGCAAATCGGGCAGTTTTCGGGAAATATATTATTTTAATATTAAATTCCCAAAATAATATTTTATATTTTCTGAAATGTTACAGCATTGCATCTAGCCACTTTACTAAGTCTCTGCTCGTAACGGCCTACTGGAAACTAGTCGGATCATCATCATCAATGATGCAATTCTCTCTATCCCCGTCTACAAGAAAACCGCAGTATCTCTCAGGCAGATGAGATTGCCTACTAAATCTGCGAAGTGGCGTAAGGATGTCCAGTTCTTTTGAAATTTTGGTTCCACCAAGCATTCAGTAAGAGATTATGGTTCTAGAATTTCTTCCAGTTCTATTGCGCTCCCACTTGTTTCTTTTTCAAGAAATTGAGTCTCTAGAAAATGGGCATGCCGAGAAATAAAAACCTTTTGTTCCTCTGCATAATAGAAAAGATACCCCCTGTAGTTCCTTAGTTAGCCCACAAACTTACACAGTACTGATTGTGCATCAAGCTTGTCCGCATACTGCGTTTTGATAAAAGCTGGATATCCCCATATATTTATATACTTAAGATAGGGTTTTTTTCCACTCCACATTTCATATGGTGTGGTAGGCATTGATTTAGTAGGAACTTTGTTCAAAAGATATGCAGCAGATTCTAGTGCATAACCCCAGGAGGATCGTGGTAACTCAGCATTACTCGTCATGGAACGCACTATATACAATAAGGTGTGATTCTGCCTTTCCGATACGCCGTTGTGTTGAGATGTGTATGGAGGAGTAAGCTGAGAGAGAATTTCATTCTCTTTTAAATAACACAGGAACTCGGCACTTAAGTATTACCGTCCCGATCAGATCGAAATGTCTTGATACTTTTGCCTGTTTGTTTTTCCATTTCATTCTTATATTCCTGGAATTTCTCAAAGGCCTCGGATATATGTTTCATCAAGAATACATGTTCATAACTTGAGAAATCATCCGTAAAAGTAATGAAGTAGGAATAACCAGTTCTTATATATGTAGAAATTGGACCACACACGTCGCCGTGTATGAGTCCCAAGAGCTCAGTGGCTCTTACTCTGTGTCTAATGAACGGAATCTTTGTCATCTTTCCTTTGAGATATGATTAACAAGTTGTATAAGATAAATATTCAAATAGTTCCAAATATCCCTCTGTAACATTTTAGAAAATAAAATATTATTTTTGGGAATTTAGATAATTTAAAATATAAATTTCATGAATATTATTAAGTATGAGAATTAGTTTTAATGGTAATTATATACCGATAGTTTGGAAAATATTCGGAAAATTAATAAGAATTATTGATTTTAAAAGAAATTATGTGAATTGAGCATTTATAGATTTTAAATAATTATTTGTATTCTATGTTAATGCTAAACTTGTTTAATATTTACTAATTATGCATTAATCTTGTTATGTGTTATGACATGCAACATGACATGTTGCAACACTGGTAACATATTTTTAAACCATGGCTTAACTCCTTATTTTTCATTTATGTATGGTTTTTGTTTTGTTTTTAAAAAAAAAGAGAGAAGAGAAAAGAAAAGGAAAGAATAAAGAATATGTGGCATGGCATGGAGGTATGGTTAGAGAGAGAGAGAGAAGAAGAAGAAACTTCTACAACATTCTACCATGTCTTTAACTCTTCCTTCCTCTTTCATTGCCTCATCTCTTTCTTCAGCTCCCTCCTCATTCTCCACCTCCTCTACCTCCCACAATACCCATCAAGTTTTCAGCCAAAACACCATGCTCTCTTCACAAAAATTCGTCACAACCTCACTAAAAACCATTTGGATCAATCAGGTTTGGACTTTGAAGAGTTTGAGTTATTCTAGAGTATTCTTGAGTTGCCAAATGAGGTATATTCCTACACACTTAGTTAGAATTAGAGTTTCCTTAACTCCTATTGTATTTTAGAGCAAAACAAATGTGGTTTTGTGATGATGGAAAATTCCTAGATGAGGGTTAAGGCTTATCTTGAGTTATGATGGTGTATTTGAGCCTAATTAGTGACCACAAGTTTGTTAATGTTTCTCTGGACCAATTTAGTAGAGAAAACCCAAGACTTGAACTTGAATTTGTCGATATTGGATTTTTGTGGGAATTGTGATGATATTTTGATATCTTCTATAACTCCTGATCTTTGAAAATTATTTAGCGATTACTGTGAGTCATGCAGGTGACCTAGAAGATAACCTAGGGACCCGAGACCCAAACCCCTACCTTTGGCCACAAATAAACTCTTTTTGGCCCCAATTGCGGCCAGGGTATGAGCTTTTAGTGTCGTGCTTGGTCCATGGCTTCTTTATCCTATATTTAGACCTATCCGATATGCTAAATGTCCCAATTCTCACCTGAAACAAATATGGAGGTGTTTTCCTAATGTGCTGTTTTAGTTTTGTGGCATTTTATGACTTAGATTTTGATATTTGTGTTTTATCTCGGTCTATTAACGTTCGTACATCGATGTCGAGAGTTGTTTGGTTGTTTTTGCATGCGTGAGCCATAGGTTCTAACCTATGGATATTTCGTGTATCATATCAGTTTTCTCGTAGTTGATTCTTCTTTATGATACGACGAATTTGAAATGTAGGTACCTTTGCATGGACTTCGGGACGACAAGGAGAGAACGTGGCGTCGTCGACTTCGGCAAGTGAGGATCGAGGTGAGTAGATGTATTTCTATGGGGGATGTCGGGTGGATGGCGTATAGCACCCCCGCAATTCGTAGATTAGAATGCGTATATTATTATATATGTGTTAATGTGAGATACAGATACTTAGCAAGTAGGGCTCTAGAAGACTCTAGGATAGAATAGGCATACTTGTAGGTAGTGTTATCCTTAGTCTATTTTCTACAGTCGAGACCCGTTAGTTTTTATTGTTGCGCACGCGCGCGCACACACACACACACGTGATATGATATGGGTGTATATGTATGTGTGTGTGTGTGTGTGTGTGTGTGTGTGTAGTATACATATACATGTAAGATGAGGATATAATATGCTTATGGATATGAGTCGATATGATCAGGCATGATGCCGTGAGGTTATGATATATGATTGAGTCGAGTCACTGTTATGATATGATATAATAAAGGATCGTTGGGCGATATATATAGATATGCAAACATGCGATAACATGTGACTTGATGAAAGATAGATTGTACGAGACCTTAAATCTGTACTACTAATTATGATTTGTATGACGATTGATACCGTACGAATTATATGATATACATATGATATTTGACCCGTACCCTCGATTTTGAGGATGCCGTATGATGGATATTACCATACAAAGTATATATGATGATAGATCTGCACTCTCAACTCGAGAATGCCGTACGAAGTATTATACAATATGTGACGCTATGAGACTGGATCGCCAACTACTAGATATATTGACTCGAAATATGTTTAGATTTTCTTATCACTCCGACTAGGTTCTTAGTTTAGTCTTTTAGTTTTTTAAGTAGATGCTAGACTAGGCTCGAGTCATACCTATTTTCAAACTAACGAATCGTGAGTGTTTTCAAAGACAATCTGAGGGATGCTACGGATTTTCAAAGAACATATCTTTTCTCAAAAACACCGTAGCCCTACTTTTATAAAATCCACGATTCGTGCTATTTCAAACACTAAAATTGTATGACTCGTATGCAGATATGTATATTCTATAATGTTGTGTTTACTATTCATTTTCCGTTATATTCATGGTGTTCTCTTTGCATTGCATATATACATGTGTTTTCTTTAGCTATTATGATCTCGTGTGCTAGGACACCTGCACCATTACCAATGATGCGTATGTTGTACGTACACTTGCTTTCCGGCTCACACACATCATCATCGATAATTGCCATGCCACGTACACACTAAAGAACTTTTACTTCATTCATATAACCTGATAATCTGTAGAAGTGGTATTGTTTTACATTCATGATCTTAAATGCTAGTGTAGACATTATAGTTCTTACTTAGATGCCACATGCATTTGTATCCATACATTCTAGTTATGCGCTGATCATTGGCTTTACGTCGGTATTTATTATCTCATTATATACTCATAGATTGTGATTCTTTTGGAGATTTCCGTATTCATGTGATTTCTAGATTTTGGGAAACCGCAAGTGATATTTATAAACTCATGATTATAATTTTCAAAAGAAAAATGCGGTTTCTCAAGATATGATGTGTGGCATCCACCATGAGATTTCTCAGTTCTTGAGCCATGTGTGTACACATACCCGATTGGAGGAGGGGAATGCATCGTCCGCGGGTACATGGTGGACCCGATGCGGTATCCCGGGACAAGAAAATCGTATAGAAAGGTGTTGGGCCCAGCAGGGGAGCACTACCGACCGGTGATATTTGGTGCGGCGGATATCCGGAGGATACCGGCCGTAGTCGTGAAATATGATCATGGCCGATCCGGACTGACGGAGCCCGAGATTTAAGGATTTTGTGTCGCTGATGGACACGATTTCCATGATATTTTCGAGTGTTGATGCTTGGCACTCAGGTTTATCCTGATTTTTCTGTGTCGTTGCTGGACACACCCTTCTAGTGATGCATTCATACATAATACATATAACTTGTAGTCACTTTATGACACAGACATGAGTACTTGACTTTACGCAGATGTCTATATTACTACCTCTACTGTTACTCGTTGTTACTGTGTTATTACTATTATTGTATTGTACTGTATGACCTCGGATATTGTCATACATACGATTTCTACTCAGTGATGTCTTCTACTCACGAGTTGGCAACTCGCCCCCGTTATGCCACAGTTTCTTTGCAGGTTTGGCCGTACATGTTCCGTTGCGGTTTGCTGGCACATCACTTTCTTTCAGATGATTGTTTGGTGGGTGGTTTCACTTGCATCGTGACCATCGTTGTATATGTACTTTTCATTCCAGTTGTACTTGTTATTTATTTCAGTTGTATCTAGTTAAAGGCTCCATCAAACAGACTATGTATATTTAGTAGACTTAGAAACCACAGTTTGTATATTCTTTCAGCCTTAGAGTTGTGGTTATGTATTATTCCTTGTTTCTGGTTTTTCTTGACGAGTTTTAGTTTTCTTGCTTTCTTTCCGTGTTTTTTTATCCTCGCCATTCGGCACTGTGTGTGTGTGTGTGTGTGTGTGTGTGTGTGTGTGTGTTTGCGTGGTTGTTTCCGCTAATTGACGAAGAGCTAGCTCCCACTTGGGGATGCCTTATATATTATTGCTTGTATTCATTTTTAGGTTAAAAATTACAAAGGAGGTGCTGCCCAAATTTTGAATGGCGAAAAGGTTTTCAAGTTAAATACAAAGATTCTGTTTTTCATATATTATCACTTATATATTTTAAAAAAGAACTTGATTTCATTATACCAGTCTTTCAAAATGGCACCTCCACTATTTCCCTCTAAAATAGGTTTAGATTTCTGGGCTTTTGGCTTATTTGAATTAGGTGGGGTCCTATAGACTTCACATGATTCAAGTGCCATTCACGTGCCTTTTTCGGGTCGTGACACCCACTCTATGTAATTTCGTCAACCGTATTTCATTGATGTGACATAGTCTACAATCCCATACATAAGCTTGATTCAACTCTGGAGACTTTCTTTTAAGTGTTTTCTGAACGTTGAAAACCTAATGTTGATTTAATATGTATATACCGTTGTCTAATGTACCGAACCCAATCAAACCATGATTAAGCTGAATGTTTACAACATCGCTTACAATGTAAAATCATAACCTTTTTTAGATAGTAAAGATAAAGAAATGATATTACATTGTTCACCGCCGGAGACGGGGACGAACCGGGATGGGTCGTCTTGCTTGAATCTGGAGGCAGATGCTATTTGGGCTTATCCATCCACCTCTCCGAAAATACCAAGTTGATTTACGGCACCATATATCGGAGGTTTGGACAGACGCGACCGTTGTAGCAGACTTTATCATATCCCCCCTCATTTTATGAGGGGTTTTTGATTGTGGGGACACCTTCCATACAGGCGCAAGCCCCTGCAGTTAATTACATTATCGCATTGGGATAACCACTTTCTCCTGCTCCGGCAGTTCACTTCGTATCGTGTGTATTTTTGTTTGTTTTGGTTTCCCGTGTATTGTATACGGAGACTAGTTTATGTCGCCGCCCGTAGGGCACGGATTAGTCCAAATCCGTATCTTAGATTTGGGTTTGTTTTATTTAAGGACCATTAATCTAATTTGAGATTAAGATCAACTTAAATATATATGAGCATCTGGGGCTCAATTTGTTTTTTTTGCTAAAGATACGTTAGTCTAATTTGAGACTAAGATCCACTTAGCAACATTTTAGGATCATTTTTACTTAAGATCCAGCAGAAGAGCATTTGGGCTCAACTGCAAGAAAATTTCAGAGACCTAACCAATTTGGGCGTAGTCTGCTTAGTCTTTTCTTTTATTCAAAAGTGTTAAACACTTATTTGGGCTTTATTTGTTCAGCACTTTTTCTTTTAAGTAAAATTGCTAAGCACTTATTTGAACTCTGATGCCCACATGTATGTCATGTGAAGCATTCAGTTATGGATGCTGCCCAATAAATGTTGAACACTTTAGTCATTTTGACTAAATGTCAAGCACTTCTTATGGCGTCCACATGAAGTGCACGTGCGGTGCTACCCAATTAGTGCTGAGCACTTAGGCGCTTTGGCTATATGTGAAGTGCTAAGCACTTTTGTATGGCGCCCACGTGAGGTGCACGTGCGGCGCTGGGCACTGCCTAATTAGTGTTGAGCACTCAGTCGTATTGGTTGTATATGAAGTGATAAGCACTTTTATACGGCACCCACGTGAGGCGCTGGCCTTCTGTTTTGGGCACCCGCGTGTTTTTCACGTAAGGCGCCAGGCGCTGTTAAACAGGGGCGCTTACGTGGGAAGTACGTGAGGCGCTAGTTTTTTATATGGAGATTTAATCTCTGTTGATATTTTCAGTGAGGTTAAACCTCTGTCAATGGCGTTTTAACCATTAACGCTCACCAAAATCACTATTTTTGAGGATTTCGGGTTGAGTTTTTAGAGAACTAAGTTCTTGATTTGAAGGAACTGAGTTCTTGGAGTATTATGGACTCCAATTCTTTTCTTTTTGAATTTAATCTTCCCTGAATGTTAGATTCTCAAGAACAAGATCTTCCCAATGAGAATTAAATTCTCAACTTATGCGAGACTTTTCTTGTAGGTCTCAGATCTAGAGAAAGAACCAAGTTCTTTTCAAAGGGTTTAACCTTTAGTTGTGATAGAGATATTTTAGTCTCTTTTCTTTACCTAGCGTTTCGAGAAAGAAGGTTTTCTTCTTTGAGAATTGAATTCTCTATTCTCTCAAGAGCTCACTGTATTTTTTTTGGCAGAAGCTTATAGGGGGTTTCTTCTATTTTGTGAATGTGTCCCTCTGTGTGTGTGAGAGAGAAAGAGAGAGAGATAGAGAGACTTGAAGTCTCGGGTCCTTTATATAGTAAAGGCAGATTGTTAAGTAGTTTTGAGAAAATCTCTCATTGAGAAATTCCAATTGATTTAATTAATCTCAAAATTGACTTGGGGAGTTTAACCCACCGTTGGATTTTTGATCTAACTGTTTCTGTTTTCACAGAATATGCTATTCTTGTTTTTAACAAGATTAAGGAAATATTTTCCCATATACAGAATTTATTCTGTCAAGTGGTGATTTTTAATCACAATTGGGTTTTTAATCCAAGAGGTTTCCATTTTACATAGAGCAATATTTTTGTTTGGAAAGATTAATGGAATATATTCCCAAAATAAAATTTTATTCTATTATTGGATCATTGATCTAACCGAGAGTATCTTTCTTATTTAGAAATATCTGGAAGATATTTTCTCCTAATAGAATTTGATTTTATATTTTGATAATTTATCATCTCCGTTGGATATTTGATCCAACGGCTCTGTTTAACAGAGAATATCCCAACTTTTGCTAGGGAAATATAGAATTTAATTCTAATGATATGAACTTGAATGCTGGCGCTCATGTGTTATGCACGTGGGCGCCACTTAAGAATTTAATTCTTTTGATAGGCACTTATGTACTTTGCACATTAGCGCCTGCATGAGGAGCACGTGAGACTCTACCATAGAATTTAAACCTATAAGATTGGCTCTGGCGCTGGCACCCTTATGGAGAGCACGTAAGGCGCTGTCTCATTAAATCCAACAGAGATTTGCTCTTTTATTAGGTTTAAATATTGGAGAAACAAATGCCTCCCACCGTTGTTCTCATGTGGCTCACACGTGGATGCAATGGTGTTACTTTTTCCACCGTTGGATCTTCTAGGGAGTTGAATCATCCCTTTACATCTTATAAATAGGGCCTTTGGCCCTTAAGATGACTGTCGTTCCATCATTTTCTTTCTTCTTCCTTTGAGAATTTAATTCTCTTTTCAGAGCTTAGATCTCTGCCCCAAAGAAACTCTTAGAGTTGAACTCTGTCAAAAAACTTAGTAAGAGTCATGACCAAATTTCAACCCATAAAAAAACTTCCTTTTTGTTTTGGATTTTTACCCATTAACAGAGCTTTTCTCTTTTCTTGGAATGATCTCTTAGAGATCTTAAAAAAACTTTTATTTGGGTAGACCATGGGTCTTAAAGATCTGAGAGTTTTACCCTGTTAGTGACTTTGATCTTTGAAGGT
The DNA here is from genome assembly GCA_030015575.1 of Agapanthus africanus. Classification (NCBI taxonomy): domain Eukaryota; kingdom Viridiplantae; phylum Streptophyta; class Magnoliopsida; order Asparagales; family Amaryllidaceae; genus Agapanthus; species Agapanthus africanus. The sequence continues at coordinate 122,857,347 of CM057344.1, forward strand.
TTCTCTAGAATTTAATTCCAATATATTTCCCATAGGGATTTCTAGGATTTAATCCCACTATCAGAAAAATTCAATTCCGGTTTGTTCTACAGAGCTTAGCTCTGAGAAGATTTCTTTTGAAAATTCTTTGGAGAATTTTATTCCATTTTCTTATTTTCTTTTTAGGGTTCTTCTTGAAGATTTGAATCTGTTGTATAAAACGTTCTTCGAGGCCATTGGGAAACTTGAACTCCTCTGTTTAATAAAAATTTTCATTAAATGAGAATCCTTTTGGATTCTTACAATGAGTGTCTGCCTCATCATTGATGGGGCATTACCTTGATTTTGTGGGGGCATTGTTTTTTCTTCTAGATTGTAATGATTTTGGTATTTTGATTGCTAATCCTTTACTGGTTTTCTATTCAGATACTATGGCTTCTCATCTGTATGATCTTGAAGAGATTATCTCTTATGAGGAGATTCGCATCCAAGGCCGCTGCCAGAGCCAAGAGTTTTCTGACACCCAGTGCGCTAAGATGATGCGTCGCTTCGACAATTACAACGGTCGATTGCTCCCCCGTCGTTCTGCTCTTTTGAAGATTATCGTTCGGTCGATTTGGGAAGTACTTCCTGAGCTTGATGAGGTTATGCCGCTTGAGACACTTGATGATGCTGAAGACAAGCTGTATTTAGTATATCTGATGTGCCTGATCTCAAAGAAGCGGAGTGATGATCTTTTCCCTGTTTTGCATTATGTTTTCCAACAGAAGGCGATAATATCCGCATACCAGAGGATGGACGACATCAGCGGGGATCCCGACGCTTTCATTCGTGAGAAAATGCATAATAAGATGATCAATGAAGTTAGAAGCACTTTACTCAAACTTTCCTCTAAGTTCATGAATCCGTGTCCGGAATTCAGCGTCTTGCCATTGTAAATATTTTAATGATATTTTTTCTTTTTTGTCACCAATGTATAAATTTCTTCGAAGTATGAATGACACAGCTCCCCCTTTTCTTTACGCCAATGTTCATATGTGCCTCTGTGAGGTGTTGTTATATGTGTGTGTGTGTGTGTGTGTGTGTGTGTAAACTAGCGCCGGTGCTCATGTGTCATGTACGTGAGTCGCTGCTGATGGATTCAATCCTAAAAAGAATCAGCGCTGGCGCTTCGCGTATCATGCATGTGAGGCACTGCTAATGGATTTAATCCTAAAAGAATCAGCGCCGGCGCTCACGTATCATATACGTTGGGCGCTGCTGATAGATTTAATCCTAAAAAGAATCAGCGCCGGCGCTCACGTGTCATGCACGTGAGGCGCTGCTGAAGGAGTCACTTCACCTTCTGGCTCTGATTTTCATGAGTCAACTCTTTCTTTTCCCATGCTCTTTTTTTCAGGCCTTGGAAATAGTTCCACCATGCACAACATTTTCTGTGCCTAAATTTAACTCCTTCTCTTTATATTCTGAAGTAATGATCTTTTTTTTCTTCACAAGGAGAGAACCATTTTTAACAGACCAAGAGTCATGGCTTGCAATCATCCTCATGCTCGTCGGCAACCATGGGAGGTACCTATCGAGGGAATTGTTTCTCGTTTTGCCGCACGGTTAGTGGATCCCGTTCTCACAGATGACCAATGTGACATGATGATGTTTGAGCTCCTGGATCGTAGGGGCACTCGTCTTCCTATCGGCTCTATTTGGCTCCGGATGATCTTCTCGTTTGTACTTGCTGACATCCCTCCTCATCCAGCGGAGATGACTCCAGCGATGCTCAACGCGGCGGAGGACAAGATCGAGTGCTTTCATGAGGCACATTTGATTACCCAGCCTCTGAGGGGTCGTTCTGTTCAGTTGCTAAGTCAGATACGGGCTCAGCGGGCCACCATATCTGCCTTTGCTGATGGGCACGGCGCTGACCGATAGGGAGCAACTCCTCGTGAAGATCGCTGCTTCGACATGGTGGAGAAGGCAAAGAGGGCTTTAGAAAATTTTATTCTTAGTTTTGTAAACCCTTGTGCTTTTGATCCCGTGTTCAATGATTTGTTTCCTGCAGAATAAAGTACTTATTTAAATGTGCTTCTTTATTATTGACTGTTGAATTTTTTTTCTCCTATACATATCCATGTGGGCATCTTACCTCTGCACATATACTTTGCATTGTAATCTTAGAAGTTTCTGATGCATGCATCTAACTATAGGTGAACAGACTGATGTGAACAAATGCTTCCCCTACCACGTTGCTCATGGTCGTGAGTGAAGTAATGCATAGCATACGGCCGGTTTCGAGCTGGCATACACAATTTTATTAGAATTTTGATCTGAGAAGACAGCGAGCGGACACAAGCGTCATCATCTATCGTTAACTCAGATCTCGATCCTTAAGAAATGTAGTTCTAAATCTCGAGGCCTATGAGTTGTGCCCTTATGTTTCTTGATGTCTTCATCTTGCGCGAATTAGTTTATGTACTCATTTCGGAGTTTGTAGTTTATTCACTCGTTTCGGAGTCTCTAGTTTATGTACTCATTTCGGAGTTTGTAGTTTATTCACTTGTTTCGGGGTCTCTAGTTTATGTACTCATTTCAGAGTGTTTTTAGTTTACCTCTCTTGGGTTTACAGGCAAACTTGTCCTAACGTTGTATGTAGATAACCCATATTCTTTACAACAAAGGTCCGTTAGGTTTGTGGTACTAGGGTTATAATCCGTGGTACCGCCGCGTTGGCTGATGTATTCCTCAATATGCAGTCTTTAAGCCGATGTTCGAGTAGCCCCGCGACTGTCGTGTCTCTGATCCCTTCGAGGGCTGGACAAGACGTCTTCAGGTAATCTCCTTAAGTCATATTACCATCGGAAGAGCAAATGTTAGGAATTTGCCATGATACTTTTTACTTGAGATTAGGCTCAATTTGGAGCCCCGATGAGTCATAACCACTTCGCTCTAGTGTGGGATGATCCCCGATAGTCTTTTAGGCTTTATATGAGTTGCCGTCAATACCCGAAGCTGGGAATATACCGTCCCTTCATTTTTGTTTTGACAATGCCGTACTGTTTCTTTGATGAAGTAGGGTAGACATTTGTAGGAGCTCTATGCTGTATGTATTGCAATCGAAGCCCGGAGCTAAGAATATGCTATTGCTCCAATTTTATTTGATAGTCGTATCTGCATCCTGCTGGAATGAGGAGGAAACACCGGGATAGTCTCTAGGTTTTATATGTACCGTCAAGAGTTGAAGCTAGGATTTTTCCGTGACTCCATTTCTATTTGACCCTTAGGTCTTTGTTGACGTCGTGTCTGCACCCTGCTGGCATGAGAAGGAACACCAGGATAGTCTATAGGCTGTATATACACCGTCAAGACTTGGAGTTAGGATTTTGCCATTACTCCATTTTTTCGTTGACCCTTGGGTCTTTTGTTGACGTTGCGTTTGCATCCTGCTGGAATGAGAAGGAACGCCGTGTTAGAGCTAGGATTTTGCCATTACTCCATTTTGATTTGGCTCCTTGGAGCTTTGTTGACGTCACGTTTGCACCCTGTTAGAATGAAAAGAATGTCGAGCTGATCTATAGGCTGTAAATGTTTCTGTCAAGATCTGGCACTCCCTTTGACGGAGCCTGGTGGGAATATATGGTTTCCTTTTCATTTGTGCACAATGATTGTATACAGGAGTCAGTGTGGACTCACCTGCAGGGCAGAAAAGTTTCATTCATCATTTTTTATTATTACTTCTTTCCGAGATGCTCTATCTTTTCAGCTTTTCATATCGCGAAAGTCGCGATTGCCCAATCATTTCGGCTATTTATCGCTGTGCCGAATCATTTCAGCTCTTTTTCTTTACTCGCTGCTTTTTATTGCGAGTTGTCTTATCATTTCGACTGTTTTTGTTTTTACTCGTTGCTTTTTATTACGTGTTGCCTTATCATTCCGGCTCTTCTTTTTTTTGCTCGCTGATTTTTTTTACAAGTTGGGGACTTGGTCCTGATACCTATTGTGGCATCAGCATCGCTGTAACTGAAATATTGACAGGAGTGAATCATCATTTTCCATGAGGGGACTTGATGTTTGACACCTGTTTAGGCATCGGCATCGCTTCAACTGAGATATTGCCATGAGCGAATCATCATTTGCCTTTGTTGATTTGAACAAAGGTGGCTTAGTGAACAGGGTTAGGATCCCGTTGACTAAGTCTTTTGACTTTATGAGCCGTAAGGATCTCATAAAGGTGTTTCTCCCTACGAGTCGTGAGGATCCCGTAGGTGTATTTTTCTCCTTAAGAATCGTGGGGATTCCTAAGTGATGTCCTCTCTTGTAAGTTGTAAGGATCTTCCAAGAGTGTTTTCTCCACATAAATCAAGAGGACTTACAAGTGTCATTCACCATATGGGGACATTTCTTGCCATTGGTAGAACTTGGTAAGGAAATATTTATTCACGCCTGTGGATTGTATACAGGGGTCAATATGGACCGTCTGTAGGGCAACTTGGGGGATATGACGGCTTAAGAACAGGTTCAAAACCCTGTAGCTTAAGGCGTCTGAATCCTATGAGCCGTGTGGGTCTCATAGGGGGGAATTCTCCTTACGAGCCGTGAGGATCTCATAAGTGTTTTTTAACGAGGTTGCGCCCTTCCGAGTTTTCACAAGCTCGCCGGTAGTCCTGCTGTTTTTACTCACGGTGCCCTTTCGGGTTTTCATCCGTGCCAATTTCGCTTGTGGACATACATTTTTTAACGATGGAACACCCAAGAGTAGTTTCGTCACAGGTGCCCATCAATTTGTCGGTAGGACTTAGGGGTGGCTTCATTGTTGGAGTGGCTGTATAGCCAGTGCGACTTGAGTTGCAATCTTTGTCACTAAGACTTTGATTGCAACATAGATATCAATAGAGAATATCGCCGTATTTGGAGCCATACGCTAGTTTAGGGACGTTTCGGTCCATTATCGCCATGTTTGAAGCGACATTTTAGTTTAGGGACTTTTCGGTCCGGTATCGCCATGTTTGATGCGGATAGTTAGTTTAAGGACATCTCGGTCCAAAATCGCTATGTTTGAGGCGGAGTTCTAGTTTAGGGATATCTCGGTCCGTTATCGAAATATTTAAGGCAAGGTTCTAGTTTTTAGTTTAGGGACATCTCGGTCCGTTATCGCCATGTTTGAGCCAAGATTCTAGTTTAAGGACATCTCGGTTTGTTATCGCCATGTTTGAGGCAAGATTCTAGTTTAGAGACAACTTGGTCCGTTATCACCATGTTTGATGCGAATTTCTAGTTTAAGGACTTTTCGGTCTTTCATCGCCATGTTTGAGGCGACGGAGCTTCTTTGCATACTACTCTCAGAGTTCTAACTCAGGAAGATAGCAAATGGACACGAGTATCGTCATCAATTATTGACCTAAGTCGTGACTCGTCAAGCGTTGTATTTTTTGAGGAATCGGTCGTTTATTGGCCGGAAGGGTCTTTCATCATGCATATCCATAAGTAGGTAGGCTCCACCATGGTAGACTTTGTCTATGATGTACGGGCCTGCTGTTTTCTTTCTGGGGGCCCCCGAGTTAACTATTTCTTCAAATTACTCGGAATCGTTCCCAAAGATCGGGATAGTAGCGACGGGCTTCTGTTTATCCTCCGGCCTATGAAACCTTTCCGTATCCTCGAAGTATGGAAGGAAGTACTTTGTGTCTTCATATTTTCAGACCTCGTTTACGGAGAACCGATTTAGCTCCCTTATGACGGTGTACTCTGAGCCATCCTTGAAATACTTCACACACTGATTTGTATAGAAGAGATGATGTGGCACTCGTGTAACCAAGGCCTGCCGAGCAAAGAATTATAGCAAGTCTTGGAGTCAATGACATGAAATTTGATGTCAGTGATGAGCAACCCAAAGCGCAACATCAATATTACAGACCCAAGCGTTCGTGACGAATGTGAGTCGAACCCGGAGATGGTAATTTTGTCTCGGGCCAGGAGCTGAATGTTCATGCAAATCTCCTTCAGCACTCTCACGTGAGAAGGTTGACGAAGGATCCGTTGTCGACAAGGATTTTCCCTAGCTTGATGTCTTAGCAGTACCCGGTGACGTATAACGGGCGGTTATGTTCGCATGTACCGAGGAGGAGATTTTCATCGCTGAATGTAATGGCAGCCGTGTGGACCTCTGCCAGTTCTTCTTTCATCTTCTCTTCCGCAAGGAAATCTTAGAACTGATCTGGCTCTTGTAATGCCTTGATCAGAGAATTCCGTATCTCTTTGGACATGAGGAGAGCATCCAATATGCTCAGTTGTGACAGTATTTTCCTCACATGTGCTAGGATATTATAATCCACCTTATTTTTCTTAGGTGGGTCTCTTGCTGCGAGCTCTTTGACAACTCCATCGTCGAGGGCAATTTCTACAGAGATTTTTTCTTTCCCTTTGTCCTTTTTGCTCGAACCTTTATTTGTAGGTCTGAGGTTCTTTTCAGGAAGCATGCGGTTATGCAGCTGAATATTCTCATAGTTCTTCGCCTCCTCTTCTTTTTCGGAGGTGGAGTCTTTGAAGAGAGGGCTGATGGGTATTTTATCCTCAGAATCGCTCCCGAATGTAAGAACTCAGGGCTTTTCCCCTTCTGAACTGGTATCAACCATATGACAGTTGTCAGTCATTTTTTCATACGCATCTGTCGCATTATTTTGCTATCGACGAGCTTTGCAACTCACCCTCTTGAAGTGTTTTTATGGGCAACGTATCCTTACCACCACTTCTTTAAGGCACTACATTCCTCGGTAGGGTGGATTTCCCTCCGATGGTATATGCAGTAGTTTTGATGTGAATCCTCTCCATCGAAGCATATTACCCTTAGAGCGTTTCCTACGAGAGGCGGCAGCTTCATTCCCATTGACAGGGTTTTAACGAATCGCTTCTCTGCCCTGATCCTGCTCTTATTTTCCGTAGGTATGCTTTGCTTTGGTTGGAGTACTTTACGACTCATTCTTGCCACAGCTTCTTCATCCTGATGCTGACGCTTAGCCTTTTCGTATATGGCTGTTTTACGTTCTCGGTCAGCTTTGCTTTTTCGAAAAACTTCGTTTAACAGCCTATCGATCGGGTCTTCTAGCAGTTTCGGGGATTTTAGCGCCGATCCTGCCCACAATCCCTCCGCGTTGTTTTCTGACGCTGAGCGAGTTTCTTCGTCATTTAACAACAAATGGGAGACCATGTGGCAACTTGCTACATAATTTTCAGTTTCATCTTATGAGTCGTTTTCCTCATCGTTGTCACTATTTTCGTTCTCAAGAATATGCTTGAGGAACTCTTCGAGCGTGACCGGTTTCCGCGCCTTCTGGTTGTACTCCTCCAACGTGTTAATATACTTTTGTAGGTCCATGTGCTTGTTGTCATACTCGGCAGGCTACACAGGCTTCTTGGCCTTATTCTTTTTTCGAAGACTTTGAAGGCTTGACTTGGGAATTTTACCCTTTGTCAATAATTTTCGGTACGGGACGCGGTTGCAGCATCCCTTCGATAATTTCAGGTTCAAGTAGGCTTTTCCACCTGACTGCTGGACATGTCTGTAGATCATTCAGCATTCTTTTGGTTTTAGCTGAAAGAACGACTTCCAATGGAGTTTCTTCCACGAGCGAGCATGATACCCCTGGTGCATCCACTTTTTTGGGAGTGTGCTTATGTGGTGGGTTCACCCTCCAGTTCTCAGACAACGTGAACTTCCCCTGTTGATCCCGGTCCTCGACCCAGTTCTTGAAGACGTAGCAACCCTCAATTGGGTGGCTCGCCATTCTGTGATAGGAGCAATAGTTGGGGTTGTTGACGTTGCCGGGTTGCGGTGGATCCCGTGGGTTTGGCAATGTGATAAGTATGTTAAACACTACCAACTCAAATAATCTCCTCGTCTTGTCGTAGGGAAACAAGTAAGCGCGTCATAGCCTTTCTTCCAGGGATAGGCGTGGACGCGCGTTGTTTTGGTGAGCAGCTGGTTTTGGGCCGCTCCGTTTTTTTTGCGTATTGGCAACGAAAGCCACTTTCCCTTTACCCTTGTTATTTCGAGGGTCCTTATTTGAGGAGGAAGGCCTATGGCCCATCTGTTCCATTTGGGCCAGTTTATCTATCATAGCCTGGAAGGTTGTTGGTTTGAAGAACGTCGTGAACTGGGACACGGTCGTTTGAGGATAAAGGGTCCCGATGAACATGCCCACGCCGGGCGATTCTTCGATGCGTTGTTCGCACTTTGACCATAGGTTTCTGAAAGTGTTTGTTACCACTACCACTGGGTTTTACTATAATCAAGCTTGCCATTTTAAAAAATTTTGGGGTGCTAATTAACACTAACCTAGAATCTAAAATAGATAAGTAGGGTTTATGGTTTGATATCAACTAAACTAGCTAAGAGATGGAGGCTACAACCTTTGTAGACTGTGTTCTTCTCTTCACAAGCTCCGTGTAGTAGTCCACGCGACTCCACTAGGCTCCACTTGAAGTTGGATCGAGCTTCCTTTGCGATCTTCATGCTGAAGATGATCCACTCGAAGCTCCGCTAATCCAAGCTACCTCTTCACTAAACTCTTTAGTGAAGGAAACACGGTACACTTAATTGCTAATCAAGTGTAGGATGGTGAAGTAAGGATTTTGTTTGCTCACCAAGGTTCTCACAAGCTCAAGGTTTCACAACTCATGTAAGGGATTGAGCTTGGAGGATGTGAGGAAAAAGATGAAGAGAACTAGAGAGCAAGAGCTCATGTAAGAAAAAGAACAAGTATTGAATGCAAGTCAAGAATGGCTTGATCAAAAATGAACTATATTATTGAAGTATGGAATTCATTTCATTAAAGAAATGAACCATACTTCAATAGTAAAGCCGAACCATGCTTCACCCATTCCTTTTAAAAGTCTCCCCATTTACCACCTCATTTTCTATTTTCTCAAAATAAAAAATCTATGCCATGCTTCATAATATATATATATATATATATATATATATATATTAAGAAGAAAATAATTAGTTAGCAATAATATTAGTTAATATATGATTATATCAAATATAAATATATATCATATTATTAAATCAACACTTGATTCAATAATCCGGGTATATCACATATAACCTACTAATATCATTTATCTGTATATCATATTATCAAATCAATACTTGATTCAATAATCCGGTCATATCACATATAACCTAATCAATATCGGATTATTTCCAGATTAGAATATGGTAACACATGCTCGTATTTAATCAGGCCCCCTGCACATATCAGCATATGTGCCCTACTTCGTTTCGCTTGAACTAGGAAACTTCTGTGTGAGACTCTAAAGACTCGTCAATACGCCAGCAGTAGGTAATGATCACATCAGTTACCCATAAGCCGTCAGCGGTACTAGCTGGACGTAACGGCTACCCAGGTATTGAGCGAATAGAAGATCAACAAGCAAGCTTGTCCAAACTCCCATGAAGCCTACAAGTAACACTTACCGTACAGTCCAGTCTCTTCATCTGATATGTCGCATATCGAGTCTGGGGTGGATTCGTCAGATCCTAATAACTTGATAAGTCATACCGATGTATGGCTCATAACGGTTCGAGAAACTACTGATAACACTTACCAGTAAATCTCGTCAGCTCTGGCCAGGGACTTACTGTTATAGCCAATCGAGCATAGCGCAACATCAACTCCCAATACCGGGAGAGACGAAACCCCTCCTATCTCTCATTGCCTCCATGTGACTCGGTATTTTACCCAAAATCCACCTGTTTGCACGACTCTTTTGAGCCGTGGTAAGGAGGAAATCAAAGAACAGTGGAAACCACACAAAACTCTATGGCGATCTCGGATCTATAGACTAACATGTACCAGTGTCACCAGAGAACTGCTATCTGACGATAGGTATAGTACCAACTAGGAGTTCTCGGCGAGTCATGTTCAGTGTACCCATTCTCTAATGAGCACCTGTGTACAATCTTTGATATCAAACACCAATAGTTATGGGATCAACCATTGCCCCATACAGGGTCAAGAAACGTACACACTAGTCTACTCTGGAATATCGATGCCCTGTCTCGATACTCCCTCCACTAAGAATAATTACAGGATGTGCTTGTAGACTACACAAGTCCTAGTAGTATGATCTGCATCATAGTCCTGGTAGTCAAGCAAACATCCTAAGGGCTTTATCAATATGTATCAGAGAGACAGTATAATAATACTAGTGTACATGTTAAGATAAAGAGCAACCAGATAGCATACTATCATGCCGAGCAAGAAAGTTCTCTATATATATGTTCAAGCATCCACTATATCATACAACAATGGCCTCTAGGGCATATATATTCCTAACAGTTCCGCCACCGGATCGCATATTAGACCCAGGTTTCTCCTGGCTTTATCCTGGCATTGATTAATGCCGTGATCGGGGTGCGCTCGCTTGGGCTGGCGAACCACTGTGTGAACAGCAGTTCTATCTCTATGAATGTTCTCACGGAGTCATTAGGGAGCTCCGAATACCATTCAAAGGCCGTCTCTGACAAGCTGCCAACGAACTGGCAAAATAATAGTTTGTCGCCACCTCCAGTGTTGCCGCACAGAGCTCTGAACTGCATGACGTGCTGGTGTGGGTTGAATGTCCCCTTGTACACATGGAACTTGGGGATCGTATATCCCGGCAGGTAGTTAATTTGGCTATACCAGCCTTGATATGGTCGCTCAGTTCTGACAATTTGGCATGCGGTTTCATTAGCTTGATGAGCTCATATTTGTTGAGCGATATAATCATCAAAAGCTACCTTAGAGATTGTTTCCTCTTTGGCTGCCGATAAAGCTGGAAGAGGGTTTGATATTTTCCCTCTGTCATCCTCGATGATTATCGGCGGATCCTCGGCTGGGGGTTCTGGATGGTGTTAGTTATATGTATGCCCTAGAGGCCATTACTGTACATTGGATGTATATTGTAGTGGATGCTGGGACATATATAGGAAGGACTTTCTTGCTCGACATGATAGTACGCTATCTGGTTGCACTTTATCTTAACATGTATACTTTCTGTCTCTCTGATTACATGTTGATAAAGCCCATAGGATATGTACTCGACTTCCAGGACTATGATGTAGATCATACTAGTGGGGCCTGGGTAGTCCAAGAGTACATCCTTGAAATGTTCCTAGTCGAGGGAATATCGAGACAGGGCATCGATATTCCAGAGTAGACTAGCGCATATCTTCTCGACCCATGCGATAGGCGATGGATGATCCCATATCCATTGGTGTTTGACATCGAAGATGGTATGCGGGTGCTCAGTGTAGACTGGGTACACTGAACGGACTCGCCGAGAACTCCCAGATGGTATTATACCTCACGTCAGATGGCAGTTCTCTGGTGACACTGGTACAGCTTAGTCTGTAGACCCGAGATCGTCATAGAGTCTTGTGTATCTCCCACTGTGCTTTGATTTCCACCCTACCACGGCTCTACTGAGTTGTGCAAACAGGTGGCTTTTGGGTACAGTCCCGATTCACATGGAGGCAATGAGCGATAGGAGGGGATTCGTCTCTCCCGGTATTGGGGGTTGATGTTGTGCAATGCTCGACTGGCCATAACAGGAAATCCCTGGCCAGGGTTGCAGTGATATACTGGTAAGAGTTATCAGTAGTTTCACGAATGTTATGGACCTCAAGTCGGCATAACTTATCGAGCTATTGGGGTCTGACGTTTACCACCCCTAGGCGAGATATGCGACATATCAGACGAACAGACCGGACTATACGGTAGTGTTACTGGTCGGATTCGCAGGAGTGTGAGCGGGCTAGCTCGTCGATCTTCTGATCGCTCAATACCCGGGTGGCCGTTACGTTTAGCAGACCGCTTGCGGCTTGTGGGTGCATGATATGATCATCATCTGCTACCGGCGTATTGATGAGTCTTTAGAGTCCTACACAGAGGTTTCCTGGTTCAAGCGAAACGAAATAGGAGTGCATATGAGATATGTGCGGGACCGAGAATAATGCGTGTATGTGATACCGTATTTGATTCTCGCGATCAGTGTATCGAATGGTTATATGCGATATAACCTAGTTATCGAATCAAGGATTGATTCGATAAGCCGACACATTGGATACTAGCCGGTTATATGCGATATGACCGGATCGTTAAATCAAGTGTTGATTTAATGATTTAATACATAATTATATATTTGATATATTGCTTTGCATTAACTAGTATCGGTTCACTTTAAATGGATTTTCTCACGCGGATGTGCACATTGTATATTCGATATAGTTTTGTGCACATGATTGTATCATGTTTGATGATACATTCTAGCTTGGTTTTGTGTAAAGTGTTAAACCATGGTTAATTAGTGATTAGGGTTTCTTTTTCATTTACTTAATCATTTATTTATTCCTTTTATTCATTTTGGAAAAAGAAAAGATAAAGAGATAAGAATGGTTGCTAGTTTTGTTTTTATTTGAAAGCTTCTTGAAGCTTTGAACTTAGTCCACCATTCTTGTCTTTTATCTAACCCTAACCACTATCTAACCTAAGTTAAGTCTCTACACTAAACCATGGTCAATGATATAATAAGTATTGTATTTTCTTTTCTTTTTAAAATTAAGTTATCATATCATCTTCTTCTTCTCCATCTTCTTCTTCCATGGATGTAGCTTGCTACTCCAATGGCAAGTGTTGAAAAAGTGTGAGAAATCCAATTCTAAAGTGAACCCAACTCCTATTTCTTCATCCTCTACCTCTTGCCAAGTAGTATAGGGTGTTTCCTTCACAAGTTTTCCAAGCTTGATGAAGTTGGAGCTTGTTCTTGCGATATCTCGACGTAGATCATCTTCGGCATTGAACCGACGATCAAGCTCGCCCATTCTTCGATGATACCGATGCAAGAGTCATGGGTCCGTTTTGGACAGCGGAGAGACTTCTTCACGGAACCTAGGAGGTGGTGGACCGGATCTACAAAGGTTGTAGCCCATTCCCTTTAGATATATTTCCGTTTACTTGCATGTTTCGCCTAAATATCTAGTATACGATCCGTAGTCGGGTTTGTAGGCACCCGTAAAATTTTATTTGTGCATGTTTGATCACTTGTAAGACTTAACTAGGGTGCCTAGGAACCCTACAGATGGATCATCATTCCAACCATATCCCAAAATAAGAACGCCGTCTGCTTCATGTTAGCAGCTTGTTCAGCAGCTTCTTTGTCTTTTCTTTCAAGCACCCTTCATAGGAACTCTGTATCGGTCTCCTGCTCCTGGTGTTGTTCGGCTGTTGTGTCCGGGCTTTCTTTCTACCCGGTAAGTGCTGCCATTTTGGTCAGCATTTCCTGGAGCTTTTGTTGTTGCTCCTGAGCTTTTGTTAGCGACCGATTTTTCGATCAATAACTTACGGAAGCACGGCTTTCTTCTTTCCCGAAAGCCATGTAGACCGTATGCACGACTATGCCCCCTGACGTGGGGCATTTTGGTCCATCACCTTTTTAATTTGCCGCAAGCGGTGGGATTTTCCCCGGCCTCATCCTTTTATAGGAGGTCGAAGTTGAAGTAGCTGTTGTAACAGGCTCCCGTATAGAAGAAGCCCCTCGCAGTATGACGGAGGTGTGGTCTTCCTCTTACCGAGCCTTCAATTTTTTTGGTCGAGGAGATTAGTTTTGATCAATCATAGAGTCCTAGACTTTTCGCCAGCCCTTGTGAATTTGCGAGGAGAGCCGCTGATGGGGCTGTTCCGTCTTTGCCTGCATTGTAGCTTCTGTAAGCGGGGGCGATTTCTTTAGCACCGTCGTTGGAGAGTTCTTGCATACCCTCCTGAGCAGATCAAAGTTGTTCCCGGTTGGAACAGCAGCATCAACTTCCACCATTGGAGCTGGTGGGGTAAGTCCGAAGAAGGAGTTTCCCCCAGCATTTCTCACTCGGCGCCAGTAGCGATGTCGAGCGTGTCTTGCAGAAGGAACCGCCTCAGCTTTGGAAGCGGCTTCTTCATGCCCCCAGCTTTGCCGAGGGGCTGTTATTGGCATCAACCTATTGAAGACTGACGTCCTTGGCAGGGTTTGAGGAAGAACAGCAAATCTTTCAAAGACCGATCTTCTGATGGGGGAAGCACTTTTGACGGCTTCGCTCATAGCAGGAGATGGGAGGGCTATCCGTTTTGGGGAAGCCTCTTCAGGTATTGCGAGCCTCTTTGTAGGCCCGTTGGGGTTCTTGCCCAGCCTGTTGAAGACTGAGACATCAGCTTTGGACGGCCCGTTGAGAGCGGCCGTTGTGGTCGCCAGTCGATCAAAGACCGACCTCTTGGGAGCTTCCTCTTACGGCGTTGAAGCACCGAAACTCACCAGTGGATGGTCCCGAAGAATAGTCCATTAGTGGCTAGTGTTACTTTCCTCACCGGCATTGAAAAGATAGAGGTCACGTTGGGCCCGTAGGTCACTCCTCCAGCTGGGGTGGAAAGAGTGTTGCTGTTGCATATTACGCAGTTGGAACCCATTGATTTTTTTTGCACAAGAGAAAAACACCAAATTTTAGTATCTCGATTCCAAGGGCAACCATAGCGAACCGCGATTTTGTTCACGAAACACGACATAAGAAGTGTGGAGTGGAAAGAGGAAAAGGTCTCACCGGGCATGCCGGAATCTGTTCACCACCGGAGACGAGGACGAACCGGGATGGGTCATCTTGCCTGAATCTGGGGGCAGATGCTATTTGGACTTATCCATCCACCTCTCCAAAGATACCAAGTTGATTAATAGCTCCATATATCAGAGGTTTGGACAGACGCGGCCGTTATAGCAGACTTTATCAGATTCCCCCTCATTTTATGAAGGGTTTTTTATTGTGGGGACGCACATTCCTACAGGCGTAATCCCCTGCAGTTAATTACGTTATCGTATTTTCATAACCATTTTTTCCTGCTCCAGCAGTTCACTTTGTGTCGTGTGTGTCTTTTTGTATTGGTTGCCCGTGGATTGTATACGGAGACTAGTTTGTGTCGTCGCCCGTAGGGCGCGGATTAGTCCAAATCAATGGGTTTGTTTTATTTAAGAACCATTAATTTAGTTTGAGATTAAGATCAACTTAAATATATATGAGCATTTAGGGCTTAATTTTTTTCTTTTAAGAATACGTTAGTCTAATTTGAGACTAAAATCTACTTAGCAACATTTTAGGATCATTTTTACTTAAGATCCAGCAGAAGAGCATTTGGACACAGCTGCAAGAAAAATTCAGAGATCTAGCCAATTTTGGCGTAGTCTGCTTAGTCTTTTCTTTTATTCAAAAGTGCTAAGAACTTATTTGGGCTTTATTTGTTCAACCCTTTCCCTTTTATGTAAAAGTGCTAAGCACTTATTTGAACTATGATGCCCACATGTATGTCATGTGAAGCATTCAGACATGGGCGCTACCTAGTAAATGTTGAACACTTAATCATTTTGACTAAATGTGAAGCACTTCTTATGGCATCCACATGAGGTGCACATGCGACGCTGGGCGCTGCCCAATTAGTGCTGAGCACTCAGCCATTTTGGCTGTATGTGAAGTGCTAAGAACTTTTTGTATGGCGCCCATATGAGATGCACGTGCGGCGCTGGGCACAGCCCAATTAGTGCTGAGAACTCAACCGTTTTGGCTGTATATGAAGTGTTAAGCACTTTTTATATGACGCCCATATGAGGTGCTAGCCTTTTGTTTTGGATGCCCGCGTATTTTTCACGTGAGGCGCTAAGCGCTATTAAAGAAGGGCGCCTACGTGGGAAGCACGTGAGGCGTTAGTTTTTTTTTATATGGGGATTTAATCTCTGTTGATATTTTCAGAGAGGTTAAATCTCTGTCGATGGAATTTTGACCATTAACGTTCACCAAAATCACTATTTTTTAGGATTTCAGGTTGAATTTTTAGAGAACTAAGTTCTTGATTTGAATAAACTGAGTTCTTGAATTGAAGGAACTGAGTTCTTAAAGTATTATGCACTCCATTTTTTTTTCATTTTGAATTTATTTTTCCCTGAATGTTAGATTCTCAAGAACAAGATCTTCCCGATGAGAATTAAATTCTCAACTTATAGGAGACTTGTCTTGTGGATCTCAGATCCAGAGAAAAAACTAAGTTCTTTTAAAAGGGTTAAATCCTTAGTTGTGATAGAGATATTTTGGTCTTTTTTCTTTACCTAGGGTTTCTAGAAGGAAGGTTTTCTTCTTTGAGAATCGAATTCTCTATTCTCTCAAGAGCTCACTGTAAATTTTTTGGCAGAAGCTTATAGGGGGTTTCCTCTATTTTGTGAGTGTGTCCTTCTCTGTGTGTGTGTGTAAAAGAGAAAGAGTCTTAAAGTCTCAGGTCCTTTATATAGTAAAGGCAGATTGTTAATTGGTTTTGAGAAAATCTTTCATTGAAAGATTCCAATTGATTTAATTGGTCTAAAAATTAACTTGGGGAGTTTTACCCACCGTTGGATTTTTGATCCAAGTGTTTATGTTTTCATAAAATATGTTATTCTTGTTTTTAACAAGATTGGGGAAATGTTTTCCCATATACAGAATTTATTCTGTCAAGTGGTGATTTTTAATCACCATTGGATTTTTAATCCAAGTGTTATCTGTTTCATATAGAGCAATCTTTTTGTTTCGAAAGATTAAGGGAATATATTCCCAAAATAGAATTTTATTCTATTATTGGATCATTGATCCAACCAAGAGTATCTTTCTTATTTAGAAAGATATGGGAGATATTTTCTCCTAATAGAATTTGATTCTTATTTTGATGATTTATCATCTCCGTTGGATCTTTGATTCAACGGCTCTATTTAACAGAGAATATCCCAACTTTTGTTAAGGAAATATAGAATTTAATTCTACTGATATGAACATGGGCCCTGGCACTCACGTGTTATGCACGTGGGCGCCACTTAAGAATTTAATTCTTATGATAGGTACTTATTTGCTTTGCACATTGGCGTCTGCATGAGAAGCACGTGCGGCTCCATCTAAGAGTTTAACTCTTACATAATAAGTTCATCTGTGCTTTCCACATTGGCGCCCGTGTGAAGAGCACGTGACGCACCACCATAGCATTTAATCTTATAAGATTGACTCTGGCGCTGGCGCCCTCATGGAGAGAACATGAGGCGCTACCTCATTAAATCCTACAAAGATTTACTCTTTTATTAGGTTTAAATATTAGGGAAACATTCATGTCAAACTTGGTACACAAAAAAAGTTACGCAAAACCAAAATGTGTCCACTTTTCAATCATAGGTGATATTCCCCTACGGAAACAGTATCCACGCTCACTCCGTTAGCAACCTTGAGGGTCATATCACCTGCCTTTATAACTCTACGGTTTCTTAGTGCCTGCAATGAATTACAGATATGAAATCCTGAACCGGTATCCAATACTCAGGAAGTAGAGTTGATTGACAAACAGTTTTCAATCATAAACGCACCTGAAGCCGAAACCACAACTTGCTTCGAATCATGGGTCCTGCCTTTCCAAGCCTTGCAGTCCTTCTTCCAATGACTTTCTTGTGACAATAGAAGCATTCCTCTTTCCATACCGTTGGCCCCCTAACTTTTGCCTTGCCCTTTTACCTTACCGACACCACTTTTCGGTTTGGTGGGGGCCTTCTTCTTCTTTCCCTTGGTTTTGGCCTTGGATCTAGAGAAAGAAGGTTCCCTAACAAGTAGAGTGGGTATCTTTTTAGATTTCTTCAGGGTGCCCTATGCACTTCTCAATATGTTAAGGAGCTCTGGAAGTGTAACTTCCTTATTTTGTATATTGAAATTCAATATAAACTGGGCATAAGTAGAGGGGAGGGACTGTAGAATCAAGTCCATGTACAACTCGTTCTTAAATGTGGTCTCAAGGTCCGCGAGCTCTTTAATATAGCTGTTCATCTTAAGAACATAGTCCCCTACAGATGTCTCGATAGCCAACCTCGCCTGAAATAATTTCTTCGAGGTCTCGTATCTAGATTACTCTCCATATAAATCTTTGGTATGGAGGAATATGGAAGCAAGGTCCATATTCTCGTGCCGCCTCTGGTGTTCATTATCAATAGAAGCTAACACGGGGCACTTGGTTTTTGCACTGTTTAATTCCTATATCTTACAGATCTCAATATCCGCGACGGTGGAATCTAGACCTGAGACGGCGGGGGCTTTAGTAGTAAGGAGGTAGCCTAGCATGTCATAGGTAATGGCTATATAGATATTCCTTAGCCAATCTTTACAGTTTGGCCCCATCAATATATTTTTATCTAGTAGTAACTTAAGCCCAATCATCTTGGTCGCTGCAATTAGGAGAGAGAGAGAGAAGAAACACTCAGTATGATACTCTTGCAAATCTAGATTGGTTATTAGTTTATCTAAACAGGATGGCTCTCACTGTTTCCTCAAATCCTCCTTCAAACCATAGAAGAAGAATTAGTCGGGATTAATTGCACCCTACAATTCTTGCTTAACCTTTCGGCCGGGCTAACATCGGTACTTCGAGGGAGGTTTTACAACATTTTCAGGAAATTCCTTAATTAAATAAGCTCTTTTCCCTGGAGGCGTAGCCCCGCTAACACAGTTTTAAATACCTACTTGGTTTATAGTATTGATTGTAAAGTGAAAAACGTTCCCAAAGAGTAATAATACTCACGGTGGGATCGGGATCCAACTATAATTGTGTGACAACTTTGAAGAAATCCTACCAAAATCATCACACTCCAGATGGTATGCAAAACTAGCAAGTTTCATTTTCGTTTGAAACTCCCGATGTGGATTTTTGCCCCAGGCGCTTATGACCTTGACGAAGGCCAAAATATCATAAGACACAAATCAAGTTCTACCCGTCATTGTCTAGATTAATCTGAACCCATTCACACAAACCCTTAACGAAGGCCAAAATAGTAGTACGCCTGTCCCAGATTAATGCATCTATCTGTACTACAGATGAATACCCAACAGCTACCAATCACTATGCTTTGGCGAAGGTCAAAATATATAGCTTGAATACTACTGAATACCCATCTGAAATGACGGAGGGCTACAACTGGTTTTGGGGAATACCGTGAACGTAATGAACTTGATATAGTCGAAAGAACCATGATTGCTTTTAAAAGGAGTGGTTTAGGCTTCGCATTTAAAAGTTATTTTTAAAGAAAACCGAGTGGTTTTGAAATTGTTCCAACGATTTATGCTTTGATTTGTTTTCTTTGCAATCATCAATATTAATGCGGTCCCATCATTTAATCCTATCATTGCAGAAAAAACGAAAATAGAACGTACGCTTATGCCATCCGTATTCGCCACGGGGCCCCGTCATGCACCGTTAGGTTACATAACTAACGGCAGAGCGGCGGCAGGGCTAGCATGGGTATAAAACATAAGCAACGTTCATTATATATATATAATATATATATAGCCATTCGTCTCATGCAATAATAGCCATTTCAGATCACAGATCACAACACAAGCAACATAGATGAATATATTGGATACATTAGGATTTCCGTGTTTCGTTTTAGTCTCTAACGAAAAACGGATTCCACGGTCGTGATGAATAGCCAAACCCTCACCCTAGTCCACTACGCGTGCGGCAAACCACCCACCAAATTCCCGAAGTGAAGAAACCTCCCTCAATGAAATGAGTAGGTCACTCGGCACTTTAAGAACCCGGTAGTTTGTGCACCCCACCTTGGGTCTATCCTAAATGCAGAAAAAGTAAATGAATTAATACAACGATGACTACAACCTCAACCCGGATGTGCCCTGCAAAAGAATATTACATTAATTTAAAAATTACATGAATGGAAGAAAAGAACACTATTCTCACATCCTCCGGCTATTCAATCACGACGATCCAATACTTCATATCCACAAACCGCAATAACTGCAACCCCTATTAGTCGACGTATAGCAATTAGACAATGTTTAGAAACACATATAAAAGCTTAAAACTAATAAACGGTGTTAAAATTTCAACTTAGAAATATTCCGTATTGCCCAAGTACAAAGATAACACTAGATGAAATCTGGGCAAAATCAAACATATCATAAATCCTAAATCCAAGAGTACAAAACACCATAAGAAGCACGAGACCAGAAGCCACTATAAAACTGCCCATGGCGGGGAAAACGCGATTTCTGACGGTTTTTTATTTGACTGAGTGCCTCATTTTTCTCTGGTGTTCTATATTCAACATAAAGAGCACTCTGCAATTGATTAAAAAAAATTTAGAAGCTCCAGAAAAATCGAAAGAAACTTTGATCTAGAATTTATCGATACGGAGTTATTTCGGTTTCGAAACTCTAGACTTTGTCTAAACCATTAGTTAAGTGTTTGGGTAAGCTCTGATACCAGTGTAAGTGTATATGTGCTCTTTATAGTGACAACGACAGCTACGCGAAATCAAAAGCTTTAAAATCTTGAGCATAATACACTAAAATCGTAGGATACAAGCCCAAACACTAAACTAAATAAACCCTAACTAGAGATTTTAGATACTAGGTTGAAATTACAACCTTTGTAGATGGTCCTTCGGGTCTTAAAAGGTTGACTCCTAAAGCTTCTTGGATTGGTGGAACGAGCTCTCAAAAACGATCTTCCGCGTCAAAGACGATCCACCCGAGGATGTCGATTCAAGGGATAGTTTCGTTTGAAGCAACTAAAAATCAAGTCTTGTTAAGGTAAGATACTTAGAGTGGTGTAGTTTATGAACAAGATACTCTCTTTTAATCCTCTAGAACTCAAGAGAGCAAAATAAGGAAGATGAAGAAGGAAAATGGCTACTAAAGAAAATATCTCAAGACTTGTGATAAAACAACCTCCCCAAAATATCTCATACCCTTATCTTATCTCTTCATAGCACAAACAAAAGAGTGGGTGGGCTAGGGTAATTCACAAGCCCATACACTTCTTCATTTAATGATGGAGAGGTGAGTGAGAGAGTACCCACCTCATCAAGTATACATACACATGCACATATATAAATATAAATGCATGTATATAAACAAGTATACTCAAACCCGTATAAATACGTATACCGTATTTCTACCAAATTACGAATACCGTATTTGTACCGAAAATACAAAATACGCATATTCATATTTAGAAAGAAATACAAGTATTTGTATCAAAGCACAAATACCCGTATTTATACAAATACACATATTCGTATAAATATCGTATTCGTGTTAAAATACAAATATCCAAAAGAGAGCAATAAAATACTAGCATCAAAACTGGCTATCTTTCATACCAGCTAGTACTACTAAACCGTCCGATTAAAGCACATGTATAAATACACGTGTTCAATTGAACACCCCTACGTAAAACTATATGCAAACTACATCGTTTCGCCTGAACCTGGAAACTCTCTATGTGTGACTATAAAAACTCGACAATACGCTGGCAGTGGGTTTAACCATAAGCACGTCAGTGACACTAGCTGTACGTAATGGCTACCCAGGTATCTGTCGAAAGGAAGATCGACATGATAACTCATCCGAAAACCATACTGAGGATATAGGTGACATTCTCCGTACAATCCGGTCTGTCCGTCTAAGAGTATCGTATATCGGGCCTAGGAGTAGTAAACGTCAGACCCCTAATAGCGCAATAAGTCGTGTCGGTCTGGAACCCAATACACCCTGAGAAACTACTGGTGTACTTACCAGTAAATCTCACTTGCCCTTGCCAGGGACTTTGTGTATTGGCCAGCCGTACACAGCGCGATATCAACTCTCCATACCGGGAGAGACAAATCCCTTCTAACCCTACTGCCTCCAAGTGCTTCGGGACTGCACCCAACTACTATATGTTTGCACGACTCATTTGAGCCGTGATAGAGTAGTAATCTAAGTACAGTGAGAACACACTCGAGACTAATAGTGATGTCAAGTCAACGGACTAATCTATACTCATGTCATCGGGGAACTGCTAACTGAAGATAGGTATAATACCAACCAGCAGTTCCCAGCAAGTTCGTCCAGTGTAACTCATAACCCAATGAGCACCTGTATACTACCTTTCGTACCGTATACCATTGGCTGCGGGATAGGTTGCCTCCTTTGACGGGGATAAAAAGTGTATACACTAGTCTACTCTGGAGTATCGATGCCAAGTCTTGATACTCCTATGACCAGGGATAAGTTTAAGGATGTGTTTATAGACTATCCATCCCCCACTAGTGTGACTGCCATCACAACGCTGGTAGTCAAGCAAAAATCCTAAGGGTTCTGTCAACATGTATTAGCGATATGTTAAAAGAAACACATACACATATTAAGATAAACTCAAATCAGATAGCATACTATTGTTAGTTGTATGTATACCCTAGAGGCCATTGTTGTACATGATTGTATATTACAATGGATGCTTGGACATATATAGGGAGGACTTTCTTGCTCGACATGATAGTATACTATCTGGTTGCTCTTTATCTTAACATGTAGACTTGTATTGTGATACTGTCTTTCTCTCACATGTTGATAAAGCCCTTAAGATGTATACTTAACTAACAGGATTATGATGAAGATCATACTTGTGGAGCCAGAGAAGTCCACAAGTACATCCTTTAATTGTTCCTAGTCGAGGGTGTATCGAGACGGGGCATCGATATTCAAGAGTAGACTAGCGTATACGCTTCTTGACCCATATGATGGGCGATGGATGATCCCATATCCATTAGTGTTTGACATCAAAGATGTTATACGGGTGTTCAGTGGAGACTGGGTACACCGAATAGGTGTCGCTGAGAACTCCTAGATAGTATTATACCTAACGTCGGATAGCAGTTCTCTGGTGACACTGGTACAGGTGTCACGCCCCGCTTCCCGGTGTATGGCGAAGGAGACGCGACGAGGTCCGCTACGTATGTACTCAGAAGTACATACGTTAAGCGTATCTAAGCAATATAAAAGTAAATCACAAGAGACAAGAGATATAGAAATAACAACAACTTTATTAATAACATTCTTTTGTACAATACATGAAAAGTAAATACAACTGAAATGAAAAGCGATGACTAAACAGTGGTATAACAGGAAATGAAAATACTGAATAGAACAAGGTACAATATCTAGAGCTCGGGGTCTTCGTGAAACTGCTCCAAGTCTTCACCGGTGGGCTCGATCTCTGCTGGGTCCAAAGCACCTGACGACATTCAAAGAAGAAAGAAATAGAATGTCGTCAGCGAAAAGGTCGCTCGGTAAGTCCCAAAGATAAGGAAGAATTAGAAAGACAGAATAAGAGTATTTTCTAAAATATTATGTTGTAGAATATTATGGAATATTGTATTAACGCTGTTGTTTGTAGCTTGGTACAGAAGGATGCCAGTGTATACGAGAGGGGTCTCTATATGCTAGAAACCAGGGCAAACGGAATGTACAAGGAACCGTTAAGCCACGGTACAACAGCAACGGAATATAGGTTAGGTATCTTAATCTGACCATCTCGTGCCATCTTTAACACCTTCCGTACCAATCTACCCCTTAAACCCCGTAGTGTTTTGATAGTATTGTTGTATTGTATTGTGTAAGTTGGATGACTGACCAAAACCATGATATCAGTAACATGTTGTAACTGCATAATCAGATAAATGGAATAACGGAATAATGGATGTATATCCATGGTTTGATTCAGTCAAATTGTATAGATTGTTAACTGGATTCTGGGATTCATGTATTCATATTGAGTTGGAATATTAAAGAATATAGAATGACTTGAATCATATTCAAGTCAGAAATAATCAGACTCAAACCCGAGTCCGACCAAAAGATATGTAAGTCGAAGTTCTATATTTGTTAGGGTCCTTATTATAATTTATAAACTTGAGGGCTTTTATGTAAAAATACTTTTGTATAGTTTTCAAGACACACCCCAAGTAATTATTATTCGTCTTTATAGTTATAATGAGTGTAAATTTTATTTATGTTATTTCTAGTGAAAATATCCTAATTACATAAATAAAAGTATTAATTTGTAATATTGATTTATTTGAAATTCATAGTATTTTAATGTAACTTTTAATCTTGTAATTTTTAGGAAAAGGTGGAAACTTTATCTTATAATAAAATAGATGTTTAAATGATAAATATACATATGTTTATACAAGAATAATTTTCAATAAATATTTTAATTTCCAAAAATCTCATTTTTCTTAAATGTCGTATTTTAAACCTTTCGAGACCGAATGCTCCTTGCGGAGGTCTGAATCTCGCACTACTAAGCTCGAGGGTGCACGATAAACCTTACTATCCCTAACGAGTTCCCCAAAGGTGGATTGTAGTGGCGCTTTGCAAAGATTTAATAAATACTAGTCATTTAGAAAAAGGTATTATAAAGATAAGATATTTATTTGTAAAAGATGTAAATTTCTGTATTTTAGGTTCTAGGGTTTCCTAAGCCAACTAGCCTATTTCTAAATGGTCTAAACGACAAGTCATTAGAAGCCTCAAATCGCCTCTTTACTGCCAATTGTGGCCAGGTAAGTACAAGTGAGAAAGAAGGGATCCGCTCACGAATCGTGAGACGGGCCTTTTAAAGTTACCTAAGCTCACTTGCCTAGCCTAGACACTACAAAATCAGGTTTAGATAAACGATCGATGTCCATGACATATCGTATTTTCCTATTAAGAGATTTTTTTTAAAAATTGTATACAACTTAGAAATTTCAGAAAAGGTTTATAAAGAAAATGGTATTTTAATGTAAAGTCTTGTATTATCGTATTCTAAGTTTTGATGATATCAATTAGGGTTGTATTTGCGTGTGTGTGGAAGTAGCTCATTACCTCGTGATCTATTTTAAGGTATAGCAATGTTAAAGGGTTAAATGAGATAAACTAAACATGGTGGTATTTAAGTGCGAAAATACGGTATTTTGCAAAAGTTATCATTTAATGTGAGAAACTTTATCCAAATTGATTTTTAAGTGATTAGTAGTCAACATGAATATGTTTAAGCATTATGGAATTAGTGACAAGTGAGTTTTGACAGAAAAACCGAATCGGAAATCGGTTTGTTCCGATTTCCGTCGGGTTTTAAAAAGTCATATTTTATGAAAGAATAGAAAGGTAGAAAAGAGGGACTTACGGGTTTGGATAATGGTAGAGAGTGCTAGGAAGGTAGTGGGTTTGTCGGTGCGTCGAAACGTCGTGAAGAGTCCTAATACGATCGCCGGGATTTCTTCGTCGATTTCGGCAGCGCTTCGCCTTTCGCTCGTTTTCTAACGTACCGAGTTCTCTTGAAATTTTTAGAGAGTGGACTTAGGAATGTAGGGTGAGAGGGTAGAGGGTATGGAGGTTTATATAGGGTTAAGCTAGGGTTAGGGTTTTTAATAAAAAAATTATAAAAAAATATACAAAATCATTAAAAATTCATTAAACATAGGAGTAAAAGGGATTTATTGGCCAAATGATAACCGATCCAAGCATTTAGAGTATGCAGGAGGGTGGACCAGGTCAAGACCCAACTTTTCTCTGTTGGTGACTCGGCCGTCCGGCCAAGTCAGGCCGGCGGCGCCGGACCGAGTCAGTCGAGTCGCCGGCCGGCGGCGCCGAGTCGAGCCGAGTCAAGGGTCTAATGGCCGGGGATTCTTAGGGGATACAATGTGGTATATTTACTTTTTGTTGTCCAGTACATATTTTGGGAGTTATGGCCTTTTTACTGTTGACTTCCAAAAGAAATTAAAATAAAATAAATACAAAAATAATGTGGGGCATGGGATTTGAACTCCGGTGGCTTGGTTCAGCAGTGCAAGGTATTACCAATGAGCTACAAGCTCCTTCTTGTAATTATTGTGGGAAAATAACTACTTAAAGTGGTAACAGCAACATTAAATACCCCAAGTACACTTTAATTTTAAAACAATTTTATGTACACTAAAAATGAAATTATTTAAAAACAAAATAATTAATTATATATATCTTGTACTCAGATTAAAATACTCCTTTATGAATTTTAAAAAAATTTTAAAAAATTTGTACAGAAAAGTGTATATGAAAATTAGGGTTGTTACATTCTACCCTCCTTATAAAAATTTCGTCCTCGAAATTTGTAAAAGGAAAGTGTAACAGTTTCAAAACAATTTGGTGATCGTGAGTGTGAAAGAATAGGGTTAGGATAGATTTAACGGATATGAAATGATAAGATTCAAGGAATATGAAATGGTAAGATTCAAGGAACATATTGTAAAGAATGTTTTAGTTGCTGGTTCTTGTGTTATATTGCTTTGGTTGTTCACGCAGACCGGAACTGCATGATATGGATTCATACAGCTCTGACCTGCATGGGCCACCCACAAAACCTGTCACGCCCCGCTTCCCGGTGTACGGCGAAGGAGACGCGACGAGGTCCGCTACGTATGTACTCAGAAGTACATACGCTAAGCGTATCTAAGCAATATAAAAGTAAATCATAAGAGACAAGAGATATAGAAATAACAACAACTTTATTAATAACATTCTTTTGTACAATGCATGAAAAGTAAATACAACTGAAATGAAAAGCGATGCCTAAACAGTGGCATAACAGGAAATGAAAATACTGAATAGAACAAGATACAATATGTAGAGCTCGGGGTCTTCGTGAAACTGCTCCAAGTCTTCACCGGTGGGCTCGATCTTTGCTGGGTCCAAAGCACCTGACGACATTCAAAGAAGAAAGAAATAGAATGTCGTCAGCGAACAGGTCGCTCGGTAAGTCCCAAAGATAAGGAAGAATTAGAAAGACGGAATAAGAGTATTTTCTAAAGTATTATGTTGTAAAATATTATGGAATATTGTGTTAACGCTGTTGTTTATAGTTTGGTACAGAAGGATGCCGGTGTATACGAGAGGGGTCTCTATTTTCTAGAGACCAGGGCAAACGGAATGTACAAGGAACTGTTAAGCTACGATACAACAGCAATGGAATATAGGTTAGGTGTCTTAATCTGACCACATCGTGCCACCTTTAACACCTTCCGTACCAATCTACCCCTTAAACCCCGTAGTGTTTTGATAGTATTGTTGTATTGTATTGTGTAAGTTGGATGACTGACCAAAACCATGATATCAGTAACATATTGTAACTGCATAATCAGATAAATGGAATAACGGAATAATGGATGTATATCCATGGTTTGATTCAGTCAAATTGTATAGATTGTTAACTGGATTCTGGGATTCATGTATTCATATTGAGTTGGAATATTAAAGAATATAGAATGACTTGAATCATATTCAAGTCAGAAATAATCAGACTCAAACCCGAGTCCGACCAAAAGAAATGTAAGTCGAAGTTCTATATTTGTTAGGGTCTTTATTGTAATTTATAAACTTGAGGGGTTTTATGTAAAAATACTTTTGTATAGTTTTCAAGACACACCCCAAATAATTATTATTCGTCTTTATAGTTATAATGAGTGTAAATTTTATTTGTGTTATTTCTAGTGAAAATATCCTAATTACATAAATAAAGGTATTAATTTGTAATATTAATTTATTTGAAATTCATGGTATTTTAATTTAACTTTTAATCTTGTAATTTTTAGGAAAAGGTGGAAACTTTATCTTATAATAAAATAGATGTTTAAATGATAAATATACATATGTTTATACAAGAATAATTTTCAATAAATATTTTAATTTCCAAAAATCTCATTTTTCTTAAATGTCGTATTTTAAACCTTTCGAGACCGAATGCTCCTTGCGGAAGTCTGAATCTCGCACTACTAAGCTCGAGGGTGCACGATAAACCGTACTATCCCTAACGAGTTCCCCAAAGGTGGGTTGTAGTGGCGTTTTGCAAAGATTTAATAAATACTAGTCATTTAGAAAACGGTTTTATAAAAATAAGGTATTTATTTGTAAAAGGTGTAAATTTATGTATTTTAGGTTCTAAGGTTTCCTAAGCCAACTAGCATATTTCTAAATGGTCTAAACGACAAGTCATTAGAAGCCTCAAATCGCCTCTTCACCGCCAATTGTGGCCAGGTAAGTACAAGTGAGGAAGGAGGGATCCGCTCACGAATCGTGAGACGGGCCTTTTAAAGTTACTTAAGCTCACTTGCCTAGACTAGACACCACAAAGTCAGGTTTAGATAAACGATCGTTGTCCTGACATATCGTATTTTCCTATTAAGAGATTTTGTTTTAAAATTGTATACCCCTTAGAACTTTCAGAAAAGGTTTATAAAGAAAATGGTATTTTAATGTAAAGTCTTGTATTACGTATTCTAAGTTTTGATGATATCAATTAGGGTTGTATTTGCGTGTGTGTGGAGGTAGGTCATTACCTCGTGATCTATTTTAAGGTATAGCAATGTTAAAGGGTTAAATGAGATAAACTAAACATGGTGGTATTTAAGTGCGAAAATACGGTATTTTGCAAAAGTTATCATTTCATGTGAGAAACTTTATCTAAATTGATTTTTAAGTGATTAGTAGTCAACATGAATATGTTTAAGTATTATGGAATTAGTGACAAGTGAGTTTTGACAGAAAAACCGAATCGGAAATCGGTTTGTTCCGATTTTCGTCGGGTTTTAAAAAGTCGTATTTTATGAAAGAATAGAAAGGTAGAAAAGAGGGACTTACGGGTTTGGACAATGATAGAGAGTGCTAGGAAGGTAGTGGGTTTGTCGGTGCGTCGAAACGTTGTGAAGAGTCCTAATACGATCGTCGGGATTTCGCCGTCGATTTCGGCAGCGCTTCGCCTTTCGCTCGTTTTCTAACGTACCGAGTTCTCTTGAAATTTTTAGAGAGTGGACTTAGGAATGTAGGGTGAGAGGGTAGAGGGTATGGGGGTTTATATAGGGTTAGGCTAGGGTTAGGGTTTTTAATAAAAAAATTATAAAAAATATACAAAATTATTAAAAATTCATTAAACATAGGAGTAAAAGGGATTTATTGGTCAAATGATAACCGATCCAAGCATTTAGAGTATGCAGGAGGGTGGACCAGGTCAAGACCCAACTTTTCTCTGTTGGTGACTCGGCCGTCCGGCCAAGTCAGGCCGGCGGCGCCGGACCGAGTCGGCCGAGTCGCCGGCCGGCGGCGCTGAGTCGGGCCGAGTCAAGGGTCCAATGGCCGAGGATTCTTCGGGGGTACAATGTGGTATATTTACTTTTTGTTGTCCAGTACATATTTTGGGAGTTATGGCCTTTTTACTGTTGACTTCCCAAAGAAATTAAAATAAAATAAATACAAAAATAATGTGGGGCATCGGATTTGAACTCCGGTGGCTTGGTTCAGCAGTGCAAGGTATTACCAATGAGCTACAAGCTCCTTCTTGTAATTATTATGGGAAAATAACTACTTAAAGTGGCAACAGCAACATTAAATACCCCAAGTACACTTTAATTTTAAAACAATTTTATGTACACTAAAAATGAAATTATTTAAAAACAAAATAATTAATTATATATATCTTGTGCTCAGATTAAAATACTCCTTTATGGATTTTTAAAAAAATTTAAAAATTTTGTACTGAAAAGTGTATATGAAAATTTGTGTTGTTACAACAGGTTAGTCTGTAGACCCGAGATCGTCATAGAGTCTTATGTGATTCCCATTGTGCTTTGATTTCCACCTTACCACGTTCAAGAGAGCATGCAAAATGGTGGTTTTTGGGTACAGTCCCGAATCACATGGAGGAAATGAGCGATAGGTGGGGATTCGTCTCTCCCGGTATTGGGGGTTGATATTGCAATGTGCTCGATTGGCCATAACAGGAAGTCCCTGACCAGGGCTGATATGGAGATTTACTGGTAAGTGTTATCAATAGTTTCTCGACCCGTTATGAGCCTCACATCGGCACGACTTATCAAGATATTGGGGTCTGACGTTTACCACCCCTAAATTCGATATGCGACATATCAGACGAAAAGACCGGACTGTACAGTAGTGTTGCTATTGGATTCACAGGAGTATGGACAAGCTTGCTTATTGATCTTCTGATCGCACAATACCCGGGTAACCGTTACATCCAGCTAGTACCGCTGACGGCTTGTGGGTGACTGATATGATCATCACCTACTGCCGGAGTATTGACGAGTCATTAGAATCCTACACAGAGGTTTCCTAGCTCATGCAAAACGAAGTAGGGCACATATGTGATATGTGTAGGACCAAGATTATTACGTGTATGTGATACCATATTCCAATCTCACGATACGGGTTATATGTGATACAACCGGATTGTTGAATCAAGTGTTGATTCAATGATATGTTATATTATATGTGATATGCATATAAATGATATTAGTCGGTTTTATGCGATATAATCGGATTATTAAATCAAGTGTTGATTTAATAATTTAATTTGTAATTATATATTTGATATATTAATATACATTAACTAATATTAGCTCACTTAAAAAAATGTTTTCTCTTTATACATTTAATATATGTGTGATATTTGTTAATGTATTTATTTTGTGTCACGTTAGATGATACATTGGACTTGGGTGTATGATACTCATACCATACTTAAGATAATGTGGGGTTTTAATTATTAAGGGAAAATCAAAATTATGTGGAAATTAGTCATGGCTTGAAGCTTGGAAAAGCTTGTGGAAACCATTGATTTAGTCCACTAATTTTATTTTACTTTAGATATTTATTAACCTAACCATTATCTTTAGCCATGGTTTAGACTTTACATGAGTTATATATGATATTTTCTCACCCCTGGTTCAAGAGATGATCAGTCGATCATTTTCTTCATCTCCTCCATTTGCTCTCTAGTTTTGAGTGAGAAAAAAAAAGAGAGTGAGAAAAATTATTCTAAAGTGAGCAAAATTCCTAC
Organism: Agapanthus africanus; assembly: GCA_030015575.1. NCBI lineage: Eukaryota > Viridiplantae > Streptophyta > Magnoliopsida > Asparagales > Amaryllidaceae > Agapanthus > Agapanthus africanus. The sequence continues at coordinate 122,888,075 of CM057344.1, forward strand.
TTCACCAATCTACACTAGAGTAGCCATTTAGTATAGGTTGTTTGCTTCACTAATTCTCAATTAGTGAAGAGATAGCTTGAGTTAGAGATTTTTCGACGTAGATCATTTTCGGCCTCGAAGATCCTTGAGCAAGCTCGTTCCTTTCATCTAGTGGAGCCAAAGGAGAGTCCGGGAGACCACTATTTGGAGCAAAGGGACTGATACACGGAGCTTTAGACGTGAAAGACCGATCTACAAAGGTGGTATTCCTTGTTCACTTAGAGTAAAGTAGTTTACATGTGTTTTAAACCCCAATCCTCTAGTTAGATCCTTGGTTATGGGTTGCTTAGCACTCTAGGGATTTTAAAATTGCATGCTTGATGCTCTAGAAAACGTGGTGAAGGTGCTAAGGAACCCTTCAGTGGTATTAGAGACAAGCTAGAGAATTAGACGATGTTAGTAGAATTACGAAACCAAAAAAACTCCGAAACCTCGAAACAAAATCCCTAGTTTCTGTCGAATTTTTAAGTTCCCTGAAAATTTTTTAAACAACTGCAGAATGTTACATGTGATGTAACATGAACACTAGAGGAAAACGATCCAATTCCACCGGATTTGACCCGGCGAAACTCATCAAATAACCGGCCTGGCCCGTTTTGTATTATGGTTTTGGCTTGAATTTTCTTTGGTGTTCCAGTCTCTGGGGTTTGGTGATTCAGGTATTGTTTGATTTTGCCAAGATTGCATGTGATGCTACCTTTTCTGTAGTGGCAATTCGGAGTGTTTCATACTCGTAATTTTAACATCGTTTTGGGTTTATATATGTGATACAATATTTGGAATCCAAAATAACTAGTTTTGTGAAAACAAGTTTGAATTTTATAAACCTGGCAATTTAGTCTCCTTTGATCGGTTGCCATGGGGTTTTGATATGGATCAAGACTCTGTCGCAATCACGTAGTGTACGCGGATACTCTCCGGGTAACATTACTAGATAGCCACGCCCCATAACCCCGACCAAGTGACTAAAGGAGAACCCCGTTGCTAAAAGAATCCCCCCGGGTGCTGCGGCCGCAGTGTTCCGCCTAAGTGCACTTCGTCGACGGCATCGGGGGATGCGGCCGTCTACTAAAGTTTCCGACGAGCATTTGATCAGGTTGTTGGAAATCTTGTTGAATTACCCGACTGGTTATTGAAAAGTGTTTTCAATATTGAAACTAAAATGCGGGGTTTATAAGGTTAGGCATGAAATTCGGAATATGAGATATTCCGGATTTATGATGTCTAAGGAATTCATTTGGTTAAGCATGAAATCCGAAGTATATGATATTTCAGGTTTATGATGTCTAAGGTAGTTGTGGATTCCAATTGTTGTAGTTTTCACTTTCTTTTCTGCGACCGTAAGTGTAATATGTGGTGTATCGCCGGTTTCATTACTATACGTCAACGACAATTGGGATACGCATATTTACTTACGTTGATAACATGTGATGTTATGTGTTGCTATGATATATTATATTGGATCGTCGTGTTTGAATAGCCGAGGGTTTTTGCGTGAGATGAGAGTTTTTCATTTTCATTCATGTAAAAAACTTGTATGTAATATTCTTTTATTGGGGCACTTCCGGGTTGAGGATGATATCACCATTGATGTTTATTATTTATTTTTCCGCATTAGGATAGACCCAGGCGCGGAGCATAAGTAACCGGGTTCTAGAGTCCAGTCAGAGACCATCTCGAAGAGTCGAGTCCGGTCTCCTAATTCTAGAATTGGTAGGGTTGCTTGCCGCTCTCGTAGGGGTCTAGGTGTTAGTGATATATGCCCTAGAGGCCATTATTGTATCATACTGGATTGTATATTACTTAATGGGAGCTTGGGATATACACAGATATGGTAACAGTCTTGCTCGAAATGGTAGTATACTACCTGGTTTGTTTCTACCTCAATATGTGCATGTGTTTCTTTTAGCATATTGCTTATACATATTGGTAGAGCCCTTAGGATCTTTGCTTGATTACCAACGTTGTGATGGCAGTCATACTAGTGGGGGCTGGGTAGTCTATAAGCACATCCTGTACAGGTCCCTAGTCGTAGGATTATCGAGACGGGGCATCGATACTCTATAGTAGACTAGTATATACGCTTCTCATCCCAGCAGGGGAGATAGTCTGTCCTACAGCCATTAGTACATCGTACTGGAGATAGTATGCAGGTTCTCATTAGGTTATGAGTACACTGGACAGGACTCGTTGGGAACCGTTGGTGGGTATTATACCTGTCGTCAGGTAGTAGTTCCCAGGTGACATGAGTACAACTTAGTCCATCGACTTGACACTGCTGCTTCGCCTCAAGTGTGTTTCCACTGTACTTTGATTACTACCCTACCACGGCTCAAAGGAGTCATGCAAACAGGTAGTAGTTGGGTGCAGTCCCGAAGCACTTGAAGGCAGTGGCGGTTAGATAGGATTCGTCTCTCCCAGTATTGGGGGTTGATATCGCGCTGTGTTCGGAAGGCCATTACACAAAGTCCTTGGCCAATGCAAGCGAGATTTACTGGTAGGTATTCCAGTAGTTTCTCAGGGTGTATTAGGCTACTCTCCGACACGACTTATTGCGCTATTAGGGGTCTGACGATTACCGCTCCCCTAGGCCCGATATGCGATACTCTTAGACGAACAGACCGGACTGTACAGAGATTGCACATTTAGGCTCAGTAGGAGTTCGGATGGGTTTTCCTCATCGGCTTTCTTATCGACATCTACCTGGGGACCGTTACATGCAGCTAGTACCGCTTGCGGCCTTTGGTTAAACCCACCGCCAGCGTAGTGTCAAGTCTTTAGAGTCCCACACAGAAAGTTTCTTTGCACTGGGAAAAAGGTGTAGAGGCCGAATGGTTTTACGGCAGGGCTTCGATCACTTACGTACACTTGTGCGCGTATGATGTTCGGGCGGAAAATACTAGTGGGCTTTGGTTTAAGCCAAATCCTAATATTATATTGATGGATCAGTTTCGTCTCTTTGTATTCGTGTTTCTCGGGACGCGAATGCGGGTATGTATATACGGATGGGAGGAGCACAGAAGGAGACACCTCATTAGGGTTTCGACCATTTACTTGATTAAAACAATTATGAGGTGGAGGAAAGTATTTGTTATTTCTTGTAAATGATAATTGAGGCATGGCTACTAGTTTTGACTACTTGACTTTGTTTGACCTTTTGACTTGGCTTGATCACTTGACTTGGTTTGATTATTTGACTTCAATATTTTTGTAAGATATTTTGTGACCTAGATATTTTGATGTGATATTTTTCATGCCATGCTTGTGGTCATGTCAAGTTAGCAATCTCATTTTTCATTTATGATTATCATTTATCAAAATCATTTCTCTTTCCTCAAGTGAGCTCTCATGTTAGCTATCTTCTTCTTCCTCACATCAAAACCCTAAAATCTCTCATGTGTTGAGAATCCTAGGGATTCAAGAGACAAATAAATCCATCTTCATACTCTACATCATCTAGGACATCATGTTTAGCAAGCTTGTTGCTCTAGTTACCTCGGTTTTGAGGTAGAGCTCGGACTATAGACTCTCGGGTGGATCGTCTTTGACTCGAGGAGGCCGTCGAAGAAGCTACAATCCGGATCGATCCTTGGAGCCTACGTAGATGAGGAGGACAGCAATGAAGACCCGAAGGACATGTATCGTGAGGTATAACTTTGTATCCAAGTAGTTAAACCTCAAGTAGTTTGCTAGCTAGGGTTTATGGACGATCCTTGGTTCTAGTCGGTGTTGCAAAGCTCGTAAAAATCATTTTTTGCAAATTATGCCTCCCCGCGAACACTTGGGGTGCGCGACATCGACTTACAGTGGTATCATAGCTTCTCATAAACCTTAGACAGCTTGTAGCGATGTTAGAATTCCGCCGTTTTTGTCACGGAAAAACTGTTGACAAAAACAGTTTTCAAAAGTGAGGTTTTGAGTTGTTTGCACACCCCGCGGGCTCACGGTTTGACCGAGAAGCCATGGGGTGAAGAGTGTGCACCCCAACGACACCCTGGGGGGGACCAACGGCCGGGACCACCCCCAAAGACCACCACTTGGTGGCCTTGGGGGCTGGTGACCCGAGAGCACCAGGAATTGGTGCTCTCAGGTCTGCCTTCCTTTGGGGGCCACCTTGTGGTGGCCCCCAGGGGTGGGTACACCCCTAAAGCCCCCCCATTTGATAATAATTCAGGTATGTTTGCCTCCGTGAAGATTCGAGCGGGTTTCGAGTTCGTTTCGACTCCCGGATTGGCTCAAAACTATCAGTTTTGGAACTTTAGCTCACTGGATTTTCTAGTCTTGGAAAATTGTTTAAGTTTGCTAAATTGCGTGTGGAATTCTAATGTCATGGTTACTTTAAAAGCTTTGTGTTGTATATATGTGTTTGGAAACGTCGAATAATTGCTATACGTCGATTAGTTGGGGTTGCACATATCTGTGATGTTGTTGTGATGGTTTGTGTATATGAACTTGTTGGATCGTTATGGATGAATAGCCGGGGATGTGAGATGAGGGTTTTCATTCTTTCATTTGATGTAAATTTGTAAAGTGATGTAATATCATTTTTGCGGGGCACATCCAGGTTGAGGTTGTAGCCACCGTTGTATTATTTCTTTTACTGTTTTTGCTCCTAGGATAGACCCAAGGTGGGGTGCACAAACTACTGGGTACTTTGAAGTGCCGAGTGGCCTACTCACTTTGCTGAGGAAGGTTGCTTCACATCGGGTATTTGGCGGGTAGTTTGCCACACCCATAGGGGTTTAGGGTGGGGTTTGGCTATTCATCACGACCGTGGAATCTGCCTTTCGTTACAGGCTCAAACGAAGCACGGAATTCCTAGTATATCCAATGTGTTCATCTATGATCTGGAATGCCTATCATCGCGTCTGACGAGTAGATATTATTATATATATATATATATATATATATATATATTATAATAAACGTTGCTTATGTTTTACATCTGCTCTAGTCCAGCCCCCGCTCTGTCGTTAGTTAAGTAACCTAACGGGTGATGATGGGGCCCCGTGGCGAATGCGGATGGCATAAGCATACGTTATATTTTCGTTGCTTTCTACAATGGTAGGTTAATTGATGGGACTGCATTAAATTAATGCAAAGCAAACAAACCTGAGCTGAATCGTTGGAAAAAATTTTAAAAACAACTCGGTTATTTTAAAACAGAAGACTTTTAAATGCGGAGCTTAAACCACTCCTTTTAAAAGCTATTAGGTTCCTTCAATTATATCAAGTTCACTACGTTCACAATTTTGCCAAAACCATTCGTAGCCCTCCGTCATTTCATATGAATATTCAATAGTATTCAAGCTATGTTTGTTGGCCTTAGTCAAGGCATAGTGATTGGTAGCTGCTGGATATTCATATGTTGCATAGATAGATGCGTTGGTTTGGGACAGTCGTACTATTTTGTTGGCCTTAGTCAAGGGTATATACGGGTGGGTTTAAATTAACCTGGACAATGACAGGTACAACTTGACATGTGACTTATGATTTGTTGATCTTAGTCAAGGTCATAAGTGCATGGGGCAAAAATACATATCGGGAGTTTCTAAAGAAACTGAAACTTGCTAGTGTTGCATACCATTTGGAGTTTGATAGGATTCCTTCAGCATTATCACACAATGATATTTGGGTCCCGATCCTACTGTGAGTATCCGCTACTCCTCAGGAGATTCTTCACTTAACGATCAATGCTATAAACCAAGTAAGTGTCTAGAACAGTGTTAGCGGGGCTACGCCTCCAAGGAAAAGAGGTTATTTAATTAAGGAACTTCGCAAAAGCGTCATAAAACCTCTCTCGAAGTACCGACGCTAGCCTGGCCGAACGGTTAAGCAAGAATTGTACGGTGAGATCAATCCTGACTAATTCTTCTTTTTGGTTTGAGGAAGGATTCGAGAAACAGTGGAAGCCATCCTGTTTAGATAAATTAATAACCAATCTAAACTTTCAAGAGAATCATGCTGAGTGTATTCTTCTCTCTCTCCTAAATGCAGCGACAAGGTAATCAGATTAGGTTACAGATAGATAATAAAATGACTGAGTTATACTATAATGACTGGCAAAGGTTTGTCCAGATGTCCATTATCTATGACAAGCTGGACCACCTCATTACTACTCATAGCCCCCACCGTCCCAGGTCCAGTTTCCACCGTCGTGGATATAAATATACGTAAGACAAGGGAATAAGACTGTGCGAATGCCAAGTGTCTCGTGTTGGCCTCAGTTCATGGTGTATACCAAGGGAAGCACGAAAAGATGGACTTAGTTTCCATCTTCCTCTATAACAATGTTTTATATGGAGAGCAATCTCGTATCGCAAGATATGAGACCTCGAAGGAATTGCTTCAAGCGAGGTTGGCTGTCAGGTCATCTGTAGGGAACAACGTCCTTACAATGACTAGCTATATTGAAGAGCTTACGGATCTGGAGACCACGTTAGGAAACGGGTCATATGCTGACTTGTTTCTACAGTCCCTACCTCCTACATACGCCCAGGGAAAGAAAGTTATACTTCCAGTCGAGGGCACCCTGAAGGAAACCAGGGAGACTACCCGCTCTTCTTATTGGGGAATCTTTCTCTTCTGGATCTAAGGAGGATGCCAAGGGTAAGAAGAAGAAGACCTCCACAAAGCCAATAGGCGGTGTCGGTAAGGTAGAAGAAAAGGGAAGGGCAAAAGTTTCTGGGCTAACAGTAGGGATGGAGGGATGTTCCTATTGTTACAGGAAAGGGCATTGGTAGAAGGGATGTTGGGCTTGGAAAGCCGGAATCAAGAATCCGAAGTATGTTGTGGTTTCGACTTCGGGTGTGTTAGTGATTGAAAACAGTATGTCAATTAACTCTATAGCCTGGTACTAGATACCGGATCAGGATCTCATATCTGTAATTCATTACAGGCTTTGAGAAACCGTAGAGTTATCAGGCAGGTGATATGACTCTCAGGATTACTAACGGAATGAGCGCGGACGTTGTATCCGTAGGGTATATCACCTAGAATTGATAAGTAGGCAGATATTTATTCTACGTAACTGTTTGTGTGTACCAAGTCTAGTTTGTAAGCGATGTGGTTCACATCCACCTAAATCAAAGTGTGATTGGGTCAGGTACACTAGAGGACGGTATATACGTGTTAAATCAAGCTCAGGTTTTCAATGTCTAGAACACACTTAAAGAAAGTCTCCAGAATTAAATAGGACTTTCTTATGGCATTGTAGAAGGGGTCACATCAATGAAACACGGTTGTCGAAATTACATAGAGATGGATATTTGGATCTGTTCGAATATCAGTCTTATGCAACTTTTCAATCTTGTCTCATAGGAAAGATGATAAAAACTCCATCCACTGGACACGGAGTAAGAGCGAGCGAGCTCTTGGAACTTATACACATCGATGTGTGTAATCCAATATCCACAGATGCACGAAGTGGTTATTCCTGTTTCTTTATTTTTACGGATGATTTCTCTAGGTAAGGACATGTCTTCTTGTTAAAGCATAAATCCGAAACCCTTTGAAAAATTCCGAGAATATAAGAATGATGTGGAAAAACAAACTGGCAAAAGCATCAAGACACTGATATCTGATCGATGTGGTGAATACTTAATTGTCGAGTTCCTAAATTGCCTAAAAGAGAATGGAATTCTCTCTCAGCTTACTCCTCCATACACACCACAACACAATGGTGTATAGGAAAGGTGGAACATAACCCTATTGGATATTTTTCGTTCCATGATGAGTAACGCTGAGTTGTCGCGATCCTTCTGAAGTTATGCACTAGAATCGGCTTCATATCTTTTGAATAAGATTCCTACCAAGACTGTGCCTACCACACCATATCAGATATAGAGTGGGAAGAAACCCTATCTTCAGTATCTGAAGATATAGAGATGTCTAGCTTTTGTTGAAAAGCAGTATGCAGAAAAGCTCGAGGCACGCTCAGTACTGTATAGGTTTGTGGGATACCCAAAGAACTCCAGGGAGTATCTTTCCTATTACGCAGAGGAACAAAAGGTTTTTGTTCCTCGTCATGCCCACTTTTTAGAAAATCATTTTTTTTGTAAAAGGAAATAGTGAGAGCGCAATAGAACTGGAAGAAATTCTAGAACCACAAACTATTACTGAAAGTATGGTAGAACCAAAGGTTTCAAAAGAACCGGACATCCCTACGTCAATCCGTAGGACTAGTAGGCATTCTCATTCGCCCAAGAGATATGATAATTTTCTCATAGACGGGGATGAGAGGATTGCATTATTGACAATGATGAGCCAACTAGCTTCCAGTAAGCCATCAGAGTGGCGACTCGGTAAAATGATTGGATGCAATGCGGACTGAAATGGAGTCCATGTACACCAACAAAGTATGCACTTTGAACATTGCTCCAGAATGGGTGAAAACCGTACGCAGCAAATGGATCTTCAGAAAGAAGATTGGTGTAGATGGATAGGTTGAAACCTATAAGGCTAGACTTGTTGCAAAAGGTTTTCGTCAAAGACCTGGTTTGGACCATGATAAAACCTTTTCTCCAGTGTCTATGCTCAAATCCATTCGGATCCTTCTTGCCATTGTTGCCTTCCAAGATTTTGAGATCCGGCAGATGGATGTAGAGACGGCTTTTCTAAATAGTAATTTGGAAGAGTGCGTATATATGGATCGGCTAGAGGGTTTCAATCAGAGTGGGAGCAACGGGACAATGTGCAAGTTGCTTAAGTCTAAAGCAGGCATCGCGGAGTTGGAACAACTGTTTTTATTGAGACAGTCAAAGAATTCGACTTTATCAAAAATCCAGATGAACCATGCATTTATAGTAAGATTGTAGCAAGAACTGTGGTATTTCTCATTGAGTATGTGGATGGCATTCTCTTGATAGGAAATGACATTCCTATGCTACAATCAGTCAAAGGATTCTTGTCACAGAGGTTCTCCATGAAAAACCTGGCTGATACCAACTACATTCTGGGGATCCAGATCTATCGTGATAGATTAAAGAGGATGGTGGGACTTTTACAGTCAAGGTACAACAACACCATACTGAAAATATTTAGTATGGACGATTCTAAGCGCGGTAGTCTACCGGCTTGTCACGGAATCACCCTCTCCAAAGAGATGTCTTCCAAGAATGATATGGAAAGGGCCCGTATGTCGATTATACCCTACGCTTCTGCGGTAAGCTCTATAATGTATGCGATGTTGTGTACCAGAGCAGATGTAGCTTACACACTGAGTGTGGTAAGCCGGTATCAGTCAAACCCAGAGGAGAAGGACTGGGAAGCAGTAAATAACATTCTCATGTTCCTGAGAAGGATTAAGGAGATATTTTTGGTGTATGGCGGAAAGGGACCTCCATTTCGAGGCCTTTGCTAACTCCAGCTTCTAGAGTGATAAGAATGACTCCAAGTCCATGTCAAGTTATGTCTTTACCCTCAGTGGAGGCGCGGTCTGTTGGAAGAGCTCCAAGCAGGACACTGTTGCAAACTCGACGTTGGAAACGGAGTAGTTCGCTGCATGAGACGCCGCAAAAGAGGCAATCTGGATATGGAAGTTCTTAATTGAACTTTAGGTGGTTCCTTCCATTGTTAGTCCAATACTTTAGTATTATGACAAACATACGGCGCTATAGCTATAGGGAAGGAACCCAGGTCCCATCAGAGATCCAGACATATCTTGGGGCGGTACCACCTGATCAGGGAGATTGTTGATCCCCAGGGGATCAAGGTGAAGAGAGTAGATACGGAGAACAACACTGGAGATCCACTCACAGAGGTCATCCCTCAGACAGTGTTCGAGAGGCTATTCGAGATCTTCGGTCTACGATATGCCAGTATATGGCCTTAGTGCAAGTGGGAGATTATTAGTGATATATGCCCTAGAGGCCATTATTATATCATACTGGATTGTATATTACTTAATGGGAGCTTGGGATATACACGGATATGGTAACAGCCTTGCTCGAAATGGTAGTATGCTACCTTGTTTGTTTCTACCTCAATATGTGCATGTGTTTCTTTTAGCATATCACTTATACATATTGGTAGAGCCCTCAGGATCTTTTCTTACCAGCGTTGTGATGGCAGTCACACTAATGGGGTTTGGATAGTCTATAAGCACATCCTGTACAGGTCCCTAGTCATAGGATTATCGAGACGGGGTATTGATACTCCATAGTAGACTAGTGTATACGCTTCTCATCCCAGCAGGGGAGATGGTCTGTCCCACAGCTATTAGTACATCGTACTGGAGATAGTATGCAGGTACTCATTAGGTTATGAGTACACTGGACATGACTCGCCGGGAACTGTTGGTGGGTATTATACCTGTCGTCGGGTAGAAGTTCCCAGGTGATATGAGTACAGCTTACTCCGTCAACTTGACACTGCTGCTTCGCCTCAAGTGTGTCCCATTGTACTTTGATTATTACCCTACCACGGCTCAAAGGAGTCATGCAAACAGGTAGTAGTTTGGTGCAGTCCCGAAGTGAAAGGTTCCTAGGCACCCTATAGAGGTCTCACAAGGCATCGAACATGCCAATTTCAAAAATTATGGGTGCCGCGAAACCCTAACGCGGATCTTAGACTAGAATTCTAGGCGAAACAAGAAACTAGTTAACTATTTAACTAGAAGTTAGATGCTACAACCTTTGTAGATCCGGTTCCCCACTTCCTTAGCTCCACGTGGGTATGCTCTCGCTGTCCATCACGAATCCTAGACTCATTCGTCGGTTTCATCGGAAAAACGGGCGAGCAAGGTCGTCGGCTTCGTGTCAAAGACGATCTACGTCGAGGTTGCACTAGTTCAAGCTCCGACTTCACCAAGTAGTGAAACTTGTGAAGAAAACACCCAAAACCACTTGGCAAGAGGTAGAGGATGAAGAAATAGGAGGTGGGTTCACTTTAGATTTGGATTTTACTCACTAGAACTCAAGTTGCCATTAATGGCATCAAGGTTCCTACTTGAAGAAGAAGAAGAAGAAGATGATAGAATTATGATAAGTTATTTTAAAAGAAAAAGAAAAACTATACTTATCATAACTCTAACTAAAGTTAAGTGTAGAGAATAAACCATGGTTAGTAGAGTGGCTTAGGGTTAAGCAAGATGACAAGAATGGTTACTAAAGTCAAGGGTTCATGAAGCTTCATATAAGAAACAAAAATTGCCACCATTCTCATTTAAACTTATCCAAATAAATGAATAAACAAATAAATGAATAAATAAATATGCAAAACCCTAATTATTATAATAACCATGGTTTAATTCTATTCACTTAACCATATGATCAAGTATCATCAAACATGATACAAAAAAGTGCACAAAAGTATATCACATATACAATGTGCAATCCAAGTGAGAAAAATCCGTTTAAAGTGAACCAATACTAGTTAATGTAAAGTAATATATCAAATATATAATTATACATTAAATCATTAAATCAACACTTGATTCAATGATCCGGTCATGTCGCACATGACCGACTAGTATTCAATGTATCGGCTTATCGAATCGATCTTCGATTCGATAACTAGGTTATATCGAATATGACCATTCGATACATATATCGCGAGAATGGAATACGGTATCACATACACGCATTATTCTCGGTCCTGAACATATCTCATATGCGCTCCTATTTCGTTTCGCTTGAGCCAGGAAACCTCTGTGTATGACTCTAAAGACTCGTCAATACGCCGGTAGCAGATGATGATCATATCAAACACCCACAAGCCGCAAGCGGTCTGCTAAACGTAACGGCCACCCGGGTATTGAGCGATCAGAAGATCGACGAGCTAGCCCGCTCACACTCCTGCGAATCCGACCAGTAACACTTACCGTACAGTCCGGTCTCTTCGTCTGATATGTCGCATATCAAGTCTAGGGGTGGTAAACATCAGACCCCAATAACCCGATAAGTCGTGCCGATGTGAGGCTCGTAACGGGTCGAGAAACTACTGGTAACACTTACCAGCAAATCTCTGATCAGCCCTGGCCAGGGACTTCCCTGTTACGGCCAATCGAGCACAGCGCAACATCAACCCCCAATACTGGGAGAGACGAAACCCCTCCTTTCGCTCATTGCCTCCATGTGACTCGGGACTGTACCCAAAGACCACCGTTTTGCACGCCCTCATGGACGTGGTAAGGTGGAGATCAAAGCACAGTAGGAATCACACAAGACTCTATGACGATCTCGGGTCTACAGACTAACCTGTACAAGTGTCACCTGAGAACTGCCATCTGACGTGAGGTATAATACCATCTGGGAGTTCTCGGCGAGTCCGTCCAGTGTACCCAGTCTCCACTGAGTACCCGTATACCATCTCTGATGTCAAACACCAATGGATATGGGATCATCCATCGCCCATCACATGGGTCGAGAAGCGTATACGCTAGTCTACTCTGGTATATCGATGCCCCGTCTCGATACACCCACGACTAGGGACCTTGAAGGATGTACTTATGGACTACCATGTCCCCACTAGCATGATCTGCATCATAGTCCAGGTAGTCAAGTACACATCTTAAGGGCTTTACCAACATATAACTATAAGACAGTATAAAGAGACTAGTGTACATGTTAAGATAAAGAGCAACCAGATAGCATACTATCATGTCGAGCAAGAAAGTCATCTCTATATATGTCCAAGCATCCAATATAATATACATCATCTGTACAATACTGGCCTCTAGGGCATACATATAACTAACACGAAGCACTTGGAGGCAGTGGCAGTTAGATAGGATTCGTCTCTCCCGGTATTGGGGTTGATATCACGCTGTGTTCAGAAGGCCATTACACAAAGTCCTTGGCCAAGGCAAGCGAGATTTACTGGTAGCTATTCCAGTAGTTTCTCAGGGTGTATTGGGCTACTCTCCGACATGACTTATTGCGCTATTAGGGGTCTGATGATTATTGCCCCCTAGGCCCGATATGCGATACTCTTAGACGAACAGATCGGACTGTACAGAGATTGTCACATTCAGGCTTAGTAGGATTTCGGATGGGTTTTCCACATCGGCCTTCTTATCGACATCTACCTGGGGACCGTTACGTGTAGCTAGTACCGCTTGCAGCCTGTGGTTAAATCCACTGTCAGCGTAGTGTCGAGTGTTTAGAGTCCCACACAAAAAGTTTCCCAGCACTGGGAAAAAGGTGTAGAGGCCGTATGGTTTTACGGCAGGGCTTTGATCACTTACGTACACTTGTGCGCGTATGATGTTCGGGCGGATAATACTAGTGGGCTTTAGTTTAAGCCAAATCCTAGTATTATATTGATGGATTAGTTTCGTCTCTTTGTATTCGTGTTTCTCGAAACACGAATGCGGGTATGTATATACGGATGAAAGGAGCACAAAAAGAGACACCTCATTAGTGTTTTGACCATTTACTTGATTAAAACAATTATGAGGTGGAGGAATATTTGTTATTTTTTGTAAATGATAATTGAGGCATGGCTACTAGTTTTGACTACTTGACTTTGTTTGACCTTTTGAATTGGCTTGACCACTTGACTTAGTTTGACTATTTGACTTAGATATTTTTGTGAGATATTTTGCGACCTAGATATTTTGATGAGATATTTTTCATGCCATGCTTGTGGTCATGTCAAGTTAGCCATCTCATTTTTCATTTATGATTATCATTTATCAAAATTATTTCTCTTTCCTCAAGTGAGCTATCTTGTTAGCTCTCTTCTTCTTCCTCACATCAAAACCCTAAAAGCTCTCATGTGTCGAGAATTCTAGGGTTTCAAGAGACAAATAAATCCATCTTCATACTCTACATCACATAAGCCATCAAGTTAGCAAGCTTATTGCACTAGTTACCTCGGTTTTGAGATAGAGTTCGGACTATAGACACTCGGGTGGATCGTCTTTGACTCGAGCAGGCCGTCGAAGAAGCTACGATCTGGATCGATCCTTGGAGCCTACGTAGACGAGGAGGACAGCGATGAAGACCCGAAGGACATGTATCGTGAGGTATAACTTCGTATCCGAGTAGTTAAAGCTCAAGTAGTTTGCTAGCTAGGGTTTATGGACGATTCTTAGTTCTAGTCGGTGTTGCTAAGCTCGTAAAAATCATTTTTTGCAAATTCTGCCTCCCCGCGAATACGTAGGGTGCGCGACATCGGCTTACACTAGGGATGTGGATTTGTCTATTCATCACGACCATGGAATCCGTGTTTTTTACTGGCTTAATTTAAAAGACAGACCTCCTAGTATATCCAATATTTCATATGTTGACTTCTGCTGTAATGTTCTGTGATGAGATCATATAACTGCCTGAGACGAAAGCTTTATATTATATATATGACATATAATAAACGTTGCTTATGTTTTGCATCTGTTCTAGTCCTGCTCCCGCTCTGTCGTTAGTTATCTAACCTAACGGTGCATGACGGGACTGTTGGATATAGTGCCCTCAAAGTAATTATTGGATCGCAGGCACGTGATTGCAATGATTGAGGAGGACCTAAACCGGTAGAACAGTCTTACTCGAGATGATAGTATGTTATCTGGTTTGCCTTTATAAGTCGTGTACAGCTTTTGGTGACATGATCACTATTACATGTTGATAGAGCCCTTAGGATCCTGCTTGACTACCAACAGTATGATGGCGATCATATACGTGAGAGTTGGGTAGTCTATAAGCACATACTTAAAAGTGGTCCCTAGTCGTGGGAGTTTCGAGACAGGGCATCGATACTCCGGAGTAGAGTAGTGTATACAGTCGAGACCCCGACAAGGGGCGGTGGCCAGTCTCACAAGCCATTGGTGTCAGTTGGATCACCTAAGATGTATACAGGTACTCATTGGGTTATGAGTACACCGGACAGGACTCGCCGGGAACCTGCTAGTTTTTTTTATACCTAGCGTCAGATAACAGTTCCCTGGTGACATGTGTACAGGTTAGTTCATCGACCTGAGGTCGTCATTTGTCTCGTGTGAGTTCCCACTGTGCTTAGATTACTACCCAACCATGGCTCAAAGGAGTCGTACAAACAGGTTTTAGTTGGGTACAATCCCGAGCCATATGGAGGCAAGTGAGCAGATCGGCAAGGGATTCGTCTCTCCCGGTATTGGGGGTGAGATCGCGCTGTGTCTAGGAGAGCCATTACACCAAGTCCTTGGCCAAGGCAGGTGAGAATTATTGGTAAGTATTCCAATAGTTTCTCAGGGTGTTCAGGGCTACTCTCCAACACGACTTATACCACTATTGGGGGTCTGACGTTACCAGCCCCCTAGGCCCGATATGCGATACTCATAAACGAACGGAACAGACTGTATGTATATTGTCACCGATAGGCTCAGTAGGGTTCCAGGATGAGTTTGCTTATCGGCTTCCCTTTCGGTCAGTACATGGGCAGCCGTTATGCACTGTTAGTGCCGCTGACGTACTTGTGGTTAAACCCACTGCCAGGGTACTGACGATTCTTTAGAGTCCCCCACAGATAGTTTCCCAAGTTCGGGTAAAACGTTGTAGAGGCCGTATGGTTTTATGGCAGGGTTCGAAAATGCACGTGCACTTGTGCACGTGTCATATTTCGGACAGATAATACTGGTGGGCTTTGGTTTAAGCCGGATCCAAGTATTATATTGAGTCGGAATATTTTAGTCTCTCATATTCGTATTCGGTCGGAATACGGATACAGGTATGTATATACAGGTGAGGGGTATTCTCGTAATCCGTTACGAGAATATTTTAGAAGATGCATTTCTTTTTGGATTAATCATTTTGGTTTAAATGGTTAATGGAAAGTGTGACTCATTGTTGTGACTCATCAATTCTAGAATGTTCACTAATGACACATGTAATGAGTCATCTAGTGAGTCATTAAAGTATTAATGAGTTTTGTTTTGGGTATGGATATTTGAGGAGATATTTTCATAAGATATTTTCTTTGGTTTTTTTTAAAACAACCTCATATATCTATTCACAAGATGATGAGAAGAAATCACAAGTTATTATGCTTGAGTTTTTGCTCTCTTGATATTTTCTTGAGTTCACAATTTCCAATCCTTAGCATCTTCTTCAACCTCCACTCTTACCCTCTCATGTGATGAGAACCCTAGGGTGTTTGAGACAAAGTATTCTACCCATTCTCTACTTAATCTTGGTCATCTCTTTTAGCAGACTTGATGTCCGAGTTGCCTCGGTATAGAGGCGGGAGCCCGTTTAAAGATCCGTTGACGTGGTGCCACCTCGATAAGAAGACAAGAGATCGGAGTTGCCGCGAGGAGCGTGGGATGATGGCTAAAGACCGAAAGACTCGGATCGATCGGTATAGCTTTTCTACCACTTTACAGTTTGTTAGTTTAGCGTTGATGGCAAGATCCGGGTTATAGTATGCGATAGCGCCAGTTATAAAAGTTTTTGTTCCGCGTTTGGCGTCTGAATGACGGCCAGGGCACTACCGTAGACTTACATGGTATCAGAGCCACGCCATTAACCTTTACTAACTTGTTCTAACGTGTTTAAAACAACGATCGAACGAAATTTCCAAAACCGCACTTTTCATGTTAAAGTTTCTGTCGAAATTTTAAACTGGTCTAAAAATCATTTTGAGTATCTCAGAAAATCGAGCAGGCTTTTATAAGACTCTGGAAGAAATTTGGTCGACTGAAGCTTCCAGAACATCGCGGAACAGTCGCATAAGCCATGTATTGGCTGCGGTTCCGCCGCCGTTTTGGAGCAACAGTGTACCATTTTTCTACAGTAGTGTCTTGCATAGGGAATTGTGGTTTCTGGAATATTTTGTTTAGGCCCAGATTTTGTTTGAGTACTGCAGTTGTACTTGGGGCCCACTTCGAGAAGTTTTGTCGATCGGAATTTTAAACTTGTTAGTTTACAGTACTTACATTATATCTCCGACCGTGAATGTCATTCGAGCGGTAAATCATGTCTAATTGCTATAGCTCTTTTAGACAGGTTTGCGAGCGTGACATTCACGTTGATGTTCTGTGTTATGCTGTGATGTTGCGGATATGTCGTGGTGGATAGCTGTGTGCAATGGTAGTGCAGTTTGGATTTATTTGTACATTTGATATTGCGGGACGAGCATCCAACATGTGGACTGCCGTCACTGCCTGTTTGTATAATATTCTTTTGGGGCACGACCGGGCTGAAGTAGATGTACTCGTTGTACATATTTTTTCATTTCTGTACTAGGTTTACCCCGCGGTGGAGTGCACGGATAGCCGGGTTCTGGAGGGCAACGGATCCGCATCTCATGGCTTTGAGAGGCAGGGGGCCTCACTCTAGAATTAGCAGACTATTCACCGCACTCGTAGGGGGTACAGGTTGACCCAAGGAAGGGTGCTCAAGTTACCGGATTCCGTGAAGTGTTGGGTGGTCCATTCACTTTGCTGTAGGGGGCTGCCTCGCTTCAGGTTTTGGCGGATAACTTGCCGCACTCGTAGGGGTCTAGGTTTCATTGCATAGGCTATCCACACGACCAGGCAAACGTCGGGTTTCAGCAGCGGATCTTTGAAACCCGGGGATCCCAGATTATCTGTATTGTTCTATGATGCTTCTTACTTTTCTGTAATGTTGCATATTTATCATGTCTGGAGCGATTATTGTATATTGGTATATATACTAGTAAATGTTGTATATGTTTTACACCCGCGCTAGTCCAGTCCCCGCTCTGTCGTTAGTTAAGTAACCTAACGGGTGATGATGGGACCTAGTGACGAATGTGGATGGCATATACGTACATTTTATTTTCGTTCTTTTCTGGTGTGATTAATTGATGGGACTGCGTTGATTCTGATCAATGCAAAGGAAAACAAACCTGTTTGGACGTTGTTGGAACAGTTTTAAAAAGTGTTATTACAAGGACGTTTTGTTTTGTTTTGCATAGTGGTATTCAGTTGGAATATCCTGCACCTCATTCGACGAGGCAAGGGCCGAGATCCCTTTACCGGGAGTGACCCCTTGGGCAGAAATCTGCGTCAGGGTAATAACTTCACTATAGTTGATTACTTGTTGCTTTGCATCGCGGTATTCAGTTGGAATATCCTGCACCTCATTCCACGAGGAAAGAGCCGAGATCTCTTCACCTGGAGTGACCTCTTTAGCGAAGGTTTTCGCCACTATATTTTCTAAAAAGCTATCAGGTTCCTTCAGCGATATCAAGTTCGTTACGTTAAAGGTTTTTCGCCAAAAACCAGCCGTAGCCCTCTGTCATTTCATTTGGGTATTCAGTAGTATTCAAGCTATGTTTATTTGACCAACGCCAAGACATAGTGTTTGGTAGCTGCTGGGTATTCATCTGTTGCATAGATAGATGAGTTGGTTTGGGACAGTCGTTCTTCCATTTGGCCAACGTCAGGGGCATGTACGGGTGGGTTCAAATTGACAAGATAATGAAGGGTAGAACTTGGCATGTGACTTATGGCATTTGGCCAACGTCAGGGTCATAAGAGCATGGGGTAAAAATCATATCGGGAGTTTCTAAAGAAACTGAAACTTGCCAGGCATGCGCATATCTTCTGGAGTGTGATAACGTGAGTGGATTCCTTCACGTTATCATGTGATGAGAGTTGGATCCCGATTCCCACTGATGAGTTGGTTTACTCTTCGGATGATCCCGATTGATTCTTCTTTCAGGTTTGGAGGAGAATTTGACAGTACAGTGGGAGGTTTCCTGATTAGATAAAGTGATAACCATTCTGATTTAGGTTAGAGTGCACGCAGAGTGTTTCTTTTCTCTCTCTCTTTGGCAGCAACCTTAGACCGACCCTAGACTATGACTCAGTAACCAAGTTGACCGAACCTTCTTGAAATACTGGCTTTTGGATTGTCTAAGTTGCATAAGTCATTGCCGCTCCTTCTTTTACCCTTTGCATTTCTCAGAACACCTCGTATCACTACGAACATCCACTTCCATTGGATAGATCCATCATATGGTTATATACGAACTCGAAGGGACTTCTTCGAGGATGGATTCAGGTTCAGGGGAAATTGAATTGGTTTATTCAGTTGTCTTTTATTATCACCTTCTCTCAGGTTGCGAGGGCTCCTTGGTTTAGGAGAGTACACCTATTACGCTTATTGGATAGTCTTCTTCCAAACCATAGGCAGGTGCCGAAAGGTAGGGAATGAAGAAAACCAATTAGCCTAAGTAGGGTGTAAAGAAGGTAATAAGTAAAGAAAAATAAAGGGATTAGAAAGAGGGCAAAGTAAATTGCGACTGCTATCATTCACGACCAAACCGCGTACTTCATCGCCACTCCTACTTCACCTTTGATTTTTTCCCCAGTTCGGGAGAAATAGAATAAGGTATTATTCAGTTGTCTTTTATCATCACTTTCTCTCAGGTTTCGAGTACTCCTAGGATTAGGAGAGTACACCTATTATGCTTACTGGATAGTATTCTTCCAAACCATAGGCTGGTGTCAAACGGTAGGGAAGGAAAAAAACTATTTAGCCTAACGATGGTGTACAGAAGGTAACGACTAAAGACAAATAAAGGGATTTGGTGAGAAGGCAAAGAAATATACGGTTACAGTCATGAATTGGATTATGGAAGAGGCATTACTAGGAATACCAAGATACCCCTTCGAAACATTTTCATGTTTCAGTTTCACTGTACGTTGTTAAAGGAAAACTGATTTCCCGATTAGATACTTACTCCAGGGTATGTATTTACCAGGTATGATTCTCACATCTGTATGGTTTTACAGATGATGAGCGGGAGTAAGTTATTAGGAATTAGGTGATCATCCTCATTATATCGGAATTCGTTGTAATTGGTGATATTTGATGAAGTCGCCTGGGTTTTTGCCGGACGACAAGTATTTAGTTTTGAGTATCTGTTGTTGTGCACCAATTTCAAAATGATATATCTGTACGTTTATTTTTATAAAGTGAGATATAACTTTTTGAAATTATATCCATGACATTTACCTATATCAGTTGACGATTGGGTAAGAAGCATTGAACAGCGGAGTAGTTCTTAACCATAAGTACAGTTTTCAACCTACGATGCACAGGTTTTGAGTTATTCAACTCAGGGGACTCATACAGAGTATTGTATGTTGTCCAGTGTCCATTAGGACAAAGGGGTTGGTCCTCGTATTATATTCTGTTTACTTATGACTTCTCTAGTTTTTAGACAAGTGTTTCGTAGAAATACAATGTCTAAGTTTTGAAAAGTTATAGGTACAAGAATAAAGTAGAGAACCGGGTGTCGCAAGTATCAGGATTCTTCAAGGTGATCGAAAATGTAGATACTTGTGATTGGTATTCAATTGATAGTAATAGTTTTGAGAAACTTGTTTCTCTTTCAGGTTACTCATAATTTGATGCATTCCTAAGTTGAGTAAATGCTGATTAGTCTCTTTCCATTAAGTTGATATGCACTGGAGACAGCTGCATGATTAGAATCTGGTTCCAGTTAAATAAGTGCCAAAGTTTCTATATTGGATATAGAATGGTTCATATCGTAACGATATTAAGGTACGAGGAGTTGTCCGGCTTATGCTTAAAACCAGACTCCGGATAACTCATGGCACGTTTCTGTAATGGCAGTTTGCGGGTTGGCCCAGGCTACGACGAGGGTTGACTTTCTACCATCTGGAAGATCAATGGTGATATTGTTCTTGACTCGCCACCGTTTTAGTAAAATGGATTTTTTCAGAAAACAGCAGTGGGAGTATGGTAGAACTGGAAGTGATTCCAGAACCGCAAACGATTACTGAAAATTTAATAGGACCTAAAAATTCAATCAGGTTTGACATTCCATTAGCCACTCCGCAGATATGGTGGGTAACCTCAGGCACCCGAGAGGTACTCCGATAGCCTCAAGGACGGTGACAGGGAGGTTTTTGTTTACCCAGACTTGACACTACTATTGTTCCAGGCTATGAGACCCGACAGGAGGTTGGGTATAGCGTCGTTCTAAACTAGCTTTAGAAGTGCACGTATATATTATTCTATCATAGGGTTGTTGTGGTCAGTGAGAGCAGCGGAAGCATAGTGGGCAAGTAGCTTATGTCTATTTATAGACTAGAGCAGATATAGCGGAGATAATCGTGTAATTTTGATGTGACAGTCATGGTTTTGACTTCATCAGAATAGGGGATGGATCTGTTAACAAGGTAGTGGGGTGTGATATCCTGGTATTTGGATGACATACACAGAGTAGGAAGTAAAATTCCTATACTACGATCGGTTATACTTTGGTTGTCACACAGTTGTTTCTCCACAAAGGATATGGATATAACATCAGACATTTTGGTTACTAGATCTATGGTTTTAGATCTAGATTTGGGTAGTTTCCCAATATAGGTACTTAGACAGTATTCTAAAAGTATTTAGAATAGATGACTCCTGGCATGGTGGTGTACCTGCAGGTGATGGAGTCAACCTCTCTAAAGGTGACTTACAGACTAAAGTGGAGAGGGATGTGCATGATTGGCATATCACTTGCTTAGACAGTTGAGTCGATCATGAGATGTCAAGTACCACACCAGATATTGTTTTTGCACTAGATGCAATAAGTTTATATTAATCCAATCCTGAAGAAACATACGGAAGCAATTTTAGAACATAAGTGCATGTTCTAGGGATTTGATGACGGCAGCCTCCTTCGGGAGACGGTTATCATTCCAAGCTTCCAAAGGTGACATGGATGACAGAGTGATTGTCAGAGTTATAGTTTTCCCTCTGACAAAGGGGGCAGTATTATGGACAGGTGGTCCAAGAGGATACTGTGGGAGGCATGGTGCTGGATACTGATTAGTTCCAGTTGTCGATACAGTCTAAGAAGTTTGGATTTGGAGTTCATTTATGAACTAGGTCCCATCAGATATCCAGACATATTCTAAGACAGGTATTACTCAATTCGGGAGATAGCTTTCTCCGCGAACTTGAGATTAAGAGAGACATAGAAAGATACATCAGGGCGGATCCACTCACTGATGCTATTTCTCGAACACAAGAGTTTTTACAAACAAGCTTTGTGAAACTGTTTAGTAGAGGAGTTGGGTGTTTAATATCACACGGGCTGTGAGTATGCGACATCGCAATAATTAGCCTTAAGTGCAAGTGGGAGATTGTTGGATATAGTGCCCTCAAAGTCAATTATTGGATCGCAGGGACGTGATTGCAATGATTGAGGAGGACCTATACCGGTAGGACAGTCTTACTCAAGATGATAGTATGCTATCTGGTTTGCCTTTATCAGTCATGTACAGTTTTAGGTGACATGATCACTATTACACGTTGATAGAGCCCTTAGGATCCTGCTTGACTACCAACAGTATGATGGCGATCATATACGTGAGAGTTGGGTGGTCTATAAGCACATCCTTAAAAGTGGTCCCTAGTCGTGGGAGTTTCGAGACAGGGCATCGATACTCCGGAGTAGACTAGTGTATACAGTCGAGACCCCAACAAGGGGCGGTGGCCGGTCTCACAAGCCACTGGTGTCAGTTGGATCACCTAAGATGTATACAGGTGCTCATTGGGTTATGAGTACACCGGACAGGACTCGCCGGGAATCTGCTAGTTGGTTTTATACCTAGCGTCAGATAGCAGTTCCCTGGTGACATGTGTACAGGTTAGTTCATCGACCTGAGGTCGTCATTTGTCTCGTGTGAGTTCCCACCGTGCTTAGATTACTACCCTACCACGGCTCAAAGGACTCGTGCAAACAGGTTTTAGTTGGGTACGGTCCCGAGCCACATGGAGGCAAGTGAGCTGATCGGCAGAGGATTCGTCTCTCCCGGTATTGGGGGTGAGATCGCGCTGTGTCTAGGAGAGCCATTATACCAACACCTTAGCCAAGGCAGGTGAGAATTACTGGTAAGTATTCCAGTAGTTTCTCAGGATGTTCAGGGCTACTCTTCGACACGATTTATACCGCTATTGGGGGTCTGACGTTACCATCCTCCTAGGCCCGATATGCAATGCTCATAGACGAATGGACCGGACTGTATGTATATTGTCACCGATAGGCTCAGTAGGGTTCCAGGATGAGTTCGCTCATCGGCTTCCCTTTCGGTCAGTACATGGGCAGCCGTTACGCACTGCTAGTGCCGCTGACGTGCTTGTGGTTAAACCCACTGCCAGGGTACTGACGAGTCTTTAGAGTCCCCCACAGATAGTTTCCCAAGTTCGGGCGAAACGTTGTAGAGGTCGTATGGTTTTATGGCAGGGTTCGAAAATGCACGTGCACTTGTGCACGTGTCATATTTCGGACAGATAATACTGGTGGACTTTGGTTTAAGCCGGATCCAAGTATTATATTGAGTCGGAATATTTTAGTCTCCCGTATTCGTATTCGGTCGGAATACGGATACAGGTATGTATATACAGGTGAGGGGTATTCTCGTAATCCGTTACGAGAATATTTTAGAAGATGAATTTCTTTTTGGATTAATCATTTTGGTTTACATGATTAATGGAAAGTGTGACTCGTTGTTGTGACTCATCAATTCTAGAATGTTTACTAATGACTCATGTAATGAGTCATCTAGTGAGTCATTAAAGTATTAATGAGTTTTGTTTTGGGTATGGATATTTGAGGAGATATTTTCATAAGATA
The DNA here is from genome assembly GCA_030015575.1 of Agapanthus africanus. Taxonomy (NCBI): domain Eukaryota; kingdom Viridiplantae; phylum Streptophyta; class Magnoliopsida; order Asparagales; family Amaryllidaceae; genus Agapanthus; species Agapanthus africanus. The sequence goes on from CM057344.1 coordinate 122,911,658, forward strand.
TTTTCTTTGGTTTTTTATAAAACAACCTCATATATCTATTCGCAAGATGATGAGAAGAAATCACAAGTTATTATGCTTGAGTTTTTTCTCTCTTGATATTTCTTGAGTTCACAATTTTCAATCCTTGGCATCTTCTTCAACCTCCACTCTTACCCTCTCATGTGATGAGAACCCTAGGGTGTTTGAGACAAAATATTCTACTCATTCTCTACTTTATCTTGGTCATCTCTTTTAGCAGACTTGATGTCCGAGTTGCCTCGGTATAGAGGCGAGAGACTGTTTAAAGATCCGTTGACGTGGTGCCACCTCAATGAGGAGACAAGAGATCGGAGTTGCCGCGAGGAGCGTGGGATGATGGCTAAAGACCGAAGGACTCGGATCGATCGGTATAGCCTTTCTACCTCTTTACAGTTTGTTAGTTTAGCGTTAATGGCAAGATCCGAGTTATAGTATGCGATAGCGCCAGTTATAAAAGTTTTTGTTCCGCGTTTGACGTCTGAATGACGGCCGGGGTGCTACTGTAGACTTATAGGGACTCCGTGGCGAATACGGATGGCATAAGCGTACGTTATATAAGTATTTTCGTTTCTTTATCTGTGATGCTTAGGAAGCATAAATGATGGGACTTCATTAATGGGATTAATGAAAAAGAAAGAAACCTAAAGATATTGTAGAATCAAATTTTCAAAAATACTAACTCTAGTTTTTTCTTTGCATAGTGGTATTCCTTGATGAATATCCAGCACCTTATTCGATGGGAAAAGAGCCGAGATCCCTTCACCGGGAATGACCTATTTAGCAAAACCTAGCAGATGCTACAACCCACTCGGTTTTGTCTTTTTATTGCTTCTCTAGTTCTTTCTTTGCATAGTGGTATTCATGAATATCCAGCACCTTATTCGATGAGGAAAAAACCGAGATCCCTTTACCGGGAGTAACCTCTTTAGCGAAACTAGCAAAAGCCTCAAAAACACTCCTTTTCAAAATCACTCGATTCCACAACGATATCAAGTTCATTACGCAAAAGATTTTCTTAAAAATCTGTCGTAGCCCTCCGTCATTTCATATAAGTACTATTTAGTATTCGTGCTACGTTTGTTGGCCTTCATCAAGACGTAGTGTGCGGTAGCTGATTAGTGCTTATCTGCTGTATATGATGCGATTGGATTAGGGTAGTCGTACGACTTTATTGGCCTTCATCAAGGGCCGTGCGGGTGGGTTTAATTCAATCATGAAATGTATGGGTTGAACTTGACTAGCGGCCTATGGTTTGTTGACCTTCGTCAAGGTCATAGAACGCTAGGGGCAAAATATTATTGGGAATTTCAAGTGTTGAAATTTGCAATGAGATTGCATTCCTTTTATGAGATAGTTGGATCCCGATACCCACTGCGAGTAAGAGTTACTCCTAGGAGAATTTTACACATCATAATTAGCCAATCAAGTAGGTGTCTAGAAAGGTGTTAACGGGGTTATGCCTCTGGGAAAACGAAGTTTTTTTTAATTAGGTTCGTGCGAAAGCATGGGAAACCTCCCTCAAAGTACCAACACTGACCTGGCTGAAAGATTGGCGAACTTATAGGGTGTAATTAATCCCGGCTAGTCTTACCTTTTAGGGTTTGAAGGAAGATTTGATAAAAACAGTAAGAGCCATCCTGATTAGATAAAATAATAACCAATCTAATCTTGTAAGAGCATACGCAGAGTGTTTTTTTCTCTCTCTCCAGGTAGCAACCATGTCACGCCTTAATCAAGATAATAATATGGATGTATTGACCGAACCAGCTTGTTATACTGAGCTGGGGAACGTTAGTTTTGCTCTATTTTATAATTGTTATAAGTCCGAGCAGGAAATAGGGGATTATCCAGATTCCTACGCGACCCAAACAAAGAATGAGCATGTTGATGCATCTTCTTCAAGTGTGTTCGTTACCAAGAATTGTTTCTCAGTATAATCAACGTCCTGGGTATTAGATACCGGATCAGGATCCCACATATGTAATATATTACATGGGCTAAAGAAAAGTAGAAAACTGAGAAAATGTGATCATTTTCTAAGAGTAAGGAATGGTGCAAGTGTTGCAGCCAAAACAGTTGGCGAATATCACCTTGTATTACCAAATGGTAATATATTGATTCTGAATGAATGTTATTACATACCAAACCTGATATGCAATATTATATCGGTTTATTTATTAAGTAAAGAAGGATATAATTTTGTATTACGGGATAATGTTATGAACATTTTCCTGAATCAAAAGTTTATTGGATTAGGCTCGTTAAGTAATGGCATATACGTTCTAAATCAAATCACAGATCTTAACGTACAAAACACACACAAGAGGAAAAGTTCAGAAATGAACGAGTCCTTCTTGTGGCATTGCAGACTAGGTCATATCAATGTGACACGACCAACTAAGTTACATAAAAATGGATATTTAAATCAGTTTGAATCTATATCTTATGAAACTTGCCAGTCATGTCTCAAAAGTAAAATGACTAAAACTCCGTTTACTACACGGAGAGAGAGTTACTGAACTCTAGAGAATGATACATAGTGATGTATGCAGTCCTATGTCGACACATGTCAGGGTTGGTTCCTCGTACTTCATTATATTCACTGATGATCTCTCAAAATTCAGACATGTGTTCCTGTTGAAATACAAGCCTGAAGCTTCTGAGAAATTCAAGGAATATAAGTGCGAAGTAGAGAACCAAATGGGTAAAAGTATTAAAATCGTTCGATATGATCGATGAAGAGAATACTTAAGCATGGAATTCCTGAATTATTTAAAAGAGAATGGGATTCTCTCAGCTTACTCCTCCGTATACACCACAGCATAACGGTATATCGGGGCGGAGGAATTGCACCCTATTAAATATGGTGCACTCTATGATGAGTACTGCTAAGTTACCTGTTTCCTTTTGGGGTTATGCGCTTGAGAAGCTGCATATCTATTGAATAGAGTTCCATCCAAATCAGTGCATACCACTCTATATGAGATATGTAATGGGAAGAGACCATCTCTTAAACAAGTTAAGATATGGGGTTGTCCGACCTATGTTAAAAAGCAAAACCCGGACAAGCTCGAGGCAAGGTCGGTGCTGTATAAGTTTGTTGGATATTCTGAACATTCGTGAGGGTATATCTTCTACCACACTGAGAAGCAAAAGGTGTTTTGTTTCTCAGCATGCCACCTTTTTAGAAAAGGAATTTCTTATGGAAGAAATTAAGTGGTCATGAGGTAGAAATGGAAGAAGTTCCGGTTAGAAAAACTAACAGCTGATGATTCGGTAGAACCGGAGAATTCAATAGTTTCCGACGAAGCTCAGCCTCTCCGCAGATCCAGTAGGGTTCCCTATCCGCCTGAGAGATATTACGGTTTTCTCAATGACAATGGGAGCGAGAATTGCATCATGGAAGATGATGACCCAACTAGTTTCGAGCAGGCCATCAGAAGTAGGGACTCTGTGAAATGGCTGGATGCTATGTGATCTGAGATGGAATCTATATACACCAACAAAGTATGGACTTTAGTAGTTGCACCTGAAGGGGTAAAACCCATCGGGAGCAAGTAGATCTTGAGAAGATTCTTGGTGTAGATGGAAAAATTAAGACTTTCAAAACTAGACTTGTTGCAAAAGGTTGTCGTCAATAACCAGGAATGGATTTTGATGAAACCTTTTCTCTAGTGGCTATGCTTAAGACCATCCGGATCCTACTTGCTATTGCTGCATACCATGACTATGAAATCTGGCAGATCGACATCAATACCACTTTTCTAAATGGTGATTTAGAAGAGAGCATTTATGTAACACTGCTAGAGGGCTTCGAAGACAGTGGGAGCAGCGGAAAGGTGTGCAAGTTGCTTAAATCAATATACGGATTAAAGCAGGTATCGCGGAGTTGGAACATCTGTTTTGATGTGGCAGTCAAAGAGCTTGACTTCATCAAAATGGTAAATGAAGCTTGTATATCCAAGAAGGTTGTAGGGTGTAAAGTTGTCTTGCTCGTATCGTATGTGGATGACATACTCTTCATAGGAAATGGTGTTCCTATGCTACACTCGGTCAAGCTCCTCTTATCACAAAGATTCTTCATGAAGGATCTGGGTGATTCCTCCTACATCCTGGGGAGTAAGATCTATAGAGATAGATCTATGCGGATGTTGGGATTGTCCCAATTTAGGTACATTGGCACCATACTAAAGAGATTTAGTATGGAAGATTCCAAGCGTGGGAATTTACCCACGATTTCAGGAATCATTCTCTCCAAAGAGATGTCCCCCAAGACTGATTTGGAGAGGGCTCGCATGCAAGGGATACCCTATGCTTCGGAAGTCGGGTCTATCATGTATGAGATGTTAAGTACCCGACCGGATATAGCATACGTACTGGGTATTGTAAGTAGGTATCAATCGGATCCTCGGGAGAATCACCGGACAGCAGTGAAGAACATTCTTAAGTACTTGAGAAGGACTAAAGAAACGTTCTTGGTGTATAGTAACGGTGAACTCGAAGTGGAGTCTTTTACCGATTCGAGCTTCCAGAGTGATAAGGTCAACTGTAAGATAGTCTCGGGTTTTGTCTTTACCCTCAGTGGAGGGACAGTATGTTGGAAGTGTTCCAAGCTAGATACCGTGGCAGACTCGACGATAAAAGGTGATTACATCACTGCCAACGATGCTACCAAAGAGGTTGTCTGGGTATAGATGTTCATGAGATGAACTTGGTTCCTACCATTGTGGTGGCAATGGAGCTGTGGCTTTGGCCTAAGAACCCCGGTCCCATCAGTGATCCAGACATATTCTTAGGTAGTATCACCTGATCAGGGAGATGGTTGATCTCCGGGCAATCGAAGTCAGGAGAGTTGATAGGAAGAATGACACGGCGGATCCACTCACAGAGGCCAAAACCCTACATAGAGTTTGAGAGATTTTGGGATGTTGGGTATGAGATACTACAACAACTGGCCTTAGTGCAAGTGGGAGGTTGTTAGTTGTATGTATGCCCTAGAGTCCATTGTTGTACATGATTGTATATTACAATGGATGCTTGGACATATATAGGGATGACTTTCATGCTTAACATGATAGTATGATATCCGGTTGCTCTTTATCTTAACATGTAGACTTGTATTGTGATACTGTCTTTCTCTCACATGTTGATAAAGCCATTAGGATGTATACTTGACTACCAGGATTATAATGCAGATCATACTTGTGGAGCCAGAGTAGTCCACAAGTACATCCTTTAATTGTTCCTAGTCGAGGGTGTATCGAGACGGGGTATCAATATTCCAGAGTAGACTAGCGTATCTTAACCCATATGATGGGCGATGGATGATCCCATATCCATTGATGTTTGACATCAAAGATGGTATACAGGTGCTCAGTGGAGACTGGTTATACTGAATAGGACCCGCTGAGAACTCCTAGATGGTATTATACCTAACGTCAGATAGCAGTTCTCTGGTGACACCAATACAGGTTAGTCTGTAGACCCGAGATCGTCATAGAGTCTTGTGTGATTCCCACTGTGCTTTGATTTCCACCTTACCACGTTCAAGAGAGCATGCAAAACGGTGGTTTTAGGGTACAGTCCCGAGTCACATGGAGGCAATGAGCGATAGGAAGGGATTCGTCTCTCTCGGTATTGGGAGTTGATGTTGCGCTGTGCTCGTTTGGCCATAACAGGAAGTCCCTAGCCAGGGCTGATATGGAGATTTACTGGTAAGTGTTATCAGTAGTTTTTCGGTCCGTTATGAGCCTCACATCGGCACGACTTATCAAGTTATTGGGGTCTGACGTTTACCACCCCTAGACTCGATATGCGACATATCAGACGAAGAGACTGGACTATACGGTAATGTGTTGTTGTTGGATTCACAGGAGTATGGACAAATTTGCTTGTTGATCTTCTGATCGCTCAATACCCGGATAGCCGTTATGTCCAGCTAGTACCGCTGACGGCTTGTGGGTGACTGATATGATCATCACCTACTACCGGAGTATTGACAAGTCATTAGAGTCCTACACAGAGGTTTCCTAGCTCATGCGAAACGAAGTAGGGCACATATGTGATATGTGCGGGACCGAAATTAATATGTGTATGTGATACCGTATTCCAATCTCGCGATACGGGTTATATGTGATACAACCGGATTGTTGAATCAAGTGTTGATTCAATGATATGTTATATATATATGTGATATGCATATAAATGATATTAGTCGGTTGTATGCGATACAACCTGGTTATTAAATCAAGTGTTGATTTAATAATTTAATGTGTAATTATATATTTGATATATTAATATACATTAACTAATATTAGCTCACTTAAGAAAATGTTTTCTCTTTATACATTAAATATATATGTGATATATATTACTGTATTTATTTTGGGTCATGCTAGATGATACATTGGACTTGGGTGTATGAGACTCATACCATACTTAAGATAATGTGGGGTTTTAATTATTAAGAGAAAATCAAAATTAGGTGGAAATTAGTCATGGCTTGAAGCTTGGAGAAGCTTGTGGAAACCATTGACTTAGTCCACTAATTTTGTTTTAATTTAAATATTTATTAACCTAACCATTATCTTTAGACATGGTTTAGTCTTTACATGAGTTATATATGATATTTTCTCATCTATGGTTCAAGAGTTGATCACTAGATTATTTTCTTCATCTCCTCCATTAGCTCTCTAGTTTTGAGTGAGAAAAGAAAAGAGAGTGAGAAAAATTATTCCAAATTGAGCAAAATTCCTACTTCACCAATCTACACTAGACTAGCCATTTAGTATAGCTTGTTTGCTTCACTAATTCTCAATTAGTGAAGAGGTAGCTTGAGTTAGAGATTTTTCGATGTAGAACATTTTCGACCTCGAAGATCCTTGAGCAAGCTCGTTCCTTTCATCTAGTGGAGCCAAAGGAGAGTCTGGGAGACCATAACTTGGAGCAAAACGACTACTACACGGAGCTTTAAAAGTGAAGGACCGGTCTACAAAGGTTGTATTCCTTGTTCACTTAGAGTAAAGTAGTTTACATGTGTTTTAAACCCTAATTCTCTAATTAGATTCTTGGTTATGGGTTGGTTAGCACTCTAGGGATTTTAAAATTGCGTGCTTGATGCCCTAGAAAACATGGTGAGGGTGCTAAGAAACCCTTCAACTATCATATTGAGGAAGATTTTTATTATATCTGAATATACCCCAAGCTTTCAAAATGTAATATACAATCCAATATTATACAATAATGGCCTCTAGGGCATATATCACTGACAGAAGAAAAGAAAATTTAATAAGTTAAAGACATGTTGAATGAGAAGATAAGGAATATCAAGAAAATTACAGAGTTTGTGAAATGTATTACCATGATTCCAGAAATCAAGAATTATAAGAAAGAAAAAGAGAAAATTTAGAAAATTAAATGGTTTAAAGAGGAGGAAAAGATTCCAGAAATTGAAGATTTCAAGAAAAGTGTCACGCCCCGCTTCACAAAAATCAAAAAGCGAGAGCGGACGAGGCCCGCAACGTATTTATACCGAGAAGCACTCCTTCTCAACATGAATATACTAAGAGTAATTACAAACAAAAAGATAATAAATAGAAGAATTTCAAACAATAGCAATATCCAATAATATTTATTACAGTCCCAAAAACACAGCTAAACACAGCTAAACACAGTTTGAAAAATTTAAGGAAATAGGAATAAAAAGAATAGCCTTGAATAAAACAAAGCATACTGCAACCGAAATTAACGCTCGACTTGAGAAGAAATGTAGTTGCTACCCCGTTCGATCGGCTCAACTTTGTACTAAGTCCGGTCTCCTGCCTCAAAGTCACCTGACCCAATATCGTCTGATGACATTCCCAAAAAAAACACGAAAAGTGGAATGCCGTTAGCGAACTAAAGTTTGGTAAATCCTTATTTTTAAAAAAATAATTTTAAAATAATTTAAACATGATATAAGAACGGAAAAAAACAATCAAATATATATAAATAGCAAGTAATATGAAGCGATAATGTCATGATATTTGTTATCTAGGTCGCGCATCGTGTTTTAAATTATGAGTTCGATTAATGAGGATTTTACACGTAACGCGGATATTCTATTTCCCCTCAAAACAACAGAAATATGGATTCAAGAGATTCATGAATTAGTATTGCAATTGTTCCGTAACACTCAAAACTACTGCGATCATGTATGATCCCCATTACACGTAAATACCCTTATTTGTCGAACTTCTCATCCCCATGTGAATTATTTATTTAAGTTTTAAAGTTCGTCACAAATGCTAATACGAATTCATGAATACGTGATAAATTGTATGTTCATGTCAGATTCATAGATTCACGAGTTCATAAGTTTTAAGTATTCAAGTGGTTCATGTTAGGTTAATATCAAACAATATGAAATGCAACAACCGAATTCATTGCTAGTTTCCTGCACACGTTTATACTACTGCTATTCTGAATGAAAAATATAACTAGAGTGTCATAATGTTGTTTAGACGCGAATTGTGAGGGTTTTACATGTAACTAGGATATTCCGTAATTCCTACAGAACAACAGAAAAATTAAAGTCGATTAGCTTCCGTCAATACCCGGAATCAAGGCTATACGAAATGGGACTTTTAATCAGAGTGTTTTGTTTTGTGCCGACGAAATACGGTTACGCGACAGGAGTAGTGGGGACTCTTGATCAGCAAGTGTTTCATTTTATGCCGACGAAATACGGCTTCACGATCATGTAGGTTAGTATTTCGTTTATGCCCGGAACCACGACAATACAAGATTCATGAGATTCAAGATTTATATGTTATGCAAAATAATGTATGATTCCTTGTTACACATAAATACCCTCATTTTTCGAGCTACTCCATCTCCATGAGACATATATATAAAATAACACCAGTATCTATTATACATTTCATGTTCACGAGAATCATGAGATTCAAGATTTGTAATTCACGAACTTCATGATAAACACATTAAAAGAGAATAGCATCAATAGTGTGTATAATAGTATTGTCAAAAATATTATAACACTAGTATCTATTATACATTTCATGTTCACGAGAATCATGAGATTCAAGATTTGTAATTCACGAACTTCATGATGAACACATTAAAAGAGAATAGCATCAATAGTGTGTATAATAGTATTGTCAAAAATGATCATGCTTAAAGGTTATGTTTCAATACTAACTTACAAATATTTGTGTATAAAGTAATAGTAACGGTATATGACAAGTAAATATAATATATAAAAATTGAGCAGTTATAAATTAAGAATTTGATGGTAAGATGTAAAGGTAATGGTACGCTAAATATAATGTTTAAGAGTTAGATAGTTATTAACATGTCTTTTATACATACATAAAATCAAGCAACATTTATGTACATCGAATACAGTGATAGTAAGTAAGATAAATTAATTAGCAACTCAATAGAAAGTAATACAGTAAGCAGACTATTCGTTATAACATAGAAAATCATGACCATTTACATTCTGCTGTATTATAAATTACAGAGCACATTTTATAATGTTACAATGTAAGTAGTGATGAGGTGTATAATAATAATTAATAAGTAAAGGATTTATCAGTCATTAGCACAAAAGATTAATTCCAAGCAAATGTAGTAGTAAACAGATATGAATTAATGACGGATAGCATAGTAGTAAGGTTTACTTATTTAAAATAGATGGTGCAATATTAGCGGATTGAATTTTATAATAGAAGCATTGTATTATTATGTACTTATAATTAGTATGAGATATAAATAATGCATTATTGCACGTCATATATAGTCGGCTAAGTAGAGTTCACAAACAGTAAGTTTGATACAGATTATGGACAAATACCATGTCAGAGGTAGCATGATTGCAACAATTTTATTATCTTGTTATGGTAAACAAATATAGATTAAAATATTAGGTATGACAGCACAGAACATAACTATGTACATACACGTCATAGTTAATAAAATATATAAGGTAACTTAATTATTATTGATCACAACACAAAATATTTATAAGATGTACAAAATTGATAAGTCTTTACGTTGTCATTCATAGGTTATAAATAGTCAAGTTTTATTCATAAATTAATTAACAGTAGCAAGGTAATAAAAATATAGTATAGTGGTTATACAACGAAAAAATTACAAAGGACGAATATTTCGTATGTTATAAAATTATAGCATAGATTCATATTTCTAACCTATGATGTTAAATATTATATAAAATATTTAATGATTAATGTATCTTATAGAATATTAATAGTATATATTTAAGAACACAGTATAAATTTTCTTAGATTGAGGATAAAAATTGTGATTTGGAAGGCTTTTCAGACAACAAGGGAAAGTGAAAGAAGAAGAGAAAGGAGGCTTACAGGGAAAGGATGATTTAGAATCGTCCTTATCGTAAAGTAGAGAATGAATCGAATTAGATCGAGGTGAGAGAGTTGATATCTTCTTCTCCCTTCATTCGATTCTCTCGTCATCGAGATTCAGATCAGAGATGACAAAAAGGGTAGATAAGATCGTTCTTCTCAAAATTATTTTTTTTTGTTTTTACGGCAGAATAAAAGAAAGAAATATTTATTAGAGTAGTAGGAAAATATTTTTGGTTTAATCTTAATAAAAAAAATTAATAACAGTAGAATAAAATTAGTTTAAGGCAAAATAATTTAAGAAAATATGGTATTTTATAAAATAATTAATCATTTCAATAACAATAAAATAAATAAAGATAAATAAATATCTTAAAAGATATCATGTCATATATCTTATTTATGAAATTTAAATTTAGCCTAAGAGATTTTTGTGGCTCGCACGTGAAACTAAAGGTGGGAAAAATACAAAACGAAATAAACAAAACAAAGTATTGAAAATATAAGGGCTTAAACTTGTAACCTACGGAATAACAATACAATGTGATAGCCAGAAGGTACAAGAAGTCACCATCACTAGTAAAATAGGGGGTTGCCCCTACGGATGGAATTATCCGTTGGGGCAGATTTTACTTGGCCCTACGGATTAGTCCGTAGGGCTAAAGGGTTGCCCCTACGGGCACTGACATTCAAGAATAAAAAATTTAATTCTTAATTTGGTGTTTGCCCCTACGGTGGCGCAAACAAAGGACCTACGGATATATCCGTAGGGGCAAGTAAATATCGATTTAAAACAAAGCCAGATCGAAAAGCCTACGCTCATTTTCTCTCTCTCCCTCAAACGCGCGCGAAAAACCCTAAATCGCCACCGTCGCGTCGCCACCGTCGTTGGGCAGAGTCGCCACCGTCGTCGCCACCGCCGATTTCGTCGCCATCCTCGTCGCCACCGCCGGTTTCGTCGCCACCGTCGTCGCCACAGCCGGTTTCTTCGCCAATTCGACGCCGTCGTCGCTCCAAGTAACCAGCGCACCCGTTCAGGTATAAATCTCGAGGTAAATTAAAGCATTTTTGGATTATTCATGGCTGGGTCTGGGTTGCGCGCGCGCGAGTTGGGTTTGGGTAGGGGCGCGGTGGCGGTCGGGGTCGGGGTCGGGGTCGGGGTAGGGTTAGGGTTGGGGTTCGGTGCTGCTGTGGTGGGGCTGGGGTTAGGGTTACGGTGGGGCTGGGGTTAGGGTTACTGTGGGGCTGGGGTAGGGTTACGGTGGGCTGGGGTTAGGGTTGGGGCTAGGGTTAGGATTACTGTGGGGCTGGGGTAGGGTTACGGTGGGCTGGGGTTAGGGTTGGGGCTAGGGTTAGGGTTACTGTAGGGCTGGGGTAGGGTTACGGTGGGCTGGGGTTAGGGTTGGGGCTAGGGTTAGGGTTACTGTGGGGCTGGGGTTAGGGTTATGAGAGGCATGTCAGCATATTTATGTGTAATAATTGAGAGGATCAAGCTAAGTTCTATGCAAGCAGTCCCTCAGAATACATAGAAAGCTAGCCTTACATTTTAAATTAACATATTCCATAGTTGTCTTAATCGTAAGGCAGATACCCATATTGTGTAAGAGCTGACATTAATACAACCATAGGGAGCTGACTGATTACATCTCATGTGGCATTAAAATCTATAAATGGACATACGAGATAATGCAAAGAAAGAGCAATAGATCAAGACTCAATCAACTTTCCTATGCTTTATGATTTCAGCGGATAGCTCAAGTTTAGTTTTAACTTTATATTCTTATTTTTCTCTCTTTTTTCTTTAGTGCTTCTTCCTCCATTTCTTTGAAGAGTCTCTCACAGCGAAATACACTCCATTTTTTCTTAATGGGATAGAATCCTACCCCCGACAGCCGGAACACATACATACAAACGCATAATTAAAGAGCGACTCGAGATGTTCGGGTTAAAACCAATATATGATACTCGATGATGATATGAAACCTTCATATTCCCATCGATACCCGTATATGAAACTAAAGCGCCACTTAGTCCCCGTCTATCGGTTAACATACGTGCGATGCTCGTCGTGACCTAGAACTATACGAAGGTTGTTAAATATCGGACAGTATAGCTCGATACTAACAACCGTCGTATAGTCTGCGCAACGAGAAAATTCAATCGTATGGTAACCCATAGATTTGTCCCGTGTGGACAAGTTAAGAATGTATAAAGCAAACGCCTTCATTCACTTGTGTTTTCATCCGTTTCGAGATATTTCGTCGGTACCTTTCCGCTGGTTCTCCGTGTACAAAGATAGATTAGATGTTCATTTCAACGTTGTTTCACAGCTTTGAAATGATTATCTATTCTATTACAGTGTACTCGGAGAACAGCGGGGAGGTGCTGCCGAAATTTACTCGAAACGGTTGAAAGCACAAGTGATGGGCGTTCGCTCTATACATTCTTAATGGGATCGAAGCCTACCCCCGACAGCCGGAACACATACATACAAACGCATAATCAGAGAGCGACTCGAGATGTTCGGGTTAAAACCAATATATGATACTCGATGATGATATGAAACCTTCATATTCCCATCGATACCCGTATATGAAACTAAAGCGCCACTTAGTCCCCGTCTATCGGTTAACATACGTGCGATGCTCGTCGTGACCTAGAACTATACGAAGGTTGTTAAATATCGGACAGTATAGCTCGATACTAACAACCGTCGTATAGTCTGCGCGACGAGAAAATTCAATCGTATGGTAACCCATAGATTTGTCCCGTGTGGTCAAGTTAAGAATGTATAAAGCAAACGCCTTCATTCACTTGTGTTTTCATCCGTTTTGAGATATTTCGTCGGTACCTTTCCGCTGGTTCTCCGTGTACAAAGATAGATTAGATGTTCATTTCAACGTTGTTTCACAGCTTTGAAATGATTATCTATTCTATTACAGTGTACTCGGAGAACAGCGGGGAGGTGCTGCCGAAATTTACTCGAAACGGTTGAAAGCACAAGTGATGGGCGTTCGCTCTATACATTCTTAATGGGATAGAAGCCTACCCCCGACAGCCGGAACACATACATACAAACGCATAATCAGAGAGCGACTCGAGATGTTCGGGTTAAAACCAATATATGATAATATGAAACCTTCATATTCCCATCGATACCCATATATGAAACTAATTAAAAGCGCCACTTAGTCCCCGTCTATCGGTCAACATAACGTGCGATAATTTATTCTTTTCAACGACAAACGCACACACAAAGCATATACATGGATTTTCTCCTTTGTCAGTAACTATCCCGTTCTTATATTTCTCAATATAGTCAGCATAACCTACAATTTATATGTTATTCAGTCTAACATGGCCCATGAGTACGTCAGAGTTAAGGACTGGATGTATGTGGATTGGAAACAACGTATGCAACCTAAGTTTGTCGCAGGGGTTGCTGCTTTCCTTGAATTTGCACGAGCACATAATAAGATCATAATAGAGAAGATTCTCTGTCCGTGCGATAGATGTGGCAATAAGTACTGGCAGAAGGTAGAATTGGCAGAGCTTCATATTGTAAAACATGGGTTTACTAGACTTTATTCAATTTGGAAATATCACGGGGAAGGAGAAGAATGCAGTACTGCGGTAGAAGAAGGAGAACACGATAATGCGGCAGGAGAAGAAGAAGAATTCGGTAATACGGCAGGATACGGAAATTTATTTCCATCAGAAGAAATGGAGGATATGGTAGAGGCTGCCCTAGGTGAATCTATTCGTACCGAAGATGACATTCCTTCCGGTCAAGGACCGCGTGCGGATAAATATGAAAATTTCATGAATGATGCTAGAAAACCAATTTATGAGAATGCGAAGTATTCCACCCTCTCATGGTTCGTCCAACTTTTCCAAATTAAGTGCCTAAATGGATGGAGCAACAAGTCATTCACAATGCTTCTTTCGTTCTTGAAAGATTCTATGCCTCCGGGAAATAATGTGCCCGAAAGCTGGTACGAAGCCCAGAAAATGATATCTGATTTGGGTCTAAAGTGCGAGAAGATTCAAGCATGTCCTAAAAATTGCGTGTTGTACCGGAAAGAGAATTCAGATTTGAAAGAGTGTCCAACATGCGGAGAGGCCAGGTATAAGCCGAAAGATTCTGATAAGAAGCCTGATATACCTGTGAAGATAGCACGATATTTTCCCATAACACAGAGGCTACAGAGGCTATTCAGGTGCAAGAAAACAGCCGAGGCAATGATTTGGCATCATCGTGCTCCTCCAAGCGAAAATGGAAAAATGAGCCATCCAAGAGATTCACCGGCATGGAAGGATTTCGATAGGAGGCACACAATATTCAGTAGCGATCCCCGCAATGTCCGGCTCGGACTGGCTGCCGATGGCTTCTGCCCATTCAACTATATGGCTGGAAGTCACAGTACATGGCCCGTTGTAATGATAATTTATAATCTGTCGCCTTGGTTGGCTATGGACCAATCATACTTTATGATGCCTCTTCTTATCGACGGACCAAACTCACCGGGGAACAATATCGACGTCTATCTCCGACCTCTGATTGAGGAGCTGAAAACTTTGTTTATTGATGGTGTAGAGACATATGATTCAAACACAAATACAACCTTCATACTGCGTGCGGCTTTAATGTAGACAATTAATGACTTTCCTGCATATGGAATGCTTTCAGGTTGGTCCGTACATGGTCACAAAGCATGTCCTCATTGCCATGAACACACAACATCAAAATTTTTGAATTTTAGCAGGAAGGTTTGTTATTGCGGCCATCGACGTTTTCTGCCTCCAGACCACCCCTACAGGTTAGACACGGTTCACTTTGATGGTCATCAGGAGCTTCTTGGGCCTCCATCCCTATTGTCCGGAGAGGACATGACTGCTAAATGGGATGGTTACAATAACGTGACCTTCGGGATGGATCCGACGAGACAGGTCAAACCATAATATTGGAACAAGTTAAGCATTTTCTTCGAGCTTCCGTACTGGTCTACAAATTCAGTGCGTCATTGTCTGGACGTCATGCATATAGAGAAGGGAGTATCAGAGCACATACTTAACTTGCTTCTGTGTAAAGACGGGAAATCGAAAGACAACATGAATGCCCGGATGGATCTACAAGAGTGGGGAATAAGAAGTGAACTGCACCCTAAACCGGTAGCGGGTAAACCGGGCAAGTTTGTACTTCCAAATGCCGCTTATCATATGTCACAACCGGAGAAGAAAAGATTCCTGCAGGTGTTGCATGATTTGAAAGTCCCCACAGGTTTCTCAGGATCATTCAGCAAGAAAATAAAAATTGTGAAGGGCAAGATCGATGGGCTGAAAAGTCATGACCACCATGTTATCGTGGAGCACCTTCTTCCATTAGCCCTCAGGACTTCTCTCCCCGACTCGGTTGGTCTAGTAATCAACGACCTATGTTGTTTTTTCAGGGAGTTGTGTGCTAAAACGCTGGAGGTTGCGACGCTGGATAAACTAGAAAATTCTATTGCGTTGATACTTTGCAAGTTTGAGCGTATTTTCCCACCGTCATTCTTCGATATCATAATACACTTGACGGTTCATCTTGCAACTGAGGCGAAGTTAGCCGGACCGGTACAATATCGATGGATGTATCCCGTCGAGAGGTACGTGTAATTTTTCGTTTCGCGCAATTTATAAATTTATTTTTGTCATGTATGCCCGTGTTTATTTATTCAACATATTCTCATTAGGTACCTTTACACTCTTAAGAAGTATATACGCAATAAAAATCGACCAGAGGGTTCTATCATGCAAGGTTATCTTCTTGATGAAGCAACCACATTTTGTTCCCACTATCTGGACGAGAACATTGAGACAAGGCTTAACCGACCATGAAGAATTCAAGACGGGCCATATGGTAAAGCCGAGTATAAGAGGGTAGACACTATGTTTATCAACAAGATATACCGGTTTATCTTGCTTAATTGCGAATGTCTTGAACAAATTAGAGAGTAAGTTCTTTTGGATTAATTGTTATATCTGTGTTTGTGTGTGTATGAAATGACATAATATTAATGTCACAATTATTTGTCGAAAACAGAACTCATTTTAACGAGGTACGTGAGGGGCATCCTGATTGGAATGAAGAGCGTTTGGAAAAATACCATCAGGATAATTTTTGTGATTGGGTCACAGAGCATGTAAGTTATTCGAATTACATTTTATTGCTATCAGTTTTAATCTAAACTTGTATCGTTATGTATTTATCGTAAAATTTGTTTTGTTAGATCCACGATCCGAACTTGTCTGCATCATTTGAGAGTGATTCAAGATGTTTAGCTCAATTTCCTAGTATGGAGGTTGCACATTACAAAGGATTTGGTGTCCTTGGATACAAATTCGAAGTTAAGGACATAGAAACATCTAGAATCACTCAGAATAGTGGTATTGCGACGGTAGGATCGGACGGTGTGATTTACTATGGGTACTTAAATTGTATACTCGGCATCCACTATCCCGGACGATCAGAACCCTTTTATATATTCCACTGTACTTGGTACGATCCGCGAACCGATACAGACAGGTGGAGAAACAGTCTTGGGACTTGGAAAGATGAATATGGATTGACCAGTGTGAACACACTTCGATTTTACGGTCAAGACGATCCGTTTATCTTTCCGAACCAAGCGTTCCAAGTATACTACTTACAGTGTTTGAAGCATCCGGGGTGGAGTGTTGTATGCCGATGGAAACCTAGAGATGTTTACGATGTCCCAGAATACGAGGACAGCGATGAGGACGAAGAAGAGAGAAGGCTTAAAGTGCTCCGACCGTCTGTTTCGAAGGACGGGTTGTCTTCGACCGATCATGAAGTTACGTGGGTTAGAAATGACATCGACGATGAAATCCAAGTAGATATGTATGATGCGCCTACGAAACGAAAAAGGTTATCAGTAATGTTATATTATTACTTCACATTTTACGCTCTAGATCATATATAGTCAATACTTTTAATGATTGTCTAATGCGTCCACGAACCGTTTATCTAGATTGGATGACGATGTCGGGAGCAGCGAGGGGCGGCAGGAGCTCCAGCCGCGGCAGAGGCAGAGGCAGAGGCAGAGCGGTTATGCCGCCCGGAGAGCTCCGTAGGGAGCTTCAGAGGGCCGGTCTTGCACCCAGATCGGAGACCCCTTCGGATGCCTCCTTCCGTGTGGATTTTGCCACACCTCCAGGTATACTGCACGCATATCCATTTTCAATTTAATATTACAGATATTCATGCCTGTTTATGTCAAAATTACTTATATTGTCAATGTTTGATTGTCTAGTTGTTGGTCCTGCGTCCACATCTGGGACAGAGGCCACCCCCGCTCCTCCAGGTATGTTTATATATCATATAGTGTATGTATATTGATTTAGAATGCTATATCATAAATATACACATTCCTTTTGCTCTTAGTTAGCAATTTTTATTATTGTCTAGCTGTAGGTGGTGACACCACCGCACCTGCGGGTATGTTTATATGTCCTATAGTGCATGCATATTGATTTAGAACGTTATATTATTGATCTACACATTCTTTTTGCAATTACTTATCAAATCTATTTTTAATTGTCTAGTTGTTGGTCCTGCGTCCACATCTGGGACAGAGGCCACCCCCGCTCCTCCAGGTATGTTTATATATCATATAGTGTATGTATATTGATTTAGAATGCTATATCATAAATATACACATTCCTTTTGCTCTTACTTAGCAATTTATATTATTGTCTAGCTGTAGGTGGTGACACCACCGCACCTGCGGGTATGTTTATATGTCCTATAGTTCATACATATTGATTTAGAACGTTATATTATTGATCTACACATTCTTTTTGCAATTACTTATAAAATCTATTTTTAATTGTCTAATTATAGGTGGTGCGTCCACACCTTCCACAGGGGCCACTCCTGCCGCTTCCGTACCCTCCGCATCGTCTGCAGGTTAGTATGAATAAATTTAAAATATTTATTTATTTTACATATGCTCTATAGAATAAATATGAACTTCATGGAGATTTAGCGTCGATGTTTATTTTATAGTTGGAGGGGATGCGTCAGGGTCCGGGACCCCGGTTGTTCCTCACCGGAGGAACTATCGTCCCGCTCGTGCTGCTGCTCGGGCCCAGGCTCGTGCGTTATTCACCGGAGGTATATATCACACTTGAATTTTTGTTTAACCTTGATTTCTTAATACAACTTTGTCTTATTATTGATTGTCTTGATATTTCGTGCAGACGCAGGGCCTCTCCATCCCCAGAGGGGGACTCGAGGCCCGAATCAGTCCCATAGGCTGAGGCCTAATAGAGCTAGGGGGAGGCAGCATTCCCCCTATTTTTTACCCTTGACTATCGCTATACCGGTCCTCATGCCGAGAGGTTCGGCCGGTATTTGGGGGACGAGAGCCGGATCGTGAAGAACTATCCACTTCACGTTGAGTGGGGCGAGCAGCACCAGCGCTCATTCGCCCTCTTCTTTGAACAGGCTCGGGTATGTATTAATATATATTTTCATTTGATCTATCCAATATATTTATTATTAACACTTGCAATCTAATAACTATGTTTTTTTTTTGTATTTTCAGTTGGATTACGATTTTCAGCCTGTAGCCGACCCTGATCACTCGGGGAGGGTGCTCGACCTTCATGCTCTGTACAATGGCCTGATGAAGAACATGCAGGCCAAGGTCCGATACAACAGGAATGAGCTGAAGGCCGACTGCTACTCCCTGTGGATAGCGACCCCCGAGGCAGAGAGAGCGGCCCTCCTATCTACTCCGGCGTTTGCGAGAGTCGACGTAGAGACATGGCCTCTATTGTGCGCTTATTTCGACTCCGAACGCAAACAAGTATGTATTTTAAATTTAATTCATTATTTATGATATAATTTATTTCTTTGTGTTTCTTAATTAGAAAACTAAATGTTAATGCGTTGTGCAGAAACAGGCCGCTCAGAATACGGAGAACAGGAAGTCGGCGAAGAGGGGTCGCCCCACTTACACAGGTGGCTCGAGGAACATTACTCGAGCCATGGAGTTATCGGTAAATTAAGAGTTATTCTCTAATATTCTGCAATATTAAGAGTTATTCTCTAATATTTCTAATATTAAGAGTTACTTTCTAATATTGCAGACATCTCGGACCGTGGCGTCAGGTGGTACACCGAGCGTGCTGTCCGCATATCTTGCCGTCCACGGCACCTCGATAGATCCCGCCACGGGCGAGCTTCGATGTCCCGACGTCGCTACCCAGGAGTACTGCGTAAGTGTTAATATTTTTTCTACCCAAATTTGAAATTTTAGTTTTGGAAGGTTCAAGTTTAAATTTTATACTTATACTTTACTGCTTAATGTGGGTGTAGGAGCGGGTGGTTGAGCAGGCCCAGGCCTCGGGGATCGATTTTACCGGACAGAACGATCCGAGGCTGCTGACCCCAGTTCTGGACGCCGCACACGGAGGGCACCACGGAGGTTGGGAGAGAGGCCGGGGATTGGGCCCTAGCAGGGCCCATATGAGGTTGGACTCCACCCCGGCGGTTACTTCCTCCGTCTCCAGTGGCCGGCATGTCCATCAGGAACTGGATAGCTTGAGGACCACCGTTCAGGAGTTGAAGGAGATGCTGGTATGTATACTACTTTATAGTAAAATATCATTTCATATTATATACATATCAACATATCCATAATTAGTACGTAGGTTGAGCTTATTTGGTTTTAGACTTAAGTCTGATTAATCATACATACATATGTAATTAAAATAAACAACGCTTTTCCAAACTAGATATCCAAACAGGGTTTCGAAATAACTTAATAATGAAACGAATTCGAATAATACACAGTTCTTACACGCTTCTTACACACGTTATGTCCAGACGCGACAGGGTAGATCGGCCGAGCCTCCACATGCATCTCCTTCGGCTGCGGCTCCGCAAGCCACTACATCGGCTGCGGTTCCGCAGACAGCTCCTGTAGCTCCACCGCCCACTCAGACTCCCGCAGCCGCGGCTCCGCAAGCGACTACCTCGACGGCGGCTGCGCAGACCACATCGCCAGCTCCACATGCCGCTCAGACTCCCTTATATGTAGCATTGGAGAGTGTATTTACCGAGGAGCAGGCGCGCGTTATTCGAACGTTATTCGGAGGTGGAGCTGGATCGAACTAGGGTAGCTTTTTGGTTCTTATTTTTTGAAACATGTATTTATTTATATCACATTGTACTACATTTTGAAACGATATTGATATTGGTTTGTATTTATATCATATTCAGTTTTTGGGTTTCTTTTGTATATTATATATATGCGTGAGATGTGATTATGAATACTGCAATATATGATTTGATTGATGTATATAGTATTGTGCACAGGGCGGCAAAAAATCTGGCAGCCCATTTTTTAAAAAAAAATACAGACAATATGTACCTACGGATTAAGCCGCAGGTACATACCCTAACCCTACGGGTATATCCGTAGGGGCAAACTATCAGGAAACCTGATATTTTCCCACCTGATATCAGTGCAGGGTGTTGGGGTTGTCCCTACGGATATGTCCGTAGGGGCCAGTGTTTATCCCCTACGAATTTATCCGTAGGGGAAAATATCAGGTTTCCTGATATTTTCCCACCTGATATCAGTCCAGGGTGTTGGGATAAGCCCCTACGGACTTAACCGTAGGAACTACTTTATATCCCCTACGGATATATCCGTAGGGATCTAAAAGGGACCTACGGATATATCCGTAGGTATATACAATATATTCAAAAAAAAAATTACATATATGATTTTATTACCCCTACGGGGTACTCCGTAGGGGCTATAACACCTACTGATATATCCGTAGGGGCTTAAATTTGTCCGTAGGGGCACGTTCAGGGCCTCAACTTGCACCTGCGGTCTTTGCACCTACGGGGTCTTTTTTCGCCCCTACGTATATATCCGTAGGGGCAGTGGGTTGCCCCTACCGATAAATCCGTAGGGGCAACCCTTATTTGTAGTAGTGCATGCATGTAAATTGAAAGAAAATAAATTTATACACACTTGATTCAATGAAAAGGGTTTTATTAAAAAAGAAGAAAAAATACAAGGAAAGTACAAGGATTTGACAGCCATTACAAAAAGAAAGAAAAGAAGAAGGAAAATATAATCTTATCGTTTGTTCAAAAATTTTCGGAAAAAAATTCATTATAAAAGAAAGTGCGAAAATGAGAAAGTTCACAACATTAAAAAAAAAATAGAACGAAAGATTTTATCGTTCAAGATAGAGTTCGCTGGAAAAGAAAAGGTGGGAAGAAAGAGGTAACAAACTTCCTTGACGGATTCGGATCCTGTCCGGTGCTGATATGGCACGGGAGTGTCCAGTACACATTCTAAGCCGTCGGTTCTAATCCAAGGGCTGTGAGCCATTTGAAAAAAATTGAGGGCGGGCCCACCAGATAACTTGGTCCCTATCACGTGGTAAGCTCTTCCTTGCTCAGTTTCCCTCCATCCATGGCTGATGGAATTTTCCCCTATAATGAAAAACTGAAATATAAAATGAATTGGGTAATTATTGATCTCTGGCTCTACCATAAACGAAAATCTTGCAAGCTGCCTTCTTCTAATATTTCTCTCAGTTTCAGTTTCAACTTCTCTTGTTCATTCAATCTTGGCAGACAATTCAAATCGTATACTTTAGGCATTATTTGGGAATGGAGCTCTCAATATAATGGTCTCAAGATGCTGGAAACCTCAAATTTCTTTACTAAAGAACAAATCTCAAATTGAAGTTTATGTAATATGGTTGGATCAATCAGCTGAAAACATAACATAAACTTCATAGTTATGACCGAAAAGCGAAAAACTAGGGCAGACTTAAAAGGGCTCAGGTTGGTAGAAAGGAGCTGAGTGCCTTATCAAATAATTTATGTGTATAAAATTTCTATTCAAGGTGAATTGAAATTCTTATGATGCTGATGATGAGAAGGATAGTGACGGATGTCGAATCTCGTCAAGATGTTACCTTCCGTAGATCTGCAGCAAGCAACGATGGACAGCTGGGATTGAGTTGGAGATTGCCTCTTGAAACGTGTGGATCTCAATGGGTTTGAGGTTGTTGTGGTCGAGCTACCTGCAAGGAAGTCCCAGGATGATTGTGCCACCGAGGACCTTCCGACGATCAAGTTAGACCAGATATTTGAGCAGAGTAACGGCCTAGTGAGAAAAAAATCACTTACTTGAGTCGCCTGAAAAAGGGGTTTATATACCGAGCAACGAATGGCAGGCGGACGCGAGAATCACGCCGGCCGTTACGCCCCCGGCGTCACGTCCGCGTGATAGGCGGGATCCCACATTAATGACGAGACAGGCTCGTTAATGGGGGATCGTGATGGCGTGGAACGCGGGTCGTGGCCGGTGGATATCTCGCGCATGGCGAGATTCGCGGAGGCATGGCGGAGGTGCCTACGACTAGTGTTGTTGGTCGGTCGATGGGACCGAGGAAGATGAGCTCAGCGGGTGGCTCGGGAACGAGCGGGAGGCCGAGGCATATTGGTCCTGCAGTAGCCCGGAGACGAGCTGAGAGGGTCGAGGAGGCCAACTGTGCAGGGGGCTCGGAGGCGAGCCAACGGTTGTTTGTAAGACGGGCACAGGAATGGTGTGGACGGTCACAGGAGGTCGGCTACGTCCATGGGCCGCAGACCTGGGGTATTCCACCGACGTACCGTTCCTGGTCCTTTCTTGCTAGCTTCGGGACATGTCATCCGCCACGTGTCACGATCTGGGAAATCGACGATATCGAGCATCATCATTAGCCCCCCACTCTCGTCCTGACCTATTCACGGGTCGGGTCGAGAGTGGTCTGCTGGGTTCCCGAGGTGAGCTCCTTTTCGAAGATATCATAAGTGCGCATTCCCGGGCAATCAGCTGTATTTTCTTGACGACGTCAGTGGATCAGGGGCCAGATCTTGCATTAAAGAGGATGCGCCGGATCGTGCGTACGTTGGCCGAAGCGACTGCCCACGTGCCTTGCGCTGGTTGGCTGACGCGACGGGCCGCAGATTTCCCATTTTCGACGGGGTGCGACCAATGCGTGCATCACAGGTGGAGCGATGGGGGCCGTCAAATGCGATAAGTCGTTTCGGCGAAAGATGACTGTCGCTATTGGATATGCACGCTGGGGGCTATAAATAGAGGTGGGGTCCCTATCAGGGACCATACTTCTTCATAATTTTCTCATCTTAAGTCTCGTTTGCTCGGCGTTCTCCTTCTTAGGTCAGGATATCTGCGTTTTGCTCTCCCGAGGATTCATCCCCTCCATCAAGTTAGATGTCTTTCTGTGAAGAGTCTGTAGAAATAGTTCGGGTAGAGTCTAGGTATCCCACTGTAGATTCTTCCTTTTCTTCTTCTGCTTCTTCTTCTTTTGAGTCGAGCCTGCTTCCCCCCTTGGCAGAACAAATGGACCAATTCAGGATTCTTGCTGCCCTCGGTGCCCTGTCCCAGAAGATAGCCGGGGGCGTGGCCGTGCCTCGGGCTGAACCGAGTTCCACACCAAGGGAGTCGCCAGGGACGAGGCCATCCTCCTCGACCCAAGCCCCCTATGATTGTTGTGACAGTGGCCAGAGGCGTCCGCGGGTTCCCGAACCCCGGACGAGGGAAGCAGAAGAGGACGAAGAAGAGGTTCCTCTTAAGAGGAAGAAGATGGTCTCTCGCGCGCCACCGACTGAGATTCCCGAGGGGATTCCTGTGCAAGAGGGGGACTTCTGTTTCGTAGTCCCGTCCAGGCTTTCCGTTGCCGCCAGCCTGCTTGCTGATATGGAAGAGTCGGCCGAAGGCAAGATTCTGCGAGGGACCATGAGGGCCCAAGTAGCAGTTAGCTCAGGAGGCGGTGCAGGTACGTACTCCCTTATGTGTTATTTTGAGCGCCTTTTTCTCAGTTCGAGCGTCTCTAAGTCTCTCTGCTGTTTTTCATCAGGTCCTTCGGCACTGCGCCCTCGTTGCTCGTATGGAGGCCGAGGAGACTGTCCATGCTATGAGGTTGGCGGGGGAGTCTTCTTCGGAGGCCGAGGACCTGCAACTCGAGCTGCGTCTAGAGAGGGAGAGGATGGCCATCCTCGAAGCCCAATTGGCCGCCGGGGAGCTCACCGTCTCAAACTGCCGGGAGTCCTATCACCGGCTAAGTGAGTCCCACCTAGCCATCGAGGCTAAGTTGGTGGAGCTGGCCGATCTCTATGCAGCAGTGAAGAGGGCGAGGGATGCCAGCAAACGGGATGCCGAGGCTGCGCTTCAGGTGGCGAAGGTTGCTAAGGTTCGAGCTCGAAAGGCGGTGGCCGATTACAAGGGGTCGGACCAGTTTTACATCGACCTCGGCGAAGCCTCTGCCATTGTATAGCACGAAGCTCTTGATGTCGTCAAGGCGCAGTTTCCGGAGTTTACCGACGGTGAGCTCCGCGCTTGGGTCCTACTTCCGGTGTTCATGCCTCCGGCAGATGGTGATGAGGGAGGGGCCGCTGCTGGAGCGGAAGCCCCGGCTCCTGTGGATGGTACCGTGGAAGGTGAGGTCTAGGCGAGGCTTGCGTCCTGAACTTTCTGGCTTTTCCTTTTCCTCTCTCTTTTTGTAAGCCTCCAGACAATTTGGTAAGGCTAGGGAGCCCAGAGTACCTTGTAAAAGATTTTGGAAGTTTGAATGAAACTTAGTCTTTTTTTCTGCGTAACAATGCTTTTCCTGCGTGAGTTTGAGCTTGTTAGTTCTGACCTCGATCAAGCGTTAGGCCGCAGGTCGACGGCTCGTGTTTTAGATAACGATCGCCCTTCGAATGCTTGTCGGTTAACCGCTGTGAAAGAAGGTCGGTATCCTACAACCTCCGAGTCTAGGTGGTGATCATTTATTTGATCAGTTTGGAGGAACCTTTGTTGCAAGAAGGTTGGTGCTTTCCAAAGAATTGGCTGAGCGTTGTTGCTGCTCGGGGCCTCTTGATGAGGGCTTTGATCCTTAGCGCGGGTTAGGTCGTAAGAGGCCTGCTAAGGGTAGAACGAGAAGGGTTTCTTCCCAGTTGCCTCTTGGCGAGGGCTTAGATCCCTGGCGTCGTGGGGGAGACAACTACTAGCCAGGGATAGTCGATCAGGGTAGCCGCTCGGCTGCCTCTTGGTGAGGGCTTCGATCCTTAGCGTTGGAAGGGTCGTAAGAGGCCTGCTAAGGGTGGGCCGAGCAGGGTTGCTGCCCGGTGCCTCTTGGCGAGGGCTTAGATCTCTGGCATCGTGGGGTAGTGAACTACCATCCGGGGGTAGCCGAGCAGGGTAGCCGCTCGGCTGCTTCTTGGTGAGGGTTTTGATCCCTGGCGTTGTGGGGGTGGGGAACTACCAGCCAGGGATAACCGAGCAAGGACGAGCCCGGTTGTCTCTTGATGAGGGCTTCGATCCTTAGCGTGGGTGGGGTCGTAAGAGGCCTGCTAAGGATGGGCCGAGCAGAGTTACTTTCTGGTGCCTCTTGGCGAGGGCTTCAATCCCTGGCATTGCGGGGTAGGGAACTACCCGCCAGGGATAACCGAGCAAGGGCGATCCCAGTTGCCCCTTGGTGAGGGCTTTAATCCTTAGCACGGGAGGGGCCGTAAGAGGCCTGCTAAGGACGGACCGAGCAGGGTTGCTCCCCGGTTGCCTCTTGGTGAGAGCTTGGATCCTTAAGGATGGGCCGAGCATGGTTACTGCCCGGTGCCTCTTTTCGAGGGCTTCGATCCCTGGCGCTACGGGGTAGGGAACTACCAGCCAGGGATAACCGAGCAAGGGCTAGCCCGGTTGCCTCTTGGTTAGGGCTTTGATCCTTAGTGCGAGAGGGGCCGTAAGAGGCCTGCTAAGGACGGACCGAGCAGGGTTGCTGCCCGGTTGCCTCTTGGCGAGGGCTTGGATCCTTAAGGACGGGCCGAACAGGGTTACTGCCCGGTGCCTCTTGGCGAGGGCTTTGATCCTTAGCGCGGGAGGGCAGTAAGAGGCCTGCTAAGGACGGGCCGAGTAGGGTTGCTGTAGGGTTACTAGGCACACTCAAGAGGTCCCAAAAGGCATCAACCATGCCAAAATTAAAAATTTAGGTGCCGAGAAACCCTAACCTAGATCGTTAACTAGAGGATAGGCAAAAGAAAAGGCAAGCAAACAACTTTGCTACTAAGTGAATGGAAATACAACTTTTGTAGATCCCGTCCTCCACTTCTTTAGCTCCGTGATGACGTCCCTCCGCTGCGATCAACCGGATCCCAGACTCTAGCATTGGTTTCATCGGAGAAATGATCGGTCTAGGTCGTTGACTTCGATACCGAAGATGATCTACATCGAGGCAACTCAAACTCAAGCTCCATCTTCACTAGGTCATGAAACTTGTGAAGATAACACCATATACAACATGGAAAGTGGTAGAGGATGAAGAAATAGGAAGTGGGTTCACTTTGGATTTGGATTTCTCACTTGATTTCTTCACTTGGAAATTTTCAAGAATGGTTTCTTCACTTAAAGAAGAAGATGAAGAAGAAGTAAAAAGAATTATCTTAAAAATAATAAATCAAGTGAAACTTATCATAATGCAACCATGGGTGAAGTAAACTCATGTAGAGACTAAACTAGAGTTTAGGCTAATGGTTAGGTTAATGAACAAAACAAAATGGCTAAGACTTTCAAAGCTTTATGAAGCTTCAAGAATAAAACAAAACAAGCCATCATTTCATTTTTTGCCAAAAATAAATAAAGAAAATAAATAAAACACTAACCATTAACCTAAACAATGGTGTAAAGTATACACACACCCAAGTTTGCATGTTTCATCAAACATGATACAAACTAGTACACAAAAATATATCACATATATAACTTGTGCACATCAAGTGAGAAGATCAATCTTAAGTGTACCAATACCAGTTAATATAAAGTAATATATCAAATATATAATTATACATTAAATCATTAAATCAATACTTGATTTAACGATCCGGTCATATCGCATATAACCGACTAATATCATGTGTATCAATATATCGAATCAACACTTGATTCGGTTACCCGGCTATATCACATATAACCGACCGATGAGACAAATCACGAGAATAGAATACAGTATCACATACTGGTATTATTCTCGGTCCCACACATATCTCATATGCGCTCCTATTTCATTTCGCTTGAGCCAGGAAATCTCTGTGTAGGACTCTAAAGACTCGTCAATACGCCGGCAGTAGATGATGATCATATCAAACACCCACAAGCCGCAAGCGGTCTGCTAAACGTAACGGCTACCCGGGTATTGATCGATCAGAAGATCAACGAGCAAGCCCGCTCACACTCCTGTGAATCCAACCAGTAACACTTACCGTACAGTCCGGTCTGTTCGTCTGATATGTCGCATATCTCGTCTAGGGGTGGTAAACGTCAGACCCCAGTAGCTTGATAAGTCGTGTCGATATGTGGTCAATAACAGTTCGAGATACTACTGATAACACTTACCAGTAAATCTCAGCAACCCTGGCCAGGGATTTCCGGTTATATCCAATCGAACACAGAGCAACATCAACTCCCTATACCGGGAGAAACGAATCCCCTCCTATCGCTCATTGCCTCCATGTGATTCGGGACTGTACCCAAAAACCACTGTTTTGCACGCCCTCTTGGACGTGGTAAGGTGGAAATCAAAGCACAGTGGGAATCACACAAGACTCCATGACGATCTCGGGTCTACAGACTAACCTGTACCAGTGTCACCAGAGAACTGCCATCTGACGTAAGGGATAATACCATCTGGGAGTTCTCGGCGAGTCCGTCCAGTGTACCCAGTCTTCACTGAGCACCCGTATATCATCTCTGATGTCAAACACCAATGGATATGGGATCATCCATCGCCCATCTGTATAGGTCGAGAAGGTATACGCTAGTCTACTCTGGTATATCGATGCCCCATCTCGATACACACACGACTAGGGACCTTGAAGGATGTACTTATGGACTACCATGTCCCCACTAGTATGATCCGCATCATAGTCCAGGTAGTCAAGTACACATCCTAAGGGCTTTACCAACATGTAACAGAGAGACAATCAGTGTATATGTTAAGATAAAGAGCAACCAGATAGCATACTATCATGTCGAGCAAGAAAGTCCTCCCTATATATGTCCTAGCATCCATTACAATATACATCCTGTGTACAGTAATGGCCTCTAGGGCATACATATAACTAACAATCTCTCACTTGCACTAGGTCCATCTGTAGCAGTGGTTGCAGTATCTTATACTCAACCATCCCATAAAAGTCTCTCTTTGGGAAAAGGCCTTTGTGAGTGGATCCGCCGTGTTGTCCTCTGAGTCTACTCTCCTAACCTCGATCACCCTGGAGATCAACTATCTCCATGATCAGGTGATGCTGCCTCAGAATACGTCTGGGTCACTGATGTGACTGGGGTTCCTGGGCCAAAGCCACACTTCCATTGTCACACAATGGTAGGAACCTAATTCATCTCATGAACCAATATACACCCAAACTGTCTCTTTGGTAGTATCTTTGATAGTGATGTCACCAGCCTTTATCGTCTAGTTTGCCACGGTATCTAGCTTGGAACTCTTCCAACATACCGTCCCTCCACTGAGGGTAAAGACAATGCCTGCGACTGACATTCAGTCGTCCTTATCACCCTGGAACCTTTTCAGTGATTCTCCCCAGGATCCATTGATACCATCTTACTATACCTAGTAAGAATCCTAACATTCATTCAGATCTATCTTATAGATCCAAAACCCAGGATTTAGGAGGTATCGTATTGATCCTATTTGGAGAATCCTTGTGATAAGTGGAGATTGACCGAGCGTAGCATAGGAAACTCTTTTCCTATCAAGAGTATGTTGTCCACGTACAATACGATGATGACCTCCTTACTCTCTACTACCTTTTTGTATATACAAGGTTCATCTACCATTTTGATGAAGTCAAACTCTTTGACTACCACATCAAAACAGTGTTCCAACTCCACGATGCCTGCTTTAATCTATAAAGCAACTTGCACATGTTTCCGCTGCTCCCACTGTTTACGAAGCCCTCTGGCTGTGTACTTATAGACGTTCTCTTCTAAATCAATATTTAGAAGAGTAGTCATGACACCCAACCACCAGATATCGTATTCATGGTATGTAGCAATGGCAGGTAGGATCCGGATAGACTTAAGCATAGCCACTGGAAAAGGTTTTATCATTATCCACGCCTGGCCGATGATGAAAACCTTTAACAAGTCTAGCTTTGAAAGTCTCAACTTTTCCATCTACACCAAGTAATCTTCTCAAAATATACTTGCTCCTGATGGGGATTTAACCCTTCAGATATAGCAGCCAAAGTCCATACTTTGTTGGTGTACATGGATTCCATCTCAGATTGCTAAGCATCCAGCCATTCTTACAGAGTCCCTACTCTCGATGTCCTGCTCGAAACTAGTTGGGTCATCATCTCATGATGCATTCCTCGCTCCCACTGTCATCGAGAAACCGAAGTATCTCTCAGGCGGATGAGGAACCCTATCAGATCGGCGGAGAGACTGAGGTTCGTCGGGGACTATTGAATCCTTTGGTTCTTTCAAATCATCAGCTGCAGTTTGTATAGCTGGAACCTTTCCAGTTCTACAGAACTGACCTTACCTCGATCTTGTCCGGATTTTTCTTTTGACATAGGCCGGACAAACCCAAATCTTAACTTACTTAAGAGATAGGCTCTTCCCATACCATATCTTATATGGAGTGGTAGGCACTGATTTGATTCGAACCCAATTCAATAGGAATGCAGCTTCTCAAGTGCATAACCCCCAAAAGGAAATAGGTAACTCAGTAATACTCATCATAGAGCACACCATATCCAATATGGTGCGATTGCTCCGCCCCGATACACCATTGTGCTGTGGTGTATACGGAGGAGTAACACTGAGAGAGAATCTCATTCTCCTTTAGAATAGTCCAAGAATTCCATGCACAAGTATTCTCCTCCCTGATCTCATCATAGGATATAATACTTATATCCGTATTTTGGTTCTCTACTTCTGACTTATATTCTGTGAATATCTCAAAAGCTTCGGACTTGTGTTTTAACAGGAACATATGTCTGAATCTTGTAAGATCATCAGAGAATATAATGAAGTACAAAGAACCGGTCTTGGTATGTGTAGACAGGGGACCTTACATAGATCACTATGTATCAGTCCCAAGAGTTCACTAACTCTTTCTCTGTTTCCAGTAAACGGAGCTATGGTCATCTTATCTTTATGACATGACTGGAAAGTTTCATAAGATGTAAATTTAAACTGATTTAAATATGCATCTAATATGTAACTTAAGCTAGTCAGGTCACATTGATATGACCTAGTCTACAATACCTCAAGAAGGAATCGTTCATTTCTGAACTCTTCCTCTTGTGTGTGTTCTGTATACAAAGAACTGTGGTTTGATTTAGAACGTCAATGCTTTTAGATAACGTGCCTGAACCGATCAACTCTTGATATAGAAAATGTTCAAAACATTATCCAACAATACAAAATTATATCCTTTCTTTACTAATAAAGAGACTGATATGATTTTATATATCAGGTTCGGTATCTAATAGCATTTGTTCAGAATCAATGTATTTGTAATACAGGGTGACAGTGACCAACAGAGTTGGCTGCAACACTTGCACCGTTTTCTGTCTCATGAAACTTATCACCCGTTCTTAGTTCTCTACCTTTCTGTAGCCCATGTAACGGATTACATTTGCGGGATCCTGATCTGGTATCTAATACCTGGGACGTAGAGGACACTGAGAAACAGTTCTTTATAATGAACGCACCCGAAGGAGATGCATCTCATGCACTTTCTTCGTTTGGGCGGCATGGGAATCCTGGTATTCCCCTATTTTCTGCTCTGTCTTATAACAATTATAAGTTGGAGCGGGACCAACGTTCCCCAGCTCAGTACAACAAGCGGGTTCGGTCAATACATCCATATTATTATCTTGATTAAGGCGTGACATGGTCGCTACCTGTAGAGAGAGAGAGAAGAAAACACTCTGCATGCGCTCTTGCAAGATCAGATTGGTTATTATTTTATCTAATCTGGCTCCCACTGTTTTTATCAAATCTTCCTTCAAACCCTAAAAGGAAAGACTAGCCGGGATTAATTACACGCTACAAGTTCGCCAATCTTTCAGCCAGGCCATTGTCGGTACTTTGAGGGAGGTTCCCCGTGCTATCGCACGGACCTAATTACAGTAAACCTCGTTTTCCCAGAGGCGTAACCCCGTTGACACCTTTCTAGACACTTACTTGATCGGCTAATTGTAATGTGTAAAACTCTCTCAGGAGTAACAATTACTCGCAGTGGGTATCGGGATCCAACTATCTCATAGAAGGTATGCAATCTCATTGCAAATTTCAACACTTGAAATTCCCGATAATATTTTGCCCCTAGCCTCCTATGACCTTGACAAAGGCCAACAAACTATAGGCTGCTAGTCAAGTTCAACCCGTCATTTCTTTATTGAATTAAACCTACCCGCACGGCCCTTGACAAAGGCCAACAAGGTCGCACGACTACCCTAACTCAATCTGCATCATATGCATAAGCAGATAAGCACTAGTCAGCTACCGCACACTACGCCTTGACAAAGGCCAACAAACGCAGCACGAATACTAACTACTACTTATCTGAAATGAAGGAGGGCTACGACAGGTTTTTCTAAAAACCCATTGCATAATGAACTTGATATCGTTGTAGAATCGAATGAATTTTGAAATGGAGTGTTTTTTAGGATTTTCTAGTTTTGCTAAAGGGGTCACTCCCGGTAAAGGGATCGTCGGCCCTTTCCCCATCGAATAAGGTGCAGGATATATCATATTTACCGCTGTGCAAAGCAAAAACTATAGAAGAAAGCAAAAGACAAACCGAGGGTTGTAGCATCTGCCAGTTATTGCTAAAGGGGTCACTCCCGGTGAAGGGATCGTCGGCCCTTTCCTCATCGAATAAGGTGCAGGATGTTCTACAAGGAACACCGCGATGCAAAGCAAGAACTGTAGCTACCTGTTTTTGAAAATTCGATTCCACAACATCTTAGGTTTCTTTTCTTTCATTAATCACATTAATGAAGTCCCATCATTTAAGTCCACCTAAACATCACAGATAAATACAACGTACGCATATGCCATCCGCATTCGCCTCGATGTCCCGTCTGCACCGTTAGGTTAGGTAACTAATGGCAGAGCGGGGCGGGGCTAGCGCGGGTGTACAACATAAGCAACGTCTATATAATATATCATATATACTATATACAATATCTATCTGAACAAATCACATGATCACATCACAGATAACGCAGTAGAAAATATCATATGAAATATTGGATATACTAGGACGTCCGTGTTTTATTTTGAGCCTGTATAAAACACGGATTCCACGGTCGTGATGAATAGCCAATCCCACACCCCTAGACCCCTATGAGAGCGGCAAGCAACCCTACCAATTCTAGAGTTAGGAGACCCGGACTCGACTCCTCGAGATGGTCTCCCACTGGACCCTAGAACCCGGTTACTTGTGCTCCCCTCCTTGGGTCTATTCTAATGCGGAAAAGTAAATAATATACATCAACGGTGACATCTTCCGCAACTGGAAGTGCCCCAATAAAAGAATATTACATACAAGTTTTTACATGAATGAAAATAAAAAACACTCATCTCACATAACCCCCCCCCCCCCGGTCTATTCAAACACGACGATTCAATATAACATATCCAGCAACACATAACATCACATGTCATCAACGTAAGTAAGTATGCATACACCGATTGTCGTCGACGTATAGCAACGAAAACGGTGATACAACTACATACTACACTTACGGTCACAGAAAAGAAAGTGTAAAACTACAACAGTTGGAATCCGCAAACTCTTTAGACATCGCATGCCTAATCAAATGAATTCCTTAGACATCGCATGTCTAACAATTATAAACCCCGCATTTTAGTCTCATTATCGAAAACACTTTTCAATATCAAGTCGGGCAATTCAACAAGATTCCCGACATCCTGAACGAATGCTCGTCGCAAACTTTAGTAGACGGCCGCACCCCCGATACCGTCGACGAAGTGCACTAAGGCGGAACACCGTTGCCGCGAGCACCCGAACGGATGCTTTTTGGCGACGAGGTTCTTCTACAGTCACTTGGTCGGGGCTATGGGGCGTGGCTATCTATTAAGTTTACCGGCGAGTATCCGCGTACGCTACGCGATTGCGACGGAGTTTTGATCACATCAAAATTCCGTGGCAACCGATCAAGTGAGACTAAACTGCTAGATTTATAACATTCAAATCAGTTATCTCATAACTACTTGTGGATTCCAAATATTGTATCACATTCCAGATAAATAGAAAATGTTAAACTTTCCGATCGAACGATCAAACACCCAAGTTTTCCCAAAGCAGGTCAACACTTGAAACAAGTTTAAAAACATCCATTTCATGCCACAGTACCAACGGTCCAGCCGTAGAAGGGTCAAGCCAACGCCTCACATGTGGCATGCCGTACTGCCCCAAACCCTAAGGTTTAAAGGGCAGTTCAAGACGGTCACATAATCGAGTTAAGGTTTGTTGTCTTCTACAGGGTCCATCGCGTTACTTGCACTACTTAGACGTTCTTTAAACTACGGAAAAATCCAACATTTGGAAATTTCCCGGCAGGGGAAAAATTGGGTATTTATATCCGGTCGAACTTTTTAACATATTCAAAAATTATCCGGAAAAACACATAGACAAAGTTAAGTAATCCGATCGAATCATCGAGTCCCCAATACACCTCAGAAAACTCAACTGTTGAGTATAGATTAAAAATTCCCATAAAATACAGCAATTACAGATGGGCATTATTGTGCAAAGCACGTGACAAGATTCACTTATATGGCCGCGGAACCGCCGCGAATGCCATGGTGGAGCCGCGGTTCCACGGCGCTTTAGTCAAGTTAGGGACACGTGCTTCACAGTAACCCCTAAAAAACCCTGCTGAATTTTTTGGATATTTTTAATTCACAAAAATTCACAATTCCAGAAAATGTACAGAGAAGGGTTTTAGTTAGGGTTTCGGGGTTCGATTGGGTTTCTAACTTCGTCTACACTTCGCCTAAAACTCTAGTTAGGCTCTGATACCACTGTAGGGTTACTAGGCACACTCAAGAGGTCCCACAAGGCATCAACTATGCCAAAATTAAAAATTTAGGTGCCGAGAAACCCTAACCTAGATCGTTAACTAGAGGATAGGCGAAAGAAAAAGCAAGCAAACAACTTTGCTACTAAATGAATGGAAATACAACCTTTGTAGATCCCGTCCTCCACTTCTTTAGCTCCGTGATGACGTCCCTCCGCTGCGATCAACCGGATCCTGGATTCTAGCGTTGGTTTCATCGGAGAAATGATCGGGCTAGGTCGTTGACTTCGATGCCGAAGATGATCTACGTCGAGGCAACTCAAACTCAAGCTCCATCTTCACTAGGTCGTGAAACTTGTGAAGATAACACCTTATACAACATGGCAAGTGGTAGAGGATGAAAAAATAGGAAGTGGGTTCACTTTGGATTTGGATTTCTCACTTGATTTCATCACTTGGAAATTTTCAAGAATGGTTTCTTCACTTGAAGAAGAAGATGAAGAAGAAGGAAAAAGAATTATCTTAAAAATAATAAACCAAGTGAAACTTATCATAATGCAACCATGGGTGAAGTAAACTCATTTAGAGACTAAACTAGAGTTTAGGCTAATGGTTAGGTTAATGAACAAAACAAAATGGCTAAGACTTTCAAAGCTTCATGAAGCTTCAAGAATAAAACAAAACAAGCCACCATTTCATTTTTTGCCAAAAACAAATAAAGAAAATAAATAAAACACACCATTAACCTAAACAATGGTGTAAAGTATACACACACCCAAGTTTGCATGTATCATCAAACATGATACAAACTAGTGCACAAAAATATATCACATATATAACTTGTGCACATCAAGTGAGAAGATCAATCTTAAGTGAACCAATACTAGTTAATGTAAAGTAATATATCAAATATATAATTAAACATTAAATCATTAAATCAATACTTGATTTAACGATCAGGTCATATCGCATATAACCGACTAATATCATGTGTATCAATATATCGAATCAACACTTGATTTGGTAACCCGGCTATATCACATATAACCGACCGATGATACAAATCACGAGAATAGAATACAGTATCACATACTGGTATTATTCTCAGTCCCGCACATATTTCATATGCGCTCCTATTTCGTTTCGCTTGAGCCAAGAAACCTCTGTGTAGGACTCTAAAGACTCGTCAATACGCCGACAGTAGGTGATGATCATATCAAACACCCACATGCTGCAAGCGGTCAGCTAAACATAACATCCACCCAGGTATTGAGCGATCAGAAGATCAACAAGCAAGCCTGTACATTCTCCTGCGAATCCAATCAGTAACACTCCCGTACAGTCCGGTCTCTTCGTCTGATATGTCGCATATCTCGCCTAGGGGTGGTAAACGTCAGACCCCAGTAGCTTGATAAGTCGTGTTGATATGTGGTCAATAACAGTTCGAGATACTACTGATAACACTTACCAGTAAATCTCAGCAACTCTGGCCAGGGATTTCCGGTTATAGCCAATCGAACACAGCGCAACATCAACTCCCTATACCGGGAGAGACGAATCCCCTCCTATCGCTCATTGCCTCCATGTGATTCGGGACTGTACCCAAAAACCACCGTTTTGCATGCCCTCTTGGAGGTGGTAAGGTGGAAATCAAAGCACAGTGGGAATCACACAAGACTCAATGACGATCTCGGGTCTACAGACTAACCTGTACCAGTGTCACCAGAGAACTGCCATCTGATGTAAGGTATAATACCATCTGGGAGTTCTCTGTGAGTCCGTCCAGTGTACCCAGTCTTCACTGAGCACCCGTATATCATCTCTGATGTCAAACACCAATGGATATGAGATCATCCATCGTCTATCTGTATGGGTCGAGAAGGTATACGCTAGTCTACTCTGGTATATCGATGCTCCATCTCGATACACCCACGACTAGGGACCTTGAAGGATGTACTTATGGACTACCATGTCCCTACTAGTATGATCCGCATCATAGTCCAGGTAGTCAAGTACACATCCTAAGGGCTTTACCAACATGTAACAGAGAGACAATCAGTGTACACGTTAAGATAAAGAGCAACCAGATAGCATACTATCATGTCGAGCAAGAAAGTTCTCCCTATATATGTCCTAGTATCCACTACAATATACATCCTATGTACAGTAATGGCCTCTAGGTAATACATATAACTAACAGTTGCTGCCCGGTGCCTCTTGACGAGGGCTTTGATCCTTAGCGTGGGAGGGGCCGTAAGAGGCCTGCTAAGGACGGGCCGAACAGGGTTGTTGCCCGGTGCCGCTTGGCCAGGGCTTTGATCCTTAAGGACGGGCCGAGCAAGGTTGCTGCTCGGCTGCCTCTTGGTGAAGTCTTAGATCCTTGGCGTTGTGGGGTAGGGAACTACCATCCAGGGATAGCCGAGCAGGGTAGCCGCTCGGCTGCCTTCTGGCGAGGGCTTCGATCCCTGGCGTTGCAGGGTAGGGAACTACCAGCCAGGGATAACCGAGCAGGGTAGCCGCTCGGCTGCCTCTTGGTGAGGGCTTCGATCCCTGGCGTTATAGGGTAGGGAACTACCAGCTAGGGATAGCCGAGCAGGGTAGCCGCTCGGCTGCCTCTTGGCGAGGGCTTAGATCTCCGGCGTCGTGGGGTAGCGAACTACCAGCTAGGGATAGCCGAACAGGGTTGCTGCTCGGCTGCCTCTTGGCGAGGGCTTCGATCCCTGGCGTTGTGGGGTAGGAAACTACCAGCCAGGGATAACCGAGCAGGGTAGCCGCTCGGCTGCCTCTTTGTAAGGGCTTTGATCCCTGGCGTTGTGCGGTAGGGAACTACCAGCCAGGGATAGCCGAGCAGGGGTAGCCGCTCGGCTGCCTCTTGGTGAGGGCTTAGATCCCCAGCATCATGGGGTAGCGAACTACCAGCTAGGGATAGCCGAGCAGGGTAGCCGCTCGACTGCCTCTTGGCGAGAGCTTCGATCCCTGGCATTGCGAGCCAGGTAACTACCAGCCAGGGATAACCGAGCAGGGTAGCCGCTCGGCTGCCTCTTGGTGAGGGCTTTGATCCCTGGTGTCGTGGGGTAGTGAACTACCAGACAGGGACAGCCGAGCAGCTGTGCTACTCGGCTGCCTCTTGATGAGGGCTTCGATCCTTAGCGTGGGAGGGGCCGTGAGAGGCCTAGTAAGGAGGGGGCCGTGAGAGGCCTGCTAAGGATGGACCGAGTAGGGTTATTGCCTGGTCACTCAAGGATTCGCCCGACCTTACCGGCATGTGAGCATCGGGAAGGGTAATAGTCATGGACGACACGTGCCAGGAACGTACGGGGGAAGGCAAAATGTTTCGGGATGCCGCGTCAGTTTCGCCACGTGGCGACATGGCATTGGAGTAGTTGCTGCGATTCCCAAGATTCACGCCAGTACGCGTGAGAATCCGGGTCCTTGAAGATTCTGTTTGATGTTATAAGCAGGGAAGGAGATGGCAGCTCATTCGGCACCGCTTACTTTCGAGATGACTGGGCGCATATATTTGATCGAAGAGACCATCACCCTTGTTGATGTCTCCTTGTATGACCAATCTCCGGCCGAGGAGGGGTACCGGGGAGTGGTTCAGCGCTTCGAGGATCACTTCGGCCGGCTTCTCCCTCGGGGCTCGTCCCTGCATCAGATGTTGATGTACACAATCTGGAGGAGGTCCTCGGGGTTGGACAACCCCTTCACTGAGGAGCTTCTGGATGAGGCGCTCGACAAGATGCATTCGATCTTCCTGTTCGGCCTCATCTCGAAAGCCATGCACGACCGATCCTTGGCCCTGATTCTAGAGTGTTTCAAGATGAGGTACATCGTGGGCCAAGGCTCAGAGGGCGGAGGGTCGGGTGCTTCTTTATCATCTCGGGTCCGCGTGCAGCGTCGGTAGGAGCGGGCTGCAGCGGCTAGGGCCCGGCTAACGAAAATCTACTCTGAGTATCACCAGAAGTACTTCCTTGATCCCGTTCCACCTCTGATGTAACCTCTTCTTTTTCTGTAAGGCTGAGGAGCCCATAGTACCTTTTTGAATGAATAAAATTCTTCTTTTCGCAATGTTCTAGCGTTCCCTTCATATTATTTAAATAGAAACGACTTTAGAAAAGTTTACATTGTCCTTGTGAAAGAAGAAATACACACTCATAGATATTCTCCTCACTGGTATAGCTTGAGCTTCTTGGCGGTGTAAGGCCGTAAAAAACAATCGGCTTGGTTTCCCTGGCCTTCATTCTCGGATGGCTGTTGGCTTCCACGACCGACGTGGGGTGTTGAGCCTCGTAGGTACTCGACGTACCCCCCGCCGACATGACCATAATTTGGCCGATTGTTGTCAACTCGCCGGGAGGGGGACGCTGCTCCTGCTCGCAGTTAGCTTGCCGCTTGTCCCGCAAGTACGTTGCTAAGTGTCCCGAACGAATGAGCTCCTCGATGTAGTCTCGGAGCTGTTTACAGCTCTCTGTGGATGGCCTTACGACCTGTGGAAACCGCAGTAGGGGGTCCCCGGGTGCACTTTGCCACCATGCTCAAGATGGGGGGGCTTGAAGAACCCCTCGCCCTTAGCCTCCTCAAGCAGTACTGCCTGGGAGACGTTGAGCGGGGTGTATTCCTGAAACTTCGGGGAGTAGGGTTTTTGGCCGCTCAAGTCTCTTTCTGTCTTCCCTTTCCCTTTTCTTTTGGTCAGTTAGCTCTGCCCCGGGAGAGATTTGCGTTCACCTCGGACTCGAGATGGATCTCACGCTCGGTCCCAGGCCTTTTACCTCGGCCATGGTCTTAGGTTGCACTAATGCAAAGGAGTGTAACCACTCCTTGTGCCTAAGACCAGGACCTAAGTGCTGTAATGACCGTCCTCGTCCCGATATTCTGGGACCTCGAGAAGGGCGTTGTAGAAACGGGGTGACGTACCCTTTGAATATTTCTTTATTCCCCGCTCTTGATTGTGAAGAGATGGTCGACGGTCCGTTTCTGCCGTTTGTTTCCCCGACGAAATGGCCGAAGAATTAGGTGGCCAGCTCGTCGAAGGTTGAGATCGAGCGTGGCGTGAGCCCCTCAGAACCAGTCTCGTCCGGAATGGATGAGAGTGGCCGGGAAAGCTCGGCATTGGGGCGGCGTCAGAGTTGTCTTGGAAGCTCATTCCTGCGGTCAATGCATCTAAATGGTCTTTCGGGTCAGACTTACCGTCAAAGAGAGAGATCTTTGGGGGCTTGTTCCAGGAGGAGGACATGGACGATGAGCAGCTCCTCGGTGAAGGGTTTTGTGAGCGAGTCGGCGGCGTACTTAGGCCCCGTCGCTCGAATGATGACCTTTCCCGATGCATATCCTCGATATTCTTTTCTAGGGCGTCGAGTCGGCCGTGGTAATCCCGGCGATTCGGCATATTCTGATCTTTGGCCTATGCTGTTGGAGACCAGTTGTCTGGACGCGGCCCCGGTTCCTTTCGATGAGGTTCCTTAGGTCCCCCTGGCGAGGTAGTCCTCGAGCTACTGTGACGAGTCCCGTCCGCGTGACCCCGTCGAGGGAGGGGGTGTCGGTCATTGCCTGGCGCGCAGGCGAGCTGACCGACACCTCCTCGGGAGGGACAGGGGTGTGATGAGGCTCGGGGTGAGGCACTCTGGTGATGGACCTCGGTGTTGAACTATAGGGCGCCCAGCGGGTCATGGGAATATGTTGGCACGGGAGATCTGCGGCCGTGGAGGCAGGCAGGAGGCGTGGTCGGCAGTGCCGACCGTGAGCAGAGTCTTCTTTCCCTCTGTAGGGGTCCTGGACCCGAGGTGGGGGAGCGGCGACCTGGGAAGCTTGTCCCGCCGTTTGGACACGGACCAGCACATCCACGACGGACGCGAATCGATCTATCCGGGCGGCTAGGGTGTTGATGGCGTTCGGGGGAGGGAGATTCGTCCGCGCCTCCATTGTGCGGGAGGCGGCGGCTAGCGCTTGGATCGTCGCGGTGATCGCTTTGCCATTGAGTTGAGATCGGAAGGTGAACTTTTGTTCAGTGGAATCAAGATTTTCCCATAAATGGCGCCAGCTGACGGATGTCGGATCTCGTCAAGATGTTACCTTTCATAGATCTGCTGCAAGCGACGATGGACGGCTGAGATTGAGTTGGAGATTGCCTCCTGATGCATGTGGATCTCAATGGGTTTGAAGTTGTTGTGGCCGAGCTACCTGCAAGGAAGTCCCGGGGTGGTTATGCCACTGAGGACCCTCCGACGATCAAGTTAGACCGGATATTTGAGCAGAGTAACGGCCTAGTAAGAAAAGAATCACTTACTTGAGTCGCCTGAGAAAGGGGTTTATATACCCAGCAGCGAATGGCGGGCGGGCACGAGAATCACGCCGGCCGTTATGCCCTTGGCGTCACGCCCGTGTGATAGGCGGGATCCCGTATTAATGTCGAGACAGGCTCGTTAATGGGGGATCGTGATGTCGTAGAACGCGGAACGTGGAAGGAGGATATCTCGCGCATGGCGAGATTCGCGGAGGCGTGGCGGAGGTGCCTGCGACTGGTGCTGCTGATCGGTCGATGGGACCCAGGAAGATGAGCTCGGCGGAAGGCTCGGGAACGAGCGGGAGGCCGAGGCATCTTGGTTCTGCGGTAACCCAGAAACAAACTGAGAGGGCCGAGGAGGCCAACTGTGTAAGGGGATCGGAGGCGAGCCAACCGTTGTTTGTAAGGCAGGCACAGGAGTGGTGTGGATGGTCACAGGAGGTGGGCCACGTCCATAGGCCACAGACCCGGGGTATTCCACCGACGTACCGTTCCTGATCCTTTCTTGCTGACTTCGGGACACGTCAACCGCCACGTGTCACGATCTGGGAAATCGACGATATCAAGCATCATTAGATAGGGAATGGGGGGTCCGTGCTTAGATCTAAATAGATGAGGGAGGAAGGAGGGATACGAGAGAGATGAAGCGCTGTGGAGAAGTGTCACAACCTGAAATATTAGCTCGTGACCAGCACATGAATCACGCAACGTCTAAAGGCGTAATGGAATTCAAGTAAGCTGAAACCCAGAAATCTAAACCTTTTAAGAAAATAAAGGAGGTGAGGTTTTGAAGTAAAGGTATAATGAAATCAAGTTTTCTTAATGCAAAGAAAAGGAACATGAATGATGCAAGTGAAATCTACTAATTGAAAATATGTTTCGTCTTTTAAAAAATTTGGCAGCACCTCCTTTGTATATTTTGATCCAAAACCACAAATACATAATAAGATAATAGCATCCCCAAGCGGGAGCTAGCTCTTCGCCAAACGGCGGATCACAACCACGCAATACAGTATAAATAAGTATACGAAGCTCAACGGCGAAGTTCACCACAAAAAGATAAAGAAATGAGCAAGATATAACCTCAAAAGTGAATATAAAACCCATCGCTCAAATCTCGCAACTACAAGTCTCATCACTTATACAATTTACAACTTTTGATTGATAGAGTTAACTAGATACAATATGAAATATAGATACAAGAGTGGGAATGATACAAATATCCCACCTACCAATGCAAAACACCCGAATGCAACTGTGTGCCAGCGAAGCCGCTACTGATCCAAGCGGTCAACCTACAAGAACTGTGGCACAACGGGGGTGAGTTACCAACTCGTGAGTAGAAAAATATCAACAGATAGAAATCGAATAAACAACGACTCCTAGGTCAACTATATCATAAAGGTAATACTATGATATCTAGGGTGACCGGGTCATATATGTGCCAACAAGGTAGTCAATACCTATGCATGTGGATAACATCCAACAGTAATAATCAATGCATGTATATGGATCTCGTCCAACCATAATCAAGGTATGTATGCATGTGGATCTCGTCCACCTAAAATAAATGTATGTATGAATGTGAATCTCGTCCACCCAAAATCAATGTCTGCATGCACGTAAATATCATAAATGGGGTGTGCATGAAAGTATGAGGATATATATATCAACGGTGTCCCTCCCGACACATCAAAATCATGGAACCTGAGTGCCTAGCGTCGACACTCGAAAACATCATGAAAACCGTGCCCAGCATCGGCACGTAAATCCTCATATATCGGGCTCCGTCTGCGGAATCGGCCCTCAGTCCCGGCAGTACGGGTCATCCCGTATCCATCTATCAACTCTGGTCAGTATCCTCCGGATAACTGCCAGGTCCAACCAATCACCGGTAGGTAGTGGTCCCACTGCCAGGCTCATCGTCTACTACACAACAGATCCGTTCTCGCCCCGGGGTACCATACCGGGTCCAACATGTACCCGCAATCGGCCTCATCCAGCTCCTCGATTCGGGTTCACAAGTCACACGTCTCAGAATCGAGAAAACGCATGGTGGACGCACTGAAA
The DNA here is from genome assembly GCA_030015575.1 of Agapanthus africanus. Classification (NCBI taxonomy): domain Eukaryota; kingdom Viridiplantae; phylum Streptophyta; class Magnoliopsida; order Asparagales; family Amaryllidaceae; genus Agapanthus; species Agapanthus africanus. The sequence continues at coordinate 122,954,580 of CM057344.1, forward strand.
TATCATATCAAGAGAAACCAGGTTTTTAAATCAGTACATGCTTTCCTTGAAATAGCCACGGTTCTCAAATCCAGAAATCTCATAAAAACATCATATCTCAATGCGTAAAATCATAAGGCATGATGTATGCGACATGTGATGGAAATGTAAGCATAACAGTATATCATGATGCAGCAATCCTACTGTGTAGTGATATGGAAATTATCGATGATGAAGTGTGTGAGCCGACAAATCTGTGTGCGTGTAACATAAGTATCATCGATAATAGTGCAAGTGTACTAGCACAAGTATAAGCAATGCGATGGAAATAATAATGCAGCATAAAGGAAATCATATGCAAATACTGATGGGTATACGTATCTAATATGACCGAGTCTGGGAATCTATCAATTGGCATACAGCCTAACAACATCGCATACGGTATGCTCCATCGTACGGCAACCTCTAATCAAGGGTAAGGATCAATCATCAAGTCAAACTCATCACGCACGGAAATCATCGTACGACAGCATTAAGCTAATAAGGATCCTATACGACAAATGAGGGCACGGCCTGAAATCACGTACGGCCTATCATCCATGATTCACAACATTCTATATATATATATATATACCTATGTCCCAGGTCACATCCGCAATAATCTCACATCAGGGGACCGACAGGGTATAAATCATCTCGATCGACTCGCATCCGTATACCAACATATCATCAGGTCATCATATCCGTCTTATAATCTTTTCATCGTATTTATAACTCATATCAAGCCGAGTTTACCTAAACATTCTATCTCTACTATAAGTATAGGTATCTAATCTAACATACACACCCGAACCATAAAATCAGATTTTTTAAAAGAAGCGAATCGTAGTTTTGAAAATAGGGGTTACGGTGTTTTTAAGAAAAAGATATCATTTGAAAATCCGTAACATCTCTCAAGGTATATTTTTAAAGGATACATACGACTCTTCGGTTTAGACAAAGGGTATGGTTCGGATGACGCATCTACATCGACTATCTAGTCCTACGGTACCCTAAACGGCAATATCGGCAAACGTCGTCCTCGAATCCGGTCCTCACATAATAGCTGTATCATCTCATTTCTAACTATCCTTAGTTTCTAATATAGTATCACTAACCATCCTTTACTATAACCCTAGTATCCTGATCTAGGTTTCCTAACCATATTCTATAATCAGTTTTCCATCAATACTTTGCGGGGGTGCTATACGCCATCCACCCGACTTCCCCCGTGGATATAGATCCACTCACCTGATCTTCACTCGCTGAAATCGATGACGCCACGCTCCATCGCCTCGGAATCCATGCGAAGGTACCTACAATAATCAACAGTCACAATGCGTATTAAAATTGAATCCGGAAAACCGATACGGCGCACGGTGCGCTCATAGGTTAGAGCCTATGGCCTACACGTGCAAAAAAAATCAAACAACCCTTGTTGTCGATGTACAAATATCCAACAACCTAATACAAATCCAAGTATCAATAAAGTGCATTTTAAAATACGGAAAACATAGCCTAAAACACACCAAAATGCTCCCCGATTTTCCCCAGGTGACAATTAGCCAATTCTGCATATAGGAGGGGTCTATTTTAGTACAAAAAGAGCCATGGACCAAATCCGAGACCCTATTTCCCTGCTCTGGCCACAAATTGTGGCCAAAATGGATAAATCTGCGACCTTGGGTTAGGGTATGGGGCTAGGGTTTCAGTGGTAGCTTCCTAGGTGCCTGCACGACTCCCAGTAATTGCAAAATCATTTCTAGTGCCCCCGGGTTGCTCCAGATTCCAAAATACCCTCTCAAATCATACATTTATCCGATGTCAGGGTTTCTAAATCCGTGTTTTGGGGTTTCTAGTCTCTGGTTTAGGTCATTAAACAGCACCCAAGTCTAGTTAACAGCCACAACATCACCAATTTCAAACAAGCACTTAACCCTTTACTAGGGTTTCCCAAAGTTCACTAAACTTCACAATATCGGTTTAAAGTTTACATGGATGTAAAAGAAATGTGAATACTAAGCTCATGGTTCAGGAATACCTTATTTGGCAACTCAAGAATTTTCTTGAGTTGCCCCAAGTGTCCAAATGCAAGCTTTCTTGGTTCAATGTGTTGCCAGTGAGCTTGTGCATCTTTTTTGTGAAATGGGGTTTGAGTTTTGAAGTGTTTGGCATGGAGTTTTAGGGAGATGAAGAGGGGAGGGAGTGAGGGCTGAAGCAGCAGCAGCAAGAGGGGGAGGGTAGAGGAAAGGATGAGATGAAAATGGTGAGATGAGTGAATGGCCAAGTCAAAGATACCCCTCACATTTCTCTCTCTCACCCATACCTAATACTATATTCCTTTTCTTTTTCTTTTCTTTTCCCCTCTCAAATAAATCATCAACCATGATAAAACATGTAGGAAGCCATGGGAAAATTTGTAACAAGTGTAGAAAAAGATACGGTGCATGTTTTGCACAAATACGATTAAAGCGCGATTAGCGATTTTTAATCGCGATTAGCGCTAAATTAGCATATAATTAATCATAAAAACTTAAAAATGGCATAATTCCATAAAACAACCTCTTTTAGAATTTTCTATAATTTTCCAAAAATTTTCCCAATTTATCGGTATTTAATTATACCGAAATATTAAAATATTCAATATAATATTATTTAATTATAAAAATTCCCAAAAATAATATTTTATTTTTTTGAAATGTTACAATCTTCCCCCCTAAAGAAATTCGGTCCCCGAATTTAAATTTAAACCCCCTCAATACTAAAACATTTCAGTAAAAATCCAAGTCGTCGGGGTTCCGAAATCATGGAAAACGCTAAATAGCACAACGCGCCAAGTGCGCGTGAAAATGAGTACAACACTCAAAATCAACTCCGTCAAGCGTCACGCAAATTATCGGATTTGCACGCATATCCTCGGAGTTACAATAAGGATGCGGATCTCGAAATCCACTACTGAAATCCAATATACACTAGTCAAATACTATAATACGTGTATAGTACGCATCTTTGAAAAACTCCGAAATCTGAATGAAATAAATGCAAAATCTTTTCTAAACCGCTGCAGAAATGCATAACTCACGGCATAACTGATGGACGCTCATTTTAAAATAATAATATATGTTCATATATGTTTTCTTAAATACACGTTCCGTCGTTTCCAAAATATCCCAAAAGGTTTTCCTTATAAACGTTCGTATCGCTCACGGACACGTAGGAAATAGCGAGACTATAGCTCCTTTTGAAAACCCTTTTGGTAGTATATTAATGCATGCAAAGTACTCAGGTACTGTCCTCAGATCAGTCCTGTTGGCTAATACACAATATAGTGCTCAATATGAAAACAAAGTACTCAAAAGCAAAAAAAAATCAGCCTAAAATGCGTATCCAAAAATCACATGCATCTGGTGCGCATGGAAATCAAATCCAAAATATAGGTGCCACAATATGCCCAAAAACCCAAAATTACGTGCAACAGGTATGCACGAAAGCATCTGTCCATTGCAACGGTGTGCATGACAACAATATCTGGTGCACCTATTGTGCACGAAATAACATCGGGTGCATCAAATGCACAAAATACAATCAATAACTCAAACGCATCAAAAGCAACATCGAGTATACCAAGGTGTATAAATAAAAATCGTGTGCAACTGCGTGCACAAAACACATATCAATGCACTGCAAGCACATATAAGCTATACCGAGTGCAAAAATCAAATCATCCGTATGAAATCCATGAAATCATAAACACATGCTACGCAGGTATAAAATCGACATCAAATGCAATAAGCATGCATAAATCGCAAATCAACACAACGGTGTATAAAATATAGATCAAGTGCGATAACTATGCGCAAAACGTAAACACTCAGTAGGTGTAGCCATGGTGCACGAAATCAATATCAGGAAACTCATCATCAAAACTTAAATCCAAGCGATATAAGCGTGACACTCGGATCACAAACGCAAATCGCAAAAAAAATGACATCGAGGTACACCTCCTACAATGTCGGAAAATATCGGTGCACCCAAAACTGACAAGGCAAGAACATCCGCTAGCCTCCTGCTCACGGTCTGGCGCCCTCTGTCTCTGGGTACTCATCTTCTCCTCGGATTACCAATCTCGCAATCCATCGGCTCATCGGCCCTGTCAGGTGTGCTAACGGGAACGATTCCGCTCTAGCACTCCTCTGGTGATCTCCCGGTCATTTGTCACGACCACTCATAAAACAGCACGTTACTGGCGTCGGTCTCTAGTCCTCTGAATACACATGACACATCTGATCCTGGGTGCAAATCTCATTGCAGCAGTGTCCTGGAAGGAATCCTGCTCAAGCTCTCTTCCGATCTTGCTTATGCCGAACTGTACGGAGGCTGGTACTCTCACATAATCTTTTCTCGTTTTCTGGACATCTTCGTGTTCCGCACACATTTACTCGGAAACTGGCCGTATCCCAACGCCTCTATAAGCATATCAGGTCTCTGATCTCGACGGGAAGTAATAACAGCTCGTCAGCGTCTCGCACGAACTTCTGATTCCACTCGTCTTTATCATCTCTCACTATGACGTCACGCTACGCTATCTGTGCACTGCAACTGTTCTCGGCCACGGTCAATCCGAATCTCTCGCACGGACTTGAAATCGCGTACTCTGTAGCTTCATCACTTTGTAGAAGATATCTGGCTAAACGCGTCCTCGGGAACTTGTCCCAACCATCGGAGAAATACTCAATACTCGTCCGTTCTCGATCAACTCATAACGCCTCTGGGTGAGGTCCTCTATCCAAAGCTGGTCAGCTTACTGGTCTCTTATCACATGATATCCGGATGATGTCAAACTTTTCGATCGAGTCATCAAGGTCCCAAAATTTTCCGAAGGCTCAGCACCTGAGCACAGTCTAAAAATATCTGGTACATACCACAGCACCTCTGGACCAGCCGTAGAAGGGCAAACCCAAGCCTCACTGATGGCACCGCTAAACTGCTACAAACCCTAAGGTTCAAAGCGGTTCCATGGTCATCATGTCGAGTTAGGGTTTCATTCTTCTAGAGGGTCCACAGAATTACCTGCATGTTCCTCCGAACACTTTAAGCTTGGGGAAAATGGGTTTCTGACACTCGTTCGAACCTTTTTGCTTAGCCTATACAACATGTGAATACCCTCCGTCCATACGCTAAACAATGCCTCAATCCTCCAGGAAAAGCGATACATCGGCGGTCATCTCTGGATCGGTCTGCTCTAGATCTGAGTAAGACTCTCCACACTGGAAATCTTCAACTCAACTGGGCCTGCGTCGGCGCATCAATCTGACGAATCGTCTTCGTCTCTCAAATCGGGGTAAACTAGCTATCATCTTTCGCCTTTCTGCCTGGAAGCTCCGGCGATCTTAGCTCGTAAGCTCTGGAAGCGACATCCCATCATCTCAGCGACAGCTTGGTCACCTGTCTGCACGGTAGGCGACATCAAAATCTCTGAGGTGCGATGTACATCAACAGTCCTCTCGCAACTGGCAGCTCTAACAATGGCCCGATCATCCGGTGTAAAACCAAGCATTCGCCTTCACAAGAGGCCACAACACAACACTACATCGAAACGTTCCCATGTCACCAGAAAACACAATGGTCAGCCCTGGTACCAGACGAGCTCGCCCTGACCACAACACTAGCAGCAGCTCAAACTGCACTCAAACTATGGTGACAGGAACCTCAATCGAGTATCGAAGAAGGCAGATCACGGCATGAGAGGAAACAACAGATCCATAATGGATACATGATCAGAAGAAGGAACATCATCAATGGGAGTATGATCATGGAAACAAATAGAATCGAGGATCTCGAATGGATGTATAATCATGGATACGAAGAGAATCACTGGTCTAAAAAATATATACATCCTAAGGTCTCTTAAGTGGAGTATCGTATCGTAAATATGCCGCGGAACATACGTACGGTACGTCACTCTACTCAAGCTACCTACTCCATCAATCAGGGTCAGCCTATGAAACGAAAGTTCGGGTCTAATACCCCCCTCGTCCAAGTCTAAGTTCCGTAAGGTCAAGTTTAGGTTCCGAAATACACTCCCGCCCTAGACTTCGCATAGTCAAACATAGACTCGAACAAGGTTAAACCTAGCGCTCTGATACCAACTTTGTCACGACCTGAAATATTAGCTCGTGACCAGCACATGAATCACGCAACGTCTAAAGGCGCAACGGAATTCAAGTAAGCTGAAACCCAGAAATCTAAACCTTTTAAGAAAATAAAGGAGGTAAGGTTTTGAAGTAAAAGTATAATGAAATCAAGTTTTCTTAATGAAAAGAAAAGGAACATGAATGATGCAAGTGAAATCTACTAATTGAAAACATGTTTCGTCTTTTAAAAAATTTGGCAGCACCTCCTTTGTATATTTTGATCCAAAACCACAAATACATAATAAGGATAATGGCATCCCCAAGCGGGAGCTAGCTCTTCGCCAAACGGCGGATCACAACCACGCAATACAGTATAAATAAGTATACGACGCCCAACGGCGAAGTTCACCACAAAAAGATAAAGAAATGAGCAAGATATAACCTCAAAAGTGAATATAAAACCCATCGCTCAAATCTCGCAACTACAAGTCTCACTAAGTCTCATCACTTATACAATTTACAACTTTTGATTGATGGAGTTAACTAGATACAATATGAAATATAGATACAAGAGTGGGAATGATACAAATATCCCACCTACCAATGCAAAACACCCGAATGCAACTGTGTGCCAGCGAAGCCGCTACTGATCCAAGCGGTCAACCTACAAGAACTGTGGCACAACGGGGGTGAGTTACCAACTCGTGAGTAGAAAAATATCAACAGATAGAAATCGAATAAACAACGACTCCTAGGTCAACTATATCATAAAGGTAATACTATGATATCTAGGGTGACCGGGTCATATATGTGCCAACAAGGTAGTCAATACCTATGCATGTGGATAACATCCAACAGTAATAATCAATGCATGTACATGGATCTCGTCCAACCATAATCAAGGTATGTATGTATGTGGATCTCATCCACCCAAAATCAATGTATGTATGCATGTGGATCTCGTCCACCCAAAATTAATGTCTGCATGCACGTAAATATCATAAAAGGGGTGTGCATGAAAGTATGAGGATATATATATCAACGGTGTCCCTCCCGACACATCAAAATCATGGGACCTGAGTGCCTAGCGTCGACACTCGAAAACATCATGAAAACCGTGCCCAGCATCGGCACGTAAATCCTCATATATCGGGCTCCGTCTGCGGAATCGGCCCTCGGCCCCGGCAGTACGGGTCATCCCGTATCCATCTATCGACTCTGGTCAGTATCCTCCGGATAACTGCCAGGTCCAACCAATCACCGGTAGGTAGTGGTCTTCCTGCCAGGCTCATCGCCTACTGCACGACAAATCCGTTCTCGTCCCGGGGTACCATAGCGGGTCCACCATGTACCCGCAATCAGCCCCATCCAGCTCCTCGATTCGGGTTCACAAGTCACACGTCTCAGAACCGAGAAAACGCATGGTGGACGCACTAAAATATCATATCAAGAGAAACCGGGTTTTTAAATCAGTACATGCTTTCCTTGAAATAGCCACGGTTCTCAAATCCAGAAATCTCATGAAAACAGCATATTTCAATGCGTAAAATCATAAGGCATGATGTATGCGGCATATGATGGAAATGTAAGCATAACAGTATATCATGATGCAGCAATCCTACTGTGTAGTGACACGGCAATTATTAATAATGAAGTGTGTGAGCCGGAAAATCTGTGTGCGTCTAACATACGCATCATCGATAATAGTGCAAGTGTACTAGCACAAGTATAAGCAATGCGATGGGAATAATATGAATGCAGCATAAAGGAAATCATATGCAAATGCTGACGGGTATACGTATCTACTATGACCGAGTCTGGGAATCTATCAATCGGCATCCAGCCTAACAATATCACGTACGGTATGCTCCATCGTACGGCAACCTCTAGTCAAGGGTAAGGATCAATCATCAAGTCAAACTCATCACACACGGAAATTATCGTACGGCAGCATTAAGCTAATAGGGATCCATACGACAAATGAGGGTACGGCCTGAAATCACGTACGGCCTATCATCCATGATTCACAACATTCTATATATATATATATATATATCTATATATCTATATATATATATATATATATATATATATATATATATATATATACCTATGTCTCAGGTCACATCTGCATTAATCTCATATCAGGGGACCGACAGGGTATAAATCATCTCGATCGACTCGCATCCGTATACCAACATATCATCAGGTCATCATATCCGTCTTATAATTTTTTCATCGCATTTATAACTCATATCAAGCCGAATTTACCTAAACATTCTATCTCTACTATAAGTATATGTATCTAATCTAACATACACACCCGAACCATACAATCAGATTTTTTAAAAGAAGCGAATCGTAGTTTTGAAAATAGGGGTTACGGTGTTTTTAAGAAAAAGATATCATTTGAAAATCCGTAACATCTCTCAAGGTATATTTTTAAAGGATACATACGACTCTTCGGTTTAGACAAAGGGTATGGTTCGGATGACGCATCTACATCGACTATCTAGTCCTACGGTACCCTAAACAGCAATATCGACAAACGTCGTCCTCGAATCCCGTCATCACATAATAGCCGTATCATCTCATTTCTAACTATCCTTAGTTTCTAATATAGTATCACTAACCATCCTTTACTATAACCCTAGTTTCCTAATTTAGGTTTCCTAACCATATTCTATAATCAGTTTTCCATCAATACTTTGCGGGGGTGCTATACGTCATCCACCCGACTTCCCCCGTGGATATAGATCCACTCACCAGGTCTTTGCTCGCTGAAATCGATGACGCCACGCTCCGTCGCCTCGGAATCCATGCGAAGGTACCTACAATAATCAACAGTTGCAATGCGTATTAAAATCGAATCCGGAAAACCGATACGGCGCACGGTGCGCTCATAGGTTAGAACCTATGGCCTACACGTACAAAAACAATCAAACAACCCTTGTTGTCGATGTACAAACATCCAACAATCCAATACAAATCCAAGTATCAAGAAAGTGCATTTTAAAATACGGAAAACATAGCCTAAAACACACCAAAATGCTCCCAGATTTCCCCAGGTGACAATTAGCCAATTCTGCATATAGGAGGGGTCTATTTTAGTGCAAAAGGAGCCATGGACCAAATCTGGGACCCTATTTCCCTGCTCTGGCCGCAAATTGCGGCCAGAATGGATAAATCTGCGGCCTTGGGTTGGAGTATGGGGCTAGGGTTTCAGTGGTAGCTTCCTAGGTGCCTGCACGACTCCCAGTAATTGCAAAATCATTTCTAGTGCCCCCGGGTTGCTCCAGATTCCAAAATACCCTCTCAAATCATACATTTATCCGATGTCGGGGTTTCTAAATCCGTGTTTTGGGGTTTCTAGTCTCTGGTTTAGGTCATTAAACAGCACCCAAGTCTAGTTAACAGCCACAACATCACCAATTTCAAACAAACACTCAACCCTTTACTAGGGTTTTCCAAAATTCACTAAAGTTCACAATATCGGTTTAAAGTTAACATGGATGTAAAAGAAATGTGAATACTAAGCTCATGGTTCAGGAAATACCTCATTTGGCAACTCAAGAATTTTCTTGAGTTGCCCCAAGTGTCCAAAATGCAAGCTTTCTTGGTCCAATGTGTTGCTAGTGAGCTTGTGCATCTTTTTTGTGAAATGGGGTTTGAATTTTGAAGTGTTTGGCATGGTGTTTTGGGGAGATGAAGAGTGGGGGGAGTGAGGGCTGCAGCAGCAGCAGCAAGATGTGGAGGGGAGAGGAAAGGATGAGATGAAAATGGTGAGATGAGTGAATGGTAAGTCAAAGATACCCCTCACCTTTCTCTCTCTCACCCATACCTAATACTATATTCCTTTTATTTTTCTTTTCTTTTCCCCTCTCAAATAAATCATCAATCATAATAAAATATGTAGGAAGTAATGGGAAAATATGTAATAAGTGTAGAAAAAGATACGGTGCATGTTTTGCACAAATACGATTAAAGCGTGATTAGCGATTTTTAATCGCGATTAGCGCTAAATTAGCATATAATTAATCATAAAAACTTTAAAATGGCATAATTCCATAAAACACTCTCTTTTAGAATTTTCCATAATTTTTCAAATTTTTTCCCAATTTATCGGTATTTAATTATACCGAAATATTAAAATATTCAATATAATATTATTTAATTATAAAAATTCCCAAAAATAATATTTTATTTTTTTTGAAATGTTACAAGAAGGGAGACCGCGAGATTAGTTAACTAGGTTGGCCCGCCCTTGATTTTTTCAAATGGCTCACAGCCCTTTGGATTAGAACTCCAGTTCTCGGGCTCGGTCCTTGCTGTGCCACATGGAACAAAGTGTCGGGGCCACCTTTTGAGTCCGTGGGACTTACTGTGGAACAATGAGGAGTCTTCGGAATACATTCTGAAAGAGGGCAGATTAAATGGAATAATATCTTGAATGTCGGACCCCAGTTCTTGGTCACAGAATAAGGTATATTTTATATACCAACATATACTAGTTGTCTGTAATATCTAAGCAAGTTGGAAGGAAGAAAGGACTAAATGAAATGCAGTCCAGGATTTTTTCATAAAGATTTTGAACAGTATGTCTTTTCCTACAATTTTGAAAAACTCTAGGTTTTTCAGACAACTCAGGAGCGAGGAGATTTTTTGACCATTTACTTTTTTTTTTATTAGACAGGTCAAGCTGGCAGTGACAATTGCACGACAGAGTATAAATCTTCAGGATTTGGATGCATGTCAATTAGTATATTAGCTACAAATATAAAGATACTGTTGGTTTTCATGCATTATTTAAGATGCGTAGAACTGTGTAGATCAAAAGTTTTTAAAATTAAAACTTGTCAAAGTGCAGCTGTCTCTCGTAAGAAACCCACCAATAGTGAACATCAATTAAGCTATGATAAAAGATGATGACACTTATTTTATATGAGAATGGAAGTAGGTTAATTAAACCCCTTATTTTTCTTTCATCATTATTCGAACATGTGATCTTTTTGTCATAATTCTTACGTTTTACCACCCATCCGTCATTTTGGTATGATAATACTTATTTTTGAAGACTGCTGGTACTGAATTATAGTTTCACCGGTGTTTAGTTTATATTTTCTTTTTGTTTCTTCTCGGCTATTATAATTTTTTAGGATTGTTATGATCAGATTATGTTAATAGCTACATGTGATGCCAATGCGTTCGCTCTTTGTTCTAATAGTTTACCTTATGATAATTGGCAAACATCTTTGTTTTAGCCGATATGGATAGCTCTATGCTTTTTGTGTGGGTGTGTTACTTGAATGCATTTCCGAGTCAAGCATCATGCTATACTTTTCTTTAAAAATATTTTTAAAAATATGAGAGCCTCAATTCACAAAAAATTGTTCAAACCAAGTAGCTTCAACCACCACATGTTGGAACCAAATCAAATGACAACCATATATAACTTGTAGTCCCACCTTGTTTGAAGGAAAATCAACAGGGCATTTGGTGCTGTGACTGAAAATTCTGTGTAATTTGATTTGAATTGATTGGGGGGAGCTAATCTCAACGCATGGGATCCCACAATAATGACAACCAATAATTTTGATTACTTGTCTTTTCAATTAAAAATAGTTAAGTCATTATTTTAAATATGAATGACTCATAGACTTGTGTTTTTGGATGAGCTCCATTAATTGACATCGATCATTAACACTGAATCCTAACCCTGGTGGTTGATATTAATGTTTAATATATGCATATACACAGTTAGAGTTTTGTCTCATATTCAGTAGAGCATCTTAGAGCGGTTTATGGATCATGGATCGCGGAGAAGTCCATTTAAACTCGGGCCACTTGGGCGGATTAATCCGTTAACGTAGGTTACTAACAGATGAGAAGATGAGAGCAACCTCAAATAACAATTGAATTTTTTCGATCGTTCACCAAGATCTGATGCAATAACTTTCAAGCACATAGGACGACAATTCTAAAGAAGAAGGCAAACAATGAGGTTTTTGAGAGAATAGATACACCACATAATTTCCTTCAACCGTATATCTCTATGTTGATCTAACCTTAAGAGAGATCATGTAAAATCCTCATTTCATTAGAGCCTGCATCTCTTTCGCATGGCATATTCCCTGACTTTGCCAATTTTTCATGATGAAATCAACTCAGGATTTATAAAACCAAAATAATTCTCTCTTGATTAGATTGAATTCCCTCTTTTTAATTAAATTATGATTCTTTTTTGTCCTCTTACAACTAAGTACCGTCAAGTATAAAAACGTCTGTACATGTTAAAAAAAACGGTGGCATCATTGAAAAAGAAATATGCTTTTTATATCAGGATTGTAGAATACATGTAGACTACATGGATTCTAATTGGCTAAACAATGGCACTACATAGGGAATTGCACAATTTACCTCACTTTGTATCTAATAAGTGTCTTTGTGGATGATGTGAATTTTACCACACGGGTAGAAAAAGTAATTCTTATTAAAAAAATGACACTTTTTAACCATTTTATTCTTGTCTTCTTCCTCTTCTTTACCTTTTCCCCCTCTTTTCTTTTTCCTCTTCATCATCTTCTTTAACCCATCCGTTTAAATCGTTTGAATTTTTAAATTCTCATGTTTTCTTAATTCCTAAACCAATAAATCTCTAAATCCATAATTCTAAATTCTCAAATCTAAAAATTCCAAACTCTCAAAATTCCAAACTCTTCTTCCTCTTCCTCACCTATCATCTCAAAATCTTAGAAGTTAGAACCGATCTATTCATATCCATTGAATATTTAAATTCTCGTATTTTTTAATCCCTAAACCCCCAAATCTCTAAGTCATTGATTCCAAAATTCTCAAATCTAAAAATTTCAAACTCTCAAAATTTTTTTAATATTTAAACTCTTATTCACCTTTCTTACCCTCATCTCAAAACCTTAAAACCCATCCATTCATATCCTTTGAATATTTAAGTTTTCATACATTTGAATCCCTAAATCCCAAAATCTCTCAATCTCTAATTTCAAAACTCTCAAATCTAAAAATTTCAAACTCTTTCCAAACTCCTCCTCATCTTCTTCACTCGTCATTTCTTAGAATTTGATATTTTCCTTTTTCCCTCTTTGTCCCCTTCCTTCGCTCATTTTCATCCTTCAACTCGACACCATCCACTTCATCGCCCTTCCATTCTTCAATCACATTCTAAAATTAAATTTTATGTAATTTTAGTTTTAAATTGATTGTTTTTGTTGTAATTATAAAAAAAATTTAATGTCCTCAGGTAGTTATGTTCACCAAAATAGTTTATGGTATTTATCTCTAATTTTTAAAGTTCATCAATCACACAAAAGTGCAAAGTTCATGGATACATTTAGTCAATTTATCCTATTTTATATCTAATAGCAGTTGTCCTTATTTAAATTTAAATGCTCTTCATAATTTAAATACGAATCATATATTATTTTATCTATAATAACTACAATTTAAATTGAAATTAATATTTCAACATACACACAGTTATTTTCTGCCGCCTTAGTTTTTTAGCTCCATTATTATTTTCGAAATATATATATTTTCACTTATCAGGTTAGTTGGATATATGCGAGATCCATTCCTATTCCTAAGAAAAGAGTCGATCTTCTCATCTTGTGTTGGTATATATCTTGAACTTGTGACCGTTAATTTTAGCAAAAATTTCATACCATGTCAATTCTTTTTTTTCTTTTCCTTTCCTTTTGTGGTGCAATTTTTATTGAATTTTCTTTTCTATGTTAGAGCAAATAAGAGAGTTAAAGCACATGATGTGTTAAACAATATCGATCTGCCAATTGCTTTTATTACTATTGCTTTTTATACATTAAAGAATTTTTCGATAATTTATTTAATCTTTATGCAAACCATATATATAAAGATATATGAATTGTTTAATTAATATGTGTATATATGTATCACTTAATAGAGAGAATTCAACTGCAAAGATGAAAGAAGTAGTAGTATATATAGTCTTCAAAAGTTTAGGAAAAATAAATCTCCACGTTAGAAATGAAACTGAGAATGCATGAGTAATTTTGGGGACGATATTTAATTGAGACATTTCAATTTTGAAATGATTTGAAAAGAGTCCTATTGGCTTCGTTAAGGTAAAGAAAAATATTATTCATGCCCACTTTTATTTACATCCGCATGTTATCTAAGAGATAAACACCATTGACTGGCATCAATGATGTGAGCCCATATTTTATCTGTTGGGCACACACGGGCATAGAATAATAATGGGTAGATAAGGAAAAATACTTTTCCTACCCACTTCTATTCCTACCCGCATGCTACCCAAAAGATAAACACCACGGACCCCATATTTGAGTCTTTGACATCAATATCTATGTGAGAATTTTCGATCAAATATGTAAAGCAATTTCCAACTGACCAGGGGTTCAACCCGCAACCCCACTCCATCCTTCAATAGCTTAGGATCTGTTGCAAAAAGATGCTGTGACAGGGAAGATCTCTATAAAGCTGAGAAGCTTTTAAGCCAAAAAAGAGAGGGAGGATTGATTTTGGTGGATGTCATACATTGAGAGGGCCGGCAAATAATTGATGTTATTATAGGGTGAATTTATGGAGCATCATGATACAGTGGGGACCACCACATAGACAAATCGTAGGACTGATTGTGAGCATTGAATTTTTATTTTTCTCAGTTGGGCTCAAAAATCTCTAGTCAATTTATGGGTAGAACACAAAACAGGGTAATTTTTCTAATATGGGTCCGGGAAGGGTTGCCACTGTTTTGGCATTTTATTTTTATTATCTTTCTTTATCTTTACTGTTATATTTGAATCTTTGATGTCATTAATCAAGAAAATAAAAAATAGAGAAATGAGAAAGTTCGAATAGCCAAAGCAGAGAATTGGAGCCGTTCATCTCATCCATCATAAAAAACAAAAATAAAAAAAATGAAAAGTCAACAACCTCCTCTCTCTCTCTCTCTCTCATCGATCCATTACAAATTCCCTCTCATGATGAAACCCCCCCAAAAAGAGATACGCTTTACAAATTTATACATAATCATTTCTATCTTTGTTATTTTGTATAACGCATAAATTTCTCGATTCTACTATTATCACTAACCGTATTCATTTAATTTGTATTTAAAAAAACTATAGATATCTTTAAAAACAATTCATGTAATCTCCAGGATAAAAAAGATTTACACATGCCTTCAGAATATAAGCCGTTCAAAAATACCAGTCTTTACTATTATAACTAGAACTCATGGGAGTATGATAAAAAGTTTCTCGCTTTTTCTTTTAAAAAAATGAAAAAAGGAGAAAATCTCTTTATGGAACTCAAGCCCTAATGTCATTCCGCGCTTCCCAAAGAACGGTAATGGCACGTGACAAGCCTGCGACGTATTTATTCCGAGAAGATCATTTTCCGCAATAAATATGCTAAGCGTTTATAGATAATATAACAACAGTTAAGAATTAACAAGAGTAAGTAAAATTCAGCAGCAATTTTATTTATATTCACTTCCATAAAAATTTGATGCAAGATAACTAAAAACAAAGTGTAATACCCGGTATCTTGTAAATTTAATAAAAGCTTTTTCCCATATTTTTCTATTTTTCTTAAAATCCTATCTTTAATAATTAAAACCTAAGCTAAACCCTAAACCCAAACCCAAACCCTAGCCCAATCCAACACCCTCCTAAACCCGGCCCAATCCTACCACTCAAACCCTAACTTAACCCTTAAACCTGGCCGATCCGAACCTACTCCCTCCTCTCTTCTTCTCCTTTCTTTCTCCCCCAAGCTTTCCCCACGTCCCTTCTTCCTCGCGTCTGCCCCCGCGTGACCCGCTCCCCTTCGACCTCGTCTTCGACCAACGTCCTCCTGAGATCCTCGCGGCCACCTCCCTCTTTTCTTAACGAACCTCGAGCCTCCCCGTCTTCATCTCCCTATCGACCGTTCTTTCTCTCTCTCTCTTTTCTTTTTCCACCATCGCCTAACTCCATCTCCGACGACTCATCCACCACCGTTACTACCACCTCCTCCCACCGCCGACGAGACTGCTCGTCACCTCCCCAAGACCACCACAACACCCCCGCCTCTGCTTCATCTCCACGAAAACACCGCCAGCACCTTCTTGCTTCTTCCACTGCATCCTCTCGCCGCCGACGAGCTCTGTTGAACCACCATCGACCCCTCCTCTCTTCGGTGATCTCATGACCTCATCACCACCGAGCTTACTCTCCTCCATCGACAACAACTCCACCCTCACCGACGAGCCACTGCAAACTCCCATCACCGACAACCCCATCTCTAACCCTTCATCGCCAACGAATTTCCCCCACCTCTCTTCGTCATCGCCCGAACCCCCTACGCAGCCGAAAACCTCTTCCACTGCCTGTCGTCATCACTGCCGACCACCCTCTGCCCTCACCTTCAACCTTCGGTGTCACCTTCTGAAGGGTTACGGCAGTGCCCCGGCCATCAAAACGTGGCCAAATGCGGAACAAAAATTTTCTAAAACCGGCGCTATCGTTACCCGATTCCTGGATCGACCTTAAACCCTAAACTTGCAAGCTCAAAAGGAAGTTAGAATGGTCATACCGAGTTGATTCGTGTCCTTTAATCTTCATTCCAAGCTCCTAGCAGTTCTTTGACGAAGTCTGGTTGCCGGTCTTTCTCCATCTCCGATGATCCACCTGAGGGAAACGGTGCAAGCTCCAGCCTCGACGAACGAGGCAACCGATACTCCAAAATTGCTAGCGATGGAGAGTCGAGGTGTAGTAGTCTGTCACTATGTTTTTCTCTCTACCCATGAGCTCAAGAGAGCATCCATAGAAGATGAATGGAGTGAGGAAACTTTGGCATGAACTAAGGAAATTGGCTAAGTTATTTTTGAAAGCATGAGAGAGTGAGAGAGTGAGGAGGCTAGTGTTGTGATGAATCATGAACCAAAAATAAAATCAAATCCCACTCAATAAGTGGCTGCCCCCCTCTCTCCCATCAAAAAAAATATCTCACCAATTTGCAATAAACAAATCCAACCCATATCTCAAGCCCATGCCTTTGCCATGTCACCCCTTCCACCTCATTATGAAGACAAATGATTTTTCTAAAAAAGAAAATCAATAATGAGGTGGCAAATCTTCTAGAAGCCATTCCGTATAAAATACGGAATATTTCCCGATACATGTATCGAAATACATATACGCGTATTCGTACAAAAATACGAATAGCCAAGAGAGAAAATAAATAGCGAACAATAATACTAGAATACATATATATAAATATATATGTAAATTATTAAATCAAAACCTGATTTAATATCTGGCTTAATCCTAAGCTGCTAGTATTAACAACTGTCCGATTAAAGTCTGTGCCGCACATGCACATATTTAATCGGACACTTGTATGTACCAACATACCTCATGTACACCATATCGCCTGAACTGTGAAAACCCTCTGTGTGGGATTCTAAAGACTCGTCAATACGCTGGCAGTGGGTTTAATCACAAGCACGTCAGCGGCACTAGCTGTACGTAACGGCTACCCAGGTATTGAGCGAAAGGGAGGCCGACGAGCAAACTCATCCTGAACCTCTACTGAGCCTGACAGTGACAATATCCGTACACTCCGGTTTGTTCGTCTAAGAATATCGCATATCGAGTCTGGGGGTGGATAAAGTCAGACCCCTAACAACGCGATATTTGGTGTCGGCATGTAATCCATCACTACCTAAGAAACTATCGATTCTAGATCGGTAATTCTCGTTCACCATGGCCATGGATTTTTGGTGATGGCCACCCGTGCACAACGCAACATCAACCCCTAATACCGGGAAAGACGAATCCCCGACGATCCAATCACTGCTTCCATGTGGCTCGGGACTGTACCCAACTAAAAGCTGTTTGCACGACTCCTTTGAGCCGTGGTAGGCTAGTATTCAAAGCACGGTGGGAAGTTACACGAGATAAATGACGATCTCAGGTTGACAGACTCACCTGTACACATGTCATCTGGGAACTGCTATCTGACAATAGGTATAATACCAACTAGCAGCTTCTCGGCGATTCCGTCTAGGGTACTCATAATCCAATGAGTACCTGTATACTATCTTAGGTGAACAAACTAACACCAATGGCTTGTGAGATCTGGCCACCGCCCCTCGTCGGGGTCTCGATCAGTATACACTAGTCTACACTGGAGTATCGAAGCCCAGTCTCGATACTCCCACAACTAGGGACATTTAAGGATGTGCTTATAGACCCCCAGCTCCCACGAATATGATCACCATCATAATGCTGGTAGTCAAGAAAGAATCCTATGGGCTCTATCAACATGATGATAAAGACAAATAGGATAGCATACTATCATATCAAGTAAGACTGTTCTATCGGTATTAGTCCTCACTCAATCATCATAATCATATGTCCGCGACTATGATAATTGCCTTGAGGGCACTATAGCCAACAATCTTCCACTTGCACTTAAGGCCAATTATTGCGATGTCGCATACTCACAGGCCGTGTGATACCGAACACACAACTTCTCTATTTATCAGTTTCGCAAAGCCCGTTTGCGAAACTAATGCGTTCGAGAAATAGCCTCAGTAAGTGGATCCGCTCCAATGTTTCTTTTTGTATCTCTCTATATCTCAACTTCACGGAGAAAACTATCTCCCGAAATGAGCAATACTTGTCTTAGAATTTGTCTGGATGTCTGATGGGACCCAGTTCATAAATGAACTCCAAATCCAGCAAAGTTCTTAGACTGTATCATCCACTGAATTTAATCAGTATCTTTCACCATACCTTCCTCAGTATCCACTTGGACCACCTGTCCAACATACTGTCCCTCAAAAGAGAGAAAACTATAACTCTGACAGTCACGCTGTCATCTAGGTCATCTTGGAAGCCTGAAATGATAACCGTCTCCTGAAGGAGGCCGCCGTTACCATATCCCAAGAACATTCACTTATGTTCATAACTGCTTCCCAATATTTCTCCAGGATTGGATTAATATATGTTTATTGCATCTAGTGCAAAAACAACATCTGGTGTGGTACTTGATATTTCATGATTAATTCAATTGCCTAAGCAAGTGATATGCTAATCATGCAGATCCCTCTCCCCTTTAGTCTTTAAGACACCTTTAGAGAGGGTGACTCCATCACCTGCAGGTACACCACCATGCCAGGAGTCGTCCATTCTAAACTTCCTTTAGAATAATGTCAAAGTACCCAGATTGGGATATTTCCTAAATCTAGATCTAAAACCATAAATCCAGTATCCAGAAACCCTGATATTACATCCATATCCTGTGTGGAGAAACAACTTTATGACAACCATTGTACAACCGATCGTAGCATAGGAATATCTTTTCCTATCAAGTGCATGTCATCCCAAATACCTGGACATCACTCTCTACTACCTTCTTAGCAGATCCATCTCCTATTCTGATGAAGTCAAAGCCTATGATTGTCACATCAAAAATAGATGATCTATTTCCGCTATACCTGCTTTAGTCTATAAATATACATAAGCTACTTGCCCACTATGCTTCCGCTGCTCCCACTGACTACAGCAACCCTATGGCAGAGTCATATACAAGTGCACTTCTAAAGCTAGTTTAGAACGACGTTATACTCATCCTCCTACCGGGTCTTACAGTCTAGAACAACAGCAATAGCAAGTTTGGGTAAACAAGAACCTCCCTGTCACCGTCTCTGAGAAGACCGAAGTACCCCTCGGGTGCCTGAGGTTACCCACCAAATCTGCGGAGTGGCTAATGGAATGTCAAAACTAATTGAATTCTTAGGTTCTATTAAATCTTCAGTGATCGTTTGTGGTTTTGGAATCACTTCCAGTTCTACCATACTCCCACTTCTGTTTTCTGAAAAGATCCATTTTACTAAAAACTGTGGCGAGTCAAGAACAATATCACTATTGATCTTCCTGATGGTAAAAAGTTAACCCCCGTCAAAGCCCGGGATAACCCACAAACAACCATTACTGAAACATGCCTTGAGTTTATCCGGATTCTGGTTTTAAGCATCAGCCGGACAAGTCCTTATACCTCAACATCGTTAAGATATAAATTAATTCTATATACATCTAATATAGAAACAAAAGCACTAATTTATTTGGAATCAGATTCAAAATCATATAGCTGTCTCCAGTGCATATCAACAAAATGGAAAGAAGCTAATCGGCGTTACTCAACTAGGAGTGCATCCATATATGAGTAACCTGAAAGAGAAACAAGTTCTCAAAAACATTACTATCAACGGAATACCAAACACAAATATCTACATCTTCGACTTCATCGAAGAATCTTGATACTTCCAACAAATGGTTCTCTACTTTATTGTTATACCTATAACTTCTCAAAATCTGAACCTTGTATTTCTACGAAATACTTGTCCAGAACTAGAGAAGCTATGAGTAAACAGAATATAGTATGAGTACCAACCCTATTGTCCTAATGGATACCGGACAATATACAATACTTTGTACAAGTTCGTTGAGTTTAATAACTCAAACCCTGTGCATCATAGGTTGAAAAACTGTACTTTAATTAAGAAGAATTACATCGTTGTTGAATGCACCTTACCTTATCACTAACTGATACAGGTAAATGTCATAGAAACAATTTCAAAAAGTTATATCTCACTTTATAAAATAAACGTACAGATATATCAGTTTGAAATTGGTGCATAACAACGGATATTCAAAACCAAATATTTGTCGTCCGGTAAAAACCAGATGATTTCCTCAAATATCACCGATTACAACGAATTCCGATATAATGAGGATCTAATCACCAAATTTCCAATATCTTACTCCCACTCACCATCCGTAATAGCATACAGATGTGAGAAACTGATCTGGTAAATACATACCCTGGAGTCAGATTCCAATTGGGAAAACAGTTTTCAATTAATATCGCACAGTGAAACTGAAACATGAAAATGTTTCAAAAAGGGGTAACCTGGGATTCCTAGTAATGCCTCATCCATTATCCTAATTCATGACAGTAACCATATACTTACCTGCCCTCACTCCAATCCCTTTATTATGTCTTTACTTATTACCTTCTGTACACCTTCTTTAGGCTAATTGGTTTTCTTCATTCTCTACCTTTCGGCACCAGCCTATGCTTTGGAAGAAGACTATCCAATAAGCGTAATAGGTGTACTGTTCTAATCCTAGGAGCCCTCGCAACCTGAGAGAAGGTAAAGGGAAAAGACATCTAAATAATCCTATCCAATTTCTCTTGAACCGAAAACCATTCTCGAATCTGGAACGAATTCCTTCGAGTTCGTATGTAACCATACAATAGCATATCCAATGTAAGTGGATATCCGTAGTGATACGGAGTGTTCTAGAGAAATGCAAAGTGGATGTAGGAGTGGCAGGGGTATACTCGGTCTTTATCGTGAATGATGGTGGTCGCAATTTCCATTGCCATTATTCTAATCCCTTTATATGTCTTTACTCATTACCTTCTGTACACCACAGTTAGGCTTGTAGGTTTTCTTCCTTCCCTACCGTTCGACACCTACCTATGGTTTGGAGGAAGACTATCCAATAAGCTCAATAGGTATACCCTCTCCTAATCCTAGGAGCCCTCACAACCTGAGAGAAGGTAAAGAGAAAAGACAACCGAACAATCCTATTCAATCTCTCCAGAACCAGAATCCATTCTTGAATCTGGAACAAGTTCATTCGAGTTCGTATGTAACTATACGATGGATTTATCCAATGGAAGTGGATGTTCGTAGTGATACGGGGTGTTCTGGAGAAATGCAAAAGGTGATATAGAAGTGGCAATGATGTATGCGACACCGTGACATTCCAAAAGCCAAAGAGTTTTAAGAAGGTTCGGTTAACTTGGTTCATGAGTTTTAGTCAAGGGTCGAGCCATGGTCGCAGCCAAAGAGAGAGAGAAAAGAAACACTCAACATGCACTTTAACCTAGATCAGAATGGTTAATCACTTTATTTAATTAGGATGGCTCCCACTGTTTTTTTGAATTCTCCTCCAAATCCAAAGGAGAATTAGTTGGAATCACCCGAGGAGTAATCCGACTCATCAGTGGGAATCGGGATCCAACTATCATCGCATGATAACTTGATGGAAGCCACTCAAGTCACCATACTCCAGAAGGTATGCGCATACCTGGCAAGTTTCCTGTATATTTGAAACTCCCGATGTGTGTTTTTACCCCAAGCGGTTTATGACCTTGACTAGGTCAACGAACCATAAACCGCTAGTCAAGTTCAACCCGTCATTATCCTGGATTGTATTAAACCCACCCGTACGTGCCTTTGACTAGATCAACAAGGCCGCATGACTGTCCTAACCAATCACATTTAAAATGCAACAAATAAGAACCACTTAGATATTGAACACTACGCCTTGACTAGGTCAACAAACGCAGCACGAATAATAAATAATACTCGTAAGAAATGACGGAGGGCTACGGCTGGTTTTTGGCGAAAAACCTTCAACGTAATGGACTTGATATCGTTGAAAGAATCCAAGTGATTTTACAAAAGTATAGTGGCGAAAACTTTTGCTAAAGAGGTCACTCCCGGTGAAGGGATCTCGGCTCTTTCCTCATCGAATGAGGTGCAGGATATTCCAGACTGAATATCACGATGCAAAGCAAAAGGAGACGACTATAGTGAAGTTATTATGTTGACGCAAACTTTTACTCAAGGGGTCACTTCCGATGAAGGGATCTTGGCCCCTGCCTCGTCGAATGAGGTGCTGAATATTCAAAACGGAATACCACTGTGCAAAGCAAAAGAGAACGTCTGTAATGTCAGTTTTAAAAAACTTGGTTCCAACAACATCATATAGGTTTGTTTTATCCTTGCATTGATAAGAAGCAACGCAGTCCCATCAATTAATCACACCAGAAAAGAACGAAAATAAAATGTACGTATATGCCATCTGCATTCGCCACTGGGTCCCGTCATCACCCGTTAGGTTACTTAACTAACGACAGAGCGGGGACTGCGCTAGCGTGGGTGCAAAACATATACAGTATATACTAGTATATATAAATATATATATAACTTTCATCCCAGGCATGATATAAAGCAATATCACAGAAATATCACAGAAGCAACACAGAATGGTGGATTATCTGGAGCCCCGGGTTTCACTTGAGCCGTAAGTGAGACCCGACGTTCCCTGTCATGTGGATAGCCTGTGCAATGAAAACCTAGACCCCTACGAGCGCGGCAAGTTACCCGCAAAACCAAAAGCGAGGCAGCCCCCTTCAGTAACGTGAATGGGCCACCCAGCACTTCACGGAATCCGGTAACTTGAGCACCCCTCCTGGGTCATCCTATACCCCCTACTTGTGCGGAGAGTAGCCCGCCAATTCTAGAGTAAGGTCCCCTCCGTCCCAGCGCCATGAGATGAGGACCAGTTGCCCTCTAGAACCCGTCTATTCGTGCACTCCACCGCAGGGTAATCCTAGTACATAAAAGAAAATAATATAAAAGGGTGACATCGACCTCAACCCGGTCGTGCCCCAAAAGAATAATATACAAGCTGGCAGTGACGACAGTCCACATGTTGGACGCTTGTCCCGTAATATCAAATGTATAAATGAAATAAAACTGTACTAACATTGCACCCAAGCTATCCACCACGATGATCCAACCAATATCATAGCACAACACAGAACATCAACGTGAATGTTACGTTCGCAAACCCGTCTAAAAGACATATAGCAATTAGACGAGTTATACCGATCAAATGACATTCACGGTCGCAGATAATAATGTATGTACTGATATAAACATTTAAATAGTGTTAAGACATTGACTCCGAAACACCACGAATAGCCCCCGAACATCATATAACATAATATCAAAAATGGGCTAAACAAACAATACCACTGCATCAAGTTTCCAAAGACCAAACCATACCCAAAAAGCAAAGCCCAAATACCCTCATAGGGCCGGCCTCCCCGGTTTTCCCACTAATGTGCTCAGCCCAATTCGGACGAGGTGGGCTCGTGTTTGGGGTATGGTCTTCTGATCACTCATGAAGTCTTTTGCACTTGTTTGCAAAATTTTTTGAATACTTTGAAAATCGACAGAGAACACAATCTGCAGTGCATAGTTTCGGGACTGTTTTGATTTTGATACTTTTACATTGTCTAAACTAACTAGCTAAGGGTTTAAAGGGTGGCTCTGATACCATGAAGGGTTACGGCAGTGCCCCGGCCATCAAAACGTGGCCAAATGTGGAACAAAAATTTTCTAAAACCGGCGCTACCGTTACCCGATTCCCGGATCGACCTTAAACCCTAAACTAGCAAGCTAAAAAGGAAGTTAGAATGGTTATACCAAATTGATCCGTGTCCTTTGATCTTCATTCAAGCTCCTAGCGGTTCCTTGACGAAGTTTGGTTGCCGGTCTTCCTCCATCTCCGATGATCCACCTGAGGGAAACGACGCAAGCTCCAGCCTAGACGAACGAGGAAACCGATGCTCCAAAGTTGCTAGCGATGGAGAGTCGAGGTGTAGTAGTGTGTCACTATGTTTTTCTCTCTATTCATGAGCTCAAGAGAGCATCCATAGAAGATGAATGGAGTAAGGAAACTTTGGCATGAACTCAGGAAATTGGCTAAGTTATTTTTGAAAACATGAGAGAGTGAGAGAGTGAGGAGGCTAGTGTTGTGATAAATTATGAACCAAAAATAAAATCAAATCCCACTCAATAAGTGGCCGGCCCCCCCTCTCTCTCCCATCAAAAAAAATATCTCACCAATTTGTAATAAACAAATCCAACCCATACCTCAAGCCCATGCCTCTGCCATGTCACCCCCTCCACCTCATTATGAAGACAAATGATTTTTCTAAAAAGGAAAATCAATAATGAGGTGGTAAATTTTCTAGAAGCCATTCCGTATAAAATACGGAATACTTCCCGGACATGTATCGAAATACATATACACGTATTCGTATAAAAATACGAATAGCCAAGAGAGAAAATAAATAGCAAACAGTAATACTAGAATACATATATATAAATATATATGTAAATTATTAAATCAAAACCTGATTTAATAATCTGGCTTAATCCTAAGCCGCTAGTGTTAACAACCGTCCGATTAAAGTCTGTGCCGCACATGCACATATGTAATCGGACACCTGTATGTATCAGCATACCTCATGTACACCATTCGCCTAAACCCTGAAAACCCTCTGTGTGGGACTCTAAAGACTCGTCAATACGCTGACAGTGGGTTTAACCACGAGCACGTCAGCGGCACTAGCTGTATGTAACGGCTACCCAGGTATTGAGCGAAAGGGAGGCCGACGAGCAAACTCATCCTAAACCCCTATTGAGCTTGACAGTGACAATATCCGTACAGTCCGGTCTGTTCGTCTAAGAATATCGCATATCGAGTCTAGGGGGTGGATAAAGTCAGACCCCTAACAACGCGATATTTAGTGTCGGCATATAACCCATCACCACCTGAGAAACTATCGATCCTGGATCGGTAATTCTCGTTCACCATGGCCATGGATTTCTGATGATGGTCACCCGTGCACAACGCAACATCAACCCCCAATACCGGGAGATACGAATCCCCGACGATCCGATCACTGCCTCCATGTGGCTCGGGACTGTACCCAACTAAAACCTGTTTACACGACTCCTTTGAGCCGTGGTAGGGTAGTAATCAAAGCACAGTAGGAACTCACACGAGACAAATGACGATCTCAGGTTGACAGACCAACCTGTTCACATGTCACCTGGGAACTGCTATCTGACAATAGGTATAATACCAACTAGCAGGTTCCCGGCGAGTCCATCCAGTGTACTCAATAACCCAATGAGCACCTGTATACTATCTTAGGTGAACAAACTAACACCAATGGCTTGTGAGATCTGGCCACCGCCCCTCGTCGGGGTCTCCATCAGTATACACTAGTCTACACTGGAGTATCGAAGCCCATTCTCGATACTCCCACGACTAGGGACATTTAAGGATGTGCTTATAGACCCCCAGCTCCCACGAATATGATCGCCATCATAATACTGGTAGTCAAGCAAGAATCCTATGGGCTCTATCAACATGATGATAAAGACAAGCCGGATAGCATACTATCATCTCAGGTAAGACTGTTCTATCGGTATAGGTCCTCACTCAGTCATCATAATCACATGTCCGCGACTATGATAATTGCCTTTGTAAGTCCGTGTTGCCCACCCCGGTGCTTACGGGGAGGCGGAAAACACAATAAAAATTTGATTTTTATCAACTATAGGCAACATGGACTATGCTTTAAGGATCTTTGCTAAACATAAACTTGCTAACCCTAACTACAAAGTAGCTAAGTGATGGAAAGGTTATACCTTGAGCTCAAAGTCCTTCTCTCCTTGCTCCTTGGAATGGTTGAAAGAGTTCACCTTGCTTGTCTTCTCCCGTCAAAGAACGATCCACCCGAAAGCCACTACCTTTAGCTTCAACTCCAAGCTAGGAGTAACTAGAGTGCAAGAAATGCTAAGACTTGAACCCTAGAAAAGAGTAGAGAGGATCAAGTGAAGGTTTTTCTCAAGCTTTTTGTTTCTCAACACATGAGAGGGAGAGAGCTTGAGGGATAGGATGAGTAAGAGAGAGAAATAGAATGAGAGAATGAATTATTAGTGAGCCATTCTCACTAATATGTGTGGATAATTTTAATTGGATAATTAGCTTGAAAATTGTCATGATAAATCATGACATGACCATTATCATTTCAATTTTGCAAAGATCAAAGAGCATCTTCCAAATGAAATGATTATGGTCAAGTTGTCAACATGGTCAACAAGTCAATGAAGTCAAATTGTCAACAACAACCATGCACAATTATTAAGCTAATTATCAATTAACAATAATCCACACAAAATCAATAGGGTTAATAAAATGACAAAAGCCATTAACCCTAAACAAGGTCCTCTCCCCCAATCTCAAGCAACTGTGCATACGCACCCGCATTCGTGATCCGAGGAACACGAATACTCTGAGAAAAACCAATCTCAAAACATATACTAGGATCCGGCTTAAACCAAAGCCCGCTAGTATAAACTGTCCGGACAGCAAACGTGCACAAGTGCGCGGATGCGAACGAACCCTGTCGCAAAACCATGCGACCTCTACTCGTTTTGCCTAAAGGCGAATAGCTCTCTGTGTGGGACTCTAAAGACTCGACACTACGCTGGCAGTGGGTTTAACCACAGACCGCAAGCGGCACTAGCTGTACGTAACGGTCCCCAGGTAGATGTCGATAAGAAGACTGACGAGGTGAACCCCATCTGCACTCCTACTGAGCCTGTATGTGACAGTCTCCGTACAGTCCGGTCTGTTCGTCTGATACATCGCATGGCGGGCCTAGGGGGGCGGTGAACGTCAGTCCCCTAATAGCGGTACAAGTCGTGTCGGAGTGTAGCCCAGAACACCCTGAGATAACACTGGAAACCTACCAGTATATCTCGCTTGCCCTGGCCAGGGACTACTCGTGTAATGGCTCTCCTGGACACAGCGCGATGTCAACCCCCAATACCCGGAGAGACGAATCCTGTCTAACCGTCACTGCCTCCAAGTGCTTCGGGACTGCACCCAAAAACTACCTGTTTGCACGACTCCTTTGAGTCGTGGTAGGGTAGTAATCAAAGTGCAGTGGGAACACACTCGAGGCGAAGTGACAGTGTCAAGTCAGCGGACTAAGCTGTACTCATGTCACCTGGGAACTGATAACTGACGATAGGTATATTACCAACCAACAGTTCCCGACGAGTCCTGTCCAGTGTACTCGTAACCTAACGAGCACCCGCATACTATCCCAAGTACGACGTACTAACGGCTGTGGGACAGACCGTCTCCCACACTGGGATGAGAAGCGCATACGCTAGTCTACTCCGGAGTATCGATGCCCTGTCTCGATAGTCCAACGACCAGGGACCTGTATAAGGATGTGCTTATAGATTACCCAGCTCCCACGAGTGCGAGCGCCATCACAACGCTGGTAATCAAGCAAAGATCCTAAGGGCTCTACTAATATGTATATCCGCAATATGCTAAAAGAAACACATGCACATATTAAAGCAGAGACAAACCAAGTAGCATACTACCATTTCGAGCAAGATTGTATATACAACTGTGAATATCCCAAGCTTCCATCAAGTAATATACAAACTAGTATGATACAGTAATGGCCTCTAGGGCATATACACTAACAATCTCCCACTTGCACTAAGGCCATGTACTGGCGTATCGAAGACCTATCATCTCGATCAGCCGCTCGAACTGAGTCTGGGGTAGGGCCTTCGTGAGTGGATCTGCAGTGTTATTCTCCGTATTAACTCTCTTTACCTCGATCTCCTGGCGATCTATGATCTCCCTGATCAGGTGGTACCGCCTCAAAATGTGCCTGGACTTTTGATGGGACCTGGGTTCCTTCGCTAAAGCTATAGTTCCGTTGTTGTCGCAATACAGCGGTATTGGATCAACAATGGTAGGAACCACCTGAAGCTCTGTGAGGAACTTCTTCATCCAGACTGCTTCCTTTGCGGCATCGCAAGCAGCTATGTACTCCGCTTCCATTGTTGAGTCTGCAACGGTCTCCTGCTTGGAACTCTTCCAGCAAACCGCCCCTCCATTGAGGGTAAAGATATAACCCGACATGGACTTAGAGTCATCCTTGTCACTCTGGAAGCCGGAGTCAGCAAAGGCCTCGAGCTGGAGGTCTTTTCCGCCATACACCAAGAACATCTCCTTAGTCCTTCTCAGGTACTTGAGAATGTTCTTTACCGCTATCCAGTGTTTCTCCCCTGGGTTTGACTGATACCGGCTTACAACGCTCAATGCGTATGCTACATCTGGTCTGGTACACAACATCGCATACATTATAGAGCCTACCGCAGAAGCGTAGGGTATAATGGACATGCGATCCCTTTCCAAATCAGTCTTGGGGGACATCTCTTTGGAGAGGGTGATCCCGTGACAAGCCGGTAGATTACCGCGCTTGAAATCTTCCATACTGAACCTTTTCAGTATGGTGTCAATGTACCTTGACTGTGAAAGTCCCAACATCCTCTTAGATCTATCACGATAGATCTGCATCCCCAGAATGTAGTTGGCATCGCCCAGGTCCTTCATGGAGAACCTCTGTGACAAGAATCCTTTGACTGACTGTAGCATAGGAATATCATTTCCTATTAGGAGAATGTCATCCACGTACAAGACGAGGAATACCACAGTTCTCCCTACAATCTTACTGTAAATGCATGGTTCATCTGGGTTTTTGATAAAGTCGAATTCTTTGACAGTATCATCAAAGCAGATGTTCCAACTCCGCGATGCCTGCTTAAGTCCATAGATGGACTTTAGCAACTTGCACACTCTACCGCTGCTCCCACTCTGATTGAATCCCTCCGGCTGATCCATATAGACGCACTCTTCCAAATTTCCATTTAGGAAAGCCGTCTTTACGTCCATCTGCCAGATTTCATAATCGTGGAAGGCAGCAATGGCAAGTAGGATCCGAATGGATTTCAGCATAGCCAATGGAGAAAAGGTCTCGTCATAGTCCAAACCAGGTTTTTGACGAAAACCCTTTGCTACAAGTCTAGCTTTATAGGTCTCAACCTGCCCATCTACACCAATCTTCTTTCTGAAGATCCATTTGCAGCCTACGGGTTTTACCCCTTCTGGTGTAAAGTCCAAAGTCCAAACTTTGTTGGTGTACATGGACTCCATCTCGGCCCGCATTGCATCTAGCCATTTTACCGAGTCGCCGCTCTGGATGGCCTGCTGGAAGCTAGTAGGCTCACCATAATCCATGGTGCAATCCTCTCTATCCCCGTCTATGAGAAAACCGTAGTATCTCTCGGGCGGATGAGATTGCCTACTACTTCTGCGGAGTGGCGCTGGGATATCCGGTTCTCTTGAAACTTCTGGTTCTTCCAAGCTTTCAGTAATAGCTTGTGGTTCTGGAATTTCTTCCAGTTCTATTGCGCTCCCACTTATCTGATTTTCTAAAAATTCAGTTTCCAAGAAGTGGGCATGCTGAGAAACAAAAACCTTTTGTTCCTCTGCGGAATAGAAAAGATACCCCCTGGAGTTCTTCGGGTATCCCACAAACTTACACAGTACTGAACGTGCCTCGAGCTTGTCCGCATGCTGCTTTTTTACAAAAGCTGGACATCCCCATGTCTTAAGGTACTTGAGACAGGGTTTCTTCCCACTCCACATCTGTTATGGGGTGGTAGGCACAGTCTTGGTTGGAGCCTTGTTCAAGAGATATGCAGCTGTTTCTAGTGCATAACTCCAGAAGGATCGCGGCAACTCAGCCTTACTCATCATGGAACGAACCATATCCAATAGGGTTCGATTCCTCCTTTCCGATACACCGTTGTGTTGCGGTGTGTATGGGGGAGTAAGTTGAGAGAGAATTCCATTCTCTTTTAAGAAGCCCAGAAACTCGGCACTTAAGTATTCTCCTCCTCGATCCGATCTTAGGATCTTGATACTTTTGCCTGTTTGTTTTTCAACTTCATTCTTGTATTCTTGAAATTTCTCAAAGGCCTCGGATTTGTGCTTCATCAAGAAGACATGCCCATACCTAGAGAAATCATCGGTGAAAGTAATGAAGTATGAATAACCACTTCGCGCATGTGTAGACATTGGACCACACACATCACTGTGTATGAGTCCCAAGAGCTCGCTTGCTCTTTCTCCGTGTCCAGTGAATGGAGTCTTTGTCATCTTTCCCATGAGACAAGATTCACAAGTGGCATAAGACTGATACTCAAACGGATTCAAGTATCCCTCTTTATGCAACTTTGTTAACCGTGTCTCATTAATGTGACCCAGTCTACAATGCCATAAGAAAGCCTGATTTGTTTCCGGAGACTTTCTTTTAAGTGTGTTCTGGACACTGAAGATCTGAGCTTGATTCAATACGTATATCCCGTTTTGTAATGTACCTGACCCAATCAGAACTTGATTTAGGTGGATGTTAACTACATCTCTTACAAAAGTAAAATCATATCCTTCCTTAGAAATTAAGGATACAGATATGATATTACATGTCGCACCTGGTACATAAAAACAGTTACGCAGAATCAATATCTGCCCAGTTGTCAGTCCTAGATGATATTCCCCTACGGATTCAGCATACATGCTCATTCCGTTAGCAACCCTGAGAGTCATATCACCTTTCCTGATAACCTTACGGTTTCTCAAAGCCTGTAACGAATTACAGATATGAGATCCTGATCCGGTATCCAATACCCAGGATGTAGGGTTAACTGACATACAGTTCTCAATCACAAACACACCCGAAGCCGAAGCCACAACATGCTTCGAATTCTGGCTACTGGCTTTACAAGCCCTGCAATCCTTCTGTCCATGTTCATTCCCGTAACAATAGGAACATCCTTCTTTTACTACATCTGTTCCTGAAACTTCTGCCCTTCCCTTTCTTTCTACTTCCCTAGTTTCCTTTAGGGTAGTAGACAGAGACTGTTGAACTGAGTCAGCATCTGACCTGTTCTTCAACGTGGTCTTCAGGTCCGAGAGCTCAATAGAGCTGGTCTCTGTAAGGACGTTGCCCCCTACAGATGACCCGATAGCCAACCTCGCTGGAAGCAATTCGTTCGAGGTCTCATATCTTGCGATACGAGATTGCTCTCTATATAAAACTTTGTTATGGAGGAAGATAGAAGCTGAGTCCATCTTCTCGTGCTGCCTCTGATATATACCATCAACTGAGGCTAACACGAGGCACTTGGCTTTCGCACAGACTTCTCCCGATGTGCTACGAATATCAATATCCGTGACAGGGGAAACTGGACCTGAGACGGCAGGGGTTGGATCAGTTAAGTGGTGTCCCAGCTTGTCCTGGGCAATGGACATCTGGACAGACCTTTGCCAGTCAAAACAGTTAGATTCAGTCATCTTATTATCTAGATGTAACCTAGGTGTGGTCACTGGGTCGCTGCAATTAAGAGAGAGAGAAGAAAACACTTAGCATGATGCTCTTGCAAGTTTAGAGTGGTTTTTAGTTTGTCTAAACTGGATGGCTCCCACTGTTTCTCGAATCCCTTCTCAAACCATAAAGAAAAGGATTAGCCGGGATCATTCTCACCGTACAATACTTGCTTAATCGTTCAGCCAGGCCAGTGTCGGTACTTCGAGGGAGGTTTTCCAACGCTTTCGCGAAGTTCCTTAATTAAGTAACCTCTTTTCCCTGTGGGCGTAGCCCCGCTAACACCTTTCTAGGCACCTACTAGGTTTATAGTATTGATCGTTAAGTGAGAGTTTTCCTGAGGAGTAGCATATACTCACAGTAGGATCGGGATCCAAATATCATTGCGTGATAAAATCGAAGGAATCCTACCAGAATCATCACACTCCAAATGGTATGCAACGCTAGCAAGTTTCAGTACTTATGAAACTCCCGATGTGGATTTTTGCCCCATGCTCTTATGACCTTGACGAAGGTCAACAAATCATAAGTCACATGTCAAGTTCTACCCGTCATTATCCAGGTTAATTTGAACCCACCCGTACATACCCTTGACGAAGGTCAACAAGGTAGTACGACTGTCCCAAACCAACGCATCTATCTATGCTACATATGAACACCCAACAGCTACCAATCACTATGCCTTGACGAAGGTCAACAAACATAGCTTGAATACTATTGAATATTCATACGAAACGACGGAGGGCTACGGATGGTTTTGGCGAAACCGTGAACGTAGTGAACTTGATCTAATCGATGGAACGAGATAGCTTTTAAAAAGGAGTGGTTCAAGCTCCGCGTTTAAACGTTTAGTTTTGAAAAGAACCGAGTGGTTTTCAAAGTGTTCCAATCGACTTTTACTTGGTTTATTTCTTGCATTAGTTCTTTTAATGCGTCCCATCATTTAATCCTACCATTGCAGAAAACAACCAAAATATGACGTACGCTTATGCCATTCGCATTCGCCACGGGGCCCCGTCATCACCCGTTAGGTTACTTAACTAACGACAGAGCGGGGGCTGGGCTAGCGCGGCTGTAAAACATAAGCAACGCCTAAATAGTTATTATAAATAAATATATAGCAATGATAGACATTACAGATCACAGATGAATACATTGGATATACTAGGAATCCGCAATGCGTTCGAGCCTGCAACGCAAAGCGGATTACACGGTCGCGGTGAATAGCCAAAACCCCACCCAAGACCCCTACGGGTGCGGCAAACTACCCGCCAAGCACCCGAAGCGAAGCAACCCCCCTCACCACCGTGAGTAGGCCACTCGGCACTTCGAGATACCCGGTAGTTTGTGCACCCCCTCCATGGGTCTATCCTAGGAGCAAAAACAGTAAAAAGAATTATACAATGACGGCTACAACCCCGACCCGGTTGTGCGGTCATACAAATAAAATTATTACATCAATTTACATGTTACAAATGAATGAAAGAAAAAAAAACGCTCATCTCACATCCAACCCGGCTATTCACCCGCGACGATCCAATCCATTCATATCCACAAACCAATAACAATCACAGATCACAGAGATGTATAACCCCGACTAATCGACTTATAGCGATTAGCCGACGTTCAATACATATAAGCATCACAGATATAACCGATATAGTTAAAGTGTAGTGAAGTTCCGAAAAAATACGGAATTATAGGACCCCAAAAGGAAATTTCTTTTCTGGAAAATCTGGGTACATATAATATATATCAAAAATCCCAAAACCAACACAGACAAACACTGCACGAAAAACGATGCACAGAAGACGACAAACCGCGGCTCTTCCGCGGCACATGCCTACCTCGTGCGGCGGAAGCGCGGCGGTTTGAACGAATTACTGCATCGTTTTTCTTGGGTGTTCATACAAAACCCTGAGACGAATTTACAGGTATAAAGTTTTTCATTTTGACCAGGAAACATTTTAACAGAAACTTGGATTTTGAAAAAGTTTGGTTTTTGGGTTTTTCGGTTTCGAAACTTCGTTACACTTAACTACTCAGCTAGTTTAGGTTTAGTTAGGCTCTGATACCACTGTAAGTCCGTGTTGCCCACCCCGGTGCTTACGGGGAGGCGGAAAACACAATAAAAATTTGATTTTTATCAACTATAGGCAACATGGACTATGCTTTAAGGATCTTTGCTAAACATAAACTTGCTAACCCTAACTACAAAGTAGCTAAGTGATGGAAATGTTATACCTTGAGCTCAAAGTCCTTCTCTCCTTGCTCCTTGGAATGGTTGAAAGAGTTCACCTTGCTTGTCTTCTCCCGTCAAAGAACGATCCACCCGAAAGCCACTACCTTTAGCTTCAACTCCAAGCTAGGAGTAACTAGAGTGCAAGAAATGCTAAGACTTGAACCCTAGAAGAGAGTAGAGAGGATCAAGTGAAGGTTTTTCTCAAGCTTTTTGTTTCTCAACACATGAGAGGGAGAGAGCTTGAGGGAGAGGATGAGCAAGAGAGAGAAATAGAATGAGAGAATGAATTATTAGTGAGCCATTCTCACTAATATGTGTGGATAATTTTAATTGGATAATTAGCTTGAAAATTGTCATGATAAATCATGACATGACCATTATCATTTCAATTTTGCAAAGATCAAAGAGCATCTTCCAAATGAAATGATTATGGTCAAGTTGTCAACATGGTCAACAAGTCAATGAAGTCAAATTGTCAACAACAACCATGCACAATTATTAAGCTAATTATCAATTAACAATAATCCACACAAAATCAATAGGGTTAATAAAATGACAAAAGCCATTAACCCTAAACAAGGTCCTCTCCCCCAATCTCAAGCAACTGTGCATACGCACCCGCATTCGTGATCCGAGGAACACGAATACTCTGAGAAAAACCAATCTCAAAACATATACTAGGATCCGGCTTAAACCAAAGCCCGCTAGTATAAACTGTCCGGACAGCAAACGTGCACAAGTGCGCGGATGCGAACGAACCCTGTCGCAAAACCATGCGACCTCTCATCGTTTTGCCTAAAGGCGAATAGCTCTCTGTGTGGGACTCTAAAGACTCGACACTACGCTGGCAGTGGGTTTAACCACAGACCGCAAGCGGCACTAGCTGTACGTAACGGTCCCCAGGTAGATGTCGATAAGAAGACTGACGAGGTGAACCCCATCTGCACTCCTACTGAGCCTGTATGTGACAGTCTCCGTACAGTCCGGTCTGTTCGTCTGATACATCGCATGGCGGGCCTAGGGGGGCGGTGAACGTCAGTCCCCTAATAGCGGTACAAGTCGTGTCGGAGTGTAGCCCAGAACACCCTGAGATAACACTGGAAACCTACCAGTATATCTCGCTTGCCCTGGCCAGGGACTACTCGTGTAATGGCTCTCCTGGACACAGCGCGATGTCAACCCCCAATACCGGGAGAGACGAATCCTGTCTAACCGTCACTGCCTCCAAGTGCTTCGGGACTGCACCCAAAAACTACCTGTTTGCACGACTCCTTTGAGTCGTGGTAGGGTAGTAATCAAAGTGCAGTGGGAACACACTCGAGGCGAAGTGACAGTGTCAAGTCAGCGGACTAAGCTGTACTCATGTCACCTGGGAACTGATAACTGACGATAGGTATATTACCAACCAACAGTTCCCGACGAGTCCTGTCCAGTGTACTCGTAACCTAACGAGCACCCGCATACTATCCCAAGTACGACGTACTAACGGCTGTGGGACAGACCGTCTCCCACACTGGGATGAGAAGCGCATACGCTAGTCTACTCCGGAGTATCGATGCCCTGTCTCGATAGTCCAACGACCAGGGACCTGTATAAGGATGTGCTTATAGATTACCCAGCTCCCACGAGTGCGAGCGCCATCACAACGCTGGTAATCAAGCAAAGATCCTAAGGGCTCTACTAATATGTATATCCGCAATATGCTAAAAGAAACACATGCACATATTAAAGCAGAGACAAACCAAGTAGCATACTACCATTTCGAGCAAGATTGTATATACAACTGTGAATATCCCAAGCTTCCATCAAGTAATATACAAACTAGTATGATAAAGTAATGGCCTCTAGGGCATATACACTAACAGCCTTGAGGGCGCTATAGCCAACACCTTCCCCGTCGAGCTCCGGGCCACCAAGCCTCGTCTCCACCGCCGTGGCCAAGCCAAAGTTTAGCCGTAGCTAGTCATGTCGTGCTCGTATTGTACCATAGCCAAGCCTCGCTGTGGCCATACCTGTGCCGTTGTTGTTGTCTCTATCGTGATTGTCAAATCGTCTTTAGGCAAGTGAAAGCCCGATCACTTGCTCTACATGCTATTACTACACTAAATGGATTGATAAGTTTTAAATCGTAATAATATTATTTTATATATCCGCGTCATCATAATCACTGCGTTGTGAACCTATAACCCATCATTAATGACTACAGTGGTTAGAACGTGAACATGGAATAACTATTGTTTTAATTGATTAGATTAAACGGACTCTTTCGTTGGAAACCCGTACACTAGTTAAAGTGCTCGACACAAAATCCTAGACCAAACATACCTTAAAAT
This sequence comes from Agapanthus africanus, assembly GCA_030015575.1. Classification (NCBI taxonomy): domain Eukaryota; kingdom Viridiplantae; phylum Streptophyta; class Magnoliopsida; order Asparagales; family Amaryllidaceae; genus Agapanthus; species Agapanthus africanus. Next base: position 122,991,320 of record CM057344.1, read on the forward strand.
GATGGAACTTGTGATCATTAAACTCTTTTTACTATTGACGATTATCCTGTAGAAATTTGGTAGAAAATTTACATCGTTTCACCCAGTAAATATTACCCCCGATAACCTTTGCGAAAGCTAAATTTTTACCGAATATGCTAGACTGTTAAATTCATAATAAATTATTTATATATCAGATCTTAGCGTTTCATGGCTCGTATCGAAGCCAACAGATAAACCTATAGCACAACATATTTTATCTCTAAATTTTAATAAGTTATTACAACAAATACTGAGGTGATTCATAGCTCTGGACTGCAGTCCAGAGGAGGAATCTATGCCTTTACTTGTTTTAGAGCGCTTATTTCTCACTGTTTAAATGCGCAAGTGTGCGGAACCATACATAGAAGCATAAGGAATTTAATTATATTTCTAACGGTACTGATGTCATTGAATTCCAGTGTTGTATGATATTTATAAAATATTTTACACTGTTGATAGGTACGGCTGATTACTGCAGTATCCGTTTTTATGTAGTAATAGTAAACTGAGCATAACTCCTAGCACACGATGGCTATTTCTGATTCATGTTATACGTTGAACTCCTGACTGATAACCCTAAAATACATTGAACTGTAGAAATGCCTAAATGTGACTGTAACTAGGGGTAAAACACGTTTTGAAATGGGCTTTCAATTCAGAAACTGTAATTCCAGCAGTGAACACCCACATTTAAACAACTGTATCTCCCAAACCAGAAACCTGATTAATGCAAAACATATTTTTCTGTACAGATAATTAAATATACTGTTTACACCTCTTATATTGTTTCGCCAAATTATGCACATGTGATTTAATGTGATTTTCCTAATCCAGACGACATCTGCTGCTCATATATTACTAGTAGTGCATTTTACTGTATCTCCATCATATTGAATGACTGTTATACCCCCAGTAATTTATTAACATTGCATCAATACCCTAGCGACTGTTTTTAGATTTCCGAAATGTTAGTGACTGGATTGTGGCAAGTACATTAGCGTGAACGAATAGTGATCATGACACGTACTTGTACACAATCAGCGCAACCATATAATTATTGCATTGTCGAAGTCTGTGTGACGTATATAAGTGTAATTATAACTGAAATGGGACGGTTATGCAAGCACTTATATTAGTATCATAAATAAGATATTGGGGAATGCACACTTGTCTAAAGTATTGGCCTGCTCATGCTTGATGGAGACCGGTTTCCAATTCTAGAGCAGACTTGTTATGGCTAGCCGGTATTTTGGTTCATGGTTAGATCTTGAAGTAGACTGTAGGTGTTGGGATAGTTCGAGTGTAAGTTCGGTCAACATAATCTCAGGGTCCCATTACATGAGTGTGTACTGAATACAGGAGAGGGCCCCTTAGTGTCCCATTACATGAAAGCGTATTATTAATTGTTATTGAATACATGAGAGGGCCATGTGTTTCTAATGGTCGACTCTTACGCTCAAACTGACGATAAGATAGTGACATGAATATTGAGACCTAGAGATTGATATAATTAGTGACATGGATGTTAGGGTAAAAATTTGCACCCCGGTTGACCGAGTCAAAGTCAAGGTCAACCCCAAGCTAGGTGGGCCCAAGCCCAGGTCAAGCGGGCCCATGCCCAAGTCGAGCCCGCGGCCAGCCTTCCCATGCCAACAAAAAAATCATGTAATAAATAAATTTTTTTGTAATTTTTTATACATGAATGTATGCAAAATGGGCATAAAGCCAATATTTTGTAAGCTCATGGCTTATGTGCAAAAATGAAATGGCACATGAGCCATGGTATAAGCAAAATGCCATTTTGTGAAGCCCAAGGGGCTATATGTAAATATGTAAGCCTATAAAAGGCAACATGATGATGAATAAAGTAATACTTTTTCATTCCCCCAAAAACTAGGGTTCTTTGTGCCTCCTGCTTCTTCTCCAAGGTTCTAAACCTTCTCATTCCTTTTGAATTAAATCAAGAGTTTTACTCTTTCTTTTTCCAAAACTAGGTAGTTTTCCACCATAAAACCCACAAAGGGAAACTCAGATCTCCCATCAGATCTCAAAAAGGAGTGATTTTTAAAATCTCCTACTTCTTGATCTTCAAGATCTGGCCAAACAACAGGAGGAAGAAGAAGAACCCCCTTCATCAGCTTCAAAACATCCTAGGAGTTTAACTCCATACACACACATATATATATATAATAAATATTTTCTTTCTGAAGCATAGCTTCTGGTTCTGGGACTAAAAGCCCCTTTTTCTCGCCGGCGCCTAAGCGCTCAAGCGCCGAGCGCCGAGCGCCCACGTGCCAACACGTGGCGCGCTAGCACTCGAGCGCAGAGCGCCCACATGCCGACACATGGCGCGCTGGCGCTCGAGCGCCCTACGCTCAAGCGCAAAGCGCCCACGTGCCGACACGTGGCGCGCTTGCGCTCCAGCGCCCTATGCTCAAGCGCAAAACGCCCATGTACCGACACGTGGCGCGCTTGCGCTCAAGTGCCCAGCGCTCCAGCGCAAAGCGCCCACATGCCGAGACGTGGCGCGCTAGTGCCTGAGCGCACAGCACTCAAGGCGCTGACCCCACGCATACTTTGGATGCCCTTTCCCTTTTTTTTATTTTATATATATGTATATATAAATACACACACACACACATACTCTACAACACTCTCCCTCCAAAAAAATTTTTTGGGCTGGGGCACTGCCCTGCACCCCGCAAGGGGGCTGCTAGCCCCCTTGACCCCCAGCCCGCTATCCGGGTAGCGGGACCCCCGTAAAAACTCTGCGTGGCTCCCGATATATCCAAACCCCCCTCCAAAACAAATCACACGTACACTGCACATTGAGTTCGCATGACCAGTTTAACCCGTTAATCGGAGGTTCCCTCGCCCCAAAGACGAGGGGTAATTAACGGCAGCTTAGTCCGCGGCTGCCGGAGATTCGGATCCCCACAATCAATAAACCCCCGCTTACCCTAGGTAGGGGGAATCTGTAGTACGCCTAACAAGCGCGCGCGTATTCCCATCTCAATGGGGTGACGTAAAACACCCTATAATGGACTTGCTTCGGATTACTGATCTGATACTCATGCTATAGTGTTTACCTGTGCATGCTATTTCATGCTCATATCTTTAACTTATGTATGATATTTCATGTTTATTATTATTGCACATATTATATATTGCTATTGTGTCGCTCTGACGACCGAGTATGTATGCTCTGTAACACCCTAGTGCATTTATACGATATTTTATTTGGGGTTTTTCAAATCTTGCGACAACTTCTTATTTATTATTGTTTTGGGTGCGGATAATGCATTGGGTAATTGTGGTTAGTATCCGACCCGATCCGCATGCTTGAAACCCATCATGGTTCAAGATTGCGTCATATATTTGCTAGTACAGAGGATCCGTGCACATCTAGATTCGATACATACTTATATGATATATTTATCCGCATATCTGTTAAATAATACAAATAATAGCCAGATAGCATATTTTGATATCTAGCATGGCATGTTATCATACCCCATATCATATGTTTGCATCCATACATCGTGCTCATGTCCAGTTTGATAAAACAGACTCGTTTGGATCGCCACGTGTATTTACGTAGATCCGTACTTGGGGTATGTATTTTTATTAACCATGCATCACATTATGGTTTTAAATTATAAGTATATTCTCCATATTTTAAAACTAGATTTTTAGAAGAGATCCGGGTATTTTTCGGAGTAGTTTGATATTAGATGTTTAAATCCAAATATAAATATTATAATATTTTTTATATATTACATTTCATAATATATATATATATATATATATATATATATATATAATAAATCATATTCACTTTCTCTCTCTATTCTCTCGCATTTTCTCTCTCTCTCTCTCCCCCTATATATATTTTTAACTCTATAATATTTAAACACCTCACCTCTCTCTCTTCGTTCTTTCTTCTTCCTCTGCCCCGCCGCGAGAAACCTAAAAACCCTAGCTCTTCCTCGTTGCCAACCCTCGTCGTCGACCCCGACCTTATCACCTCACCACCCTCGTCTCCTCACCCTTATCATCGCCACCTCCACCACCTCGTCTCCTTCTCCATCCCTGAGAACCCACAAACCCTGACCAGAGAACCCAAGAAACCCTCACCAAGCCATTGCCGCCGATCACCAAACCTCGTCGTTGACCTTACCCCTACCTCGTCCACACCACCTCCACTTCCTACTCTCCTTCTCCATCCACGAGCACCCTGCATACCTATCTCCGCAACCCATGACCCCCTACAGCAACCTCCCGTGACCCAATCTCTCACTGGAGACCTCACCGTTGTCACTCTCTTCACTACCTCACCTCCTTCTCCGATCCCCCACACCGCAAACCACCACCACCATCAACCCTGCATTCCCAACCCTGACAGCAACCAAGAAACCCATTGCCCCCTTATCGCCGACGGCAACCCACCATCGTCACCGTCACCTTACCTCTGTTCTCTCCACCTATAACCCAACAGCCACAACCACCGGTCTTCTTCTTCTTCTTCCTTCCTTTCTCTCTTTCTCTCTTTCTTTCTTGTTTTCTTGATTCTTCAGGCCGTCTCGCCGGAGTCGCACGCGTTGCCGACGATCCGGACGACCCAGTCATCATCGTCGTCCAGCATAGTCATCACGTCGCATCATTGTTCAGCCAGGTCCAGTCCTGCACACACGTAGTTTGCATCGCGACGTTATCCAACATCGGACGTAGCATCCGTATCCCGACGTAAGATCTGATCAAGAAAGTTTGAAACTTGCAACATGCTATATTATTATATCAATATTTATATGAATAAGAATAGTGCATGTGTTTTATTATTCAGCAAATACTACAGATTTACAGATTTGTAGCATCCGTCTGTATCCGTACCGATAATAGCATATCTAGTCGCATGCCAAAATATCATGATATCATTATACTACTATACCAGTACAACATGTTATCTAGTTTGCATCATACATGGTAATGGATGTATAATGGTTATTACAGATAGATAAATATGCATCCTGGCATCAGTTGTGGTTACCGTGTTCCGATATTAATTACAGTTTCACATTGGGTGTATATTTGGTTGATATGCATTACATGACATGTTCATGACACACTACTTGACTTGTTACTTGGATCTTATTACTAATGCCAATAATATTGACGTGTTGTCCTGATGGATGTGACTTGTTGTCCTGACGGACGTGGTAGACAAGAACTGTACATACTTGATTCTGTGTTGGCATTAAATCTATATTGGCAATACCTGATTTGAACACAAACCTGGAGGAAAAGGGGAAATCAATAATATAACCGAAACGTAACACAAGAGGATATTATTACTTGTTTGCCATTTTTCCGGGCGTTACGGAATAATTACTTGTTTGCCGTTTTTCCGGACGTTACGAAATAATTACTTGTTTGCCGTTTTTCCGCGCGTTACGGAATAATTACTTGCTTGCCGTGTTTCCAGGCGTTACGGAATAAATACTGTTACCATGGTCCCATGGGGAATGAACGGGATATATACTGTTGGTTTACGATGAGAATTACATTAATTGATTTCAAAGACTTTTAAAATAGATAACCTAGAAGCACAGTTTTAAGTTACACATCACACATCACATACATACATATACCTCACTGTTTCATATCTGTGTTATTTATTTATATTCATGGTTACTTATATCGTAATATCCTGGATTATCACTGTTATTTGATATCTATGACGCACTGAAGTCTGGGTTTTGTTAGTTATATGTATGCCCTAGAGGCCATTACTGTACATGTGATGTATATTATAGTGGATGCTTGGACATATATAGGGAGGACTTTCTTGCTCGATATGATAGTATGCTATCTGGTTGCTCTTTATCTTAACATGTGGACTTGTATTTGTTTACTGTCTTGCTTTCACATGTTGATAAAGCCCTTAGGATATGTACTTGACTACTAGGACTATGATGCAGATCATACTAGTTGGGCCAGTGTAGTCAACGAGTACATCCTATAACTGTTCCTAGTCGAGGGAGTATCGAGACAGGGCATCGATACTCCAGAGTAGACTAGCGTATACGCATCTTGACCCATATGATGGGCGATGGATGATCCCATATCTATCGGTGTTTGACATCAAAGATGGTGTATGGGTGTTCAGTGGAGACTGGGTATACTGAACAGACTCGCCGAGAACTCATAGATGGTATTATACCTATCGTCGGATAGCAGTTCTCTGGTGACACTGGTACAGGTTAGTCTGTAGACCCAAGATCGTCATAGAGTCTTGTATGATTCCCACCGTGCTTTGATTTCCACTTTACCACGTTCAAGAGAACGTGCAAAACGGCGGCTTTTGGGTACAGTCCCGAGTCACATAGAGGCAATGAGCGATATGAGGGGTTTCGTCTCTCCCGGTATAGGGAGTTAATGTTGCGCTATGCTCGATTGGCCATAACAGGAAATCCCTGACCAGAGTTGCTGAGATCTACTGGTAAGTGTTATTAGTAGTTTCTCGAACCGTTATAGACCTTGCATCGGCTTGACTTATCAGACTATTGGGGTCTGACATTATACCACCCCCAGGCTATGATATGCGACATATCAGATGAAGAGACCGGACTGTACGGTAGTGTTATTGATTGGATTCATAGGAGTACGAGCAGGCTTGCTTGTTGATCTTCTGTTCGCTCAATACCCGGGTGGCCATACATTTAGCAGATAGCTTACGGCTTGTGGGTGTTTGATATGATCATCACCTACTGCCGGCGTATTGACGAGTCTTTAGAGTCCTACACAGAGGTTTCCTGGCTCAAGCGAAATAGAGTAGGAGCACATATGTGATATGTGCGGGACCAAGATTGATGCGCGCATGTGATACCGCATTCTGTTCTCGCGATATATGTATCGATTGGTTATATGTGATATAATTGGGTTATCGGATCAAGTGTTGATTCGATGAAAGGATACATTTGATATTCGTCGGTTATATATGATATGACCGGATTATTAAATCAAGTGTTGATTTAATAATTTAATGTATAATTATATATTTAATATATTACATTACATTAACTAATATTAGCTCACTTAAGTATTCACTTTTCTCACTTGATGATATATTGATATATATGTGATATATGTTAAATGTATTGTTTTCTTTTTACACACTTATTATATATGTGATATATATTAGTGTGTCATGCTAGGTTACACATGCAACATGTATGTATGAGACTTATACCATGCTAGGGTTAAGCTAAGGTTTTATTTTTTTTAAGCTAATTCAAACATTTGGTTTATGTCATGGTAGATATTTTGTGCAAACAAGATAACTATTGACCAAGTCAACTTATTTGTCTAGCTTAGGATATTTATTTAACCCAACCCTTAATCTTAGTGTATGGTTTATTCTCTACAATGGTTAGGCATGATATTTTGTGACCATGGTTGCATTTGTAACCTCATGAGTTCGTTGTTGAGTTCATCACTTGCTTCATCATCTTCTTCCTCTCAAGCTTTCTAGCTTCAATGGAAAGTGATGATTTCTTGTAAGAAAATGATTTCTAAAGTGAGCAAAATTCCTACTTCATCATCCTATACTACTTGCCATTTAGTATAGGGTGTTTGCTTCACTAATTCCATGATTAGTGAAGAGATAGCTTGGGTTAGTGTCTCCTCGACATAAATCATGTTCGGCCTCGAAGTCTTCGAAGCAAACATGTTCGTTTCTTCAAAGGAGCCTCTCTAGAGTCCGGAGTTCACGATCGCAGCGAAGGGGACTACTATACGGAGCTATTGACGTGAAGGACCGGTCTACAAAGGTTGTATTCCTTGCTCTCTTCTTACGCAAAGTTGTTTGCATTACTTTCCGTACGATTTCTGGTTAACGATTTATGGTTAGGGTTAGCTAGAACGGCAAATTTTTGAATTTATCATGGACGATGCCTCCCGAAACCCAGCTGCCGTGCTAGGAAACCCTTCAGTAGTATCAGAGCCATGCTAGAAATTTATACGGATTTTGTTAAGATTACGAAACCGAAATACTCCGAAACTTGAAACGCAAAATCATAGTTTCTGTCGATTTTAAAAGTTTGTCAAAAAATTATTTAAACAATTGCAGAATGTTTTATGTGATGCAACATGAACACACAAGAAAATCCAACCCCTCAGCTCGGAAAATTGCCAGTGACATGAAACTCGGATCCGGCGACGTCGGATTTTTAGTGGAGGAATGGGTTGAATTTTTTGGTGTGTTCCAGTTACTGGGTTTTGGTGTTTCTGGTATTGTTTTTTTTTTTGGCTAATTTTGCATGTGATGTAATCTTAAATTCTAAACAATTCAGAGTGTTTCGTATTCGTAGTTTTAACAATGTTTCGGGTTTTTCACATATTTTCTAGGCGAAATTAAAAAGTTCGATCGAATGTCAAAAACCCATATTTCCAAGTTTAACGTATTCGGAAAAACATGCAAGTGATCCTATGAACCCTCTAGAAGAATGAAACCCTAACTCAACTTTTTGGATCGCGGAACCGCGATCGAACCTTAGGGTTTGCCGTAGTTCCTTGGCGACATGAGTGAAGCTTGGGTTTGCCCTTCTACGGATGGTGCATAGGTACTGTGGCATATTCTGGGTATTACTAAAACCATGCTCAAGTGTTGAGTTGTCGGAAAATTGTTGGACTTTGATGACTCGATCGAAAAATTTAACGTCGTCCGGATATTATGTGATGAGATACAATATTTTGGAATCCACAAGTAGTTATGAGATAACTAGATTGAATTTTATAAATCTAGCAGTTTAGTCTCATTTGATCGGTTGCCATGGGATTTTGATGAGATCAAAATTCCGTCGTAATCACGTAGCATATGCGGATACTCACCGGGTAAACTTAATAGATAGCCACGCCCCATAGCCCCGACCAAGTGACTGTAGGAGAACCCCGTTGCCAAAAGCATCCGTTCGGGTGCTCGCGGCAGCGGTGTTCCGCCTCAGTGCACTTCGTCGACGGTATCAGGGGGTGCAGCCGTCTACTAAAGTTTCCGACGAGCATTCGATCAGGTTGTCGGGAATCTTATTGAATTGCCCGACTAGATATTAAAAGGTGTTTTGAATATCGAGACTAAAATGCGGGGTTTATAATTTTTAGGCATGTGATGTCTATGGAATTCATTTGGTTAGGCATGAAATTCAAAGTATGTGATACGTTGGGTTTATGATGTCTAAGGTGGTTGTGAATTCCAACTGTTGTAGTTTTTCACTTTCTTTTCTGCCACCGTAAGTGTAATATATGGTGTATCGCCGGTTTCGGTGCTATATGTCAACGACAATTGGGATACACATATTTACTTACGTTGATGACATGTGATGTTATATGTTACTATGATATGTTATATTGGGTCGTCGTGATAGAATAGCCGGGGGTTTTATGTGAGATGAGAGTTTTTATTTTCATTCATGTAAAATTCATTGTATTTAATATTCTTTTATTGGAGCACTTCCGGGTTGAGGATGATGTCACCATTGTATATTATTTACTTTGCCGCATTAGGATAGACCCAAGGCGAGGACCACAAGTAAACGGGTTCTAGGGTACAGTGGGAGACCATCTCAAGGAGTCGAGACTGGGTTTCCTAACTCTAGAATTGGTAGGGTTGCTTGCTGCTCTCGTAGGGGTCTAGGGGTGTGGGATTGGCTATTCATCATGACCATGGAATCTGTGTGTTATACAGGCTTAATTTAAAACACGGAAATTCTAGTATATCCAATATTTCATATGTTTTATTCTGCTGCGATATTCTGTGATGTGATCATTGATTATATTCTGAGACAAATGCCTATATTATATATATGAGATATAATTAATATTGCTGCTTTCGTTTCATATCTGATACTTGGGAAGCATAATAAATGGGACTTCATTAATGAGATTAATGAAATAAAAGAAACCTAAAGATATTGTGGAATCAAAATTTCAAAAACAGGTAGCTCTAGTTGTTGCTTTGCATAGCAGTGTTCCTTGTAGAACATCCAGCACCTTATTCGATAAGGAAAGAGCAGAGATCCCTTCACCGGGAGTGACCTCTTTAGCAATAACTGGCAGATACTACAACCCTCGGTTTGTCTTTTGATTGTTTCTAAAGTTTTTGCTTTGCATAGTGATATTTGTGAAATATCCTACACCTTATTCGATAAGGAAAGAGCCGAGATCCCTTCACCGGAAGTGATCTCTTTAGCGAAACTAGCAAAAGCCTCAAAAAAACTTCATTTAAAATCACTCGATTCTACGACCATATCAAGTTCATTACGCAAAAGGTTTTCTTAGAAACCTGTCGTAGCCCTCCGTCTTTTCAGATAAGTAATAGTTAGTATTCGTGCTGCGTTTGTTGACCTCTGTCAAGGCGTAGTGTGCGGTAGCTGATTAGTGCTTATCTGCATAAGCATATAATGTGATTGATTTAGGGTAGTCGTGCGACCTTGTTGACCTCTGTCAAGGGTTATGCGGATGGGTTTACTTCAATCAGGAAATGACGGGTTGAACTTAACTAGCAGCCTATGGTTTGTTGACCTCTGTCAAGGTCATAGGACGCTTGGAGCAAAACATTATCGGGAATTTTAAGTGTTGAAATTTGCAATGAGATTGCATACCTCCTATGAGATAGTTGGATCCCGATACCCACTGCGAGTAAGAGTTACTCCTGAGAGAGTTTTACACATCACAATTAGCCGATCAAGTAGGTGTTTAGAAAGGTGTTAACGGGGTTATGCCTTTGGGAAAATGAGGTTTATCTTAATTAGGTCCGTGCGAAAGTACGGTGAACCTCTCTCAAAGTACCGACACTGGTCTGGCTGAAAGATTGGCGAACTTGTAGGGTGTAATTAATCCCGGCTAGTCTTACTTTTTAGGGTTTGAAGGAAGATTTGACTAAAACAGTGGGAGCCATCCTTATTAGATATATTAATAACCAATCTAATCTTACAAGAGTATACGCAGAGTGTTTTCTTCTCTCTCTCTCTAGGTAGCGACCATGTCACTCTTTAATCAAGATAATAATACGGATGTATTGACCGAAACCTTTTGTTATACTGAGCTGGGGAACATTGGTCCCGCTCCAACATATAATTGTTATAAGACCGAGCAGGAAATAAGGGGATTACCAGGATTCCCGTGCCGCCCAAACGAAGAAAGTGTATGCTGATGCATCATCTTCGGGTGTGTTCATTACCGAGAACTGTTTCTCAGTATCCTTTACGTCCTGGGTATGAGATACCGAATCAAGATCCCACATATGTAATATGTTACATGGGCTACAGATAGATAGAGAACTGAGAATGGGTGATAAGTTTCAAGAGTTAGAAACGGTGCAAGTGTTGTAGCCAAATTGTTGGCAGTTATCACCCTGTATTACCGAATACATTGATTCTGAATGAATGTTATTAGATACCGAACCTGATATACAATATCATATCAGTCTCTTTATTTAGTAAAGAAAGATATAATTTTGTATTGTTGGATAATGTTTTGAACATTTTCCTATATCAAGAGTTGATCGGTTCAGGCACGTTATCTAAAAGCATATACGTTCTAAATCAAAGCACAGTTCTTAATGTACAGAACACATACAAGAGGAAGAGTTTGGAAATGAACGAATTCTTCTTGAGGCATTGTAGACTAGGTCATATCAATGCGACCCGACAAGCGAAGTTACATTTAGATGCATATTTAAATTAGTTTGAACTTACATCTTGTGAAACTTTCCAGTCATGTTACAAAGTTAAGATGACCTTAGCTCCGTTTATTGGAAACAGAGAAAGAGTTAGTGAGCTCTTGGGGTTGATTCATGATGATGTATGTAGGTCCCCTGTCTACACATGTCAGGACTGGTTCTTTGTACTTCATTACATTCACTGATGATCTCTCAAGATTCGGACATATGTTCCTGTTGAAACACAAGTCTGAAACATTTGAGAAATTTAATGAATATTAGTAAGAAGTATAAAACCAAAATGAGTATAAGTATTATGTCCTTTGATGTGATCAGAGAGGAGAATACTTGAGCACGGAATTCCTGGACTATTCTAAAAGGAGAATGAGATTCTCTCTCAGCATTACTCCTCCGAAGACACCACAGCACGTTGGTATATCGGGGCGGAGCAATCACACCCTATGTGATATGGTGTGCTCTATGATGAGTACTACTGAATTGCCTATTTATTTTTGGGGGTCATGCACTTGAGAAGCTGCATACCTATTGAGTAGGGTTCCAATCAAATCAGGTGCCTACCACTCCATATGTGATATGGTATGAGAAGAGCCCATCTCTTAAGGAAGTTAGATTTGGGGTTGTCCGGCATATGTCAAAAGCAAAATTCGGAAAAGCTCGAGGCAAGGTCAGTTCTGTGGAAGTTTGTTGGATATCCCATGCATTCGCATGGGAATATCTTCTACCAAACTGAGGAGCAAAAGGTGTTTTGTTTTCTCAGCATGCCACCTTTTGGAAAGGGAATTTCTTGTGAAGAAATTAGTGGTCATGAGGTAGAACTGGAAGGAGTTCCAGCTATATAACTACAGCTGATGATTTGGTAGAACCGGAGAATTCAATATTTTCCAACGAACCTCAGCCTCTCCGCCGATCTAGTTGGGTTCCTCATCTATCTGGGAGATACTTCGGTTTCTCTATGACAGTGGGAGCGAGGATTGCATCATGAGAAGATGACCCAACTAGTTTCGAGCAGGACATCAAGAGTAGGGACTCTGTAAGAATGGCTGGGTGCTAAGCGATCTGAGATGGAATCCATATACACCAATAAACTATGGACTTTGGTTTCTTTATCTGAAGGGTTAAATCCCCATCAGAAGCAAGTATATCTTGAGAAGATTACTTGGTATACATGGAAAAGTTGAGACTTTCAAAGCTATGCTTAAGTCCATCCAGATCCTACTTGCAATTGCTACATACCATGACTACGATATCTGGCGGTTGGATGTCATGACTGCTTTTCTAAATAATTATTTAGAAGAGAGCATCTATAAGTACACAGCCATAGGGCTTCGTAGACAATGGGAGCAGCGGAAACATGTGCAAGTTTCTTTAAGGGTTAAAGCAGGTATCGCGGAGTTGGAATGTCTGTTTTGATGTGGTAGTCAAAGAGTTTCACTTCATCAAAATGGTAGATGAACCTTGTATATACAAAAAGGTAGTAGGGAGTAAGGTGGAGATCCTCGTATTGTACGTGGATGTCATACTCTTGATAGGAAATGAGATTCCTATGCTACGCTCGGTCAATCTCCTTTTATCACAAGGATTCTCCATATAGGATCAAAGTGATACCTCCTAAATCCTGGGTTTTTGGATCTATGTGATAGATCTAAGTGGATGTTAGGATTCTTATTAGGTGTAGTGGGATTGTATCAATCGATCCTGGGGAGAATCACTGGATATCTTCTAGGGTGATAAGGTCGACTGAATGTCAGTCACATGCATTATCTTTACCCTCAGTGGAGGGACGGTATGTTGGAAGAGTTCCAAGCTAGATACCATGGCAAACTAGACGATAAAGGCTGGATACATCACTACCAAGGATGCTACCAAAGAAATAGTCTGGATATACACTAGTTCATGAGATGAACTTCGTTCCTACCATTGTATGACAATGGAGTTATGGCTTAGGCCTAGGAACACCCGTCCCATCAGAGATCCAGACATATTCTGAGGCAAGTATCACCTGATCAAGGAGATGGTTGATCTCCAGGGGATCGAGATTAGGAGAGTAGACATGGAGGTTAACACGGCGGATCCACTCACTAAGGCCAGCTTCCCCAAATATTATTTGAGAGATTTTGGGATGGTTGAGTATGAGATACTATAACCACTGCTATTTTGTTGGGTATTGGATACTACAACACATGGCCTTAGTGCAAATGGGAGATTGTTAGTTATATGTATGCCCTAGAGGCCATTACTGTACATGTGATATATATTGTAGTGGATGCTTGGACATATATGGGGATGAATTTCTTGATCGACATGATAGTATGCTATCTGGTTGCTCTTTATCTTAACATGTGTACATGTATTTGTTTACTGGCTTGCTCTCACATGTTGATAAAGCCTTTAGGATATGTACTTGAATACCAGGACTATGATGCAGATCATACTAGTGGGGCCAATGTATTCAACGAGTACATCCTATAACTGTTCCTAGTCGAGGGAGTATCGAGACAGGGCATCGATACTCCAGAGTAGACTAACGTATACGCATCTTGACCCATATGATGGGCGATGGATGATCCCATATCTATCGGTGTTTGACATCAAAGATGGTGTACGGATGCTCAGTGGAGACTGGGTACACTGAACGGACTCGCTGAGAACTCTTAGATGGTACTATAACTATCGTCGGATAGCAGTTCTCTAGTGACACTGGTACAGGTTAGTCTGTAGACCCGAGATCGTCATAGAGTCTTGTGTGATTCCCACTGTGCTTTGATTTCTACCTAACCAAGTTCAATAGAACGTGCAAACGGTGGCTTTTAGGTACAGTCCCGAGTCACATGGAAGAAATGAGCGATAGGAGGGGTTTCGTCTCTCCTGGTATAGGGAGTTGATGTTGCGCTATACTCGATTGGCCATAACAGGAAATCCCTGGCCAGGGTTGCTGAGATCTACTGGTAGGTGTTATCAGTAGTTTCTCGAACCGTTATAGACCTTGCATCTACATGACTTATCAGGCTATTGGGGTCTGACGTTATACTACCCCCAGGCTGTGATATACAACATATCAGATGAAGAGACCGGACTGTACGGTAGTGTTACTGATTGGATTCGCAAGAGTACAAGCAGGCTTGCTTGTTGATCTTCTGATCGCTCAATACCTGGGTGGCCGTTACGTTTAGCAGACCGCTTACGGCTTGTGGGTGTTTAATATGATCATCACCTACTGCCGGCGTATTGACGAGTCTTTAGAGTCCTACACAGAGGTTTCTTGGCTCAAGCGAAATGGAGTAGGAGCACATATGTGATATGTGCGGGACCGAGATTGATGTGCGTATGTGATACCGCATTCTGTTCTCGCGATATATGTATCGATTGGTTATATGTGATATAGCCGAGTTATCGGATCAAGTGTTGATTCGATGAAAGGATACATTTGATATTCGTCGGTTATATATGATATGACCGGATTATTAAATCAAGTGTTGATTTAATAATTTAATGTATAATTATATATTTGATATATTACATTATATTAACTAATATTTGCTCACTTAAGTATTCATTTTTCTCACTTGATGATACATTGATATATATGTGATATATGTTAAATGTATTGTTTTCTTTTTGCACCCTTATTATATATGCGATATATATTAGTGTGTCATGCTAGGTTACACATGCAACATGTATGTATGAGACTTATTCCATGCTAGGGTTAGGCTAGGGTTTTATTTGTTTTAAGCTAATTCAAACATTTGGTTTATGTCATGGTAGATATTTTGTGCAAACAAGATAACTATTGACCAAGTCAACTTATTTGTCTAGCTTAGGATATTTATTTAACCCAACCCTTACCCTTAGTGTATGGTTTGTTCTCTACAATGGTTAGGCATGATATTTTATGACCATGGTTGTATTTGTAACTTCATGAGTTCATTCTTGAGTTCATGACTTGTTTCATCTTCTTCTTCTTCTCAAGCTTTCTAGCTTCAATGGAAAGCGATGATTTCTTGTGAGAAAATAATTTCTAAAGTGAGAAAAATTACTACTTCATCATCCTCTACTACTTGCCATTTAGTATAGGGTGTTTGCTTCACTAATTCCATGATTAGTGAAGAGATAGCTTGGGTTAGTGTCTCCTCGACGTAGATCATCTTCGGCCTCGAAGTCTTCGAAGCAATCATGTTCGTTTCTTCAAGGGAGCCTCTCTAGAGTCCGGAGTTCATGATTGCACCGAAAGGGACTACTACACGAAGCTATTGAAGTGAAGAACTGGTCTACAAAGGTTGTATTCCTTGCTCTCTTCTTACGCGAAGTTGTTTGCATTACTTTCCGTACGATTTCTAGTTAACGATTTATAGTTAGGGTTAGCTAGAACGACAAATTTTTGATTTTGGCATAGACGATGCCTCCTGAAACCTTGCTGCCGTGCTAGGTAACCCTTCAGGTTTTGCATGGCCTAGTTCCTCTATCTTTATCGCAGACAGATCGAGAATATCGTAGCAATCAAGCCGAGCAATGAGGAATTGATCGTGTATTTAGAGATGTTTAGTTTAGTTTAGTTTCGTAGTTTTATTTCTTTGATGTGAGACTATATTGGGACATGTTTCAGATGTTGTCTATTGGAAATTAATTCTTTTTCGCTTATGCATTTTCTTGACTCTATTTACTGTGGCAAATAGACATGTACTAGATTTTATATTTTACTGTTCTTGATATCCTATAGACAGCAGTAATATGACTTTGGAGGGATGATTACTAACCACAGGTACCATGGTTGGCTCTGTCACGTGCCATAGTCTGCGTATTCTGGGAAGTGGGGTATGACAGGGCTTGTTTGGTATCAGAGCCATTGGATTTAGGATTAGTCGGGTTTGGTTCTTTTGTAGTTGGGTATTGAACCCAATACATTAACCAGAAAACCCGAAATTAGGAACATGTCCTGCCACATTACTATCTTGCCAACCTTGAATCTACAGCTATCTTGTTTATTGAATCCTATTTACCGTTACTAATCCTCTTCAGTGTCTTGGCTTAAGAATCATGGCGGATAAAGATTTGCGATCGTACCAGAGGCGTGTTGATGACGTCGCACTACTTGGAGTTATACGTGGTATGCTAGAAAACCAGAAGCGGCAAACCAAGATGAATCAGCGGCAGGCCGAGGCTTTCCAGGAGGGTCTGCGGACTGTCCAGTAGTCCGTAGTCGCTTAGCACTCGGGCCAGCATAGCGTGAGGGCACCGTGGTGGACTTCAGAAGGCTTGGTCTGTCTATATTTATAGGATTGGAGGAGCCATTGCCAGCGGAGTAGTGGCTAGTTGATACGGAGAATCTGCTCGTCGCCGCGTAGATTCCAGATGAGAAAAGGGTGGATGTAGTATGCATCCAGTTGGTAGATTACGCTCACAAGTGGTGGCTCATAGAGAAGACCCGTCTGCCCAAGCTGATCGGTTGGGTAGTGTTTTCGTGAAGTTTCTTAGAGAAGTTCATTCCGCAATCTACTCGAGAAGAAATGGAAAAAAAGTTTATTAGCCTGAAGCTGAATAGCGGATCCGTTGATACGCCTGCGGCTGGGTGGACTCGGTTCAGTCGATTTGCGGGGCCTTTGGTTGCCAACGATACAGAAAGGGCATAAAGGTTTATATGTAGTTTGGATGTGGAGATTCAGAGACATATTATATCTCTGGGATTGACCACCTTTTCCCAAGTTCTCAAGGTAGCCAGGGAGCAGCAGAGTTTATCGATGAAAGCGAAGAGTATGCAACAGCAAGGCGGCGTAGTGTGGAAGCCGGCGTTTACGCCAAACCGAGCTCCTGTACGCAGAGGCATCCCGGTGAACAGGCGAGGTAGTGTACCTATAAAGAAGCTCATTGTATCCGATCAGAGAAGGAGTGCATTTTGTAACTACTGCCAACAATCAGGTCATTTCTGGAGGGAGTGCCGGATGAGGCTTGGGCAGTGTCTGATTTGTGGAGCTACTGATCATCGAATGCATACATGTCCATCAAGAGTTCATTTGAAGGGCGATGCTCTGAGAGCACTACAAAAGCAGGTTACTCATGGGCCTAATCAAGCACGGGCCTTCACTTTGACGGCCGAGGAGACCAAGGCTTCAGACGAGTTGTTTCATGTATCCTACTCGTTTATAATTTTCTCGCATTGGCATTATTTAATTCAGGTGCATCCTATTGCTTTATGTCGTCCAAGTTTATCAATGCACACTCAATTCCACGGTCGGCCCTGTCTAGTTGCTGGGATATACATACTGGGAATGGGAAAATTATATCTAGTAGTGAGTGCAAGGATTGTTCGATTGTTATTTGCGGACGAGAGTTATTCGCGGATTTCTTGGTGATCGATACTGGCAGCTATGATGTCGTCTTGGTAATGGACTTTCTTGGCACTTTTCACGCTCACATTGATTGTAGGGCAAAGAAAGTGATTTTCCAGATTTCTGGATACCTGGAGTTTATATTTTCAGGAGGTAGCAGATCTGTCGGGCCAGTCGAATTTAGGGCTAAGCCGACAAGTGTCATTCTTTCATCGATGGAAGTAGACAAGGAGAAAGTGCCAGCAGTAGGTTCGAGAGTTTATGGATGTGTTCGAGGACATCTCGAGTTTACCGCCAAAACGAGATGTAGAGTTCGTGATTGATCATATTCCTGGAGCAGCGCCGATTTCAAAGGCCTATTATCCAATGGCGCCAGTGGAACTAGAAGAAGTGAAGAAACAAATTGCCGAATTACTAGATAAGAGTTGGATTCATAGCAGCAATTCACCATGGGGAGCTTCAGTTCTTCTAGTCAAGAAAAAGGATGCCATGCGGAGGATGTGCATCGATTATCAAGAATTAAACCAGGTAACTATTAAGAACAAGTACCCGATCCCTCGCATTGGCGAATTATTCGATCAACTCAGTGGCGTGAGGGTATTCTTGAAGTTATATTTGCGATTCAGATATCATCAAGTTCGGGTGAAATCAGAAGATATTTGCAAGACAACGTTCCGAACTCGATATGGGCATTACGAGTACTTAGTGATGCCATTTGGAGTTACGAACGCAACAACAATATTTATAGACTTGATGAACAGAATCTTTTCACCGTATCTAGACTAGTTCATGGTGGTGTTTATTGATGATATTCTGGTCTATTCGAGGAGCAAAGAAGAGCATGCAGAACACTTGAGAATCGCACTGCACACGTTGAGGCAAGAAAGGTTATATGCTAAGATGAGCAAGTGCGAATTTTGGCTCGAAAAAGTGAAGTTCTTAGGTCATGTCCTATCCGGAGATGGAATTGCTGTTGACCTTGAAAAGATTGCAGTTGTTCATGATTGGCCAATTCCAAAAAACGTAGAGGAGATCCGATATTTTCTTGGGCTTGCCGGATATTATAGATGATTTGTGTTGAACTTCGCTCGAATAGCTAAACCATTGACCAAGCTAACACAAAAGGAGATACCGTTCGCATGGACCTAGAAATGTGCGTCATCTTTTGAAGCGTTGAAGTAAAGATTAACCACTGCTCTTATCTTGACAGTTCCGGAGGGTTAGTTATTCACAGCGACGCATCTGGGAAAGGCTGGGATGTGATCTAATGCAGCATGGGAAGGTTATAGCTTAGGCGTCGAGACAATTGAAGACTCATGAGAAAAATTACCCAATTCATGATTTAGAGCCAGCGGCAGTGATTTTTGCTTTGAAGATTTGGAGACACTACTTATTGGGAGGGTAGAAGTGTTTACCGATCACAAAAGCCTAAAATATGTGTTCACACAGAAAAAGCTCAACATGAGGCAGCGTAGACCGTTGGAGCTGATGGCTGACTATGACCTTGATGTAAAATACCATCCAGGAAAAGTTTGTAAGTCGATGTCGCGCACCCCTCGCGTTCATGGAGAGGCGGAGTTTGCAAAAAACGATTTTTATATGCTTCGCAACACCGACTAAACTCCAGGATCGATACTGAACCCTAACTAACTAAACATCTATGAGGTTTAACTACTATGTAAGAAAGTTATACCTCAAGTATCAAGACTTCTTCTTCTTGTACTCATCCTCCTCCTCTTGTCTCCTTGAAGAGTGTACGGACCGCGCCTCCTCTTCGGCCTCCTCACATCAAAGAAGATCTACCCAAGAGTGTCTACCTTGAGCTCCTATCTCTAAGATGAGGTAACTAGGATATCTAGTATGCTAATCTAAGTAACCTATATGATGTGGAGAGTGATTATGGATAGATTAGTCGCAATAACCTTAGATTTCTCAATACATGAGACAATTAGATTTTGAGGAAGAAGAAGAGAGCTATTGAGGAGAGAGAGAGTGTTTAAGATAATAATGAAATGAATATGGCTAATTGTGATGACTATGAAGCATGCCAAAATATCTCACAAAATATCTACCAAAATATTTAAGTCCACCCTTACCTCAATAGTCATCCATGAGTCACCAAGTAGCCATGCTTCATTTATCATAAAATAACACCTCATACCTCCACCTCATTAACCATTTAATATAAATGGTAATACAAGTAATGAGGTGTCTTCTTCTAGAAGCACTCTTGAGTAAATTACAAGAATATCTCTCACCGTATATACATACCCATATCCGTATTCCGAAAAACGCGAATACAATGAGACGAAATTAATCCAATAATCTAATACTAGGATCTGGCTTAAACCAAAGCCCTCTAGTATTATCCCTCCGAATATGATCTGTGCACAAGTACACGTATATGTTCGAACCCTGTCGTAAAACCATACGACCTATACATCGTTTTTCCCAAAGCAGGAAAACCCTCTGTGTGGGACTCTAAAGACTCGACAATACGCTGACAGTAGGTTTAACCATAAGCACGTCAGCGGTACTAGCTACATGTAATGGTTACCCAGGTATCTGTCGATAAGAAAGCCGATGAGCAAACTCATCCGAACTCCTACTGAGCCTATCTGTGACAATCTCCGTACAGTCCGGTCTTTTCGTCTAATTGCATATCGGGCCTAGGGGGAGGTAGCCGTCAGACCCCTAAAAGCGCAATAAGTCGTGCCGGAGTAGATCCAGAAAACACCCTGAGAAACTATTGGAGTACCTACCAGTAAATCTCGTTTGCCCTGGCCAGGGACTTTGTGTAATGGCTTTCCGAACACAGCGCGACATCAACCCCCAATACCGAGAGAGACGAATCCTATCTAACCGCCACTGCCTTCAAATGCTTCAGGACTGCACCCAACTACTACCAGTTTGCATGACTCATCAGAGTCGTGGTAGGATAGTAATCTAAGAACAGTGGGAACACACTCGAGGCGAAGTAGCAGTGTCAAGTCAATGGACTATGCTGTATTCATGTCACCTGAGAACCAATAGTTCCCCATGAGTCTGTCCAGTGTAACTCATAACCCAATGAGCATCTACATACTATCTCCAGTATTACATACTAATGGCTGTGGGACAGACCATCTCCCATGTTGGGATGAGAAGCGTATACACTAGTCTACTCTGGAGTATCGATACCCTATTTCGATAATCCTACGACTAGGGACCTGTATAAGGATGTGCTTATAAACTACCCAGTCCCCACTAGTGTGACTGCCATCATAACGCTGGTAGTCATGCAAAGATCCTAAGGGCTCTACCAATATTTATTAGCGATACGCTAAAAGAAATATATACACATATTAAGATAGAAACAAACCAAGTAACATACTACCATATTAAGCAAGACTGTCATAAAATTCGTGTATATCCTAAGCTTCCAAAATATAATTTACAAACTAGTATTATACAATAATGGCCTCTAGAGCATATATCACTAACAATATCTCACTTGCACTAAGGTCATGTGTTGGCATATCGTAGATCTATCATCTCGAATAGCCTCTCGAACTGCGTCTGAGGGATAGCCTTTATGAGTGGATCTGCAGTATTGTTCTCCGTATCAACTCTCCGTACCTCGATCTCCTGACGATCCACGATCTACCTGATCAGGTGATACCACCTCAAGATATGTCTGGACTTCTGATGGGACGTGGGTTCTTTCGCTAAAGCTATAGCCCCGTTGTTGTCACAATACAAAAGTATTGGATCAACAATGGACGAAACCACCTGAAGTTCTGTTAAGGACTTCCTCATCCAAACTGCTTCTTTTGCGGTGTCACATGTGGCGATATAACCTGCTTCCATCGTCGAGTTAGAAACGGTGTCCTTATTGGAGCTCTTCCAATAGACCGCCCCTCCATTAAGGGTAAATACATAACCCGACATGGACTTGGAGCTATTCTTGTCATTCTGGAAGCTGGAGTCGGCGAAGGCCTCGGCCTGGAGGTCTTCTCTGCCGTACACTAAGAACATCTCCTTAGTACTTCTCAGGTATTTGAGAATGTTCTTTACCGCTGTCCAGTGCTTATCCCCTGGGTTTGACTGATACCTGCTTACAACACTCAGTGCGTATGCTACATCTGGTTTGGTACACAACATCGCATACATTACAGAACCTACCGCAGAAGTATAGGGTATAGTAGACATGTGATCCCTTTCCAAATCAGTCTTGGGAGACAACTCTTTGGAGAGAATGATTCTGTGACAAGCTAGTAAATTACCGCACTTTAAATCTTCCATACTGAATATTTTCAGTATGGTGTCGATATACCTTAACTGTGAAAGTCCTAACATCCATTTAGATCTATCACGATAGATCTGGATCCCCAAAATGTATGAGGCATCACCCAGGTCCGTCATGGAGAACCTTTGTGATAAGAGTCCTTTGACTGATTGTAGCATACGAATGTCATTTCCTATCAAGAGAATGTCATCCATGTACAAGATGAGAAATACCACACTTAGTGCGTAAGCAACATCTGGTTTGGTACACAACATTACATACATTATAGAGCCTACCGCAGAAGCGTAGGGTATAGTTGACATGCGATCCCTTTCCAAATCAGTCTTGGGAGACATCTCTTTAGAGAAGTTGATTCCGTGACAAGCCAGTAGATTACTGTGCTTTGAATCTTCCATACTGAATCTTTTCAGTATGGTGTCGATATACCTGGACTGTAAAAGTCCCAACATCCTCTTAGATCTATCACGATAGATCTAGATCTCCGGAATGTAGGAGACATCACCCAGGTCTTTCATGGAGAACTTTTGTGACAAGAATCCTTTGACTGATTGTAGCATAAGAATGTCATTTTATATCAAGAGAATGTCATCTATGTACAAGACGAGAAATATAACAGTTCTCACTACAATCTTACTATAGATGCATGTTTCATTTGGATTTTTATAAAGTCAAATTCTTTGACCGTCTCATCAAAACAGATGTTCCAACTCCGTGATGCCTGCTTTAATCAATAAATGGACTTAAGTAACTTGCACACTTTCCCGTTGCTCCCACTCTGAATGAAACCTTCTGGCTAATCCATATAGATGCACTCTTCCAAATTTCTATTTAGAAAAGCGGTCTTTACGTCCGTCTGCCAAATCTCATAATCGTGAAAGGCAACAATGGCAAGAAGGATCTGAATGGATTTGAGTATAGCTACTGGAGAAAAGGTTTCATCATAGTCCAAACCAGGTCTTTAGCGAAAACCTTTTGCAACAAGTCTAGCTTTATAGGTTTCAACCCGTCCATCTACGCCAATCTTCTTTCTGAAGATCCATTTGCAGCCTACGGGTTTTACCCATTCTAGAGCAATGTTCAAAGTCCAAACTTTGTTGGTGTACGTAGACTCCATCTCGGTCCGCATTACATCCAGCCATTTTATCGAGTCTCTAAATGGCTTGCTGGAAGCTAGTTGGCTCATCATTGTCAATGATGCAATCCTCTCTATCCCCGTCTATGAGAAAACCGTAGTATCTTTCGGGCGGATGAGACAGCCTACTACTCCTATGGAGTGGTGTGGAGATGTCCTGTTCTTTTGAAACCTCTGGTTCTACCATGCTTTCAGTAATAGCTTGTGGTTCTGGAATTTCTTCCAGTTCTATTGCGCTCCCACTAGTTTTTTTTTCCAAAAATTGATTTTCTAAAAAATGGGTATAACGAGAAACAAAAACCTTTTGTTCCTCTACATAATAGAAAATATACCCCCTGGAGTTCTTTGCGTATCCCACAAAATTATACAGTACTGAGCGTACCTCGAGCTTGTCTGCATGCTGCTTTTTGACAATAGCTGGACATCCCCATATCTTCAGATACTGAAGATAGGGTTTCTTCCCACTCCACATCTGATATGGTGTGGTAGGCACAGTTTTGGTAGGAACCTTATTTAAAAGATATGCAGCTGATCCTAGTGCATCGCCCCAGAAGGATCGCGGTAACTCAGCGTTACGCATCATGGAACGTACCATATTCAATAAGGTTCGGTTCTGTCTTTCCGATACACCGTTGTGTTATGGTGTGTATGGAGGAGTAAGCTGAGAGAGAATTCCATTTTCTTTTAAGTAATCCAGGAACTCGGCACTTAAGTATTCACCCCTCGATCAGATCTTAGTGTCTTGATACTTTTGCCGGTTTGTTTTTCCACTTCATTCTTATATTCTTGGAATTTCTTAAAGGCCTCGGATTTATGTTTCATCAAGAATACATGTCCATACCTAGAGAAATCATCCGTAAAAGTAATGAAATAGGAATAACCACTTCTTGCATGTGTAGACATTGGACCACATACGTCGTTGTGTATGAGTCCCCAAGAGCTCGCTCGCTCTTACTCCGTGTCTAGTGAACGGAGTTTTTGTCATCTTTCCTTTGAGACATGATTGACATGTTGCATAAGACTGCTATTCGAATGAATCCAAATATTCCTCTTTATGTAATTTGGTCAATCGTGTTTCATTGATGTGACCTAATCTACAATGCCATAAGAAAGCTTGATTTAATTCTGGAGACTTTCTTTTGTGTGTGTTCTGGATGTTGAAAACTTGATGTTGGTTTAATACGTATATACCGTTATTTAGTGTACCCGACCCAATCAAACCATGATTTAGGTGGATGTTTACGACATTGCTTACAAATGTAAAATCATAACCTTCTTTAAATAACAAAGATACAGAAATGATATTACAAGTCAAACTAGGTACACAAAAATAGTTGTGCAAAACCAAAATATGTCCACTTGTCAATCTTAAGTGATATTTCCTTACGAACACAGTATCCACGCTCGTTCCGTTAGCAACCCTGAGGGTCATATCACCCACCTTCAAAACTCTACGGCTTCTCAGTACCTGCAAAGAATTACTGATATGAGATCCTGATCCGGTATCCAATATCCAGAAAGACGAAGCCACAACTTGCTTCGAACCATGGTTCTGGACTTTCCAGACCCTAAAATCCTTCTTCCAATGGCTCTTCTTGTGACAGTAGAAGCATTCTTCCTTCTCTACCATCGCCCCCCAACTTTTGCCTTGCCCCTTCCCTTTACCTTACTAACACCGCCTTTCGGCTTGGTGGGGGCCTTCATCTTCTTCCCATTGGCTTTCGCCTTGGATCTAGAAGAGGAAAACCCCCCAACAAGCAAAGTGGGTGTCACCCTGGACTTCTGCAGGGTGCCCTCAGCGCTCCTCAACATGTTGAAGAGTTCTGGAAGTGTAACTTCCTTCCATTGAATAATAAAATTCAAGATAAACTGGGCGTAGGTAGAAGGGGGGACTGTAGAACCAAGTCTGTGTACAACTTGTTCTCTAACATGGTCCTCTGGTCCGCGAGCTCCTCAATGTAGCTGATCATCTTAAGGATGTGGTGCTCTACAAATGACCCGATAGCTAATATCGCTTGAAATAATTTCTTCGAGGTCTCGTATCTTGCGATACGAGATTTCTCTCCATAAGTCCTTGGTATGGAGGAAGATAGAAGCAAGGTCCATCTTTTCGTGCCGCCTTTGGTGATCATTATCCATAGAGGCCAACACGAGGCTCTTGGCTTTCGCACTGTCAATTTCCCAGGTCTTATGGATCTCTTTATCCGCGATGCTGGAATCTGGACCTGGGACGGTGGGGGCTTTGGCAGTAAGGAGATAGCCCGGTTTGTCATATATGATGGCCATCTGGACATTCCTAAGCCAATCTTTATAGTTTGGCCCCGTCAATATGTTTTTATCTAAAAGTAATTTAAGACTGGTCATCTTGGTCGCTGCAATTAGGAGGGAGAGAAGAAACACTTTAGCATGATGCTCTTACAAGTTTATATTGGTTTTTAGTTTATCTAAACATGATGAATCCCACTGTTTCTTGAAGCTTTCCTCAAATCATAAAAGAAGAATTAGTCAGAATTAATCTCACCCTACAATACTTGCTTAACCTTTCAGCCAAGCTGGTGTTGGTACTTCGAGAGAGGTTTTCCAACGCTTTCGTGACATTTCTTAATTACATAAGCTCTTTTCCCTAGAGGCGTAGCCCCGCTAACACCGTTCTAGACACCTACTTGGTTTATAGTATTGATCGTTTAGTGAAAAAATCTCCCGAGGAGTAGCGGATACTCACAGTAGGATCTGGATCCAAATATCATTATGTGATAACCTTGAAGAAATCCTACCAAAATTATCACACTCCAAATGGTATGCAACACCAGCAAGTTTCAGTTCTTTTAGAAACCCCGATGTGGATTTTTCCCCATGCTCTTATGACCTTGACGAAGGCCAACATATCATAAGTCGCAAGTCAAGTTCTACTCGTCATTGTCCAGGTTAATTTGAACCCATCCATACATACCCTTGATGAAGGCCAAAATAGTAGTATGACTATCCCAAACCAAGGCATCTATCTATACAACAGATGAATATCCAGCAGCTACCAATCACTATGCCTTGGCGAAGGTCAAAATACATAGCTTGAATACTACCGAATATCCATCTGAAATGACGGAGGGCTACGAATGGTTTTGGCTAAACTGTGAACGTAATGAACTTGATATGATCGAAGGAACCATGATAGCTTTTTAAATGAGTGGTTTAGGCTCCACATTTAAAAGTTTGCTTTTTGGAAAAACCGAGTGGTTTTAAAAACTGTTCCAATAATTCAGCTTTGGTTTGTTTGCTTTGCATTAATCAATGCAGTCCCATCATTTAACCTACTATTACAGAAAGAAATGAAAATACAACGTACGCTTATGCCATCCGCATTCGTCACGGGGTCCCGTCATACACCGTTAGGTTACTTAACTAACGGCAGAGCGGGGGCAGGGCTAGCGCGGGTGCAAAACATAAGCAAAGTCTATTATATAACATATATAAATTATATCCATCCATCTCACATAATAATAGGCATTCGAGAACACAGATGAACTTATTGGATATACTAGGAATTCCTCGTTTCGTTTAAGCCTGTAACGAAAGACGGATTCCACTGTCGTGATGAATAAGCCAAAACCCCATCCTAGACCCTTACGGGTGCGGCAAACTACCCGCCAAATTTCCGAAGTGAAGCAACCTCCCTCGGTAAAATGAGTAGGCCACTCAGCACTTCAAGAACCCGGTAGTCTGTGCACCCCACCTTGGGTTTACCTAGGAGCAAAAACAGTATATGAAATAATACAACGGCGGCTACAACTTTAACCCGGATATGCCCTATAAAATAATATTATATCACTTTACAATTTACATCGAATGAAAGAAAGAAAACTCTCTTTTCACAACCCCGGCTATTCATCCACAATGATCCAATACTCCATATACACAAAATAATCGTCACAGATATGTGCAACCCCCAACTAACCGACGTATAGCAATTAGCAGAAGTTTACGAAAAAATATAACAACCGAAACTTGTAAAAGACATTAAAACTGCGACATCGAAATACTCCGTATTGCCATAATAGAGAATTAACAGTATATTCAATTTTGGCAAAAAAAAACAACACCTGGAACCCTAAATCCAAGTAACAATAACACTAAACAAAATTCAACACATTCCCACACAGTAGAACCGGCCAGGCTGGGTTTTTAAGGCATTTGGCCAGCCATGGTTTGGTGGAATTGTCTCATTTTTGTTTTGTGTTTGTCTATCAACCAAAAGAGCACTCTGCAATTGTTTAAAATCTTTTTAGAGCCTCTGAAAATTTCGACAGAAACTTGGATTTATCGTTTCATGTTTCGGAGTTATTTCAGTTTCGTAGTTTTATCTATCATATAAAATGTTAGTTCGGCTTTAGTTGGCATTGATACCACCGTAAATCGATGTTGCGCACCCCGCGGGTTCGCGGGGAGATGGAGTTTGCAAAAAACGATTTTTATATGCTTCGTAACACCAACTAAACTCCAGGATCGATACTAAATCCTAACTAACTAAACATCTATGAGGTTTAACTACCATGTAAGAAAGTTATACCTCAAGTATCATGTCCTTCTTCTTCTCGTACTCCTCCTCCTCTTCTTGTGCTCCTTGAAGAGTGTACGGATCGTGTCTCCTCTTCGGCCTCCTTACGTCAAAGAAAATCCACCTGAGAGTGTCTACCTTGAGCTCTTACCTTTAAGATGAGATAACTAGGGTACCTAGTATGCTAATCTAAATAACCTAGTGGATGTAGAGAGTGGTTATGGATAGATTAGTCTCAATAAACCTAGGTTTCTCAACACATGATACAATTAGGGTTTGAAGAAGAAGAAGAGAGCTCTTGAGGAGAGAGAGTGTTTAAGATAATAATAAAATGAATATGGCTAATTGTGATGACTATGAGGCATGCCAAAATATCTCACAAAATATCTACCAAAATATCTAAGTCCACCATTACCTCAATAGTCATCCATGAGTCACCAAGTAGCCATGCTTCATTTATCACAAAATAACACCTCATACCTCCACCTCATTAACCATTTAACATAAATAGTAATACAAGTAATGAGGTGTCTTCTTCTAGAAGCACTCTTGAGTAAATTACAAGAATACCCCTCACTGTATATACATATTCGTATCCGTATTCAGAAAAACACGAATACAATGAGACAAAACTAATCCAATAATCTAATACTAGGATCTGGCTTAAACCAAAACCCACTAGTATTATCCGTCCGAACATGATCCGTGCATAAGTACACGTATATGTTCGAACCCTGTCGTAAAACCATACGACCTATACATCGTTTTTCCTGAAGTAGGGAAACCTTCTGTGTGGGACTCTAAAGACTCGACAGTACGCTGGCAGTGGGTTTAACCACAAGCACGTCAGCGGTACTAGCTGCACGTAACGGCTACCCAGGTATCTGTCGATAAGAAGGTCGATGAGCAAACTCATCCGAACTCCTACTGAACCTATCTGTGACAATCTCCGTACAGTCCGGTCTGTTCGTCTAAGAGTATCGCATATCTGGCCTAGGGGGCGATAGCCGTCAGATCCCTAATAGTGTAATAAGTCGTGGCAGAGTAGAGCCCAAAACACCCTGAGAAACTATTGGAGTACCTACCAGTAAATCTCGCTTTCCCTGGCAAGGGACTTTGTGTAATGGCTTTCCGAATACAGCGCGATATCAACCCCCAATACCGGGAGAGATGATACCTATCTAACCGCCACTGCCTCCAAGTGCTTCGGGACTGCACCCAACTACTACCTGTTTGCATGAGTCATTAGAGCCGTGGTAGGGTAGTAATCTAAGAACAGTAGGAACACACTCGAGACGAAGTAGCAGTGTCAAGTCAACGGACTACGCTGTACTTATGTTACTTGGGAACTGCTACCCGATGATAGGTATAGTACCAACCAGCAGTTCCCTATGAGTCCGTCCAGTGTAACTCATAACCCAATGAGCACCTGCATACTATCTTCAGTACGACGTACTAATGGCTGTGGGACAGACCATCTCCCCTACTAGGATGAGAAGCGTATACACTAGTCTGCTCTGAAATATCAATGCCCTGTCTCGATAATCCTACAGGACCTGTATAAGGATGTGCTTATAGACTACCCAGCCCCCACTAGTTTGACTGCCATCACAACGCTGATAGTCAAGCAAAGATCCTAAGGCCTCTACCAATATGTATTAGCGATACGCTAAAAAAACATATACACATATTAAGATAGAAACAAACCAAGCAGCATACTACCATATTGAGCAAGACAGTCATAAAATCCGTGTATATCCCAAGCTTTCAAAATGTAATATACAAACTAGTACTATACAATAATGGTTTCTAGGGCATATATCACTAACAATCGTTAATGTAATGCCGGATGCTCTCAGTCGATTGCCAGCAATACGGATGTTGACTGCACAGAAAGAGATTATAGCTGATCTTCAGAACTTCGAGTTGGAGATCGTATTACCGCATTCTTCGGGACAATTGATGCAATTGCAAGTACAGTCATCCTTGGTCGATAATATTAAAGAAGCGCAGTCGCACAATCCAGGGTTGCAGAAGTTTCGAGAACAAGTTGAAGTGGGACTTCGAACGGACTTATTAATTCATGAAGATAGTTCATTACGATATGAGAGTCGTCTATGTGTGCCTAAAGGGGATGTTCGTGAAGAAGTCATGAAGGAGGCTCACAGTTCCACATATTCCGTATATCCAGGAGGCACGAAAATGTACCAAGATCTACGACAACATTTCTGGTGGGAAGGCATGAAAAGGGATATTGCTCGCTATGTATCAAAATGCTTGGTATGCCAGCAAGTCAAGGCTGAACATCAAAGGGTAGCCGGTTTATTGAAACCGCTTCTGATTTCTCAATGAAAGTGGGAACATATAACCATGGATTTCGTGACAGCTTTACCACGTAGTGCAAAGGATAATAATGTAGTTTGGGTGATTTTTGATCGATTGACCAAGATTGTTCATTTTATACCATTTCGAGTTGGCCAGTCGACGGAAGCTTTAGCAAAGCGTACATGCAGGAGATTGTGAGATTGCATGGAATACCTGTGAGCATCGTTTCCGATCGTGATACCCTATTCTTATCGCACTTTTGGAGGAGTCTACAGAAAAGTTTGGAGACTCGATTGAAGTTTAGCCTATCATCCTCAGACAGATGGTCAGTCAGAAAGAACGATCTAAACTGTTTAAGATATGTTGAGAGCATGCATGTTAGATTTCAAAGGTTCATGGGAGGATCATTTGCACTTGGTGGAGTTTCTTATAATAACAGTTTTCAGGCGACTATACAGATGGCTCCATTCGATGCATTTTATGGTCGTTAGTGTTCCTCGCCGGTCTGTTGGGACGATATTGGATAAAGAAGATTATTGGGACCGGATCTTATTGTGTAAATGGTGGAGAAAGTTAGCATGATCCGAAATCATATGAAGGCGGCACAAGATCGACAGAAAAGTTGGGCCGATACAGAAGACCTTCGGAGTTTGTAATTGGTGATCTTGTATTCTTGAAAATATCACCAACCAGAGGAGTGATCCTTTTTGGTAGTCGAGGCAAGGTTAGTCCTCGAATCGTGGGGCATTTCGGTATTATTGAGTGCGTTGGAGAAGTAGCTTATCGATTGGCTTTACCACCATACTTGGTGAGTGTTCATAACGTGTTTCATGTATTTCAACTCCGCAAATATGTTCGAGATGAGATGCACGTCTTAGATCACTCGAAGTTGACAGTAAGAGAGTACTTAACATATGAAGAACGACCAATGGTGATAGTGGATCGACGAGATAAGGTCCTCAAGAATAAAATTATCCCTCTAGTACTTGTTTCATGGGAGGATCGTTCACACGGAAAATCTACTTGGGAACATGAAGACGAGATCCGATAGAAGTTTCCACACCTCTTTTCTTAGATCCATGTTTTCTTGTCTTTTCTTGTTCCGGGAATTTCGAAGACGAAATTCTTTTGTAGTCGGGTATAATGTAAAACCCTAGTGCATTTATACGATATTTAATTTGGGGTTTTTCAAATTTTACGACAACTTCTTGTTTATTATTGTTTTGGGTGCGGATAATGCATTGGGTAACTGTGGTTAGTATTCGACCCGACCCGCATGCTTGAAACCCATTATTGTTCAAGATTACGTCATATATTTACTAGTACAGAGGATCCGTGCACATCTAGATTCGATACACACTTATATGATATATTTATCCGCATATCTGTTAAATAATACAAATAATAGCCAGATAACATATTTTGATATCTAGTATAGCATGTTATCATACCCCATATCATATGTTTGCATCCATACATCGTGCTCATGTCCAGATTGATAAAACAGACTCGTTTGGATCGCCATGTGTATTTACGTATATCTGTACTTGGGGGTATGTATTTTTATTAACCGGGTATCGCATTATAGTTTTAACTTATACATATATTCTCCATATTTTAAAACTAGATTTTTAGAAGAGACCCGGATATTTTTCGGAGTTATTTGATATTAGATGTTTAAATCCAAATTTAAATATTATAAAATTATTTATATATTATAGTTCATAATATTATATATATATATAACTAATAAATCATATTCTCTTTCTCTCTCTACTCTCGCATTCTGTCTCTTTCTCCCTCATTCCTTCTCTCTCTCTCTCTCCTATAAATATATATTTTTAACCCTATAATATTTAAACACCTCACCTCTCTCTCTTCGTTCTTTCTTCTTCCTTTGCCCCGCCGTGAGAAACCCAAAAACCCTAGCTCCTCCTCGTTGTAAACCTTCGTCGCCGACCCCGACCTCATCACTTCACCACCCTCGTCTTCTCACCTTTATCATCACCACCTCTACCACCTCGTCTCCTTCTTCTCCATCCATGAGAACCCACAAACCTCGACCAGAGAACCCAAGAAACCCTCACCAAGACATCGCCGCCAATCACCAAACCTCATCGTTGACCTTATCCCGACCTCGTCCTCACCACCTCCACTTCCTCCTCTCTTTCTCTATCCCCGAACAAACTGCACACCCATCTCCACAACCCATGAACCCCTGCAGCAACTTCCCGCAACCCAATACCTCGTCAGAGCCCTCACCGTCGTCACTCTCTTCACTGCATCACCTCCTTCTCCGATCCCCCACACCATAAACCACCACCACCACCATCAACCCTGCATTCCTGACCCCGACAACAACCAAGAAACCCACTGCTCCCTTGTCGCTGACGGCAACCCAACTTCGTCGCTGTCGCCTCACCTCTGTTCTCGCCGTCCCAGAACCCAATAGCCACAGCCACCGGTCTTCTTCTTCTTCCTTTCTTTATCTCTTTCATTCTTTCTTGTTTTCTTGATTCTTCCGGCCGTCTCGCCGGAGTCGCACGCATCGTCGACGATCCGGATGACCCAGTCATTATCATCCTCCAGCATAGTCACCACGTTACGTCATTGTTCAGCCAGGTCCAGTCCTTCGCACGTGAGGTTTGCATCGCGACGTTTATCTGACGTCGGACATAATATGATCAGGCAAGTTTTGAACTTGCAACATGCTATGTTATTATATCAATATTTATATGAATAAGAATAGTGCATGTGTTTTATTATTCAGCAAATACTATAAATTTACAGTTTTGTAGCATCCATCTTTATACGTACCGATAATAGCATATCTAGTTGCATGCCGAAATATCATGATATCATTATACTACTATACCAGTACAACATGTTATCTAGTTCGCATCATACATGGTAATGGTGTATAATGGTTATTACAAATAGATACATATGCATCCTGGAATCAGTTGTGTTTAACGTGTTCCGATATTAATTACAGTTTCACATTAGGTATATATTTGGTTGATATGCATCACATGACATGTTCTTGACATACTACTTGACTTGTTATTTGGATCTTGTTACTAATGCCAACAATATTGACGTGTTGTCCTGACGGACGTGACTTGTTGTCTGCATAGACAAGAACTGTACATACTTGATCCTGTGTTGGCATTAGATCTATATTGGCAATACCTGATTTGAACACAAACATGGAGGAAAAGGGGAAATCAAGAATGTAACTGAAATGTAACTCAAGAAGATATTATTACTTATTTGCCATTTTTTCGGGCGTTATAGAATAATTACTTGTTTGCCATTTTTCCGGGCGTTACGGAATAATTACTTGTTTGCCGTTTTTCTGGGCGTTACGGAATAATTACTTGTTTGCCGTTTTTTCGCGTGTTACGGAATAATTACTTGTTTTCCGTGTTTCCGGGTGTTACAGAATAAATACTGTTACCGTGGTCCCGTGGGGAATGAACGGGATATATACTGTTAGGTTATGATGAGAATTATATTAATTGATTTAAAAAACTTTTAGAATAGATAACCTAGAAACACAATTTTAGGTTACACATCACACATCACATACATACACATACCTCACTGTTTCATATCTGTGTTATTTATTTATATTCATGGTTAATTATATCGTTATGTCCTAGATTATCACTGTTATTTGATATCTATGACACACTTATGTCTGAGTTTAGCATGGCCCGGTTCCTCTACCTTTATCGCAGGAAGATCGAGAATATCTTAGCAATCAAGCCGAGCAATGAAGAATTGATTGTGTATTTAGAGATGTTTAGTTTAGTTTATTTTTGCAGTTTTATTTCTTTGATGTGAGCCCATATTGGGACATGTTTCAGATGTTGTTTATTGGGGATTGATTCATTTTCGCTTATGCATTTTCTTGACTCTATTTACTGTGGCAAATAGACATGTACTAGATAGATTTTATATTTTACTGTTCTTGATATCCTATAGACAGCCGTAATATGACCGTGGAGGGATAATTCCACAGGTAGCATGGTTAGCTCTGTCACGTGCCATAGTCTGTGCATTCTGGGAAGCGGGACGTGACATGCTCAGAGCGAGAAGTGGACTTAGCTCGGATCAGGACCTACCCTACTTAGGGGACATTATGGAAATCTAGATCAGTGACGTCAGCACTATCTGTTTCTTTGACTCTACCCGGTTAGTTATTTCATTTGAAGTTACAACCTTATATCCATTTTGCACTCTGATTCTTTTACTTGTGATAGATGTAGTGACTGTATTTTCTCTTTAATAGTGTTATGATTACTGCTTACCATATATTGCTAGAAGCTGAAGTATAACTATGGCAGGATATTTTCTTAACCATAGGAGTATGACTGGCCTGGTTACCCCTCGTGTCCCGTGTTTTGGAAAGCGGGGTATGACAGAAAGGGCAATGAAAACGCCTAACATGTTGCATATTGAAAATAAACAGCTGAAGGTTCAACTAGCCTAGATGAGCTAAAAGCAGATTGAACTCCTCTTGGCTTGGCTCTGTTTACCGCCGGAAAGACGGACCGGGACGTTGGGACGTCTGGCTTGAATCCTGGGGGCAGATACTATTTGGATTTATCCGTCCACCTCTTCGAAGATGCCAAGTTGATTTATGACACCATATATCGAAGGTTTGGATGGACGTGACCGTTGTAGCAGACTTTATCAGATTCCCCCTCGTTTGCTAGGTTTTTTTTTGATTGTGGGGACGCTCTTCTCTGCAAGCGCAAGCCTCTGCAGTTAATTACGTTACCGCACCCCGATAAATACTTTCTCTTGCTCCGGAGGTTCACTTCGTGTCGTGGGTATGTTTATTTTATTTTGGTTGTCCGTGGATTGTATACGAAGACTAGTTTATATCGTCGCCCGTAGGGCATGGATTAGTCCAAATCCTTATATTTTTAGATTTGGGTTTTGGTTGATTTAAGAATCGTTAATCTAGTTGAGATTAAGATCAACTTAAACATATAAACATTTGGGCTTGATTATTTTAGTTTAAGGACATCGCGGTCCATTGTCGCCATGTTTGAGGCGAAATGTTAGTTTAAGGACGTTTTGGTCCTTTAACGCCGTATTTGCGGCGAATATTAGTTTAAGGACGTTTCGGTCCTTTATCGCCGTATTTGCGGTGAATATTAGTTTAAGGACATTTCGGTCCATTATCGCCGTATTTGCGGCGAATATTAGTTTAAGGATATTTCGGCCCATTATTCATCTTGCGCGCATGTGTATTTGTTACGTGACGAAGTGAACAATGGAGATATGTAATGTTCCCAATTTGGAGCACGATCCGATTTGAGGCGTGCACGTCAATTTGGAAGTGCATCAACGAAATAAGTTGTTGGTCGTCGGGACCCGTCACCTCTCTGAAGACATTGAGAAATTACAACGACATGTATCAGAGGTGTGAAGAGATGTACCCTTAAACCAAATCCCGTATTTAAGGAATAAGGGGTTGTTGTAGACCTAAAAATCATTAGTCATATTTGAGACTAAGATTTTTAGGAGACATGGGATGAATATCCTTTTAGATATCATCAATGGGAGACCACTAGTCATTTTTGAAACCAAGATCAGTTTGGGAAACCATGATCAATATGAGCTCGGTTGATTTAAAAAAAAAGAGGTCTGACCTCAGGAAACATAGCCAATTTTGGACTGAGATTGAGTTTCCATAATTACCCAATAGTACTGATCCCTGGGATGTACAACGCTCACGTGTGAAACACATGGGGTGCTGGATCAGTGCTAAGCACTAGAGTCCTTTGGTACTCATGTGTGAAACACGTGAGGTGTTGGATTAGTGCTAATCACTAGAGTTCCGTGGCGCTCACGTGTGAAACACGTGAGGCCCCCAGATGTGAATGTTTGTTAGTCATTTTGAACTAATCATGAAGTGCTGAGCACTCTGCATGATACTCACGTTGGAAGAACGTGAGTGCTGGGCTTTTAGCTTTATTTGTTCATTTCCCTCTTCTTACAGAACTGCTAAGCACTTAGATAGAGCTCACGTGCATTTCATGTGACTGCTTCCTCTTGGGGCGGTTGCCTAATTGACAAAGAAGTTTTTCTTTGCTTTTTAGGCGCCCACGTGAGAATCACGTAAAGCAGGTTTGGCTTTTCTTTTTGTTCATTTGAAGCACTCACGTGGGAAATACATGAGGCTTCAAGATAGTGCTAAGCACTAATGAGTCACCAAGATGTTCTTGTGTTTTGTTCGAGATATTGATCTTTGTTAATGACATTTTTAGTCATTGATGATCATCAAGATCTCGTTTTTGAGGATCTAGGATCATCATCATTTTTTTGAAGAACTAAGTTCTTTATATAGGGTTAAACCCTAATTTTTGGAGGAATTAAATTCCCATATGAACCTGTTATTTCTTTTTAACTTGGTTCTTTTCCCCTAAGTTTTGAATCTGCAGCACGGAATCTTCCTGATGAGAATTAAATTCTCAACTTGTGGGGAGATCTGTTTCTTCAAATCTCAACCAGAAGAAGAACTATGTTCTTATGTAAAAGGGTTAAATCCTTAGATAGGCAAAGAAGAGACACTATGATCTCTCTATTTCTTTTTTTTTACCTAGAGTTTCAATGAGGCAAGTTTTCTTCTTCTTTTGAGAATTAAATTAACTTTCTTTTTCAAGAGCTCGCTGTATATTTTTTTTGCAGAAGCTTATGAGGAGTTCTCTCTTTTTTTCTTCTTCCTGTTTTCACTTCTATTTATAGGATAAGAGAAAAGATCAATTTGTTAGGAAAAATCTCTGATTAAGAGATCATGATTGATTTCATAATCAATCCAAAATGATCTTTCGGATCACTTAGTGAATTTTATTCACCATTGAATTTTTAATCCAAAGGCTCTCTGTTTAATAGAGAAGTTTTCTTGTTTATTTAACAAGATTAGGAAATATCTTTTCCTAAGATAGAATTTTATTCTATCAGATGATTGGTGGATGATTTTATTATCACCGTTGGATCTTTGATCCAAGGGTCCTCTGTTTAACAGAGAAGATCTTTCTAGTTTAAGAAAGATTAAGGAAATATTTTCCATATAGAATTTAATTCTATCTTGCCAAAGAGTGCAGCAGAAGAACTCACGTGTTTAACATGTGACCTCTAACATGGGTTTCCGTATGCTTTATTTTCAGCGCTCATATATATATAAACTCTCATGTGTTTAACACGTGAGGCCTGTTTGGCTTGCCAATTATTTGATTGCAGCGCCTATATGCTTTGCATATAAGCGCTCACGTGTTTAACATATGTGGCTCTTTTAACCCATTTTTTAACTGCGGCGCCTATATGGTTTTGTATATAGGTGCTCACGTGTTTAACACGTGATACTTTAATAGTAGGGAATTTTCACCCTTTTCCTTTTTTTATGAGGGAACAAATGTCCCCAAGTATTGCTCTCACGTGGCTTGTATGTGAGTGCAACGTTGTCCACCCTTACAACCATTGGATTGCCTAGGGGGACGGGGAGATAAACCGCTTACCATCACGTTTTATAAATTGGGGGTTTAGCTCTTTAGATCATCACTGTTTCTGCATCTTCTTCCTTAATCTTTTCTTGAGAATTTAATTCTCCTCTTAGAGCTTAGCTCTCTGTCTACAGATCTTTCAGAGTTAAACTCTATAAAACTCCTTTTTGGGTAAGGATCTTGAACGACGTTTACCTCTTAGGGAAATACCCCCTTTCATTTTTTTCTGGATTTTAAATCCATCACAAGAGCTTTGCTCTTGCCTTGAACTGATCTATTAGAGATCCAAAAACACTCCTTTTTTCTTTTAAGAAGGCTCTGAGGTCATGCGGATTGTTAGTTTTTTTTACCTAGGGTTTACTCTATCATTAATCTTTGAGGATCCTTGGAATTTAATTCTATTTTCTTTGTCTCCCCACCGTGGGGGTTTCTGGGATTTAATCCCATTATCAAAGTAATTTAATTCCATATTACAGAGCTTAGCTCTAAAAGACTCGGAGACTTTTGGGAATTTTATTCCCTGGTGTTCTTGAGCATTTTTTTCTTTTTAGGGTTCTAATACCCTTGACACGGATTTGAATCTGTTGTGTATTTTAACAGAACTCGTTTTCGAGGATGTTAGGAGTTGTTTAAACTCCACTGCTTATTTAATGAGAATTCTTTTAGATTCTTACAATGATTATCTTGCCTCATCATTGGTGAGCCGCCATTTGGATTTCATGGGGCCTACTAGCTTTGTAGTTACTGGTCTTATGAAACAAACTCATATATATATATATATATATATATATATTAATGGGTCCCCCATTTTTTATTAGGTACGATGACATCACTTCCCTACTTCTCTTACACACGCTCGGAGGCTGCTTTCCCACGGTCGCCGTCAGACGAGGAAGTTATGGCGATGATTAGGGCACATGATAAGGATACTAAGAGTCTTCTCCTATAGGGAGTTTGGTATGGCCACATTATCAGGGGTCGATGTTGTTTCACATGTGAGATACCGACAGAACCTATCCATTCAATATCATCCACAGAGCGTCCGCGTACGGCTTATGCAGTGGAGGCGGCTAATTGGACCCCCGAGGGCCGTCTCGAACCTTCAACGACAGGGATACCTAATCAACCCTCGATGGCTATTAATATTTTGGGATGTCGAATCTTCCAAGGCGAAGCTCGACCTTGGGGTCAGATCTATAAGATAGGCGTCACCCCGCGGCACCTAGTAGGCTACCTTTCTTGGGCCCGTTACATTCTTTCCTCTCAACGCTCACGGCTGCAAAAAGTTAGGCTATATCAAGCGGTGGATGCATCACTGTTCTACTATCATGCTCCCCACGTCTAGTGGGTCAAGGCTTTTTTAAACCAGTGGAACTTTCCAACGAATACTTTTCTACTGGCGGACCGCGAAGTCTCTATTTCGCTGGAGGAGTTCCGCGAAATTTCAGGGTTGCCGATCAGGGGATAACACTATGAAGAATTACTACCCCCCGACGAGTATATATTTGCTACGGTGCCAATAGTGCTTTAGGGCTTGACGACCGAGAATGCTATTCGGCACAAGCACCCGAGTCTAATCAAAGCCCTGGGTATTTTTGAGAAATTATTCTTGGCATCAGAAGGGCAAGGTGTCACTTTCGACGCTTTCATTGCTTGCTTTCTCCATGAAGATGTATTATCCAAGAAAGCTCCAAAATTCACAAAGGTTGAGGACCCTTCGGTTTTGGCTTAAAGAAACTGCCGGCCTAAGAAGAAGACCTGCTGCAGTTTTACATTCCAATTTCATCGACCGTGGCTTTTGATGCAATCGCTGCCCCCGGAATGGATGAAGAAACTTTCTTTATCGGCTTTATCAGTCTCTGGCTTAGCTAGTTTTCCAAGCCGATACATCGCCGTTTCATGAGGGCCTCCATCTTCCATCCTGCCCATCGCATAGCCGAAGGAACGCGGTTGGCTGTTGGCGTTGCAGGACTATCACGCTTATATCATAGTCTAAGTACTGCCACCAATACTTCAAACCCGGGTGCGGACACCATGAATTTCTCCCTCCACTACTTCACGTCATGGATCGAGATGATGTGTTAGGCGCTTTTGCTGCACACCGACGCCCTGCTTTCTATGAAGCATATACCTTCCTACGGGTGATGAGGCTGGTCGATGCTTCCGCTCCTGATCCGACCCAATTGGAGGCTCTATGGGTATTGCTTAATCCATATTCGAATGAGGGCAGGATGGTTTTCAGTGACCGAGTCTTTTCTGCTCCAGTGGGGCCCATTCAACAACTGTTCGATTTGTCAAAGAGTGGAGCTCCGGTTCTAAAGCCCAAAGAGATCATGCATCTATATTCGATCCGACCGGGGTACCTAGTCTTACGTCTAAATGATACTGCTCTCTTCATGTAGTACAATCCATATCGCTTCGCCCAGCAGTTAGGTTACAACCAGGGCGTCCCCCTCGAAGCTTTTCTAGTTGAGCCAACTCTCTCACTGGAGGTCACTCGTGATATTATCCACCACTTCATGTGCTTGGGTACCAGTTCTGCCTTCATGATTCCCGAGCTTGACTATCTTCCGAGGCCCGTGGGACCCTTCAAGGGCCGGTATCGCCACCGAGTTGGTCCTATCATTGAAGAGGAGAAAAGGGTGCTCTTTGAATGTAAATCCCCTGCTCCCGCTAAAGCCGTCAGTGCCTCATTGTGGTCACAGTCGGTTGTTTGCCCTCCTCTAAGGAACAGTGACTCGGTGATTATCCCTAAGGCTGCTCGGGTGGAATCAGTCACCCGCACTGCTGGTATGCCG
Organism: Agapanthus africanus; assembly: GCA_030015575.1. Classification (NCBI taxonomy): domain Eukaryota; kingdom Viridiplantae; phylum Streptophyta; class Magnoliopsida; order Asparagales; family Amaryllidaceae; genus Agapanthus; species Agapanthus africanus. The sequence continues at coordinate 123,032,013 of CM057344.1, forward strand.
ATTCGCCCTAGGGCTGGGTGTCACGACCCAAATTTAGGCACGTGACCGGCACTTAAACTACGTGACGTCAACAGGTGTACGCAATTTAAGTAAGCCGAAACCCAGAAATCTAAACCACCCCAAAAAGGGATAAGTGGAGAAAACATAAATAAAAACCTTCGGAAATCTCAAGTAAAAATCTTTAAACTTAAGTTTACTTTCATAAAACTTTCTACAGTACCTCCTTTCAAAAAACTAGACCCGAAAACGGGTATAACATAGATTATAAATAAACCATCCCAAACGGGAGCAAATCACGCTCAACGGCAGAAACAATCACCATAAGCATATATACGACGCCGTAGCGAAGAAATATAAATGAAAACAGTATAAGGAGGTAAAACTTTATAACAAGGCCGGCTCCCACGAGCATGGCACCCAAAGTCACAAAAATATACAACATCGATCCTCACAGTTCGTCTCTGTTGGGGTCAAAATTTGCACCCCGGTTGACCAAATCAAAGTCAAGGTCAACCCTAAGCCAGGTGGGCCCAAGCCCAGGTCAAGCGGGCCTATGCCCAAGTCGATCCCGCGGCCAGTCTCCCTATGCGAACATAAAAATCATGTAACAAATAATTTTGATGTAATTTTTTGTGCGTGAATGTAAGCAAAATGGGCATAAAGCCAAATTTTTGTAAAGCCCATGGCTTATGTGCAAAAGAAATAAGCACATGAGGCATATGATGGGCAAAATGCTATTTTGTAAAGCCCAGGGGGCTATATGTAAATATGTAAGCCTATAAGAGGCAACATGATGATGAATAAAGCATACACTTTTCATTCCTCTCAAAAAAGTTAGGGTTTTTGTGCCTCCTTCTTCCTCAAGGTTCTAAACCTTATTCTTTTTTGAATTAAATCAAGAGTTTTACTCTTCCTTTTCCAAAACTAAACAATTTTCACCACAAAACCCACAAAGGGGAACTCAGATCTTCCATTAGATCTTAAAAAGGAGAGATTTTTAAAATCTCATACTTCTTGTTCTTCAAGATCCGGCCAACAGAGGAGAAAGAAGGAGACCCTCTTCCAAGAACCCTATTTTGGGAAAGATCCAGGGCTCAAGGGAGAAGCCCCTTCCATCAGCTCCAAAATATCTTAGGAGTTCAACTCCTCAAATATATATATATATATATATATATATATATATATATATATATATATATATATATATACACAAAATAATAAATATTTCCTTTTTGGAGCACAGCTCCCAGTGCAGGGACCAAGTCCCTTCTGCTGCTGACGCTTAGCGCTCGCATGCCAGGCACGTGGGGCGCTGGAGCTCTGGCACCCGGTGCCCACGTGCCAGGCACATGGGGCGCTGGCGCTCTGGCGGCGCCCGCGTGCCTGACACGTGGGGCGCTGGCGCCTTCTCCCACACATCATTTGGATGCCCTTCCCTTATATATACACACACACACACATACTCCATAACACTATTCCCGTTAGAAAAAAAATTTCTAACGGAGCACAGCCCCGCACCCCGCAAGGGGGCTGCTAGCCCCCTTGACCCCCAGCCTGCTATCCGGGTAGTGGGACCCCCGTAAAAACTCTGCGGGACCCCGATATATCCAAAACCCCTCCAAAAAACAACACTGCACATTGAGTTCGCATGGCCTATTTGACCCGTCAATCGAAGGTTCTCTCGCTCGAAAGGCGAGGGGTAATTAACGGCAACATAGTCCGCAGCTGCCGGAGATTCGGATCCCCACAATCATTAAAACCCCGCCTACCCTAGGCAGGGGGAATCTGTAGTATGCTTGACAAGCATGCGCGTATTCCCATCTCAATGGGGTGACGAAAAACACGCTATATATTCTGGCACGCCCGGTGGGACGGATCTCTCCTCCCATATTTCGGGTTAAGCATTCATGCGAACTCAATCAATATACATATCGATATTTATACTAAAATAATGCTCTTTCATGCAGGTATTCAAGCGATCAAGCCTCAACCATGTCTCCAAGGACCAGCTCAGCTCTCAGCACGGCTCCCATCTCATACACGATGAATATGGACTCCAGGACGGTCCTTCCGGCCAGTCTAGGGCGACGGTGGGAGGAGCTACTGCTACTATTTGGCTCTATTCTGTTGGTGCCAGGTAACACCGTCCCTACTCTTCAAGCTCCGGTAACCGACAAACCGGCCTCGAAAGGCAAAAGGCCAAATGTGGTGATCCCAAAAGCGCCCCAACCTAAACGCGAGTCGGTGTTCAAGAGGCTCTCCATAGCCCCAGCCGGGGGAAAAGCCGTCAGAACAGAAGAAGTTGTCAGACGTCGTGGGCAAGCCCTGGAGATACTTTCGACGGACACGCGGGCGGATGTCTTCTTAAGCCTCCCCATCACTCGGCCTATGGCGGCTTCCTGAAGAACAGAAGTCTGCCAAGCGCTCAAGGTAGAGAAGCTGAAGCAGAAGCGGCTCAGATACAGAGCCAACAAAAGGGCTAGGGCTCCGGCCATATTAAAATTTGTGAATTTCAAAAACATGTACCGCTCCGCGGAACCAGCTTCCAGTGATGAAAGGATGGCTGAATGTGTTATCCACACCATCTATATGGTGGGCACGCGTCCCAGCGACAACCTTCGCTGAGAAAGCAAGGATGGGCCCCCCACATCTCAAATCCAACCTGGTGTGAATATAGATGTCACTTCTCAAGACCAGCATCTTCCGGAGGGTGATGAAAATCTTCCTAGTGAGGCTGATAGGCAGAGAGAGCCCTCAGTTCATGAGGAGTCAGGCTCGGCCCACTCAGTTAAAATGTCAAACATTTGACAATGCTGGGCATTGATTTGAGTTCTAACAATATTTTTGTCTTTTATTGAATGCTAAGCATTCATCATAGCTCTGGGGCTTCATTTAAAGAACAATTTATGTCTATCAGCGCCCAAGTGAGGAACACGTGGCGCGCTTGGCGCTAGCGCCAGTTTATGAGTGCATTGCGCTTCTGCTGACTAGTGCACATGTCAGGAGCACGTGGTGCGCTTGGTGCTGAGCGCCAGATTATGAGCGCATTGCTCTTCTGCTGAGTAGCGCACACATGAGGAGCACGTGGTGCGCTTGGCGCTGAGCGCCAGTCCAAAGAGTGCAAAGAGCTTTTGTTCAAGTAGCGTACACGTGGGAAGCACGTGGTATGCTTGGCGCTGAGCACCAGTCCATGAGCGCAAAGTGCTATTTGATCAGTTTTATGATTCGAGAAATAAATTCTCGTTTATAAGAGACTTTGTCTTAAGATTCTAAGAACAAAGTTCTTATTTTATAGGAGATGTTTCAATCTCTTATTTCGATGAAAAGGATTTAACTTTATGGATCTATGATCCTAAAAGAATTGACTTATTCTCCCCCTTTTTTATAATGAGATGTTCATGATCTCTCTTATAAAAAGACCTTAGTCTTATGGATCTATGATCTATGAGAAGAATTATGTTCTTCTTATTCTTTATGATGAGATACTTGATCTCTTTTTGTGAAATACCTTGGTCTTATAGATCTATTATCTTAGAAAAGAAGAAAATTCTTCTTTTAATATGAGATGATTTCATCTCTCTGTTTAGTTACCTTGAGGAAATTCTTCTTCTTTCGAGAGCTTGCTCTTTGTCTTTGAAGTTTTTTCAAAGTTTATGGGGGGGGGGCATTCCCCTATATGAGACTTGAAGTCTTGGGGCCTTTATATAGGGCAAGGATGATTTGCTCAATCAGTTGTAGAGATCTTTTCTCTAAGTGATTTGGGGATGTCTCCACCGTTGGATTTTTGATTCAAGGGCTTCTGATTTACAGAAGACAATCTTCTTGTTTTTAACAAGATTGGGAAATCTTTCTCCACACAGAATTTATTCTGTATTTTAGTGATTTTTAATCATCACTGGATCATTGATCTGACGGTACTCTGATTTACAGAGCACAATCTTTTTGTTTGGAAAGATTTTGAGGAATCTTTCCTTAACAGAATTTTATTCTGGTCAATTGATGATTTTTAATCATGTTCGTTAGATCTTTGATCCAACGGTTAGGAACATTTAGTTCCAGCGCTAGCGTTCCCGTGCTTTGTACGTGGTGTGCTGCTTAGAGTGCAGTGCACTTAGCGCTAGCGCTTACGTGCTTTGCACGTAGTGCGCTGCTTACAGTGCAGCGCTCTTAGCGCTAGTGCTCATATGCTTTGCATGTGAGCGCTGCCTCAGAGTATTTGACTCTCTTAGCGCTGGCGCTGCTATGAAGCGCTGCTTCATTTAAAAATTTGAAATTTTGAACAGAGCTTTGCTCTGATTTGGGGAAACATGGGTGATGTGGAGAAAAGACACACCAGCAGAATCAACGTGGTAAAGAGAAAAAGATATGCGTGCAAGATACCCTCACTTGTTTGTAAATTAGTCCTTAAAATAATTGTAAATTTCGAGACCGAAATTTTTGCAAGGAGGGTAGAATGCAACGACTCTGTTTTAATATACAGAAAATTTGTTTAAAAGTTAATGTACAAATGGAGTATTTTCAATCCTGTGTATACTATAAGTATTTAATTTGCTTTTGAACAGCAAGAAAACACTTGTAGCTCATTGGTAAAAACTTTCACTGTTGTGATGTAGCCCCTGTGTTCGAATCCCCTCAACCATATAATATTTTTGCTGATTTTTTAAAAAAAAATTGGAAGCCCAAAAGTTCACAGGTACAAAACACGTAAAAATGAAAAGTCAGATTAATCAAACATGTGCACTAAGATATATGAAATGACACCAACGCGTAGCATCAATCCCAGACCCCGACCCCACTCCTTGGCCGGCGATATTCGCCTCTGGGCCGGTGCCGCCGGACCTCCCGTCCCTAATGCCTCCAATTTTTGTGCCCTGGTCTCTTGGCCTCCCCCTTAACTACCATTATTTTTGATTACTCTGCAATTATCCAGAGAGTGTAATTTCACTCTTTAATTTTAATTTTAATGCATTTTTAATTCCCTCTTCACTCAAAAAACCCTAATTCTATCGTATAAATACCCCCTACACTTTGGCCCTTCTCATTCAGAAATCCATTGTCAAAACTCTATAAAATTCCTAAGTCCAAAAGTTGTACAAGTGGAGTTAGCTAAGGTTAAAGTTCCGGCGACATTTCATGATAAATCCGGCGACGACACGACTCCCTGACACTTACAAAAATTCCCTCTACCTCCCCTCTCTCGCTAATGAAAAGATCTCTCTTCTTAAAAATCGTCGAAAGCGGAGTTATTCCGACTGCCAATTCTCATTTCTTTAAAAACTCACTTTTCTTAAACACCAAATTAACCATCTATTCATATATTATTTAGCAACCATAAAACAACAATTTGACCAAGTTTCAATTCAAAATTTAATGTTAAACAAATTCTATTTCACTTTTTCGGTAAAATACCATCAAGTTTACATACGACATTAGTTTATCATTTTGCTCATATTACCTAGCTCATCACAACACTTATTTTGACATAGCATGATGGCTTTTGCAACTATTTTTTTGTGGGACAAAATACAATTTACATTAAAATACCTTAAACTATCAAATCCCGTATTCTTTAAATTGTTTTAATTAATTCCTTGCAAATAAGCCTCTACAACTCATTTTGAGAACCCGATCGGAATAGTGCGGGTTATCGCACGTCCTCGGGACTAGTAGAGCAAGATGCAAACCTCCTAACGGAGCATACGATCTCGATGGAATTTTTATTACAATTTCTAAGTAAACGTGATTTTTATTAATAAATATATTCTATTTTTTAATAATTATATATATATATATATATATATATATATATATATATATCAATATTATCAAAATATCTATTTTAAATGTATAATATATTCCATATTTTCTAATCAAAAGAAAAAATCATAAAAGTTCATGAAAATACCATCAAGAATCAATACAAGTCAAATTACATGAAAATACCACATACTATTCAATTTAAGTTTATATCCACTAGAATATCTCATTTCTTAAAAATTACAATTACGAAAACTCTAAAGACGATAAATAAATACTTAAGATTTATTTTGAAAATATATCAAAACTATTTTTCATAAAACCCCCTCAAGTTATATTAATTTACAATAAGGACACTAGTAAATATAGGTTAAGCGGGACTAGTTCTCTTAAGCCTCAGGGAGCCGGGGAATATGGATGCTTGCCTATCTAAGGTAGACAATCTAAAAACGGTGTTATCAATACGGTAATTGTCTTGGAAAAGGACACAAATCCCGCCGTTCATTTACATTTCATGTCTTCTTATGTATATTTTATATTATATTGCTTAGTCACGCTTAGCGTGTTTACTTCTGAGTAAATACGTAGTAGGCCAGTCATGTCTCATTACTCGTATACTGGGAAGCGGGGTTTGACAGTCGCCAGCTGAGTCCCTGCCTGTGCCTGTTGACTTTGGTATAAAGAAAATCGACTCTCAAGCTCTTTCTCGGTAGTCTTGTGGGCCTCGACCATCGCGCGTGTGAAGATGACGGCTTTATTGAGAGCCACCACCTCCATAATGGCCTCCTGAAGAACCCGCCAAATTTCATAGGCTCGAGTAGTCTTGGTGTTGAGCTGGGCTTGAAGTTCCCTTAAAGCCTTCGAAGCCAATTTCCTTGCCAAAAACTTTCGGTTAAGCCTTTTCTCACATGACTGGAGATTGGCCGCACACCGATCAATCCATCCACGCAAGTTGGCCTTTACGAACAGGATATCAGAAGGAAGACGTACGCATTCAACCACATGTAGAGAAGCTTCCACTTGACGGTAATACTTGATCCAAGTATGCACCAGCGCCTCGTCATGATTGGTGGCAAGAACAGAAAAAGAAGTGTTGACTTCAACAGCGAATTCTTCGGCCATGACGGAAGTGCCAGCATGAAGATTTTCTATATGAGTTTCTAGTGAATGGATGCTCTTTTTTGCCGTCCTCTCAGATACGCGTCGGGCGTAAGGGCCTGGCGGTATGGAAATCCAGGACTCTAATGGAGTTAGGGTGGGCAAAACTGTGAAAATATATGTGTGGTTAGTCACCTTTTCAAACATAGAATAAGTAAAAGAATTCCAATGCTAAAGCGTCACTTACCTACGGCCATAGAAGGAAGATTTAAGATATCCCCAGGCCCATCGAGAACTTCAACTTCGTCGTCAGCTTCTAAGACTGTGGTTTAAAATAAATGAAGCACATCAGGATCGTTATGAAGATATAAAACGAAAAGGCGAAGAATTACTAATCTTGGCCAGAGGACTATACTCTGTGGAGGTATCGCTTGCGGGGCCACTATGTCAGGTAAACGCTAGAAGGTCTTCTCTGGAGAAAGATCTACAATGGCAGACGATAACTCCCGCAATTCTGAGAGAAATAAAAGTCTAGATATATGAAAGGGTAGTTAAACAAAAATGTAGATGTCGATAAAATTACCTTCGATATTTCGTCCACTTTGAATCGGGGGGATGGCAGCTTCAACAATCTTCTCTGCACCTTCTGGTGTGTCATTGGAGATGTTCACAGAAGCTGTGGCCGGTATGACAGTCTCCACTAGGAGAATAGAAGCCGTTACCGGAGACTCCAAGGCGGGGATGGCAGTTTCGGTAATCTCCTCTACACCCCCTGTGTGTCATTGAAGTCATCCGTAGAATCTTGACCGGTGTAGCAATCTCCGCCAGAGGAATAGAAGTCATCATTGGAGGCTCTATGACGCGATCGGGGCTCATGACTACGCCCGCTGCAGAAGGCCCTACAAAATTTTTGTAAAGATAATATAAGGTGAAAGTAATAAAAATTAATTACAAAAGAGATGTAAAAAAATATGCATACCAATACGCCAGGGAGCCTGAAGTATGGCATTTTTAAGCTGCTGCTATTTTCGGTTCAATCGTGCTCGGCGGGCTTCGATCGAAAGCAAATGCCTGCCCGTCTTCAGAGCAGCCTCATCTTAAGAAACGGCCGAGATGGGCTGTTTGAGATCTAGTTCTTCTTCCATCGTCAGAGGACCCATTAGTAACCTAGGTAATAACGGATCGACGTCATAGAATACAACAGGGGAAAGCCTCCCATCTTGGGGCGTACATTTTCATTTACATCCTGCGATGGCTTTAAGGCTTCGGCCAACTGAATGGCTTCCCCGGCAGATGTGCCAGGAAAGAGAAGACCGTCGCCTGGTTCATATACAGATATAGGCTTATCATGAAGAGGCTCGGACTCAAGCAACATATCGAGTAAACCGACGACCGATTTCTTCTTCCTTTTAGGGCCCGAGCCAGCAATAGAAGAAGGGCGCTTCCTCCCGTTCAGCAAATTTGCACGGCGCTGCCCAACCTCACCTTCAGTGTTTGTTCTTGGTGATGCCATTGCCGGTGCCTTCTCAGGAATCTCTGCCCCAGTGTCACGACCTAAATTTAGGCACGTGACCGGCACTTAAACCACATGACGTCAACAGGCGTACGCAATTTAAGTAAGCCGAAACCCAGAAATCTAAACCACCCCAAAAAGGGATAAGTGGAGAAAACATAAATAAAAACCTTCGGAAATCTCAAGTAAAAATCTTTAAACTTAAGTTTACTTTCTTAAAAATTTCTGCAGCACCTCCTTTGTAAAACCTAGCCCCGAAAATGGGTACACCATAGGTTATAAATAAAGCATCCCAAACGGGAGCAAATCACGCCCAACGGTGGAAACAACCACCACAAGCATATATACGACGCCGTAGCGAAGAAATATAAATGAAAACAGCATAAGGAGGTAAAACTTTATTACAATGCCGGCTCCCACGAGCAGGGCACCCAGAGTCACAAAAATATACAACATCGATCCTCACAACTCGTCTCTAAGTCAAATACATGATGTGGTAGATGGAGAATACTAGATACAAAAGATAAATAATGAACATCATCGGATAACCGCAAAACCCACTTATAGCAAAGGCCTCACAGCCAACCTTAGCGGTATCCACAAAACTAGAGATAATAAGAAGCCCTGCCGCGACTACTCTGAGGATAAATCCTGCAAAACACTGTGGCACAACGGGGGTGAGTTGCCAACTCGTGAATAGTAAATAACATCATACTGTAATCGCAAGTATGCACAAACGGTGATAAATCTATCACATGTAATCGATAGCATATGTATGGCAATATAGATATGCAACAATCATGATCAAGGTACACCATCAGGGTACTACATCCATATGAATAAAAATGCATATCAAATAAATGCTGGGTATGTGATACAACATAACATCATCGTGGAAAAATACTAGTGTCCATAAACGACACCCCAAATCCCAATACTTCAGGCACCGCATCCTCAGATCGGCCCTCATATCCTGTAAGTCTCATGGAACCTGAGTGTCCAACACCAACACCTGAAACATCATGAAAACATATGCCTGTATATATGTGTATGTGTGTGTCCCTCAATGACACATCAAAATCATGGAACCTAGTTTCCAACATCGACACCCGAAACATCATGCAGGATTTGGCCCAAACCTGTATCTGTGACAGAGGTCCACGGCTTTTTGGGCTTAGCTGGTTATTACCGACGTTTCATGTAGGATTTCTCGAGTATCGCTGCACCGCTGACCGGAATGACCAGGAAGGGAGTTCCTTTTCTTTGTACTGAGGCATGCGAGCAGAGTTTTCAGCAGTTGAAGACTCGGTTGACGACTGCACCAGTTCTATCTTTACCTTCTGGATCGGGCGACTATGTTGTTTACTGTGAAGCTTCTCGAGTGGGGCTCGGTTGTGTATTGATGCAGCATGATAGAGTTATCACTTACGCTTCTAGGCAGCTGAAGAAGCACGAGCAGAATTATCCCACTCACGATCTTGAAATGGCCGTGGTGGTCTTTGCGCTGAAGATTTGAAGAAACTACTTGTACGGGGAGTCATGTCAGATTTTTACGGACCACAGGAGCTTGAAGTACATCTTCCCGCAGCGGGATCTGAATCTAAGACAGCACCGTTGGATGGAGCTTGTAAAGGATTATGATTGTGAGATCCTTTATCATCCGGGCAAGGCGAATGTGGTAGCTGATGCCTTGAGTTGGAGGCCCGGGGGTAGCTTGTCCCAGTTGAGCGCAGTTCAGCGACAGTTTTCTGCAGATTGGCAGATCTTGTGCGATGGTAGAGTACAGTTTGAGTTCACTTCCACTAGGGGACAGCTTGCTCACGTCCGCACACTTCTACTTGATCGTATCCATGAAGCGCAGCCCAGTGATGCCCGTTTTTCTGAGATTCTTGAGCTCGTTCGGAAGGGTACAGATTCGGAGTTCATGATTGATGACCAGGGTGTACTACGTTATGGGACTCGCTTGTGTGTACCAGATACCGATGGGTTAAGACACGAGATCATAGATCAGGCACATCAGTCAGCCTTTAGCGTTCGTCCAGGTTCCACCAAGATGTATCGTAACTTGAGAGACATTTACTGGTGGGCAGGGATGAAAAGTGATGTTTCGGACTTTGTTTCGAGGTGCCTGACTTGTCAGCAAGTCAAGACTGAACATCAGAGGCCGGCAGGAGAGTTGCAGCCTTTATCCGTTCCGGAGTGGAAACGGGAGCAGATTTTCATGGACTTCATTGTGGGTCGTCCCAGGGCTAGTCGTGGGTATGACTCCATTTGGGTGATTATTGACCAGTTGACGAAAGCGGCTCACTTCCTTCCAGTGAAGACCACTTTCGGTTATGCTCAGTATGCTCAGTTGTATATAGATGGGATTGTGCGTTTGCATGGCGTTCCCACTTGCATTATATCCGACAGGGGCACCCAGTTTACTAGCCGTCTTTGGCAGAAGTTTCAGGAAGCTTTGGGTACCCGGTTCAATTTTAACACCGCTTTCCATCCGCAGACCGATGGTCAGTCAGAGCGGACTATACAGACTCTGGAGGATATGCTTCAGGCGTGTGTGCTTGATTTTGGTGGCAGTTGGGATCGTTATTTGCCGTTGATTGAGTTCTCCTACAACAATAATTTTCAGGAGACTATTCAGATGGCACCTTTTGAGAATTTGTATGGTAGGAAGTGTCGATCGCCAGTCTGTTGGACCGAACTCAGCGAGAGTAGGGTTTTGGGACCCCAGCTAGTTCAGGAGACTACGGAGAAGATCCAGCTGATTCGGGACAGGATGAGATCAGCCCAGTGCAGGCAAAAGTCTTATGCCGACCGTCGTCGTCGCAGACTTGAGTTCGCAGTGGGGGATCATGTATTCCTGCAGATTTCTCCGATGAAGGGCGTTATGAGATATGGGAAAAAGGGGAAGCTCGATCCCAGATTTATAGGTCCTTTCGAGATCCTTGAGCGAGTCGGTGCCGTTGCCTATCATTTGGCACTTCCGCCCAGTTTTCCGGATGTTCACCCCGTTTTCCATGTATCGGTACTTCGTAGATACCTTCATCATCCTTTTCACATGATTCAGCACCAGACCGTTCAGCAAGAGCACGATCTTTCGTTCACCGAGCAGCCGGTAGTTATATTGGATTGGCAGGTGAAGAAACTTTGGTCCAAGGTCTTGCCATCAGTGAAGGTTCTTTGGCGTGGCCCTACTAGTGAAGAGATCACTTGGGAGGCCGAGAGTGAGAAGCGGAAGATATTCCTTCATCTCTTCGAAGGTACACGTAGTGAAAATTTTAATTCGGGGACCGAATTTCTTTAAGGGGGAAGATTGTAACGCTTTAGAAATCGTTTAGGCGAATTTGCCGATCATAGGTAAAAATAAATTGTGTTTTCCGTAAAAACCCAGAAGTGATCATTTTTCAGTATAGACTTAACTGCACCTAGTTTAACTAGGAAATAGCTAGTTTGCGGTTTTTAGTTGTCGCTTGAAAATTTTAGTTCACTTTAATATTTTTTCCTTAATTAAAATATTATTATAAGCTTTTAATTATGCACTTAATTAGTGGTAATTACAATTTTGATTGGGTTAATTATGCTAAAGTGAATCTATGCTAACTTAATCACAAGATTAAGTATTAAACCATCTTTGCAAAATATCCTTGAAAATATCTAGATATTTGTTGGAATTAAAGAAAAATTTTAAATAAAGATTAAGAGGTGGCATGGATGGGAGGTGCTTTAATGAGCATTAAGTGGTGTTTTAACCTAGAAACTTCCACACAACTCCACAATTTTCCTTTTTCCCTCATGATGGCCGAGCCCCCTGCTGCCCTCTCTCTTTTCTCACCCTATTTTCACTTCTAAAAGCTCAAATAAATCATCAAAAATCATCAAATTATCCCATAAACTCAAATACAAATCCATACCCATTATTCCTTAAGCTTAACCAAGCTTGGATCTTCATGAAAGATAGCATTTTGGAGGTTGTTTTGTTGATCTAGTTGCAAGTTTTTGGATCAAGTTTGAGGTATAAATCCTAACCCTAAGCTCAAGTTCTTGTTTTAATACCTTAATCTAGTTATTAGATGTTTAATTAAAGCTTGAATTAGCATGTTTTGGGAATTCTAGGAAGAGTTATGAAGATCAGGTTAGGGTTTTGATTGGTTGAAATGGTTAATGGAGAAGTGTAGACTTGGAAAACTTTACCTAGTTGCGAGAATGTTATTTTTTATTTTCCTAATTGTCTAATTAAGCTTAAAAGCAAACTAACTTTTACTAAATCTTATATGGGTGAGATTAAAATTGTAGTAAAGGTTTGTGTGACTTAGTTAAGCTACTTTGTGATGATTTTGATCGCTAGAATTGTTTAAATTTCTAGACTTGAGCTAAAATGATTAAAAGTGCTTACTAGGTTTTCGGTAAAATTAGGCGTGGGTTTCAATTGACGTTGCGATAATATATATAGTATCTTCCACGATATATATCGTGTTGTGAATGCGCGATCGGTACAATCAGGGTCTAAGCTTGGTGGTTGTGTAGTTTAGCGATCCTAGTTAGGGTTGTGCCGATGTCATACGTGTTTTATGCACTAGGTGCACAGTGTGTTTATCTTGTAGACGTTATTCTTGCGTTTCGTTATCTTTGTGTCGGCGCAAGATATTTAGCCTTATGTGTTGTGTTTTTGAAATTTTAGGATCGCAAGCGGAGACTTCGGACGCTGCGAAGAAAGGGAAGCAGGTGGTCGGATTTTCTTAGCTCGAGATCATCGGTGAGTAGATTAAACATTTACGGGGAAATCGCCCGTATGGCATTATGCGTCAGGGCTGGATATGATATTATAGCTGCATGTTTATATGTATATGAGTTGATTGCGCATGAGCGTTATTGCATATTATTACCTGTTGTGCCTTGAGTTGGTACCTATTGGACACAACACCATTACAGACGGTTCATGTTGCACGAGCACAAATTGTATGCTACACACACACCGTCGGTAATTGCCATGGCACGCACTACATATATACATATGTGATATTGTATCGGTTATTGTCATTGAGACAAAGATTCTTATTCCGTTGCGTATATGAAATGTAGTATACAGGCTATACCTACATGCTTACACATATATCTTGCTATAGCTACATGTACATCATGCAAACATACTTACATGTACACCCACATACCTTGCTACAGCTACATGTATATCATGCAAACATACTTACATGTATACCCACATACCTTGCTATAGCTACATTTACCCCTAAGTGGTATTGTATTGTCATTTGATATTGAGACGTTGATTATTTTGCAATTGCGCTTATGAAATGCATCATAAATACTTACTTACATGTAGATACATATATCTTTCTATAGTTACATGTACACCTCATATGATACTGCACTTAATTTCGGAGGAATTGGGAACCGCATTATATATTTTAAAACTGGATTCATTTAAAAGAGCTGTTTTCGCTTAATATGCTCATATTACTGTTTTATGTTGCATATATCAGTTTTCATGGATTTACGTATTGAGATATAGATTTCATGTGATTTATGGATTTGAGAACCATGAGGGTATTTCAAGCAATTTATGTATTGTTTGAAAACCCGGTTTCTCATGATATGATATTTCAGTGTGTCCACCATGAGTTTCTCGGTTCTGAGGCTTGTGTTAGAAACCCGATTCGAGGAGCGGTAGGCACCGTCTGCGGATACATGGTGGACCCGGTATGGTTCCCCAGGACAAGAGGTGATTTTTGAGGTATAGACGATGAGCCTGGCAGGAGAGCTAGTACCTACCGGTGATAGTATTTGGACTCAGCGGTTATCTCGGAGATACCGACCGAAGTCGAGAGATGGATATGGGCCGATCCGGACTGACGGAGCCCGATATATGAAAATTTACGTGTCGATGCTGGACATTGGTTTCATGATGTTTCGGGTGTCGATGTTGGACACTAGGTTCCATGATTTTGATGTGTCATTAAGGGACACACACACACACATATATACAGGCATATGTTTTCATGATGTTTCGGGTGTTGGTGTTGGACACTCAGGTTCCATGAGACTTATAGGATATGAGGGCCGATATAAGGATGCGGTGCCTGAGGTATTAGGATTTGGGGTGTCGTTTATGGACACTAGTATTTTTCCACGATGATGATTCATTGATGATGTTATGTTGTATCCCATACCCAGCATTTATTTGATATGCATTTTTATTCATATGGATGTAGTACCCTGATGGTGTACCTTGATCATGATTGTTGCATATCTATATTGCCATACATATGCTATCAAATTACATGTGATAGATTTATCGCTGTTCGTGAATACTTGCGATTACAGTATGATGTTATTTACTATTCACAAGTTGGCAACTCACCCCCGTTGTGCCACAGTGTTTTGCACGATTTATTCTCAGAGTAGTCGCGGTAGGGCTTCTTATTATCTCTAGTTTTGTGGATACCGCTACGGTTGGCTGTGAGGCCTTTGCTATAAGTGGGTTTTGCGGTTATCCGATGATGTTCATTATTTATCTTTTGTATCTAGTATTCTCCATCTACCACTTCATGTATTTGACTTAGAGACGAGTTGTGAGGATCGATGTTGTATATTTTTATGACTCTGGATGCCGTGCTCGTGGGAGCCGGCCTTTTTATAAAGTTTTACCTCCTTATGCTATTTTCATTTATATTTCTTCGCCATGGCGTCGTATATATGCTTGTGGTGGTTGTTTCCTCCGTTGGGCGTGATTTGCTCCCTTTTGGGATGCTTTATTTATAATCTATGGTGTACCCATTTTCGGGGTTGGGTTTTACAAAGAAGATGCTGCAGAAATTTTTAAGAAAGTAAACTTAAGTTTAAAGATTTTTACTTAAGGTTTTCGAAGGTTTTTATTTATGTTTTCTCCACTTATCCCTTTTTGGGGTGGTTTAGATTTCTGGGTTTCGGCTTACTTAAATTGTGTACGCCTGTTGACGTCACGTGGTTTAAGTGCCGGTCACGTACCTAAATTTGGGTCGTGACATTAGGGCAGAGATTCCTGAGAAGGCACCGGCAATGGCATCACCAAGAACAAACACTGAAGGTGAGGTTGGGCAGCGCCGTGCAAAATTGCCGAAGGGGAGGAAGCGCCCTTCTTCTATTGCTGGCTCGGGCCCTAAAAGGAAGAAGAAATCGGTCACCGGTTTACTCGATATGTTGCTTGAGTCCGAGCCTCTTCACGATAAGCCTATATCTGTATATGAACCAGGAGACGGTCTTCTCTTTCCTGGCACATCTGCCGGGGAAGCCACTCAGTTGGCCGAAGCCTTAAAGCCATCACAGGATGAAAATGAAAATGTGCGCCCCAAGATGGAAGGCTTTCCCCTGTTGTATTCTATGACGTCGATCCGTTATTACCTAGGTTACTAATGGGTCCTCTGACGATGGAAGAAGAACAGGATCTCAAACAGCCCATCTCGTCCGTTTCTTAAGATGTGCTCTGAAGACGGGCAGGCATTTGCTTTCGATCGAAGCCCGTCGAGACGATTGAACCGAAAATAGCAGCAGCTAAAAAATACCATATTTCAGGCTCCCTGGCGTATTGGTATGCATATTTTTTTACGTTTCTTTTGTAATTAATTTTTATTACTTTCACCTCATATTATCTTTACAAAAATTTTGTAGGGCCTTCTGCAGCGGGCGTAGTCATGAGCCCCGATCGCGTCATGGAGCGTCTAATGATGACTTCTATTCCTCTGGCGGAGAATGCTACACCGGTCAAGATTCTATGGATGTCTTCAATGACACACCGGGGAGTGTAGAGGAGATTACGGAAACTGCCATCCCCGCCTTGGAGTCTCCGGTAACGGCTTCTATTCTCCTAGTGGAGACTGTCACACCGGCCACAGCTTCTGTGAACATCTCCAATGACACACCAGAAGGTGCAGAGAAGATTATTGAAGCTGCCATCCCCCCGATTCAAAGTAGACGAAATATCAAAGGTAATTTTATCGACATCTACATTTTTGTTTAACTACCCTTCCATATATCTAGACTTTTATTTCTCTCAGAATTGCGGGAGTTATCGTCTGCCATTATAGATCTTTCTCCAGAGAAGACCTTCTAGCGTTTACCTGACATAGTGGCCCCGCAAGCGATACCTCCACAGAGTATAGTCCTTTCCTCTGGCCAAGATTAGTAATTCTTCGCCTTTTCGTTTTATATCTTCATAACGATCCTGATGTGCTTCATTTATTTTAAACCACAGTCTTAGAAGCTGACGACGAAGTTGAAGTTCTCGATGGGCCTGGGGATATCTTAAATCTTCCTTTTATGGCCGTGGGTAAGTGACGCTTTAGCATTGGAATTCTTTTACTTATTCTACGTTTGAAAAGGTGACTAACCACACATATATTTTCACAGTTTTGCCCACCCTAACTCCATTAGAGTCCTGGATTTCCATGCCGCCAGGCCCTTATGCCCGACGCATATCTGAGAGGATGGCAAAAAAGAGCATTCATTCCCTAGCAACTCATCTAGAAAATGTTCATGCTGGCACTTCCGTCATGGCCGAAGAATTCGCTGTTGAAGTCAACGCTTCTTTTTCTGTTCTTGCCACCAATCATGACGAGGCGCTGGTGCATACTTGGGTCAAGTATTACCGTCAAGTGGAAGCTTCTCTACATGTGGTTGAATGCGTACGTCTTCCTTCTGATATCCTATTCGTAAAGGCCAACTTGCGTGGATGGATTGATCGATGTGCGGCCAATCTCCAGTCGTGTGAGAAAAGGCTTAACCGAAAGTTTTCGGCAAGGAAATTGGCTTCGAAGGCTTTAAGGGAATTTCAAGCCCAGCTCAACACCAAGACAACTCGAGCCTATGAAATTTGGCGGGTTCTTCAGGAGGCCATTACGGAGGTGGTGGCTCTCAATAAAGCCGTCATCTTCACACGCGCCATGGTCGAGGCCCACAAGACTGCCGAGAAAGAGCTTGAGAGTCAATTTTCTTTATACCAAAGTCAACAGGCACAGGCAGGGACTCAGCTGGCGACTGTCAAACCCCGCTTCCCAGTATACGAGTAATGAGACATGACTGGCCCACCACGTATTTACTCAGAAGTAAACACGCTAAGCGTGACTAAGCAATATAATTTAAAATATACATAAGAAGACATGAAATGTAAATTAACAACAACTTTTATTTATTAAACATTTCTTTACAATACAACTGAAAAGTAAATACAATGATGAAAGCAATGCCTAAACAATATCATGAACATGAAAGTAAATTATATACAAGAGTTTAGAGCTCGGGGTCCTCGCTGAACTGATCCAAGTCCTCTGAACTGGGCTCTATCTCCAGTGAGTCGGATCCACCTGAAGAGAGAAGGAATGTAGTCAGCGAACAATCGCTCGGTACGTCCCAAAGAAAAGTAGGAATAGAATAGACAGATGAATAGTCAGATATGAGAATATAACTGGTGTATTGTGAGTTTGTTATATTAACGCAGTTGTTTGTAGGTTGGTACAGAATATGCCAGTGTATATGAGAGGAGTTCAACTATTCCGTGGACTAAGGTATAAGGAGTACAAGGAACCGTTAAGCAACGGAACAACAGCAATGGATATTCAGGTTAAGTGTATTAAAGTGACCGTCTCGTGCCACTTCTAACACATTCCGTACCAGTCTACCCCTTTAAAACCCTGTAATGTATTATGTATTGATGTATATTATTTTTTTTAATAGATGTACGACTTGCCGAAACCATGATATCATGTAAACGGAATAGATATAAATGGATAGTCATGTAATCAGAGTCTATCTATGGTTCGGATCAGTCGAGTCATGTTAATATTGATTGAATTCTTGTATAAATAGATTCATGTTGAATTGGAGTTATACTTGAATCATATTCAAGGATAGATCGATTGATTTCATATTAGACTGAGATTCTGCCTGAGTCGGATACTTAAACAGAATTGAAGTCCTGAATTAGTTTTGGAGTTATCGGTAACTGCTGTACATGAACGGCAGGATTTGTGTCTTTTTCCAAGACAATTACCGTATTGATAACACCGTTTTTAGATTGTCTACCTAAGATAGGCAAACATCAATATTCCCCGGCTCCCTGAGGCTTAAGATAACTAGTCCCGCTTAACCTATATTTACTAGTTTCCTTATTGTAAATTAATATAACTTAAGGGGGTTTTATGAAAAATAGTTTTGATATATTTTCAAAATAAATCTCAAGTATTTATTTATCGTCTTTAGAGTTTTCATAGTTGTAATCTTTAAGAAATGAGATATTCTAATGGATATAAACCTAATTTGAATAGTATGTGGTATTTTCATGTAATTTGACTTGTATTGATTCTTGATGGTATTTTCATGAACTTTTGTGATTTTTTCTTTTGATTAGAAAACATGGAATATATTATACATTTAAAATAGATATTTTGATAATATTGATATATATATATATAATTATTAAAAAATAGAATATATTTATTAATAGAAATCAAGTTTTCTTAGAAATTGTAATAAAAATTCCATCGAGATCGTATGCTCCGTTAGGAGGTCTGCATCTCGCTCTACTAGTCCCAAGGAAGTGCGATAACCAGTACCATTCCGATCGGATTCCCAAAATGGGTTGTAGAGGCTTATTTGCAAGGAATTAATTAAAACAATTTAAAGAATACGAGATTTGATAGTTTAAGGTATTTTAATGTAAATTGTATTTTGTCCCACAAAAAAATAGTTGCAAAAGCCATCATGCTATGTCAAAATGAGTGTTGTGATGAGGTAGGTCATTACCTCATGAGTTTTCTAAAAGTAATATGGGCAAAATGATAAACTAATGTCATATATAAACTTGATGGTATTTTACCGAAAAAGTGAAATAGAATTTGTTTAACATTAAATTTTGAATTGAAACTTGGTCAAATTGTTGTTTTATGGTTGCTAAATAATATATGAATAGATAGTTAATTTGGTGTTTAAGAAAAGTGAGTTTTTAAAGAAATGAGAATCGGCAATCGGAATAACTCCGCTTCTGATGAATTTTAAGAAGAGAGATCTTTTCATTAGCAAGAGAGGGGAGGTAGAAGGAATTTTTGTAAGTGTCGGGGAGTCGTGTCATCGCCGGATTTATCCCGAAACGTCGCCGAAACTTTGACCTTAGCTAACTCCACTTGTACAACTTTTGGACTTAGAAATTTTATAGAGTTTTGACAGTGGATTTCTGAATGAGAAGGGCCAAAGTGTAGGGGATATTTATACGATAGAGTTAGGGTTTTTTGAGTGAAGAGAGAATTAAAAATGCATTAAAATTAGAATTAAAGAGTGAAATTACACTCTCTAGATAATTGCAGAGTAATCAAATATAATGGGAGTTAAGGGGCAGGCCAAGAGACCAGGGCACAAAAATTGGAGGCATTAGGGACGGGAGGCCCGGCGGCACCGGCTCAGAGGCGAATATTGCCGGCCAAGGAGTGGGGTCGGGGTGTGCGATTGATGCCACGCGTTGGTTTCGTTTCATATATCTCAGTGCACATGTTTGATTAATCTGACTTTTCATTTTTACGTGTTTTGTACGTGTGAACTTTTGGGCTTCCAAAAAGTTTTTAAAAAATCAGCAAAAATATTATGTGGCTGAGGAGATTCGAACACAGGGGCTACATCACAACAGTAAAAGTTTTTACCAATGAGCTACAAGTGTTTTCTTGCTATTCAAAAGCAAATTAAATACTTATAGCATACACAGGATTGAAAATACTCAATTTTGTACATTAACTTTTAAACAAATTTTCTGTATATTAAAACAGAGTCATTGCATTCTACCCTCCTTACAAAAATTTCGTTCTCAAAATTTACAATTATTTTAAGGACTAATTTATAAACAAGTGAGGGTATCTTGCACGCATATCGTCTTCTCTTTACCACGTTGATTCTGCTGGTGTGTCTTTTCTCCACATAACCCGTGTTTCCCCAAATCAAAGCAAAGCTATGTTCAAAATTTCAAATTTTTAAATGAAGCAGCGTTTCATAGTAGCGCCAGCGCTAAGAGAGTCAAATACTCTGAGGCAGCGCTCACGTCCAAAGCACATGAGCACTAGCGCTAAGAGCGCTGCACTGTAAGCAGCGCACTACGTGCAAAGCACGTAAGCGCTAGCGCTAAGTGCACTGCATTCTAAGCAGCGCACCACGTACAAAGCACGGGAGCGCTAGCGCTGGAACTAAATGTTCCCAAACGTTGGATCAAAGATCTAACGAACATGATTAAAAATCATCAATTGACCAGAATAAAATTTTGTTAAGGAAAGATTCCTCAAAATCTTTCCAAACAAAAAGATTGTGCTGTGTAAATCAGAGCACCGTTAGATCAATGATCCAGTGGTGATTAAAAATCACTAAAATACAGAATAAATACCGTGTGGGGAAAGATTTCCTAATCTTGTTAAAAACAAGAAGATTGCTTTCTGTAAATCAGAATCCCTTGGATCAAAGATCCAACGGGGGAGATATCCCCAAATCACTTAGAGAAAAGATCTCTACAACTGATTGAGCAAATCATCCTTGCCCTATATAAAGGCCCCAAGACTTCAAGTCTCATATAGAGGAATCCTCCCCATAAACTTTGAAAAAACTTCAAAGACAAAGAGCAAGCTCTCGAAAGAAGAAGAATTTCCTCAAGGTAAATAAACAGAGAGATGAAATCATCTCATATTAAAAGAAAAATTTACTTATTTTCTAAGATAATAGATCTATAAGACCAAGGCCTTTCACAAAAAGAGATCGAGTATCTCATCACAAAGAATAAGAAGAAGAACATAATTCTTCTCATAGATCATAGATCCATAAGACTAAGGTCTTTTTACAAGAGAGATTATGAACATCTCATTATAAAAAAGGGGGAGAATAAGTCAATTCTCTTAGGATCATAGATCCATAAAGGTAAAACCTTTTCATCGAATTAAGAGATTGAAATATCTCCTATAAAATAAGAACTTTGTTCTTAGAATCTTGAGACAAAGTCTCTTATAAACGAGAATTTATTTCTCGGATCATAAAACTGATCAAATAGCGCTTTGCGCTCATGGACCGGTGCTCAGCGCCAAGTATACCACGTACTTCCTACGTGTGCGCTACTTGAACAGAAGCGCTTTGCGCTTTTTAGACTGGCGCTCAGCGCCAAGCGCACCACGTGCTCCTCACGTGTGCGCTACTCAGCAGAAGCGCAATGCGCTCATAATCTGGCGCTCAGCGCCAAGCGCACCACGTGCTCCTCATATGTGCGCTAGTCAGCAGAAGCGTAATGTCCTCATAAACTGGCGCTAGCGCCAAGCGCGCCACGTGTTCCTCACGTGTGCGCTGATAGAACATAAATTGTTCTTTAAATGAAGCCCCAGAGCTATGATGAATGCTTAGCATTCAATAAAGACAAAAATATTGTCAGAACTCAAATCAATGCCGAGCATTGTCAAATGTTTAACAATTTAACTGAGTGGGCCGAGCCCAAATTGGCTATAAACCCCTCATTCAGATTAAATGAGCATATATGCTCATAAATCTCAGATCTTAGTCCCAATTGGACTACAGATCTCCCAACCAAAATTGATTCAAGAGTACATCTCTTCACTCCTCTGATATTTGTCGTTGTAATCCTTCAACGTCCTCAGAGAGGTGACAGGTCCCGACAACCAGACATTCCATGGACTGTGGGGTCCTTAAACTCATGGATTATGATGTTCTTAACCTCGGACTATGGGGTCCTTAAGCCCATGGACTATGATGTCCTTAACCTCGGACTGTGGGGTCCTTAAACCCATGGACTATGATGTCCTTAACCTCTATGGACTGTGAGGTCCTTAAACTGACGGACTATGATGTCCTTAACCTTGGACTGTGGGGTCCTTAAGCCCATGGACTATGATGTCCTTAACTTTGGACCGTAATGTCCTTAAACTAATGGACCGCAAAGTCCCTAAACTAAAACAATAGAGTCCAAATGCTTTTTTGTTGGATCTAAATGATCCTGTTAAGTTGATCTTAGTCTAAAATTAGACTAACGTATTCTTAACAAACGTTTAAGTTGATCTTAGTCTCAAATGAGGTTAACGTATCCTTAAACCCAAACCAAAAACCAAATCTAAGAAAAATATGGATTTGGACTAATCCACGCCCTACGAGCGACAACATAAATTAGTCTCCGTATACAATCCACAGGCAACCAAAGATAAAACAAACACACACACGACACGAAGTGACCATCTGAAGAAGGAGAAAGTGGTTACCGCGATACGGTAGCGTAATTAACTGCAGAGGCTTGCGCCTATAAGGAAGAGTGTCCCCACAATAAAAAAACCCCTCAACGAGAGGGAATTTGATGAAGTCTGCTACATTGGCCGCATCCGTTTAAACCTTCGATACATGTTGTCATAAATCAACTTAGTATCTTCGCAGAGGTGGAAAGATAGCACCAAATAGCATCTACCCCTAAATTCAGGAAAGATGAACCTATGCGGTCGCGTCTCTGTATTCGGAGGAGAACAGATTCTGGCATGCCCGGTGGGACCTTTTCCTCTTTCCACTCCACACTTTGTGTGTCGTGTTCGCGAATGAATTGCGGTTTGATATGGTTGCCCTTGGGTTCGAGGTACTAAGATTTGGTTTTTTCCCTGTGCAGAAAAAAGAACATCAATGGCCTCTAACTATTCCAGTTGCAATAACAACTCTCGCTCTGTCCTGTCTGGAGGAGTAACCTACGGGCCCCAAGCGGCCTCCTTCTTCACAATGCCGGTAGAACAAGTGACCTAAGCCACCACTGGGCTATTCTTCGGGTCCATGATCCCACCAACAAGCTTCAGTGCTCCTGTACCATAGCAAGAAGCTCCGAAGAAGTCGGTTTTTGATCGGCTTGTAACTACTGCGGCCCCTCTCAACGGGTCGTCCAAGTCCACTGCCTCAGTTTTCAACTGACTGAGCCGAAGCTCAGATGGGCCCATGAAGAAGCCCACAATTCCTGAAGAGGTTATCCCAAAGCGGGTAGCCATTGCTACTCCTGAAGTCACCAAGGCGGCTTCTCCTACTAAGGGGTTGGTCTTCACAAGACTGGCCGTTTTAGCTCCCGTTCCAGACAAAGTCATGAAGGCTATTTCCCCTATTCGAAAGTCGGCCTTCGCAAGACTGACTACCCCCTCTCAACGGGTGTCAGTCTTCAACAGGCTAGCACCAATAACAGTCTCTCCTCAAAACATGGGGCATGAAGAAGCTCATCCAACAGCGGAGGTGATCCCGGCCGCACGACATGCTCGACGTCGCCATTGGCGCCGAGTGAAGAAAGCTGGGCACAGTTCACCTTCCGGACTGACACTACCAGCTCCAACGGTGGAAGTCGATACTGCTGTTCCAACTGGGAACAGTTTTGAACCACTCAAGAGGGTCCGCAAGAACTCTCCGACTGCTGTTCTAAAAAGGTATCCTCCGCCTGTGGAGAATGCCATAAAGGCGAAGCTCGAACAGCCCTCTCAGCGGCTGTCCTCCAAAATTTACAAAGTCTGGCATCAAGTCCAAGACTCAGTGATTGATCAAGACTACCCCCGTCGACAGGAAAAGTTGAAAGTTCGGCGAGAAGGGGGTCACCCTGTCAATCCACAGAAGGTGTCATCTGTTTGGGTACCCGCTGCAACGGCTCTCTCAACTTTGACCGCCCACAAGAGTAGAAGGCCGGAGAAAATTCTCGTGTCTGCGACAAATGTCAAGGGCACTGAGCCTAAACGCCCTAAGTCTGGGGGCATGGTGGTGCATACCGTCTATATGGCATCCGGAAAAGAGGATAGCCGTATCTCTACAGGTCATCAACCGCTTACGCGATCAGTGACTAAGGCTCAGGAGAAGCAGCAACAAAAGCTCCAAGAGATGCTAACAGCTATGGCCGCACTCACGGGACCAAAAGCAAACCCGGAGACATCCTCGGAGCAATGTCATGAGCAGGAAACTGATGCCGAATTCCTTCGGAGAATACTTGAGAAGAAGGACAAAGAGGCTGCGGAACAAGCGGCCAACATAAAACAAATGGCCCTTTTATTCCAGGATATAGTCGAGATGATGTTACAGCCGGATCCTCCAGCTGAAGAGCTTCCGATTATCCTCGAAGACAACCGAGCGAAGGCGTCAAACTCTCTTCCAGCTTGTTCAGCAGCTAAAGTGGAGACCATCTCAAAAGCTACCACGGATGATTACATCGCTCAGCAGATACGAGTTCATCAGGCGAATAAAGCGGCTGGGTAAATTGTTAAGACTGGACGACCTTATCCGGGTTGGTTCGACCAGATAAAGTACCTGCTAGGATATACGATCCCCAAATTCCACGTATATAAGGGGACGGGAAATCCACACCGGCACGTTGCTCAATTTAGGGCTCTATGCAGCAACACCGGAAGTGACGATAAGCTACTGCTTCGCCAATTCGTTGGTAGCTTGTCAGAGACAGCATTTGAGTGGTAGTCCGAGCTCCCGAATGACTCCGTTAAGATATTCGCAGAAATGGAGTTACTCTTTACACAGAGGTTCGCAAGCGCTAGCGAGCGCACCCTGATCACTGCCGATTGATGTGTATTTTAGAGTTGTGTATAGTAACAACAATCAATAACGGTGTCGCGTGTAGCTAGACCGAGATGAGTACGGGTCGTCCTCAGGGATATGTGGAACCTTTTAATCTTACTTTAGACGTGTTGAAAAAGGGGAAGAATAAAGAATGGTGAAGAATGGTTGTAGGATCTAGATCTACGTCAAACACGGATGCAGGATATAGATCTAGATTAACTACGGATGTAGGTTTTATAGTAGAAGGGGGCTTGTAGGGTTCGTTAAGATTTAGTAATCATGGATGATTAATTAAAGATTACTCTTTTTATCCTTTAATAGATTTAAAACTAGATCGATAGTGATGCATGTAGATTAGGGTTTCTGGAGGGAAAAGAGTTCGCACTCTTAACCCCTATCTTGACATGGATCTCCGTTCATGTCTAAATTTTACCAAAACAATTGTTAATCTAATCTCTAATCATGGTCATGAATATCAATGAATTGATAGCGCGTCCGATTAGGGTGTTAACTATTCTTTTGATAAAGTTTATAAACTTTATAGGACGTAAAAAGAGTTTAAGGATCTTCATCATCCATTAATCTACTCTAATCCTACGAGCCCTAACAAGTAAAGAATTACTTATGCATGTTGAGAGAAGCAAAGATAGAGAGGGAAATCATACTACAAAGAAATAGAATAAGAAAAACTACCTTTATTAATCAACAGAATCAATTACACTTTGTTCCCTTAGAAAATGATTACAAAATGCTAGTTTGCATCTCGATCTCTTCTAAGGAGGTAGATGAACCGTTGATGATCAACCAGGATTCTTGAGCCTTCGTGGACTTCGTGATCTCGTCGGTGTGATGCCTTCTAATTTTAGCCCTTGGTCCTTTATATAGCCCTCAAAGAAGAAAACCTAGTTACCATATATGGTGACTTCCTAATATGGTGACTTTCCATATATGGTGATTTTCCAAATATGGTGACTTTCCATATATGGTAACTAGTTGTTAGGATCCCAACCAGAAAATTCAGAACCCTAACTCCTCAGAAGTGCGGCGGAACCGCGGCGTAATGGTGGGTTTGGCTACGGATCCGCGGTGGATTAGGAGGATCGTGGGTTCTTTTCTCTTGAGACTTCTTCTGGTGACACATGTAGACTATTTTAGTAGCTGGAATCTGAAAATCTTCTCTGCGTCTCTGCCAGAATTGATTTCTTCAATTTACTTTACTATTTCGGCAGATTTGATCTTGATAACTCGGATTTCCTTGATTCTAGTCCTGAAATAATTTCTGCACAATTATCTCAATAAATAATGTTAGCAGAATTTGGTTTTATTGAAATATTATCTTAACCATTTGACATGATATTATAGTTTTAAGAGAATTGGTCAAAGATATTTAATAAGGTGAGCATATTTAAATGGACCAAATATTACATAGATATTATATGCTTACAATTTCCTTCATAATGTTAATTATAATATATAAACACATGAAAATAGTATTTTTACGGATAAACTCTCATATGTGTCATATTTATAATAAACACCTTTTATTATATAAAAATAGTAAGGAAAATGTCATATCAAATGCGCAATATTTTCAACTGAACAAATACCCCCAAACTTAACTTTGATCGTCCCGAGTTATATCGTACAAAGTGAATGGAAGAAGACGTAATCTCAGAGCATCCACAGAAAGCTGTGAAATACCCATTATAGCGCATACATTTTCAAATTTGGTAATAAAGACGTATGCGTCTTCAGACTCGAGACCGTGATATTTGGGT
The DNA here is from genome assembly GCA_030015575.1 of Agapanthus africanus. Lineage (NCBI taxonomy): Eukaryota > Viridiplantae > Streptophyta > Magnoliopsida > Asparagales > Amaryllidaceae > Agapanthus > Agapanthus africanus. The sequence continues at coordinate 123,058,740 of CM057344.1, forward strand.
GAAAGATTGATGTATTGAGATTTGATTTCAAAATTGTCCCCATTGGCTGGTGGAATGGTAAGACAGGTCGAAAGAGGACCTCGCATAGGGTAACATCTCTCTTGGAGAGAGATGCGGGACGGATTCTGCGCACTTGTGGATGGTGGCAGAGTAGTGTTAAAGAAGTTCGATGGAGAATCGTCCATCGAATTGGGTGCGGTAGTGGGTGAAGAAAAAGTAGACGTAGAATTACCGACTTCGGAGTCGATAGGAGGAACGCGAAAAAGACGGGCACTAGAATCCCGTGTCCAGCCGAGCATGCACTAAATGGTTTAGCATAAGTGGCAGCGTTAAGTGATAATTAAGGAAAAGATGAGTTTAGTGTTTATTTTGAAAAAGATAGACAGATTTTTGAAACAAATCACACAAATAATGCACAAGCAACCCTAGATCTAATGGTCACCTAGGTCAAGGCTCTAGACCGCTCCTAGACTTCCAGAAGACAAGTCGCAAGATAGATCCTCTACTGCCTCTTTGCCCCTTCTGTGGCCAGGTAAGTGGGAGGTTCTCCACTACGTAAGTAGTGGGTCTAATTAAGTAACCACTTTCCTTAGACACACTTGCCTTAGACACCACAAAGGAAACGCGGATAAGCAATAGATTATCCACAACCTTCTTCTGTCCTAAATGAGCGCGACGGTCATTAAAATCTTGTCTAGATATTTTTTTAGTTAATGAGGGTGATGCGGATGCAAGTTTATGATTTTTGGGGCTTAAGAAGGGTAATGAACTCCCCACCTAATCTGAATTTGGTCTTTACCCCTTAATTTCCGTATTAAAAATGCAAACAACCAAGATCAAACACGCACAATTTTTCTTTTTAGCGGCGCTGAGGATTTTTGCAAAGAATCCTGCAGAAATTGGTTATTGGATAGAGCAGGGAGAAGATAAGAATGTTAGAAGTATACCTGAGAAGTTTAAAACAATGAAGCCTTCAACTCACCGCGGTTCCGCCGCAATAAGCCTACAAATACCGCAGATCCACCGCAAGATGAGGAGATACCTGCACAAAAATTTCCACAGATGCTTCTTTTGCCTCTCTGAACTTTCTGAGATGTCCTGAAAATTTTTCCTCTCGCTCCAGAGATTCCAGATTTCCTCGCAACAATTCACAATAAATTGTTAAGCACTTGTGCGATTTCGATCTAAAAATTCTGATGGAATAATAAATTTTTCAACTCAATTAATCAAAAATGAACAAATTAGCACATGCTCCCCGGCAACGGCACCATTTGATTGATCATTCTTCGTGGGTATGGAAAAGTTTTAATCACAACCAAAGAAATTTATACCGCAATCAATAACGGTGTCTATTGTAGTTTCGTTAGCAAGAGCGGATCGTCCACGGAGAAAGTGTGATTTGTTCGAAATCGTTTTATTTGAGTTGAAAATTAAAAGATAAAAGAAAATGATTCAATATTTGTGAAGTTTAGTTTCAAGAATCATAAAGAAATAGATCTAAAATCAAGAATTACTAAAGATCAAGAAAATATCCAAATCAATTGAATTATCAAGATATGAAGAATAGCTTGTATGATCCGATTGAGTTAATAGCTAATGATGAATCTAATAATTCCTAATCTTATCTATTGAATATTTGTAGCTAGATTAATGATGATGATTGAAGATTATGGATCAATTGAAGAAACTAGGATTTCTCCTTCACTATCCCTTATCTTTTCAATCATAATTATTCGGATCTAGCCTCTAGCAAAGAAAATCACCGATAGTTTGATCCCTAATTTGCAACGAAAAAATCAAGTAGTTATTTCGCTCCAAATTAGGTCATCAATGATGCATTTTGCTAAGGTTCACAAATTCATAAGAATTAAAAATTAGTATAAACATTTGATTATCACTAGATCTATCAATTCTCTCAGATCCTCCACAAGCGGAGAATTTATTCACGCATCATCATAAAACAATCAAGAATGAAGAATATCATAATGCGAGAATGAATAGAAAGCGAGAATAAAGATTTTCACCTTTATTTAGATCTTCTTCAAATTACATCTCTCACTTAAGTTTACAAGACTAGCTCTAGCTCACTCATTTGAGAAGGAATTTGGTGTCGATCTTTGCGTGGATCGATCATCGTGAGTCGCGGATCGTCATGTATCTCTTACTCGGATGATGAACGGCGTTGCAAATAGAGGATCTTCGGTCTTCGTTCGATCTTTCTCTCAATGGATCTTGAGTTGGTTCAAGTTGTGTCACCCTAATTTTGTATTGATTGTTGAACCCCAATTCTTGAACAACCACAAACCCTAGGTTTAGCTCCCCTTTTATAAAAAATTCAAATGAAACTTTCCTCCAAAGCTAGGTTGTTAGAGATAGCCTTCTAGAATGAGGTTGTTAGAGGGAATATTCTAGAGGAGGGTTGTTACAAGGAATATTCTAGAGTGAGTTTGTTATGCAGAGCCTTCGGGAGGAAGCCATGTGGTCTTTGAGAGTCTTTTAGAAGCTAGGATTGTTAGATGAAGTTTCAGGAGAATTTTGAGTTGATGACGTGTCTAATAAGCCGCGGGTTCGCGGCGGATCGGCCAACTTGGCCGCGGATCCGCGGCCAAGTAGAGAGATCGCTGTATGAAACTTATTTGGTCTTCTTCTAACAATTTTGGGGTCTTCTTCTGATACCTAGAATATTTTTATTCTTTCCTGTTTACTGCCAGATTCTTATTCTTTGACCTGATGTATTTTTATCGGCACTTTTAACAGTTCCGGCTCTTTGACCTGAAGAATTTCTGCATAAAAATCTTGAGACAAGTGTTGAGATATACAGATCAATGCGAGTAGTAATAAACACTTAATTTCCCTTTAGAATGTCGATTATAACTATAACACAGGGCATTTGGTATTTTCCCGATGAATTCGCAATCTGTGTTATACTTACAATAAACACCTATATATGATTGATAAGAGTAGGGAAATTTCCGTGTTGAGAATGCACTATTTTCGACTGATCAAGACTCATACGGCTCATGAAGTCAAAAAGCTTAGTTGGCAGGATCATAACCCTGTTTGCTAAGCCATTTTTGTTCGACATCGACAAAGGAAAATGATGATTCGCTCCTGGTAAAATCCTAGTTGTAGTGATGCTGATGCCTAAATCGGTATCAGATCCCAAGTCCCATACTCGCGATAAAAAATCAACGAGCCAAAAATTGCATATGATATAGCCGAAATGATAGGGCAACTTGCAACGAAATCAGCAAGTAAAAATGTATGCATACAAAAGAGCTGAAATGGTTGGGCAACTCGCAAAAAGAAAACAGCGAGTAAAAAGAAAAAAATAACCGAAATGATTGGGCACCGCGAAAAATAGCCGAAATGATTGGGCAATCGCGACTTTTGCGATATAAAAGCTGAAATGATAGAGCATCGCGGAAAGAAAAATATATAAAGTGAAACTTTTTGCCCTACAGGTAAGATCACATTGATCCCTGTATACAATCCAGGGGCACAAACAAAGAGGGAACCATACCTTCCCACCAGGCTCCATCAAAAAGAAAGCCAAGTCTCGACGGTTCACAGACAGCCTAAAGATCACCAACAGCGTTCCTCCTCATTCCAGCAGGATTCAGATGCAACAATCAACCTTGGAGCCATGGCAAAGTCCTTGTTCCAAACCTCGACGGTTCACAGACATCCGAGAGAGAAAATCCTGGTCCCGTAGAACACGGCTAATGTCAATCCTGACCCCGTGGGAAACGCCCAGAGCACCTCCTGGTCTCATAGAACATGGTCAATGTCAATCCTGACCCCGTGGGAAACGCCCAGAGCACCTCCTGGTCCCGTAGAACACGGCTAATGTCAATCCTGACCCCGTGGGAAACGCCCAGAGCAAATCCTGGTAACGTAGAACACGGCTAATGTCAATCCTGACCCCGTGGTAAACGCCCAGAGCACCTCCTGGTCCCGTAGAACACGGCTAATATCAATCCTGACCCTGTGGGAAACACCCATAGCACCTTCTGGTCCTGTAGAACACGGCTAATGTCAATCCTGACCCTGTGGGAAACGCCCAGAGCACCTCTTGGTCCAGTAGAACACGGCTAATGTCAATCCTAATCCCATAGGAAATGCCCAGAGCACCTCCTGGTCCTGTAGAACATGGCTAATGTCAATCCTGACCCCGTGGGAAACGCCCAGAGCAAATCCTGGTAACGTAGAACACGACTAATGTCAATCCTGACATCGTAGGAAACACCGAGAGCATCTCCTGGTCCTGTAGAACACGGCTAATGTCAATCCTGACCCCGTGGGAAACGCTGTAATACCCACCCCCTTTTTATACCAATATCTGTATTCTTCTTTCATTTATAAAATTTATTTAGTTACTTATAAATATTTATTTATTTTAAAACCCCTTTTAAACACCAAACCAAGTAAATCAGTTTTTTTTTTCAAAGCCACAAACCCAAACCATATTTTATTCCTTCAGCCCGTTTTTTTTTAAAATTAAAATTAATTTCTTTCCAGCCCAGCCCGTCTCATTCCTCAGCCAATCCAAATAAAATTGTTAACATTAAAATCCCAACACCCATTTTTCCCTTTTTATTATTAAATCCCTAAGCCCAGCAGCCGGCCCCTTTTCCCATTCTCCCATTGTTTCTTTTATTTATTTTTATTTATTTTGCAACCCATGAGCCCGGCCCACTCCCTCTCTTCTCATCGAATTTCCTTTATTTTCCTCCTCAGCCCAACGGCCCGCGCCGCTCACCCCAACCCGACCCGGCCCAACTACCCTTCTCCTTCTTCTTCAACGGCTAGTTTCTTTTCCCGCTCACTTCGCCGCACCCTACGCCCATGCCCACGCCTACGTCGTGTTTCGTTACCCCACGTCGCACACTCCTTTCTCTAACCCCTCGTCGCCTCCTTTCTCTATCACCCTCAAGATCCAAAACCTCTCAAAATCTCCCTCGTTCACCCAAAAACTCACCTGCATCCCCTTACCACCGAGCACCCAACCCCGCTCATCCCACTGACGACGACGACCACCCAAAATCTCCTCGTCGTCCTCCCTCACATCTCTCTCCTCTTCACCCACTACTCCACCCCTCGCCTGCATACCCAACCCACAGTCGAGCCCGAGCTCCCTGCACACCCGCTCCCCTCGACGACGACGACGACGATGAATCGCACGACCTCCTTGCTCATCACCCCACCCTAACCTCCTCCCTCATCACCTCACCTCCTTCTCTGCCGAGCCCCACTCTTGAGCTCCAACCCGCACTGCACACTCGAGCTCGAGCCCCCTGCGCCCTCTCGCCGGTGAGCCCCCACTGCATCTCGTCGACTCCCCCGCACCCTCCTCGTCGTCAGCAGCATCACCATCACTCCATACATCCACACCGAGCCTCTACATCTCTCTCTCCCTCTCTCTCTGGTTCTGTCTCCCTCTCTCTATCTCACTCTATCTCTCTCTGTGTTCTCTGTTCTCTCTCACTCTCTGTCTCTCTCCCTCTTCTCTCTAAGCTTCTCTCTCTCTCTCTAACTCTTTCTCTCTCTCTCTCTAAATTTCTCTCTCTCCCTTTTATCAGCATCTCTACCTCCCGCATATCAAGACAAGGACAACTTAGAGCAGTGAAGAAAAGGAAGGCATGGAGAGTAACGGGATTGAGTACAATTACCTGATTCTAAAAGGCCGAATCTGTGCTGCGCCCGTGACGCGATCGTGCTATTGATACTGCCGGACTATCGCTAAAGCGTCTCCAGGCAAGTATTTTACTTGCTACATGTTAATATATTCGTATTACAAACTTAAATTGTATAGATTACAAATTTACAATTTCAGATCGATTATGTGCCATACCTGTTTGATGTGTGATCCCAATAAAAATACTCACCTAATTTGACGGAATTAGATTGTTTATGTTGGCCCATGTAATGATGAATACTGTGTATAAATTTCACTGGAAAATACGACTGGTAGTGACTAAAAATGAATACCCCCAATTATATCGGTAAAACTAGAAATTTCCCGTATCTGAGAATGGTTAAAACACCATAAATTATGTACATACAGGAATGTTGCGTTCGAGGGCTCAAATCGAATCCGACTCGACGAAATGTAATCCTATGTAAAATTCTATTTGTTTCTGTACTGATGTTGTGACGATAATTGGGTCGGAGTGCGACTCTGGACTGCAGTCCAGAGCCACTCTGGTTTTTGTTTGCTGTTCCGTAACGGGTACCACTTGGTTTCCTGAACTCGTATGTTGAGGAACTCTACAGTTTAGTAAAGGTGAATCTGTTAGCTAGATAACGCAAGTGGTTTCATTCCGTTTCGTCATCATTTGCTATTTAATGTGTAAATTAAGAGGGCAGGACGTATAACAGTCCAGAACAGATTCAGAAGTGATATACTAATGTTAAACAGTGTATAACTTTCGACGTACAGACGCGATTGAGAATCCGTCTATTGCGTTGAATACCCTAATGAAAACACTAGATTTTATTCAACTGTAGCATCACTAAATTCTGAACCCAACTGGGTGAAATTCGTGTCGCGAAACGGACGTCCAGTTCAGAAACTGAATTTCCCGCCGCAAGCACTTAAAATGAAACTGCTGTAACTTGAATACCGGGAACCCGATAGACGTGAAACAAAATTTTCTGGATAGATAATCACACATACCACTTGTCTCCTGTTCATTGTTTCGCAAAATTTTGGCATATATTATTTATGATAAATTATGCAAGTGATAGGATACTGATTTATGACATCTTAATCATGCTCTACATACTGTTTTCTCATCATATCATATATATGTCACTGCATTGATAGACTTGTGATCATGTGCATTACCCAGTGTTAGATATTAGTAATGATTGTGGCAAGTACGTTAGTGTTCGTGCATGAGTGGATAAGTGAAAGTGACACGTACTTGTACACAATTAGTGAACCCTATTATTCTATTGCATTGTCGACGTCTGTGGGACGCGTGTAAGTGTGACTATAAGTGGTATGGGACACTTATGGAAGTTCTTGCATGGGTTTCACAGATAAAGCACCAGACACTGCCCATTTATCTTGAGTATTAGTCGGGACGTGCTTGATGGAGATCCGGTCTCCAGTTCTCGTGCAGACTTGTCATGGATCGACCGATATTTGAGGTTATGGTTGGTGTTTGATGTAGACCACGGGGTGTGGGGTAGTTTGAGTGTGAGTTCAACAGAATCTCAGGAGTCCTATGCCGGCTTATATATATGGAGATATATGGAGATTTACAGGGTATATGATTATTACCGTGAGTTATATTTTGGGCCCGTGGTCCCTTACCCTTGGGTCCTACCCTTATGTGGAGGGCACTCGCGAGTGGTTGACTCTCACACTTGGACTGACGATAGGCTTAGTGACCTTTACAGTGAGACTTAGAGACTGATAGGGATAATGACATTGATATACATTTCTTACTGTGTTGACGTACTTGGCATACTATACTGCTGCTTTACTGTTCATCTGATCTACTAGACACTGCATTGGTTACTCCATGTTTATATGTTTACTGTCTTAGTTTACTGTTATACATCCATTATTACTCTACGAGTTACCATTTATACCTATGTATATATTACTATTGTGTCGCTCTGACGACCTGAGTATGCATGCTAAGAGTGAGGAGTGGATCTAGCCTGGACCAGGACCAGACGTACATCGCGGACATCTTGATCAGCTATTCAGAGTTATACCCTTTTTACCTCCATCAGGTCAGTTCTTTGCATTTGTTTCGTTTCAGATACTGCATTACTCATTACATGTGCGTTGTTTACTGATTACTATGTAAAGCTAGAAGCCGAAGTGTAACTACGGAAGGATATTTCCTTGACCGTAGGAGCATGGCTGGCCTTTTCAACCCCTCGTATTCCGTATTTTGGGAAGAGGGGCGTGACATGGTTTTGTTGGTATCAGAGCCAGGTTTTGCTTCGATTGGGATTGCAGTTTTCCATGTAGAGCTTGACAATCTGAGGCATCCCTCAGTCTAGATTGTAAACTTGTTATTCTTAATCCTTATTCACCTTGTGTATACTGCTTTCTATCCGCTAGGGTTTCGGATGACTTGCCAGAGTGACGTGGTTGTAATTGTGAACTATCTCATACTTACAATACTGTACTCAGTTGAAGTGACTTAGAGCCCTATAGTGGATTTCCACTTGTAATGAATTTCATCACACCCGATATTCTTGATTCCTTGCCCAATCCATATTATGTTTTAATTCTTATAGCTTATGCCTTATATCGTCCTCAAAATTATTGTTTCAGGATGATGTCTTCCAACGACTCTTCCTGTATCTCCACTCCCCAGAATCAGACCGTTGAGATTCTGAGTGTACTGCAAGGTCTGAAGGAAGCCCAGGAGCGAACAAACGACTTGTTAGCTGAAGAACTGAGAAGGCAGGTGAATCAGGCACCAGCGGGAGTCACCAATCGTAAAGGGATCCCTGTTAGACGAGGAAAAGAGAAGAAGATGAAGCGCCCAGTTGTTTCCCCGCGACAGAAGCAGCAGAAGACCCAATGTTGTGGGTACTGCAAGAGGCCAGGACATCTTCAGAGGGATTGTCACCGCGCCCAGGGGAAGTGCCTGATTTGCGGATCCAGCGAACATCTTATCAACGGTTGCCCTAAAAGGAAGGAGCTACAAGGAGGAGACTCGTCCACACTCTCCACTTCTGCCAAGTGATGATTATTGCGTAGTTCGAACTTCGAGGATAGGACAGACCCAGCACAGGATTCAACTCGTGTGACGAGATTGCAGCGGTCCAGAAATCAAAGAAGTGTTATTATGTTTTCTGCTTTCAATAATAATGCTGTTACCCCTTTTTGTAAAAATTTCCTTTCGTTTGGAATCTAGTAACCGTCGAACTCTTGGCTGAATTCAATAAAACTTTGAATCATGATGTATGTATCATCTTCTTTCCCCCTCACTTTACTTATACCATTCGTTGCCTCAATATTCTAGATTTTGTTTTCAGTCCTTGCTTACCGTATATTTTCTTATACTCTGTATCCTTGATTCTTCCTAATATGTTCCACTGTCTGATCATGACTCTTTCTTTTCAGGCCATGGCCCATCCTGGAGCAGCGCCGCATCTAGATGAGGATGCACAGTCATGCATTTCCTTAGACCGCATACTGGTGAGTTCTAACGATGAGGTCAATGGTCCCCAGGTCATTTTCGGAAACAGCGATTCCGAGGACGAAGGAGCCGCCGCCCCAGAGGTTGACATGATAGGCGATTCCGACGAAGAGGAAGGAGACCCTGAGGAGAACCCAATAGAGGAAGATCCCGAGGAAGGCCCGATAGAAGAAAATCCAGTGGAGGAAAATCCCATGGAAGGGAATCCAGAAGAAGAGAATCACATGTAAGCATACCTCGATGAAGAAACTCCAGCCGAGGAATAAGGACCAGAAGAACAAGACCCTGCGGTGGAAGAACTCCCAATGGCGATCCCTGCGAGGCGCTATGGAAATGGTCGTCCCTACCTGAGCGCGCGAGCCTACCGTAACCTGCTGAACCTCCACAACCGCGACTGACGGGATTTTAGCTGTTGTTTTCTCTGGCCAAATAAATCTGTGTATAGTTTAGGACCATCTGTTACTTTTCGAGAGTGCTTTGTTTCGAATTTCCTAGAATGAAATAAACTTTCTGAGTTCGCAAATCTTTTGATTACTGTTTCACTTGATGCTTTGACTTTTCCCCTATACTGTTATTTCCTCCAGAGACCCGTGACTGTCCACCCCTGTACCTCGTGCTGTTTCGACACTCACTTAGATTAACCAGTACCGCACCCTGATCTTTGGAATGGGCCACCCTTCATCCTTCGTCTATGCCTCGTTGGAGATCTTTCCGGGAGGGGAAATTGATAGTAAAATTTCCGAGTTGGCTGACCCTTCGAAATTTTTTTGATTCACATGATGTATTGACCGTTATCCTTCCCATACATTTCCCCTTGTAGTCCCCCGCTGCTCACCCTTACTTCCTGTGCTGATCCGACCCCAACCTTTTTGACCTTCAGTCTAAACCCGTCACACTCCAATCTTTTGAATGAGCCATACTCCATTGTAATTCTTACCTTAACTAGCCTTATTCATTTTTGTGCGTTTCTCTATTACCCTAACTATATTTAGGGACATCATTATTCGAAAATTTAGTTTTCATTATTTTGTATTTATCGAAGAGTGCGTGTTATTGACTACTCCGTTTATGTATTTTAAGTACACAACTATTCTTCTCATTTTTGGTAGCGCGACCATATGTTTTACACATATCATTTTGGTGCTATGCTTCTTATTTTCACTATGTGGTTTTCTAAGCTATGTTGAAATGGTTTGATTGATACGTTATTCTAAAAATGTTTTAAACCACCGACAAGTCCTTCACTGTTTCATTATGACTATGCCATATACTTATTATTATTTCTGCTGTGCTACCTTTGATATACTTATATGTACACATATTTGGGTTTCGATTTTATCGAGCACGCCTCGAACATTATTGTTCGTTATTGTTGTTTTTATTCTCGTATACATGTAGTTTGCCCTTATAGTTGTTTCTGCCTTATACTTATTTAGACCTATCCTTTTTGGTATGTTGTTCTTACATATATAGACCTTCAAAATTTCATCCACCCGTTTTAAGTAAATCACTAAGTGTTGGTGTTCGATGTGGTAGTCTTTCGCTTGTTATTTTGTAGTTTATCGTTATTTTAAATTTTGAGGACGAAATTTTTGTAAGGGTGGTATGATGTAATACTCAGCCCCTTTTTATACCAATATCTGTATTTCTCTTTCATTTATAAAATTTATTTAGTTACTTATAATTATTTATTTATTTAAAAACCCCTTTTAAACACCAAACCAAGTAAATCAGATTTTTTTTTCAAAGCCACAAACCCAAACCATATTTTATTCCTTCAGCCCGTTTTTTTTAAAAATTAAAATTAATTTCTTTCCAGCCCAGCCCGTCTCATTCCTCAGCCAATCCAAATAAAATTGTTAACATTAAAATCCCAACACCCATTTTTCCCTTTTTATTATTAAATCCCTAAGCCCAGCAGCCGGCCCCTTTTCCCATTCTCCTATTGTTTCTTTTATTTATTTATATTTATTTTGCAACCCACGATCCCGGCCCACTCCCTCTCTTCTCATCGAATTTCCTTTATTTTCCTCCTCAGCCCAACGGCCCGTGCCACTCACCCCAACCCGACCCGGCCCAACTACCCTTCTCCTTCTTCTTCAACGGCTAGTTTCTTTTCCCGCTCACTTCGCCGCACCCCACGCCCACGCCCACGCCCACGCCCACGCCCATGCCCACGTCATGCGCCGTTACCCCACATGCGTACTCCCCTCTCTAACCCCTCGTCGCCTCCTTTCTCTCTCACCCTCAAGATCCAAAACCTCTCAAAATTTCCCTCGTTCACCCAAAAACTCACCTGCATCCCCTTACCACCGAGCACCCAACTCCGCTCATCCCACCGATGACAACGATCACCCAAAATATCCTCATCGTCCTCCCTCACATCTCTCTCCTCTTCACCCACTACTCCACCCCTCGCCTGCATACCCAACCCACAGTCGAGCCCGAGCTCCCTGCACACCCGTTCCCCTCGACGACGACGAAGACGACGACGAATCGCACGACCTCCTCGCTCATCACCTCACCCTAACCTTCTCCCTCATCACCTCACCTCCCTCTCTGCCGAGCCCCTCTCTTGAGCTCCAACCCGCACTGCACACCCGAGCTCGAGCCCCCTGTGCCCTCTTGCCGGTGAGCCCCCACTGCATCTCGTCGACTCCCCCGCACCCTCCTCGTCGTGAGCAGCATCACCATCACTCCATACATCCACATCGAGCCTCTACATCTCCCTCTCTCCCTCTCTCTGGTTCTGTCTCCCTCTCTCTATCTCACTCTATCTCTCTCTGTTCTCTCTCTCTGTTCTCTGTTCTCTCTCACTCTCTGTCTCTCTCCCTCTTCTCTCTAAGCTTCTCTCTCTCTTTCTCTCTAACTCTTTCTCTCTTTCTCTCTAAATTTCTCTCTCTCCTTTTTATCAGCATCTTTACCTCCCGCATATCAAGACAAGGACAACTTAGAGCAGTGAAGAAAAGGAAGGCACGGAGAGTAACGGGATTGAGTACAATTGTCTGATTCTAAAAGGCCGAACCTGTGCTGCGCCCGTGACACGATCGTGCTATTGATACTGCCGGACTATCGCCAAAGCGTCTCCAGGCAAGTATTTTACTTGCTACATGCTAATATATTCGTATTACAAACTTAAATTGTATAGATTACAAATTTACAATTTCAGATCGATTATGTGCCATACCTGTTCGATGTGTGATCCCAATGAAAAAATCACCTAATTTGACGGAATTAGATTGTTTATGTTGGCCCATGTAATGATGAATACTGTGTATAAATTTCACTGGAAAATACGACTGGTAGTGACTAAAATGAATACCCCCAATTATATCGGTAAAACTAGAAATTTCCCGTATCTGAGAATGGTTAAAATCACCATAAATTATGTACATACTGGAATGTTGCGTTCGAGGGCTCAAATCGAATCCGACTCGACGAAATGTAATCCTATGTAAAATTCTATTTGTTTCTGTACTGATGTTGTGACGATAATTGGGTCGGAGTGCGACTCTGGTTTTTGTTTGCTGTTCCGTAACGGGTATCACTTAGTTTCCTGAACTCGTATGTTGAGGAACTCTGCAGTTTAGTAAAGGTGAATCTGTTAGCTAGATAAGCAAGTAGTTTCATTCCGTTTCGTCGTCATTCGCTATTTAATGTGTAAATTAAGAGGGCAGGACGTATAACAGTCCAGAACAGATTCAGAAGTGATATACTAATGTTAAACAGTGTATAACTTTCGACGTACATACGCGATTGAGAATCTGTCTATTGCGTTGAATACCCTAATGAAAACACTAGATTTTATTCAACTGTAGCATCACTAAATTCTGAACCTAACTAGGTGAAATTCGTGTCGCGAAACGGACGTCCAGTTCAAAAACTGAATTTCCCGCCGCGAGCACTTAAAATGAAACTGCTGTAACTTGAATACCGGGAACCCGATAGACGTGAAACAAAATTTTCTGGATAGATAATCACACATACCACTTGTCTCCTGTTCATTGTTTCACAAAATTTTGGCATATATTATTTATAATAAATTATGCAAGTGATAGGATACCGATTTATGACATCTTAATCATGCTCTACATACTGTTTTCTCATCATATCATATATATGTCACTGCATTGATAGCCTTGTGATCATGTGCATTACCCAGTGTTAGATATTAGTGATGATTGTGGCAAGTACGTTAGTGTTCGTGCATGAGTGGATAAGTGAAAGTGACACGTACTTGTACACAATTAGTGAACCCTATTATTCTATTGCATTGTCGATGTCTGTGGGACGCGTGTAAGTGTGACTATAAGTGGTATGGGACACTTATAGAAGTTCTTGCACGGGTGTCACAGATAAGGCACCAGACACTGCCCATTTATCTTGAGTATTAGTCGGGACGTGCTTGATGGAGATCCGATCTCCAGTTCTCGTGCAGACTTGTCATGGATCGACCGGTATTTGAGGTTATGGTTGGTGTTTGATATAGACCACGGGGTGTGGGGTAGTTTGAGTGTGACTTCAACAGAATCTCGGGAGTCCCATGCCGGCTTATATATATGGAGATATATGGAGATTTACAGGGTACATGATTATTACCGTGAGTTATATTTTGGGCCCGTGGTCCCTTACCCTTGGGTCCTACCCTTGGGTGGAGGGCACTCGCGAGTGGTTGACTCTCACACTTGGACTGACGATAGGCTTAGTGACCTGTACAGTGAGACTTAGAGACTGATAGGGATAATGGCATTGATTTACATTTCTTACTGTGTTGACGTACTTGGCATACTATACTGCTGCTTTACTGTTCATCTGATCTACTAGACACTGCATTGGTTACTCCATGTTTATATGTTTACTGTCTTAGTTTACTGTTATACATCCATTATTACTCTACGAGTTACCATTTACACCTATGTATATATTACTATTGTGTCGCTCTGACGACCTGAGTATGCATGTTCAGAGTGAGGAGTGGATCTAGCCTGGACCAGGACCAGATGTACATCGCGGACATCTTGATCAGCTATTCAGAGTTATACCCTTTTTACCTCCATCAGGTCAGTTCTTTGCATTTGTTTCGTTTCAGATACTGCATTATTCATTACCTGTGCATTGTTTACTGATTACCATGTAAAGCTAGAAGCCGAAGTGTGACTACGGCAGGATATTTTCTTGACCGTAAGAGCATGGCTGGCCTTGTCAACCCCTCGTATTCCGTATTTTGGGAAGCGGGGCGTGACAAATGCCCAGAGCACCTCCTGGTCCCATAGAACATGGCTAATGTTAATCCCGACCCCGTGGGAAATGCCCAGAGCAAATCCTGGTCCCGTAGAACACGGCTAATGTCAATCCTGACCCCGTAGGAAACGCCCAGAGCACCTCCTGGTCTCGTAGAACATGGCTAATGTCAATCCTGACCCCGTGGGAAACACCTAGAGCAACCCCCGGCACCATGAAATGCGGATAAAGTCAACCCCTGACACCGTGAAATACGGATAAAGTCAACCCCTCCTGGGCCCGTAGAACACGGCCAAAGTCAATCTTGACTCCATGGGAAACAACTAGAGTAAACTCTCGAACTCCCCATCAAAGCAATGCTTTGACTCAGGAGCAGGTCAACTCATCGACCACTTACAAGTCCTCTCGACTTGTAAGAAAGAATATTCTCTCGGGAGATTCTTACGACTCTCAAGAGAAAACGCATTTAGGAATCCTCACGATTCCTAAGGAGAAACTACACCTACGAGATCCTCTCGACTCGTAGGGAGAAAAGTCTTTATGAGACCCTCACAGCTCATAAAGTTGAAAAGTCTTAGGTGGAAGATCCTAACCCTGTCTCCCAAGCCATCATCGCCTTGCAGAGAGATCAAGGTAGATTTTCTACAGGCCACACTCTCCTAAGTCAAACATCGACATGAAAGGAAACAACCACTTACAAGTCCTCTCGACTTGTAAGGAAGAAAATTCTCTCGGGAGATCCTTACGACTCTCAAGAGAAAACACATTTAGGAATTCTCTCGATTCCTAAGAAGAAAATACACCTGCGAGATCCTCTCGTCGCGTAGGGAGAAAATCTTTATGAGACCCTCACGGCTCATAAAGTTGAAAAGTCTTAGGTGGCAGACCTGAACCTGTTTCCTAAAGCCATCGTTACCCTGTAGAGAGTCCAAGATGGACTGTCACTTACTATCTACAAGCCACACTTGCCAAAATCACATGGCAACGACACAGCAAAAAGAAGAAATCAACAGTAGAACAAAAAATGTGTATCTTTTATTCATGAATTCAATGGAGTACAAGTTAAATCATATGAAAGAATAAAAAAATGGATACATGTTATTCAAATATTACAAGTGTTCAATATATACAAAAACAGTTACTGAGAAGGAAGTGTCTTCAATAAGTCAGCAAGTTGCTCGCGCACTCCTTTCAGTGCCTTCTCATGATTGGCCGCCGCGGCCAGCTCTGCTTCAATTCGAGCCCGTTGCTGCAAGCACGATGAAACCTTCTCATTGATTTCCCGATGGGCAGCTTCACGGCTCTGCGTAACCCGCTCAATAGAGTCAAGCTTCCACCTCAATACCAGCCCGTCCGAAATACATTGCTGCAAGTTGTCAAAGACGGCTCTCAGTTGCGCGGCATTCGCTTCAACTTGGGCGCGCAGCCGGGCGGATTCACCTGAAGCCTCCTGGTATTCCTTCCGCCTCAAGGTCGCTTCTTTTTCAAAATGGCGGAGGAAGGATGCACTCTGCTCGACCCACGCAGCCCGCTGGGAGTTCAAAACCAGAATCTCAAGAGCAGGACGCCTAAGCTCAAGCTCATGCAGGCAGGCCTCAATCTTTCTGCAGTGGTTAACCCAGGACTCACCGACATCTTCGTTATGGAAGTTCACAAGCGTCGCCAACATTGGATTAATCTCGACAGCAAAATCTGCAGCGAATGTAGGGGCCTCTGCATCAAGCTCCTCAATATATTCGCTCAATATACGCAAACTAGTCACAGCGCCTTTTGAAGATAGACTTCTAAAAAAGGCCCTGCCGGCATTATGATGCGAGACTCGAATGGCGCTGGAGTCGGTGTGACCGCTGCAAAACAAATCATAATCAGAAGTCGGCTCAAGAAATAAAGAAAAAAATATACACTAACAATAGAGTCTACTATACCGGCTGCAACAGGGGGCAGAGCTGGGAGTACCGGTGGCGCGACGATACCCTCGTCACCTCCTTCAATTTGTAAGGCTACAAGTAGTGCAAAGAAGAATTAGCAATGGCATGGTTGCCCATTAAAGAAAAGAAAAGACATCGGTTAGAAAAGATACCCACCGGCACCAGCGGGCAGACTAATCTCCGACTGGAACGAGAAGTGCGGGTTCAGCACCTGATACAGATGATCAAAGAGAACTCCTGCAAGATCACGATGATACATGGTCAGTCCACGGAAGATGCTGTCCATAATTTAAATTAATCACAAGCCCATACCTTCCAACATTCGAGAAGATATAAGAGGAGACGAATGGGCGGTGACCGTCAAAACAGCAGCTGGTGGTGCTTCTTCAGGTGTCGCAACCTCAGCGCTCACCACACCTACATTCAAAAGGAAAAAAATTTCATCAGAAGGGATTGCAAAACGAAAAGAATGCAGCGACCCAAGATTTACCAGATAGGTCATCAGCCAAAACGGTGACGGAAGTATCGCCAAGCATCACGACTTCTTCGATCTCATTCGGGGGGATGGTTTCACCGCCCGTGGCTTCGTACCCTGATTCCACGAGGGCTGTCATGACACTCGCAATTCCAGGCGATGGCAGGGAACCACAAGTGGAAGGAGCGGCAATTGGAGCAGTCCCGGACTCCTGAGAAAGAGTAGCTGCTTCGGGCTCAGTGGTTGCCGTCATCTCACCCGCCACCTCCTCACCAGGACTTGGCCCTGCAAGGTAAGATATATGAGAATCTGAAGATCAAATTTTGACAAAAGGACCCAGTGTTATGTTACCTTGGGATGGATTTTCAATTGCTTCCCGAGCCACGCGTACCTCCTGTCTATGAGCAGTAGACAGGGCGGCCGGAGCACCCTCTTAAGAAGAAGGGATAGGGGAAGCAGCGCTCGAGCGTGCACCTACGGCTAAGGCGGTGTTACGTTCTCTTGCAGTATGCCTCCTGCGCTTCCTTTCCGCCTGGGCTGTGAGAGCTGGTCTTCTTAGAACCTCCGTTAAGGAGATGTCATCGTCCGCGCCAGGAGCTACCTCTGGAGCCGTTATAGTGTCCGTCATCAGTTGCTTAAGTGAAACCTCTTTTAGCGATACTGGGAAAGCTGGCACTTCTGTAGCCGGCCTTGGAAGCCTCTCCGCACCACCCTACAAAATCGGCACGGCACTTGGGATAACTTGGGTCGAAGTAGTCCCTGCGATAAGATGAAAAAGGGATCAGACTATCCATGAAGGAAAAAATAATAAGGACATAGTGAGCTGAAATATATCAAGGCCCAACAAAACGCGAAGCCTCTCTTCCTCCTCAAAAGTCTTGAGGGAAGCTGCAAAAACCTCTTCAGTGGAAATGCCTGTTAAAGAAGGAGTGTCAGTCAAAACATGATAATAAAAACATAACAGCAAAAAGATACGACTGAAGTCTACCTGACTGCGCAAGGATGACCAGTCATGCTTGGTGGTTAGCTAATCGCTCAGAAGCTGCAATAGTAGCCTCGAGGTCGGTATCATCCGGCGCCATGAATAAGCCTTCGTTGGTCCCATATTCGCTTAAGCCCTCGTGATTGATCTTTTTCTCGGTGTGTAGGTAGAAAAGTGTAAAGATCACAACCAAAGAAATTTGTAAACCGCAATCAATAATGGTGTCAATTGTAGGTTCGTTAGCGAGTGCGGATCGTCCACAGGGAAAGAGTGATTTGATCGTAATTGATTTAGATGAATTGAAAATTAAAGGATAAAAGAAAAGAAAATTTGATTCAAGATTTATGAAATTGAATTTCAAGAATTAAAAGAAAATAAAGATCAAGAATCAAGAATCAAGAATTGTGAATATGATATCCAAATTGAATGAGTAATCAAGATTTGTAGAGAAGCTCGTAGGAATCGATCGAATCGATAGTGAGAATGAAGACTTCTGATCACGTGTTCTTATCCATTGATGATTTGTTGCTAGATCGATGACGATCAACTAGATTTAGGGATCTATTGAAGAAACTAGGGTTTCTTCATCATCATCCCTTATCCTTTCGTTGATTATCATTCAAAAGCTAGCCTATAGGAAATTCAATTATCGATCTTGATCTCTAATTAAGAGCGAAAACATTCAAAAAAGTATCTCGCTCGAAACTAGATTGTCGATGTTTCAATTTCCTAAAATTTACAAAACTCATAAGAATTAAGAATCGTTCAAGAATGTAATCATCATCATCTATCTATTTTCTGGATTCCTCCACGAGCGGAGTTTTTACTCAAACATCATAATAAAGAAAACAATCAAAAATTGAGAACTCGTCATAATGCTCAAATGTAAAGATAAGCTAGATAAAGAAATTTCACCTTTTATTAATCAACAATTTCGTTACAATTTGCTTAAGACTACAAGAATTTAGGAGAGAACTCGATCGTCGAATTAGCTTCGCATCGTCTCCGTGAGTCGCGGATCGTCTTGGATCACTTGCTCGGTTGAAGATCGGTGTCGCTTCAAAAAGGTTGATGGCTTCTTGCTTGATTTGTACTCAGAGATCTTGAATTTGGCTTTTGGAAATGGATTAGGGTTTAGATGCACAAGTTGTGTCACTCAACTTGTGGAATTTTGGCTCAATTTTCAACAACCTTGTAATGATGCCTTTGGGTCCCCTTTTATAGGCTCTCTCCTTTAGCTTCGCCTAGAAGCTTGATTAGGATTAGCTTTCTTTATAAGATAAGATAGGATTAGCTTCTCTTACAAGCTTTGTAGTTGAATAGAAGCTTCTAGATTTAGGTAGTTAGCTAGCTTTCTTGATAAGCTTGGATGTATTTGGCTTGTACAAGAAGCTGGGCTGTTAGAGGGAAGCTTCTGGAGATTTAAAGCGTCTTGAAGAAGTTTTGTCCTTGAGAAAAGAAGCCTCGGGAACAGTTCTGCCGATGATGTGTCACCATGGCCGCAGATCCGCCCATTCGGCCGTGGATCCGCGGCCATATAATAGGTTTGCTGCATGATTTTCTCAGGTTGAGTTGGTGTTTACTTTGTGGCACTTTTATGATATCTGGAATCTTCTAAATCTTTATTGTTCACTGCCAGATTTCAAGTCTTGGACTTGGCATATTTTTATCAGCACTTTTTAGCAATTTCGGCTCTTTTCCTGGAATTTCCTGCATACAATCTCGAGACAAGTGTTGCGATATACAAAGATCATGCATGCAATAATAAACACTCAATTTCCCTCAAAATGCCGGTTATAATGTACAACATATGTTATTTGGTATTTTACAGACAATTTGCTAATATGTGCTATATTCATACCGAACACCTTTAGATGATTGCAAATAGTAGGGAAATTGATGTGTTAAAAATGCAATATTTTCGACTGATCAAATTCCCCCAAACTTAATTTTGGTCGTCTCGAGCAAACTTTTTTTATTAGAAAGAGAAGGAGAAAATAAGGAAAAAGAAAAACTAACTAGCACACTTTCGTTGGCAACACGATTGCACTGAGCACGTGCAACAAGCCTTTAAACCTCTAGGTGTCCATAGTAGAAGGAGTGTTGTCTCCTGAGGGTTTTCAGCGGATTGCACCCACAAAATCCCATAATAAAAGGAAGCGTGAAAGTTACATGTAAAGATAAGAATTATAAAAGAAAGACTTTGAAAATTAGAGTTTCCAACTACACTAGCTTTTCGGTTGTCATAAGCCCTATCTTAATAGTCATGAAAAGATGTTAGAAATCACATCATCTCTCAATAAAATATCGTCTTTATTCTTCATTCCTACCTTTCTTCCAAACATCGATCATATAACCCTACGTGTGTGTAATAGACATCCCTACACTCGGAGAATTCAATTCAAGCTATCATACTCTTGTCCATCGACCTCAGTACTTTTTAATTTGATGAATATTTATATGGATTTGCTCACACATTTTTCATGCGACTGTTAATACTTCTTGAGGTACTTACCGACCGATTACTCATGTGCTTGCTTATACGGTGTTTTCCTCGTCTTGCACCACCTAAAGCTTAGCAGTGACTCCCAGACCAGTTGGTCTAAGGCACTAGGTGATGAAGCACCCTCGCTATATTTTTTTATTGCTGCCTTGGCGATAACAAAACCAGTGTTCATTTTTTTTCTTCACCATTTTTATATTTTCTTCATTTTTTATTTCCTTCATGCTTTGGCTTTTAGACAAGAGCATTTCAAGGTATCCTCTACTATCCCGAGTTTCAAGACGTGTGTAAGTGCGTATAGTAGGGTATCAACATTCAAATGTTTGGCTTCCGGAATAGGAACTATTTTTCAGACTTATTTTTATCCTCAGATTAGTGACTTATTTCATCTTACTAACCCTTGGGACAACGGCTCATAACTATTTATTACTAGTTCGTTTAAGAAAACTTCTAATTTTCTTGGTTTTCTTAAATTTTTCCAATCTTTTGGATGTAATTTTTCACTATCTAATCTTTTATTGTCGTATTTATGTACAAAATTTTTTTTTATTATATGTTTGTGCTTATGCAAAGTATGATGCAAATGATGCGTAAATAAGCACAAACCTCATTTGATTAATGATTCTCGGTGTGTATATAGAAAAGTGTAAAGATCACAACCAAAGAAATTTGTAAACTGCAATCAATAACGGTGTCAATTGTAGGTTCGTTAGCGAGTGCGGATCGTCCACAGGGAAAGTGTGATTTGATCGTAATTGATTTAGATGAATTGAAAATTAAAGGATAAAAGAAAAGAAAATTTGATTCAAGATTTATGAAATTGAATTTCAAGAATTAAAAGAAAATAAAGATCAAGAATCAAGAATCAAGAATTGTGAATATGATATCCAAATTGAATGAGTAATCAAGATTTGTAGATAAGCTCGTAGGAATCGATCGAATCGATAGTGATGATGAAGACTTTTGATCACGTATTCTTATCCATTGATGATTTGTTGCTAGATCGATGACGATCAACGAGATTTAGGGATCTATCGAAGAAACGAGGGTTTCCTCATCATTATCCCTTGTCCTTTCATTGATTATCATTCAAAAGCTAGCCTCTAGGAAATTCAATTATCGATCGTTGATCTCTAATTAAGAGCGAAAACATTCAAGAAAGCATCTCACTCGAAACTAGATTGTCGATGATTTAATTTCTTAAAGTTTACAAAACTCATAAGAATTAAGAATCGTTCAAGAATGTAATCATCATCATCTATCTATTTTCTCGATTCCTCCACGAGCGGAGTTTTTACTCAAACATCATGACAAAGAAAACAATCAAGAATTGAGAACGCATCATAATGAACAAATGCAAAGATAAGCAAGATAAAGAAATTTCACCTTTTATTATTCAACAATTTCGTTACAATTTGCTCAAGACTACAAGAACTGAGGAGAGAACTCGATCGTCGAATTAGCTTTGCATCGTCTCCCTGAGTCGCGGATCGTCTTGGATCACTTGCTCGGTTGAAGATCGGCGTCGCTTCAAAAAGGTTGATGGTTTCTTGCTTGATTTGTACTCAGAGATCTTGAATTTGGCTTTTGGAAATGGATTAGGGTTTAGATGCACAAGTTGTATCACTCAACTTGTGGAATTTTGGCTCAATTTTCAACAACCTTGTAATGATGCCCTTGGGTTCCCTTTTATAGGCTCTCTCCTTTAGCTTCCTCTAGAAGCTTGATTAGGATTAGCTTCCTTTAGAAGCTAAGCTAGGATTAGCTTCTCTTACAAGCTTGGCAGTTGAGTAGAAACTTCTAGATTTAAGTAGTTAGCTAGCTTCCTTGATAAGCTTGGATGTATTTGGCTTGTACAAGAAGCTGGGCTGTTAGAGGGAAGCTTCTGGAGATTTAAAGTGTCTTGAAGAAGTTTTGTACTTGAGAAGAGAAGCCTCGGGAACAGTTCTTTCGATGACGTGTCACCATGGCCGCGGATCCGCCCATTCGGCCACGGATCCGCGGCCATATAATGGGTTTGCTGCATGATTTTCTCAGGTTGAGTTGGTGCTGACTTTGTGGCACTTTTATGATATCTGGAATCTTCTAAATCTTTATTGTTCACCGCCAGATTTCAAGTCTTGGACTTGGCGTATTTTTATCAGCACTTTTTAGCAATTTCGGCTCTTTTCCCGGAATTTCCTGCATACAATCTCGAGACAAGTGTTCCGATATACAAAGATCATGCGTGCAATAATAAACACTCAATTTCCCTCAAAATGCCGGTTATAATATATAACACATGTTATTTGGTATTTTACAGACAATTTGCTAATATGTGCTATATTCATACCGAACACCTTTAGATGATTGCAAATAATAGGGAAATTGATGTGTTAAAAATGCAATATTTTCGACCGATCAAATTCCCCCAAACTTAATTTTGGTCGTCTCGAGCAAACTTATTTTATTAGAAAGAGAAGGAGAAAATAAGGAAAAAGAAAAAATAACTAGCACACTTTCGTAGGCAACACGATTGCACCGAGCACGTGCAACAAGCCTTTAATCCTCTAGGTGTCCATAGTAGGAGTGTTGTCTCCTGAGAGTTTTCAGCGGATTGCACCCATAAAATCCCATAATAAAAGGAAGACCGTGAAAGTTACATGTAAAGATAAGAATTATAAAAGAAAGACTTTGAAAATTAGAGTTTCCAACTACACTAGCTTTTCGGTTGTCATGAGCCCTATCTTAATAGTCATGAAAAGATATTAGAAATCACATCATCTCTCAATAAAACATCGTCTTTATTCTTCATTCCTACCTTTCTTCCAAACATCGATCATATAACCCTACGTGTGTGTAATAGACATCCCTACACTCGGAGAATTCAATTCAAGCTATCATACTCTTGTCCATCGACCTCAGTACTTTTTAATTTGATGAATATTTAGATGGATTTGCTCACACATATTTCATGCGACCGTTAATACTTCTTGAGGTACTTACCGACCGATTACTCATATGCTTGCTTATACGGTGTTTTCCTTGTCTTGCACCACCTAAGGCTTAGCAGTGACTCCCAGACCAGTTGGTCTAAGGTACTAGGTGATGAAGCACCCTCGCTATATTTTTTTATTGCTGCCTTGGCGATAACAAAACCAGTGTTCATTTTTTTTCTTCACCATTTTTATATTTTCTTCATTTTTTATTTCCTTCATACTTTGGCTTTTAGACAAGAGCATTTCAAGGTATCCTCTACTATTTCGAGTTTCAAGACGTGTGTAAGTGCGTATAGTAGGTATCAACATTCAAATGTTTAGCTTCCGGAATAGGAACTATTTTTCAGACTTATTTTTATCCTCAGATTAGTGACTTATTTCATCTTACTAACCCTTGGGACAACGGCTCATAACTACTTATTACTAGTTCATTTAAGAAAATATCTAATTTTCTTGGTTTTCTTAAATTTTTCCAATCTTTTGGATGTAATTTTTCACTATCTAATCTTTTATTATCTTATTTATGTACAAAAAAATTTAATTATATGTTTTGTTCTTATGCAAAGTATGATGCAAATGATGCGTAAATAAGCACAAACCTCCCCCAAACTTGTTTTCAACAGTGTATTCACTGTTGCCATCTGCTAAACCTCAAAAAACCTGCAAGCTTGGGAGGAAATTTATTAACGGGGGCAATAAATATATTAAAGTGAAAATACTCCCCCAAACTTATTCTTTTGGCTCACAAATTTGAGGACAACATTTATTTTCAAGAGCCAAAAATACACCCCCCAAACTTGAGTTAAACAATATATATCTTTTAAAAATCACAAGAGGGGGTCAAAGTTACTGGTCAACACCAAGCTTTGCAAAGACCGAAAGTCAATACCAACCATTCGAAGATTTTATCCGTGTAGTGTACCGGTTGGTGGAATAAGAAGTAGGGAAAGGGTAAGTGGTGGAATAGAATGTGTTTGCGTCTCGTTTTGGAAAGATGACTCAGTGAAAGTGATGGATTACTCGCATCCTCTTTATAGTCCAGAGGAAGGGGTGGAGGTTCAATTTCTTTGTTTGGGAGATGATTCATCTCAACACCTGTATTTGCTAAAAATGCGAGCTCATCAGCGAAAATTTCCTAAAAACTCTCATCGATACCACGAAGAATAATGTAATCACAAAGCGCGGGGTCATCTTCAGACTCCAAAAACGGTTCATAATCAGTGTTAGTTGTTGACCCGGACAACTCGGTGGAAGAGTCCGTATGTGTATGATACATAGTTGGGTCAAACAATAACATATGAAAAGAGTCAAGATCAGTATCATGAGGATCGTCAAATTCGCTGCTGTCGACATCCATTAATTCGACAGAACAGACTTGAGCATTAGGTTCGGAGGGTACACTTCCCAACTTGTAAATGTTCAGCTCAATTGACCTATTCCCGAAGGATAGGGTCATAGAACCGTTACGACCGTTGATTATAGCATTAGAAGTGGCCAAAAAGGGGCGACCAAGAATCACCGGAATTTGATTCCGTGGGTTTGCTACAGGCTGTGTATCAAGTACAATAAAGTCCACAGGGAATACAAATTCCCCAATTTTTATCAACACATCATCTAATTTACCCCCAGGTTTGGTGATTGATCGGTCGGCCATCTGGAGAGTGCAGGGAGCTAGTTTCAACTCTCTGATCCCTAACTGCTCGTAAACCGAGAAAGGAAGCAGGTTAACACTTGCGCCAAGGTTAAGTAGAGCACGGTTAATGTGTTTATCCCCAATAGAAATAGAAATAGTAGAATAGCCAGGATCCTTACGTTTCCTCCGTAATTGTTGGGGAAAAGCTGTGTCTACAGTCTTTGACATGAATACCTTCTTGGGCATTTGAGTCTTTCTCTTCCTAGTGCACAAGTCCTTGAGAATTTTCGCATAAGCCGGGACTTGTTGGATAGCATCTAGAAGAGGGATGTTGATGTTAACATGTTAAAGATTTCAGTGATCTTCTCCATTTGCGGACTTGGTCTGTTTCCCCTTAACCGATTCGGATAAGGAGCTTGAGCAATAAGATCGGGGTCCAATATTGGAGAAGATCGTATGGGTAGGAACAATCTAAGGATAGGAGTGGGGATTGTCTTTGATGGACTAGAAGTGTTTTGCTGAGGTGTCGAGCCTTGGGGAAAATGGAGAATAGGCTCGGAAGAAAATGGTGGGGTAGACGAACTGAGGTCAGAAACAGAAGCAGAAGTGGAAGGAAAAGTCTCAGCCGGGGTATCATCGATTGATTCTTCATTATTATCAATCTCCTCACCAACATGATTGTCAAGCACTCTTCCAGATCTCAACGTGGTGATAGCGTCCACATGATGTGAATAGCCAGGATTGGGTAAAGCTTGAGCTGGAAGTTTCCCTTTTTCTCTCGCACTCATTTCGGTTTTTAATTATACAATTTCTACTTCCATCGATTTTATATTCTCACTTTGGGAGTCAGAGTTTTTCTGGATTTTATCGACGGAAGACTTTATTTCAGCCGAAACTTGCATGAGATTTGTCAGAAGCAAATTCATGAGTGAAGAGAATTCATCAATACCGGTCAACTGCAAAGGATTATTTGGTGTAGGTGTGTTGACCAGATTTTGAAAGTTTTGTGATTGGTAGGGGTGCTGACTCAGTTGAAGTGGTTGCTGTTGTGGTGGAGGAGCCCTTTGGAAATTGTTTTGGTTTGGAACCGTGTTTTTATTTTGTAATTGGTTTCAAGCAAAATTAGGGTGATTCCTCCAACCCTGATTATAAGTGGAAGAAAATGGATCGTTCCTAGGTCTTTGTTGGAAAGCAGAATTGATATGCTCATGACCTTGAAACGGAGAATTCAATGGAAATTCTTCCGTGAGATGTGATGGATCAGAACAGGATCCACAGACAACTTTGGAGAGTGACATTTGATTTAGGGCAACTGCTAAAATTTATTTTCCATAGTTTTGAGTTTCTTTTGCATTGCTGACATTTCAGTTCTAACTCCTATGGAAACATCAAATTGGTTGTTGCCACCTCTACATGATGACTGGTTAACACCCTCCCACTGTAAAGATTTTTCAGCGAAATCTTCTAAAAATCTCCAGGCTTCACCATCATCTTTCGTCATGAAGGTGCCTTTACACATGGATTCAAGGGTCTGTTTTGTAGTAGGATTAATGCCCTTATATATGATTCTGCACAGATCCCATCTAGGGATTCCGTGATGTGTACATTGAACTAACAGATCCTTGAAGCGTTCAAGACACTTCGAGAATGGTTTATTTGGAAGCTGGGTGAATTGATTTATTTCGCTACGGACTTGAGCTGTTTTATAATTGGGGTAGAATTTCTTTAGGAATGCATTTACGAATTCTTCCCAGTTTGAGATAGAATGTGCTGCTATGTTATAAAGCCACTTCTCGGTTATATCGCACAAGGTGAATGGGAGAAGACGTAGACGCAAATCATCCACAGAAAACTGTGAAGTACCCATCATAGCGCATGCATTTTCAAATTTGGTAATAAAGACATATGCGTCTTCAGACTTGAGATCGTGATATTTTGGTAGAAGATTGATGTAACATTTCAAAAAAATAAATATTATTTTTTGGGAATTTTTATAATTTAATATAAATTTTAATGAATATTTTAATATTTCGGTATAATTAAATACCGATAAATGGGGAAAATTTGGAAAATTATAGAAATTACTAGAAAGAGGGTGTTTTATGTGAATTATGCAAACTTTATGTTTTTATGATTAGTTTGACACTAATTTAGTGCTAATCGCGATTAAAAATCGCTAATCGGATTTTAAACGGGTTTTGTGCAAAACATGCACCATTCCATTTTTACACTTGTTACATTTTTGCATGGCTTTTATTTTGGGTTTACTATTGAGGAGAGAAGGAAAATGGATTAGAAAAGAAAAGAAAAGAATAAAGAATGGAATAGTGTGAGGTATGGATGAGAGAGAGAAAGGTGAGGATTTCTTTGACTTAGCCTTTTCCCTCTTCATTCTTTATCATTTTTCCTCTCCCTTCTCCCACCTTGCTGCTGCTGCTGCCTCATTCTCTCCTTCTCTCTACCTCCTCAAATCACCTCAATAAACAGCTCAAAACCCAAACCCCATTTCACAAAAAATATGCACAAGCTCAAGGGAAACACATTGGACCAAGAAAGGAAAGGTTTTGGCCACTTGGGGCAACTCAAGAATTTTCTTGAGTTGCCAAATGAGGTATTTTCTGAACCATAAGCTTAGTTTTCCCATTGCTTTCACATCCATGTTAACTTTAAACCGATATAGTGATGTTTTGTGAGGGTATGAAAATTCTATTTAGTATTATTGGAAATTAAGAGTTGTGGTGAGCAATTAAGCTCAGTAGAGGCCATACAAACCCCCTAGTTCTAGAATCCAGGCCTAAACCAGAGACTAGAAACCCGGAATACGGATTTAGAAAAGCCGATGTTGGAAGAACTGTGATTCTGTGAAGGTTAAATGGAATCTGCTATCACCCCGAGACTCCGAAAATTATTTTGCATGGACAGTGATACATGCAGGCACCTAGGAAGCTACCACCAAAACCCTAGCCCCTAACTCCCAACTACGGCCGCAAATTTAATCCCTCTGGCCGCAATTTGCGGCCAGACCTGGGCCAGTCTGCCTCGTTTTGGTTCTGTAGCCCCATCTCCAGTAAATTAGACCCCTGGCATGTGCAAAATTGTCCAATTTGACTTAGGGTAAAATCTGGAGCCTGTTTCCTGAGTTGCTGTTTTGATTCGTGTTTTCGTTTCTCGTATTTTGAATTCTGGAATTGCGTATTTGTGTTTTACCTCGATTACTTGGCGTTTATACGACGATATCGAGGATTGTTGATGGTTTTGAAAGCGTAGTCCATAGGCTCTAACCTATAAGCTTTTAAGCGTATCGTTTTGGTTTTCGATTTGGTTTTAATGTGATGCGATACGTGTGATATGTAGGTACCCCATGATGATTTGAGACGATGAAGAAGATGAAGGCGACATCGACACCGACACGCAGGATTCAATGTGAGTAGATTATATCTACGGGGGAAGTCGGGTGGATGGCGTATAGCACCCCCGCAGTTCGATATTTAGTATACTATATATATACTATATTTATATATATGATAGCATTATGTGTGATATGGATATTGGAGATGAGATTAGGTGTACTATGAGTAGAATAGGGTTTAGATGCAAACTAGTATAGTTTCCTAGACGCGAACCCTAGAATAGGTTTACACCCACACGCACACACATGCATATTCGTTATAGTTATACCTAGATGATGAGGATTGTGGATGATATTTGGAGATGATTCGATGAGATTGGGTATAGTGCCATGAGATTGGTGATATATATAGTGATTCGTATTTAGGATACGACATGAGATTTTAGCGGGCCTTTAGGCGTGTTTTCATACACGCACATATATTTATATAGATGGTATCGATTCTGTACTAGACTTAGATTAGTACCCCAGATCATGAGATATGATGATAAGGATACCTGATAATTGATGAGAGGAATGTGATATTGACCCATACCCAGCTTTTGGGATGCCGTACGATGATTTACCGTACGAGCTTTATTTGATGATAAGATCCGCACTCATGACTCGAGGATGTCATATGATTTTGTATCGTACGCGGTATCTTTGAGGCGGGATCACCGACTATTATACTTATATATATATATATATATATATATATATATATATATATCGACTAAGATTAAGGTGGTTTTCATACCCCTCCTGACTGACTTGTTAGTTAGAGCTGTAGTTTTGCTAGTAGATGTTAGGCTAGGTTGATGTCATACCTATTTCAAAAACTAACAAATTGAGAATATTTTAAAAACAGGTAAAGGGATTCTACGGATATTACAAAAGACGCATCTTTTCTTAAAAACAACGTAGCCCTTATTTTCCTAAAAAAGCCGATTCGTCTTCTTTCAAATGGCAAAATAGTATGATATGGATGCATTGATGTAGCTTCTACCCTGTTGTGTTTATTATTCATTTGCTGCATATGCTTACTGTTTGCATCGCATTGCATGATAAATATGGTTATTGTTATATTAAATGTTAGTTATATGTATGCCCTAGAGGCCATTACTATACATAGGATGTATATTGTAGTGGATGCTTGGACATATATAGGGAGGACTTTCTTGCTCGACATGATAGTATGCTATCTAGTTGCTCTTTACCTTAACATGTACACTGATTGTCTCTCTGTTACATGTTGGTAAAGCCCTTAGGATGTGTACTTGACTACCTGGACTATGATGCAGATCATACTAGTGGGGACATGGTAGTCCATAAGTACATCTTTCAAGGTCCCTTGTCGTGGGTGTATCGAGACGGGACATCGATATACCAGAGTAGACTAGCGTATACCTTCTCGACCCATACAGATGGGCGATGGATGATCCCATATCCATTGGTGTTTGGCATCAGAGATGATATACGGGTGCTCAGTGGAGACTGGGTACACTGGACGGACTCGCCGAGAACTCCCAGATGGTCTTATACCTTACGTCAGATGGCAGTTCTCTGGTGACACTGGTACAGGTTAGTCTGTAGACCCGAGATCGTCATAGAGTCTTATGTGATTCCCACTGTGCTTTGATTTCCACCTTACCACGTACAAGAGGGCGTGCAAAACGGTGGTTTTTGGGTACAGTCCCGAATCATATGGAGGCAATGAGCGATAGGAGGGGATTCGTCTCTCCCGGTATAGGGAGTTGATGTTGCGCTGTGTTCGATTGGCTATAACCGGAAATCCCTGGCCAGGGTTGCTGAGATTTACTGGTAAGTGTTACCAGTAGTTTTTCGAACTGTTATAGACCTTATATCGACACGACTTATCGAGCTACTGGGGTCTGACGTTTACCACCCCTAGGCAAAATATGCGACATATCAGACGAACAGACAAGACTGTACGGTAAGTGTTGCTGGTTGGATTCACAGGAGTGTGAGCGGGCTTGCTCGTTGATCTTCTGATCGCTCAATACCCGAGTGGCCGTTCGTTTAGCAGACCGCTTGCGGCTTGTGGGTGTTTGATATGATCATCACCTGCTGCCGGCGTATTGACGAGTCTTTAGAGTCCTACACAGAGGTTTCCTGGCTCAAGCAAAACGAAATAGGAGCGCATATGAGATATGTGCGGGACCGAGAATAATACCAGTATGTGATACTGTATTCTATTCTCGCGATATGTATCATTGGACAGTTATATGAGATATAGCCGGGTTACCGAATCAAGTATTGATTCGATACATTGATACACTTGATATTAATCGGTTATATGCAGTATGACCGGATCATTAAATCAAGTGTTGATTTAATGATTTAATGTATAATTATATATTTGATATATTACTTTACATTAACTAGTATTGGTTCACTTAAGATTATTTTCTCACTAGAATGTGCACATTGTATATATGATATATATTTGTGCACTTGATTGTATCATGTTTGATGATACATGCAAACTTGGGTGTATGTTTGCTTTAAACCATCTTTAGGTTAATGGTTAGGTTTTAATTTGTTTTATTTATTTTCTTTATTCATTTTGGCAAGAATAAAGTGGAGGCTTGGTTTGTTTTATTCATGAAGCTTCATAAAGCTTTGAAAGTCTTTGCCATTTTGTTTTTTGCCTTAACCTAACCATTAAACCTAAACCCTAGTTTATTCTTTACATGTGTTACCCTCACCCATGGTTGCATTATGATAAATCACTTGATTTATTATTATTTATTAATTCTTTTTCTATTTTCTTCTTCTTCTTGATGAAGAAAAAGAAAGCTTGCTTGAAAATTATCAAGTGATGAATCCAAGTGAGAAATCCAAATCCAAAGTGAACCCACTTCCTATTTCTTCATCCTCTACCACTTGTCATGTAGTAGAGTATGTTATCTTCACAAGTTTCATGATCAAGTGAAGATGGAGCTTGAGTTAGAGTTGTCTCGATGTAGATCATCTTCGGCATCGAAGTCAACGACTTAGCCCGCTCATTTCTCCGACGAAACCATCGCAAGAATCCGGGATCCCGGTGATCGCAGCGAAGGGACGTCATCACGGAGCTAAAGAAGTGGTGGACCGGATCTACAAAGGTTGTATTTCCATTCACTTAGTGTAAATGTGATTTACTTTCATTTAGTTTCGCCTAAACTCTAGTTAACGATCTTGCTAAGGGTTGTTCGGCACATAGAAAATTTGAATTTGGCATGGTTGATGCCTTGTGGAACCTCTTGAGTGTGCCTAGGAACCCTACAGTGGTATCAGAGCCTAGCTATAGCCTCAGGCGAAGTGTAGGCGATGTTAGAAGTCCGATCGAACCCGAAACCCTAATTGTAAACCTTTCTCCGTACATTTTTTCAAAACTGGGATTTTTGTGAATTAAAAATACTCAAAAAATTCAGCAGGGTTTTTTTAGGAATTACAGTGAAACACGTGGCCCTGATTCCATCATTGAGCCGCGGAACCGCGGCCTAAACCCTGTTTAGGCGGCGGTTCCGCGGTAAGAAAGTGGCTTCTTGCTCCACTTTTTCTACAGTAATGTCCACATGGTAGTCCTCTGTGTTTTGGGTAATTTTAATTTACACTCAAGAGTTGAGTAATCTGGGGTGTTTTGGGGATTCGATGATTCGATCGGAAACTTTAACTGCGTCTATGTGTTTTTCCGGGTAATTTAGAATATGTTAAAAAAGTTCAACCGGATATAAATACCGAATTTTTCCCCTGCCGAAAAAATTTCCAAGTGTTGGATTTTTCTATGGTTTAAGAACGTTCTAAGTAGTGCAAGTAATGCGATGGACCCTCTAGAAGACAACAAACCTTAACTCGATTATGTGACCGTCTTGAACTGCCCTTTGAACCTTAGGGTTTGGGGCAGTACGGCGTGCCACATGTGAGGCGTTGGCTTGACCCTTTTACGGCTGGACCGTTGGTACTGTGGCATTAAGTGAATGTTTTTTAAACTTATTTCATCTGTTGAACTGTTTCAGGAAAACTTGGGTGTTTGATTGTTCGATCGGAAAGTTTAACATTTTCTATTTATCTGGAATGTGATACAATATTTGGAATCCACAAGTAGTTATGAAATAACTAATATGAATATTATAAACATAGCAGTTTAGTCTCACTTGATCGGTTACCATGGAATTTTGATGCGATCAAAAGTCCGTCGCAATCACGTAGCGTACGCGGATACTCGCCGGGTAGATTTAATAGACAGCCACGCCCCATAGCCCCGACCAAGTGACTGTAGGAGAACCCCGTCGCCGAAAGCATCCGTTCGGGTGCTCGCGGCAGCAGTGTTCCGCGTCGACAACATCGGGGGTGCAGCCGCCTAATAAAGTTTGCGACGAGCATTCGATCAAAATGTCGGGAATCTTGTTGAATTGCCCGACTTGATAGTGAAAAGAGTTTTCGATAATGAGACTAAAATGCGGGGTTTATAATTGTTAGGCATGCGATGTCTAAGGAATTCATTTGGTTAGGCATGCGATGTCTAAAGAGTTTGCGGATTCCAACTGTTGTAGTTTTACACTTTCTTTTCTGTGACCGTAAGTGTAATATGTGATATCGCCGGTTTCGTTGCTATATGTCAACGACAATTGGGATGTGCATATTTACTTACGTTGATGACATGTGATGTTATGTGTTGCTGGATATGTTATATTGGATCGGCATGTTTGAATAGCCGGGTTTTTTTTTATGTGAGATGAGTGTTTTTCATTTTCATTCATGTAAAAACTTGTATGTAATATTCTTTTATTGGGGCACTTCCAGGTTGCGGATGATGTCACCATTTGTATATTATTTATTTTTCCGCATTAGGATAGACCCAAGGAGGGGAGCACAAGTAACCGGGTTCTAAGGTCCAGTGGGAGACCATCTCGAGGAGTCGAGTCCGGGTCTCCTAACCCTAGAATTGGTAGGGTTGCTTGCCACTCTCGTAGGGGTCTAGGGGTGTGGGTTTGGCTATTCATCGCGACCGTGGAATCTGTGTTTTATACTGGCTCGTATTAAAATCACGGACGTCCTAGTATATCCAATATTTCATATGATATTTTCTGCTGCGTTATCTGTGATGTGATCATGTGATTTGTTCAGATAGATATTGTATATAGTATATATGATATATTATATAGATGTTGCTTATGTTTTATACCCGCACTAGCCCTACCTCGTTCTGGCGTTAGTTACCTAACCTAACGGTGCAGACGGGCCATCGAGGCGAATGCGGATGGCATAAGCGTACGTTATATTTATCTGTGATGTTTAGGAGGACTTAAATGATGGGATATTCATTAATGTGATCAATGAAAGAAAATAAACCTAAAAGATGTTGTGGAATCGAATTTCAAAATAAAAACAGGTAGCTACAGTTCTTGTTTTGCATCGCGGTGTTCCTTGTAGAACATCCTGCACCTTATTCGATAAGGAAAGGACCGAGATCCCTTCACCGGGAGTGACTCTTTTAGCAATAACTGGCAGATGCTACAACCCTCGGTTTGTCTTTTGATTGCTTCTATAGTTTTTGCTTTGCACAGCAGTATATATGATATATCCTGCACCTTATTCGATGAGGAAAGGGCCGACGATCCCTTCACCGGGAGTGGCCCCTTTAGCAAAACTAGAAAAGCCTCAAAAACACTCCATTTAAAAACCATTCGCAACCCTCCGTCATTTTAGGAAGTAGAGTACTTAGTATTCGTGCTGTGTTTGTTGACCATAGTCAAGGCACAGTGTACGGTAGCTAAGTGATGTCTTCCTACACCGCATATGATGCGATTAGTTAGGACAGTCGCGTGACTTTGTTGACCTTAGTTAAGGGTCATGTGGGTGAGTCTAATTAATCATGAAATGACGGGTAGAACTTGACTAGTACTTATGATTTGTTGACCATAGTTAAGGTCATAAGTGCTAGGGGTAAAAACCTTTATCGGGAGTTTCAAGTGTTGAAATTTGCAATGAGTTTGCATACCTTCTATGTGATAGTTGGATCCCGATACCCACTGCGAGTAATTGATACTCCTAGGAGAGTTTTGCACTTTACAACTAGCCGATCAAGTAGGTGTCTAGAAAGGTGTCAACGGGGTTACGCCTCTGGGAAAACGAGGTTTACTTTAATTAGGTCCGTGCGAAAGCACGGGGAACCTCCCTCAAAGTACCGACACTGGCCTGGCTGAAAGATTGGCGAACTTGTAGAGTGTAATTAATCCCGGCTAGTCTTTCGTTTTAAGGTTTGAAGGAAGATTTGATAAAAACAGTAGGAGCCATCCTGATTAGATAAAATATATAACCAATCTAATCTTGCAAGAGCGCACGCAGAGTGTTTTCTTCTCTCTCTCTCCAGGTAGCGACCATATCACGCCTTAATCAAGATAATAATATGGATGTATTGACTGAACCCACTTGTTATACTGAGCTGGGGAACGTTGGTCCCGCTCCAACTTATAATTGTTATAAGACAGAGCAAGAAATAGGGGAATACCAGGATTCCTGTGCCGCCCAAACGAAGAAAGTGCATATGATGCATCTCCTTCGGGTGTGTTCATTATAAAACTGTTTCTCAGTATTCTCTACGTCCTGGGTATTTGATGCCGGATCAGGATCCCAGATATGTAATCCGTTACATAGGGCTACAGAAAGGTAGAGAACTGAGAACGGGTGATAAGTTTCATGAGACAGAAAATGGTGCAAGTGTTGCAGCCAAGTCTGTTGGTCACTGTCACCCTGTATTACTAATACATTGATTCTGAACAAATGCTATTAGATACCGAACCTGATGTACAAAATCATATCTGTCTCTTTATTAGTAAAGAAATGATATAATTTTGTATTGTTGGATACTGTTTTGAACATTTCCTATATCAAAAGTTGATCGGTTCAGGCACGTTATCTAAAAGCATTGAAGTTCTAAATCAAATTACAGTTCCTAATATACGGAACACACATAAGAGGAAGAGTTCAGAAATGAACGAATCCTTCTTGAGACATTGTAGACTAGGTCATATCAATGCGACCCGACTGGCCGAAATTACATTTAGATGTATATTTAAATCAGTTTGAATTTACATCTTGTGAAACTTGCCAGTCATGTCACAAAGATTAGATGACCATAGCTCTATTTACTGGAAACAGAGAAAGAGTTAGTGAACTCTTGGGATGATACATGTTGATGTATGTATGTCCCCTGTCTACACATGCCAAGACCGGTTCTTTTTATTTCATTATATTCTCTGATAATCTCTCAAGATTCAGACATATGTTCCTGTTGAAACATAAGTCCGAACCTTTTGAGATATTCACATAATATAAGTTAGAAGTAGAGAACCAAAAACGGGTATAAGTATTATGTCCTTTGATGTGATCAAAGAGGAGAATACTTGAGCACGGGATTCCTAGACTATTCTGAGAATGAGATTCTCTCTCAGCATTACTCCTCTGTATACACCACAGCACGTCGGTGTATCGGGACGGAGCAATCACACCCTATATGATATGGTGTGCTCTATGATGAGTACTACTGAGTTACCTATTTCCTTTTGGAAGTTATGCGCTTGAGAAGCTGCATACCTATTGAATAAGGTTCCAATCAAATCAATTGCCTACCACTTCATATGTGATATGGAAAGGGAAGAGTCCATATATTAAGTTTGTTAAGATTTAGGGCTGTCCGGCCTATGTCTAAAAGCAAAATCCGGACAAGCTCGAGGCAAAGTCAGTTACGTAGAACTGGAAAGGTTCCAGCTATACAAACTACAGCAGATGATTTGGTAGAACCAAAGGATTCAGTAGATACCAACGAACTTCAGCCTTTCCGCTGATCTAGTAGGGTTTCTCACCCACCTGAGAGATACTTCTGTTTCTCTATGACAGTGGGAGCGAGGATTGCATCATGAGATGATGACCCAACTAGTTTCAAGCTGGCCATCAGGAGTGGGACTCTATAAGAATGGCTGGATGCTTAGCGATCTGAGATGGAATCCAAATACACCAACAAAGTATGGACTTTGGTTGTTTTATCTGAAGGGTTAAATCCCCATCAGGAGCAAGTATATCTTGAGAAGATTACTTGGTGTAGATGGAAAAGTTGAGACTTTCAAAGCTAGACATGTTAAAGGTTTTCATCATCGACCAGGCGTGGATAATGATGAAACCTTTTTCAGTGGCTATGCTTAAGTCCATCCAGATCCTACTTGCCACGGCTACATACCATGACTACGATATCTGGCGGTTGGGTATCATGACTGCTTTTCTAAAATGATGTTTTAGAAGAGAGTGTCTGTAAGTACACAGCCAGAGAGCTTCGTAGACAGTGGGAGCAGCGGAAACGTGTACAAGATACTTTATAAGATTAAAGTAGGCACCGCAGAGTTGAAACATCTGTTTTGATGAGATAGTCAAAGAGTTTGACATCATCAAAATGGTAGATGAACCTTGTATATACAAAAAGGTAGTAGGGAGTATGGTGGTGATCCTCGTAGAGTATATGGATGACATACTCTTGATGGAGAAGCAGTTTCCTATGCTACGCTCAATCAATCTCTGCTTATCACAGGGATTTTCCATAAAGGATCAAAGTGATACCTCCTAAATCCTGAGTTTTGATCTATGAGATAGAAGTAACTGGATGTTAGGATTCTCACTGGTTGTAGTGAGATGGTATCAATCGATCCTGGGGAGAATCACTGGAAAGGTTCCAGAGTGATAAGGACGACTGAATGTCAGTCACAGGCATTGTCTTTACCCTCAGTAAAGGGACGGTACGTTGGAAGAATTCCAAGCTAGATACCGTGGCATACTAGACGATAAAGGCTGGATACATTGCTACTTAAGATACTTCCAAAGAGGCAGTCTGGATGTATATTGGTTCATAAGATGAACTAGGTTCCTACCATTGTGTGACAATGGAAGTGTGGCCTTGGCCCAGGAACCCCGGTCCCATCAGTGACCCAGACGTATTCTGAGGCAGCATCACCTGATCATGGAGATAGTTGATCTCTAGGGTGATCGAGGTTAGGAGAGTAGACTCAGAGGACAACACGGCGGATCCACTCACAAAGGCCTTTTCCCCAAAGAGTGACTTTTATGGGATGGTTGAGTATGAGATACTGCAACCACTGCTACAGATGGCCCTAGTGCAAGTGGGAGATTGTTAGTTATATGTATGCCCTAGAGACCATTACTATACATAGGATGTATATTGTAGTGGATGCTTGGACATATATAGGGAGGACTTTCTTGCTCGACATGATGGTATGCTATCTGGTTGCTCTTTACCTTAACGTGTACACTGATTGTCTCTCTGTTACATGTTAGTAAAGCCCTTAGGATGTGTACTTGACTACCTGGACTATGATGCAGATTATACTAGTGGGGACATGGTAGTCCATAAGTACATCCTTCAAGGTCCCTAGTCGTGGGTGTATCGAGACGGGACATCGATATACCAGAGTAGACTAGTGTATACCTTCTCGACCCATACAGATGGGCGATGGATGATCCCATATCCATTGGTGTTTGACATCAGAGATGATATACGGGTGCTCAGTGGAGACTGGGTACACTGGACGGACTCGCCGAGAACTCCCAGATGGTCTTATACCTTACGTCAGATGGCAGTTCTCTGGTGACACTGGTACAGGTTAGTCTGTAGACCCGAGATCGTCATAGAGTCTTGTGTGGTTCCCACTGTGCTTTGATTTCTACCTTACCACGTCCAAGAGGGCGTGCAAAACGGTGGTTTTTAGGTACAGTCCCGAATCACATGGAGGCAATAAGCGATAGGAGGGGATTCATCTCTCCCGGTATAGAGAGTTGATGTTGCGCTGTGTTCGATTGGCTATAACCGGAAATCCCTGACCAGGGTTGCTGAGATTTACTGGTAAGTGTTACCAGTAGTTTCTCGAACTGTTATAGACCTCATATCGACACGACTTATCGAGCTACTGGGGTCTGACGTTTACCACCCCTAGGCAAGATATGCGACATATCAGACGAACAGACCAGACTGTACGGTAAGTGTTGCTGGTTGGATTCACAGGAGTGTGAGTGGGCTTGCTCGTTGATCTTCTGATCGCTCAATACCCGGGTGGCCGTTACGTTTAGCAGACCGCTTGCAGCTTGTGGGAGTTTGATATGATCATCACCTGCTGCCGGCGTATTGACGAGTCTTTAGAGTCCTACGCAGAGGTTTCCTGGCTCAAGCGAAACGAAATAGGAGCGCATATGAGATATGTGCTGGACCGAGAATAATACCAGTATGTGATACTGTATTCTATTCTCGCGATATGTATCATTGGACGGTTATATGAGATATAGCCGGGTTACCGAATCATGTGTTGATTCGATACATTGATACACTTGATATTAATCGGTTATATGCAGTATGACCGGATCATTAAATCAAGTGTTGATTTAATGATTTAATGTATAATTATATATTTGATATATTACTTTAAATTAACTAGTATTGGTTCACTTAAGATTATTTTCTCACTAGAATGTGCACATTGTATATATGATATATATTTGTGCACTTGATTGTATCATGTTTGATGATACATGCAAACTTGGGTGTATGTTTGCTTTAAACCATTTTTAGGTTAATGGTTAGGTTTTAATTTGTTTTATTTATTTTCTTTATTCATTTTGGCAAGAATAAAGTGGAGGCTTGGTTTGTTTTATTCATGAAGCTTCATAAAGCTTTGAAAGTCTTTGCCATTTTGTTTTTTGTCTTAACCTAACCATTAAATCTAAACCCTAGTTTATTCTCTACATGTGTTACCCTCACCCATGGTTGCATTATGATAAGATCACTTGATTTATTATTATTTATTAATTCTTTTTCTATTTTCTTCTTCTTCTTGATGAAGAAAAAGAAAGCTTGCTTGAAAATTATCAAGTGATGAATCCAAGTGAGAAATCCAAATCCAAAGTGAACCTACTTCCTATTTCTTCATCCTCTACCACTTGCCATGTAGTAGAGTATGTTATCTTCACAAGTTTCATGATCAAGTGAAGATGGAGCTTGAGTTAGAGTTGCCTCGACGTAGATCATCTTCGGCATCGAAGTCAACAACCTAGCCCGCTCATTTCTCCGACGAAACCATCGCAAGAATCTGGGATCCCGGTGATCGCAGCGAAGGGACGTCATCACGGAGATAAAGAAGTGGTGGACCGGATCTACAAAGGTTGTATTTCCATTCACTTAGTGTAAATGTGATTTACTTTCATTTAGTTTCGCCTAAACTCTAGTTAACGATCTTGCTAAGGGTTGTTCGGCACATAGAAAATTTGAATTTGGCATGGTTGATGCCTTGTGGAACCTCTTGAGTGTGCCTAAGAACCCTTCATTAAACTCATGCTGTTAGGACACCAGCACCATTATTGATGATGCATATGTTCCACGTACACCTGCTTGCCGGCTCACATACTTCATCATCGATAATTGCCATGTCACTACACTGTAGTACTGTTGCATTCAGGATATGACCCTTGCATGGCATACTCGTGTACTTACATATTGTACACTCATACTTGTGCACACATCTATTGTACACTCATACGCGTGCACCTACCTGTTGTACACTCATACTTGTACACATACATATTTGCACATACATAGATGATTTTGGTTTGACTTGGAGATCTGGGAACCGCAAGATACTTTCTAAAACTGATTCATTTTAAAGAAGCGGTCTTCCCTAAATATGTGTATATTACTATTCCATGTTGCATGATATACTGGTATGCTTACATTTCTTTTATATGTTGCATACATCATGCTTTCTGATTATACATATTGAGATATGTTGTTTCCATGATATTTCTGGATTAGGGAACCGTGGGTATTTTAAAAGGAAGTATGTATTGTTTGAAAAACCCGGTTACCCTTGATATGATATTTCAGTGCGTCCACCATGTGTTTTCTCGGTTCTGAGAGTGGCATGTGAAACCCGATTCGAGAAGCGGTAGGCACCGTCTGCGGGTACATGGTAGACCCGGTGAGGTACCCCGGGGCAAGAAGACTCGTATATGCTAGACGGTGAGCCCGGTAGGGGTGTACTACCTACCGGTGATATTATTTGAGCTCGGCGAATATCTGGGGGATACCGACCGGAGTTGAGAGATGATATAGGCCGATCAGGACAGACGGGGCCCTATATATGAGGATTTACGTGCCGATGCTAGGCACAGGTTTCATGATGTTTTTGAGTGTCGATTCTTGGCACTCAGGTTCCATGATTTTGATATGTCGCGAGCGACACATGTTGATTTACATCCTCATACTTCCATGAATATGTTTATGATATTTACATGCATGATGCTTATTGTCATTGGGTGACACGTGGACGATTTCCACATACATATATTGACATTGATTACATTGATCATACCTCATATTTATGATATGTTATTACCTGAGGCACTGGCACGAGCACTTGGCACTACACTCTTGTATAGTTTTTACATTTCCACCTTATCTTGCTTCAGACTTATTCATTTGAGGTTTTTATATATATATCTGATCGTATTGACCTAGGATTATATCATATATAAGATTTCTACTCTGCGATGTTTTCTATTCACGAATTGGCAACTCACCCCCGTTGTGCCACAGTTCTTGCAGGTTTTGCCGTACAGGTTTCATTGCGGATTTTCTGGTACACTGCTCCCTTTCTGGATGATTACATTGGTAGGTGGGTTCACTCACATCATGACCACCCTTGTATTATTTTATTCAGTTGTATCTAGAAATTCCATCAACCAAAAACTTGTATATTGTTTCAAACTTAGAAAACCAGTTATGTATTATTTCGACCTTAGAGTCGCGCGTTGTAGTATTATGGTTTTCATGTTGATTTTGAGTTTCTTTTGAGTTTTGATCCTTGCCCTTTGGCGTTGTATATTATATTGCTTGCGTGGTTGTGACCGTCGATTGACGAAGAGCTAGCTCCCGCTTGGGGATGTCTTTTATTGTGCATATATATATTATTCATGTTTTACCCCGTTCGGAGTCAGTATTTACAAAGGAAACTCTGCCGAAATTTTTAGAAAAGATATGAAGGATTTAAAATGCATATTCGGCTTACCTATTTTAAAACCCTTGTTTTAAAAACTTGTTTTCTTCACTTTTTAAAACTATTTCCTTTATTTATTACTTAAAAATGGTTTAAGATTTCTGGGCTTTTGGCTTACTTGAATTAGATGGGGTCCTATAGACTTCATATGATTCAAGTGCCAGCCACGGGCTATTTCGGGTCGTGACAAAGTTGGCATCAGAGCGCTAGGTTAACCTTGGTTCAAGTCTAAGTTTGACTATGCGGAGCCTAGAGCGTTTATATATATACGGAACTTAGGCTTGAGCTTACGGAACTTAGACTTAGTCGAGGGGTTATTATACCCGAACTTTCGTCGCGTAGGATGACCCTTAGTTGATGGAGTAGGTAGCTTGAGTAGAGTGACGTACCGTACGTATGTTCCGCGGCATATTTACGATATGCTACTCCGCTTAAGAAATCTTAGGATGTACATTTCCTTGCACAGTATTATATTCATTCCTATGATCTATCCTCATCGATATTGGTTATGATTTTGCTGCCATGACTACACGGGCAGAAAGAGCTATGGCTAGAGTTGCGTCAGCTTGAGCTCGTCACGGACGAGAACTGACCAGGGCGTGATTCCAGAGACGTACGATCGCGTATAGAGGCATCGTTTTATTATGTTTTCGCGCCATGAGCGTTTGACAGATCACTGTTACGAGATTTTTCGAATGTGCTGATCGGCACCAGAGGATCAGGCTACTGCTAGAGGCCAGCCAGAATGTGATGACCATCGATATATCGCTTATTCATGATGATTGAGGCGCTGTTCAGCGTACAGACGAATAAGCCAGTTGCTGCTGCAAATGACGAGATATCGCCCAGATGTTAGAGCTACTGCAGCATGAGTATATACTCAGAGATGTGATGGAAAGTCGCTAGTCACCCGAGGACGAATGACTAGAACATGTGGTTCGTTCTCTTACCCCGATGCGAGGTCTTCAGATTAATTGATTCTAGCTAGAGACGACTTCACGCAGGTTCGTTGGTAGTCGATGGAGGTGATCGAATGTCAGAAACCCATATTCCAAGTTTAAAGTATTCAGAAAGACATGCAAGCAATTCTATGGACCCTCTAGAAGAATGAAACCCTAACTCGACATAATGACCATGTGAAAGCCTTTGAAGCTTAGGGTTTGCGGCAGTTCCGCGGCGCCATTAGTGAGGCTTGGGTTTGCCCTACTACGGCTGGTCCACCGATGCTGAGGTATATAGTCGATACTATTAAACTGTACTCAAGATGTTGATCTCTTGGGGGATTATGAGGTTTTGACGAATCGATCAAAAGGTTCAATATCTTTCGGATATCATATGATGGGATACATTGCTTGGGAGACTCAAGAT
The DNA here is from genome assembly GCA_030015575.1 of Agapanthus africanus. Taxonomy (NCBI): domain Eukaryota; kingdom Viridiplantae; phylum Streptophyta; class Magnoliopsida; order Asparagales; family Amaryllidaceae; genus Agapanthus; species Agapanthus africanus. The sequence continues at coordinate 123,101,530 of CM057344.1, forward strand.
ACGAGTATAGCCGTTGGAGAGCAGTCCATGCAGCCCCGAGGAGACGAGCCCGAATCAGTCGACATTGGAGCAGAGTGGAGTAAAGAGTTCGCACGAGATTTTGACGGGATGACGTTCCACTCCGCTGACATCAGAGATGCGATACGCATGCAGAGGAGTTGGGATACGACCAGTTTCTGAGGAATATGCTGTGCTGAGGACGCAGATGACCAGAGAAGTGCCAGGATGGAATCGTCCCCGTTAGCACACCTGACAGGGCCGATGAGCCGATTGATTGCGAGATAGGTAATCCGCAGAGAAGATAAGGATCCAGAGACAGAGGACGTCAGACCATGAACAGGAGGCAAGTAGATATCTTGCGCTGCTAGCATTGGATGCACCGACACCTTCTTGACTTTGAAGGAGGATATATCGACGGCGGTATTTATGATTTGTGTTTTTTGATTCGATTATCACATATCCGTCACCTTGGATTTCGGTATTTTGGGTGATCTATTCGCATGATTTAGTCTTGATGGCTGAGCTCCATGATATTTATTTTCGTGCACCATGGTTGCACCTACTGGGTATTTATATTTTGCGCATAGTTATTACGCTTGAGGTATTGATTGTGATTTCATGCCTATTTTATGCCGGTGATTTGATTTATGCTTCCAGCATAGTTTTCATGCACTTTTAGTGTTTTGATTTGGATTTTAGTGCGTGATGAGCGCATGTTTTGAGATGCGATTTTGGTGCACACCAGATGCGCTAAATCGAGATTCTTCGTGCATGTCAGATGCACCTGATTTGGCTGTCAGGCACACACGTTGCCTATGAAAGATGTTTCATGCACACCCGTTGCACTTAGATGTTGTTTCTGTGCACATGTATGGCACATATATGGATTTTGATTTCCGTGCGCACCAGACGCACGTTGCATTCATATACACATTTTGGGATTGGTTTCTTATGGAGCAGTACGTTTTTATGATTTTTGTTATTTGTTTTCGTACTGAGCAGGACTAGTCAGAGGACAGTAGCTGGACATGTTTTGCATGCATCGATAGTTATTGAAGGGATTTTCAAAAAAAAGGGAGCTATAGTCTCAGTATTTATCTACGTGTCTGATATGACATGAAACGTTTAAAACAAGGAAACCCTTCTAAATTGTTTTCAAAACGGTGGAACGTACATATTAGACAAAAGGTATATACATATATGGTTATTTTCTTACAATAGACGTCCGCCACTGTGCAGTGTTATGTGCATCGCACAGCGACTTAAAAAGGTTTAGCATGCCTTTCCTCCAGATATTTACATGTATAGTTCTGATTTATATCATATTGGTTTTGTTTTGGATTTGACAGTGTGTCTGTACCATAACTCCGATGATTGCGGGATGCCTGACAGAGTTTTGATTTTGAGTTATCTACTCATTACTCATGCGCGTGCATTGCGCTATGATGCGTTTTATGTATTGATGATTTCGGAGCCCCGACGACTTAGACTTTTATGGAAATGTTTTAGAATTTGGGGGTTTAAATTTAAATTCGGGGACCGAATTTCTTTAAGGGGGGAAGATTGTAACATTTCAAAAAAATAAATATTATTTTTTGGGAATTTTTATAATTTAATATAAATTTTAATGAATATTTTAATATTTCGGTATAATTAAATACCGATAAATGGGGAAAAATTTGGAAAATTATAGAAATTACTAGAAAGAGAGTGTTTTATGTGAATTATGCAAATTTTAAGTTTTTATGATTAGTTTGACACTAATTTAGTGCTAATCGCGATTAAAAATCGCTAATCGGATTTTAAGCGGGTTTTGTGCAAAACATGCACCATTCCATTTTTACACTTGTTACATTTTTGCATGACTTTTATTTTGGGTTTACTATTGAGGAGAGAAGGAAAATGGATTAGAAAAGGAAAGAAAAGAATAAAGAATGGAATAGTGTGAGGTATGGGTGAGAGAGAAAAAGGTGAGGATTTCTTTGACTTAGCCTTTTCCCCTTCATTCTTCATCATTTTTCCTCTCCCATCTCCCTCCTTGCTATTGTTGCTGCTGCCTCATTCTCTTCCCCTCTCTACCTCCTCAAATCACCTCAATAAACACCTCAAAACCCAAACCCCATTTCACAAAAAAGATGCACAAGCTCAAGGGAAACACATTGGACCAAGAAAGGAAAGGTTTTGGCCACTTGGGGGCAACTCAAGAATTTTCTTGAGTTTCCAAATGAGGTATTTTCTAAACCATAAGCTTAGTTTTCCCATTGCTTTCACATCCATGTTAACTTTAAACCGATATAGTGATGTTTTGTGAGGGTATGAAAATTCTAGTTAGGGTTATTGGAAATTAAGAGTTGTGGTGAGCAATTAAGCTTAGTAGAGTCCATACAAACCCCCCAGTGCTAGAATCCAGGCCTAAACCAGAGACTAGAAACCCGAAATACAGATTTAGAAATGCCGATGTCGGAAAAACTGTGATTTTGTGAAAGTTAAATGGAATCTGCGATCATCCCGAGACTCTGAAAATTATTTTGCATGGACAGTGATACATGCAGGCACCTAGGAAGCTACCACCAAAACCCTAGCCCCTAACTCCCAACTACGGCCGCAAATTTAATCCCTCTGGCCGCAATTTGCGGCCAGACCTGGGCCAATCTTCCTCGTTTTGGTTCTGTAGCCCCATCTCCAGTAAATTAGACCCCTGGCATGTGCAAAATTGTCCAACTTGACCTAGGGTAGAATCTGGAACCTGTTTCCTGATTTTCTGTTTTGATTCGTGTTTTCGTTTCTCATATTTTGAATTCTGGAATTGCGTATTTGAGTTTAACCTTGATTAATTGGCGTTTATACGACGATATCGAGGATTGTTGATGGTTTTGAAAGCGTAGTCCATAGGTTCTAACCTATAAGCTTTTAAGCGTATCGTTTTGGTTTTCGATTTGGTTTTAATGTGATGCGATACATGTGATATGTAGGTACCCCACGATGATTCGAGACGATGAAGAAGATGAAGGCGACATCGACACCGACACGCAGGATTCAATGTGAGTAGATTATATCTACGGGGAAACTCGGGTGGATGGCGTATAGCACCCCTGCAGTTCGGTATTTAGTATACTAGATATATACTATATTTATATATATGATAGCATTATATGTGATATGGATATTGGAGATGAGATTAGGTGTACTATGAGTAGAATAGGGTTTAGATGTAAACTAGTATAGTTTCCTAGACGCGAACCCTAGAATAGGTTTACACCCACACGCACACACATGCATATTCGTTATAGTTATAACTAGATGATGAGGATTGTAGATGATATTTGGAGATGAGTCGATAAGATTGGGCATAGTGCCATGAGATCGGTGATATATATAGTGATTCATATTTGGGATACGACATGAGTTTTTAGCGGGCCTTTAGGCGTGTATTCATACACGCACATATATTTATATAGATGGTATCGATTCTGTATTAGACTTAGATCAGTACCACAGATCATGAGATATGATGATAAGGATACCTGATAATTGATGAGAGGAATGTGATATTGACCCGTACCCAGCTTTTGGGATGCCGTACGATGATTTACCATACAAGCTTTATTTGATGATAAGATCCGCACTCATGACTCGAGAATGTCATATGATTTTGTATCGTACGCGGTATCTTTGAGGCGGGATCACCGACTATTATACTTATATATATATATATATATATATATATATATATATATATCGACTCAGATTTAGGTGGTTTCCATACCCCTCCTGACTGACTAATTAGTTAGAGCTGTAGTTTTGCTAGTAGATGTTAGGCTAGCTTGATGTCATACCTATTTCAAAAACTAACGAATCGGGAATATTTTAAAGACAGGTAAAGGGATTCTACGGATATTTCAAAAGACGTATCTTTTCTTAAAAACAGCGTAGCCCTTATTTTCCTAAAAGCCCCGATTCGTCTTCTTTCAAATGGCAAAACAGTATGATATGGATGCATTGATGTAGCTTCTACCCTGTTGTGTTTATTATTCATTTGCTGCATATGCTTACTGTGTGCATCGCATTGCATGATAAATATGGTTTTTGTTATATTAAACTCATGCTGTTAGGACACCAGCACTATTATCGATGATGCATGTGTTCCACGTACACCTGCTTGCCGGCTCACACACTTCATCATCGATAATTGCCATGTCACTACACTGTAGTACTGTTGCATTCAGGATATGACCCTTGCATGGCATACTCGTGTACTTATATATTGTACACTCATACTTGTGCATACATCTATTGTACACTCATATGCGTGCACCTACCTGTTGTACACTCATACTTGTACACATACATATTTGCACATACATAGATGATTTTGGTTTGGCTTGGAGATCTGGGAACCACAAGATACTTTCTAAAACTGATTCATTTTAAAGAAGCGGTCTTCCCTAAATATGTGTATATAACGATTCCATATTGCATGATATATTGGTATGCTTACATTTCTTTCATATGTCGCATACATCATGCTTTCTGATTATACGCATTGAGATATGTTGTTTCCATGATATTTCTGGATTTGGGAACCGTGGGTATTTTAAAAAGAAGTATGTATTGTTTGAAAAACCCGGTTACCCTTGATATGATATTTCAATATGTCCACCATGTGTTTTCTCGGTTCTGAGAGTGGCATGTGAAACCCGATTCGAGGAGCGGTAGGCACCGTCTGCGGGTACATGGTAGACCCGGTGAGGTACCCCGGGGCAAGAAGACTTGTATATGCTAGACGGTGAGCTCGGCAGGGGAGTACTACCTACCGGTGATATTATTTGAGCTCGGCGGATATCTGGGGGATACCGACCAGAGTTGAGAGATGATATAGGCCGATCCGGATGGACGGGGCCCTATATATATATATGAGGATTTACGTGCTGATGTTAGGCACAGGTTTCATGATGTTTTTGAGTGTTGATGCTTGGCACTCAGGTTCCATGATTTTGATATGTCGCGAGCGACACATGTTGATTTACATCCTCATACTTCCATGCATATGTTTATGATATTTACATGCATGATGCTTATTGTCATTGGGTGACACGTGGACGATTTCCACATACATATCTTGACATTGATTACATTGATCATACCTCATATTTATGATATGTTATTACCTGAGGCACTGGCACGAGCACTTGGCACTACACTCTTGTATAGTTGTTACATTGCCACCTTATCTTACTTCAGACTTATTCATTTGAGGTTTTTATACATATCTGATCGTATTGACCTAGGATTATATCATGCATACGATTTCTACTCTGCGATGTTTTCTATTCACGAGTTGGCAACTCACCCCCGTTGTGCCACAGTTCTTGCAGGTTTTGCCGTACAGGTTTTATTGCGGATTTTCTGGCACACTGCTCCCTTTCTGGATGATTACATTGGTAGGTGGGTTCACTCGCATCGTGACCACCCTTATATTATTTTATTCAGTTGTATCTAGAAATTCCATCAACCAAAAACTTGTATATTGTTTTAGACTTAGAAAACCAGTTATGTATTATTTTGACCTTAGAGTCGTGCGTTGTAGTATTATGGTTTTCATGTTGATTTTGAATTTCTTTTGAGTTTTGATTCTCGCCCTTTAGCGTTGTATATTATATTGCTTGCGTGGTTGTGACCATCGATTGACGAAGAGCTAGCTCCTGCTGTGGGATGCCTTTTATTGTGCATATATATATATTATTTATGTTGTACCCCGTTCGGGGCCAGTATCTACAAAGGAAACTCTGCCGAAATTTTTAGAAAAAATATGGAGGATTGAGAATGCATATTTAGCTTACCTATTTTAAAACCCTTGTTTTAAAAACTTGTTTTCTTCACTTCTTAAAACTATTTCCTTTATTTATTACTTAAAAATGGTTTTAGATTTCTGGGCTTTTGGCTTACTTGAATTAGATGGGGTTCTATAGACTTCATATGATTCAAGTGCCAGTCACGGGCTATTTCGGATCGTGACAATTGATGTATTAGGGTTTTATTTCAAAATTGTCCCCGTTGGCTGGTGGAATGGTGAGACGGGTCGAAAGAGGACCTTGTATAGGGTAACATCTCTCTTGGAGAGAGATGCGGGGTGGATTCTGCGCACCTGCGGACGGTGGCAGAGTAGTGGTAAAGAAGTTCGATGGAGAATCTACCATCGAAGTGGGTGTGGTGGTAGTTAAAGAAGAAGTAGACGTAGAATTACCGATTTCGAAGTCGATAGGGGGAACGCGGACAAGACGGGCACTAGAATCTCGTGTCCAGCCGAGCATGCACTAAAGGATTTAGCATAAGTGTCAGCGTTAAGATAATTGGAGAAAATGTGGTTTGGTGTTTGTTTTGAAAAAGATATGGATTTTTGAAAAAGACAAATCACAAATAATGCACAAGCAACCCTAAATCTAGTGGTCACCTAGGTCAAGTCTCTAGACCGCTCCAAGACTTCCAGAAGACAAATCGCAGGATCAATCCTCTACTGCCTCTTTGTCTCTCCTGTGGCCAGGTAAGTGGGAGGTTCTCCATACGTAAGTAGTGGGCCTAATTAATTAACCACTTGCCTTAGCATACTTGCCTTAGACACCACAAAAGAAACGCGGATAAGTAATAGATTACCCACGACCTCCTTCTGTCCTAAGTGAGCGCGACGGTCCGTAGAGTCATATCTAGATATTTTTTAGTTAATAAGGGTAATGCGGATGCAGTTTTGTGATTTTTGGGGCTTAGGAAGGGTAATGAACTCCCCACCTAATCTGAATTTGGCCTTTGCCCCTTAATTTCTGTATTAAAAATGCAAACAACTAAGATCAAACACACACAATTTTTATTTTTGCGGCGCTGTGAATTTTTGCAAAGAAACCTGCAGAAATTGGTTAATGGAGCAGATCAAGGAGGAGATAAGAAAGTACAGGAGATACCAGAGAATTTTCGTGCACTGAAGCCCTCAATGCGCCGTGGATCCGCCGCGGGAAGCTACAAATGGCCGCGGAAGCACGGTTTCGAAGTGAGATCTCTGCACAAAATTTTCAGGAGCTGTTCCTGTTCACTCACAGAACTCTCTGGAATATTCAGAAAATTTTTCCTTTCTCTCTACAGATTCCAGATTTTCTCGCAAAAAATTCACAACGAATCGTTTAGTGTTTGCGCGAATTTTGATCTAAAAATTCTGATGGATTAATAAATCTTTCAGCTCAAATTTCAAAAACGAACAAATTAGCACACTCTCCCCGGCAACGGTGCCATTTGATTGATCTTTTTCTCGGTGTGTAGGTAGAAAAGTGTAAAGATCACAACCAAAGAAATTTGTAAACCGCAATCAATAACGGTGTCAATTGTATGTTCGTTAGCGAGTGCGGATCGTCCACAGGGAAAGTGTGATTTGATCGTAACTGATTTAGATGAATTGAAAATTAAAGGATAAAAGAAAAGAAAATTTGATTCAAGATTTATGAAATTGAATTTCAAGAATTAAAAGAAAATAAAGATCAAGAATCAAGAATGAAGAATTGTGAATATGATATCCAAATTGAATGAGTAATCAAGATTTGTAGAGAAGCTCGTAGGAATCGATCGAATCGATAGTGAGGATGAAGACTTGTGATTACGTATTCTTATCCATTGATGATTTGTTGCTAGATCGATGACGATCAACGAGCTTTAGGGATCTATCAAAGAAACTAGGGTTTTGTCATCATCATCCCTTATCCTTTCGTTGATTATCATTCAAAAGCTAGCCTCTAGGAAATTCAATTATCGATCGTTGATCTCTAATTAAGAGCGAAAATATTCAAGAAAGTATCTCGCTCGAAACTAGATTGTCGATGATTCAATTTCCTAAAGTTTACAAAACTCATAAGAATTAAGAATCGTTCAAGAATGTAATCATCATCATCTATCTATTTTCTCGATTCCTCCACGAGCGGAGTTTTCACTCAAATATCATGACAAAGAAAACAATCAAGAATTGAGAACTCATCATAATGCTCAAATGCAAAGATAAGCAAGATAAAGAAATTTCACCTTTTATTATTCAACAATTTCCTTACAATTTGCTCAAGACTACAAGAATTGAGGAGAGAACTCGATCGTCGAATTAGCTTCCCATCGTCTCCGTGAGTCGCGGATCGTCTTGGATCACTTGCTCAGTTGAAGATCGGCGTCGCTTCAAAAAGGTTGATGGCTTCTCGCTTGATTTGTACTCGGAGATCTTGAATTTGGCTTTTGGAAATGGATTAGGGTTTAGATGCACAAGTTGTGTCACTCAACTTGTGGAATTTTGGCTCAATTTTCAACAACCTTGTAATAATGCCCTTGGGTTCCCTTTTATAGGCTCTCTCCTTTAGCTTCCCCTAGAAGCTTGATTAGGATTAGCTTCCTTTAGAAGCTAAGCTAGGATTACCTTCTCTTACAAGCTTGGTAGTTGAGTAGAAGCTTCTAGATTTAGGTAGTTAGCTAGCTTCCTTGATAAGCTTGGATGTATTTGGCTTGTACAAGAAGCTGGGCTGTTAGAGGGAAGCTTCTGGAGATTTAAAGCATCTTGAAGAAGTTTTGTACTTGAGAAGAGAAGCCTCGGGAAGAGTTCTGCCGATGACGTGTCACCATGGCCGCTGATCCACGGCGGATCCGCCCATTCGGCCTCGGATCCGCGGCCATATAATAGGTTTGCTGCATGATTTTCTCAGGTTGAGTTGGTGCTGACTTTGTAGCACTTTTATGATATCTGGAATCTTCTAAATCTTTATTGTTCACTGCCAGATTTCAAGTCTTGGACTTGGCGTATTTTTATCAGCACTTTTTAGCAATTTCGGCTCTTTTCTTAGAATTTCCTGCATACAATCTCGAGACAAGTGTTGCGATATACAAAGATCATGCGTGCAATAATAAACACTCAATTTCCCTCAAAATGCCGGTTATAATGTATAACACATGTTATTTGGTATTTTACAGACAATTTGCTAATATGTGCTATATTCATACTGAACACCTTTAGATGATTGTAAATAGTATGGAAATTGATGTGTTAAAAATGTAATATTTTCGACTGATCACCTCGCTATAAGGAGCATGAGGCTCCTGGCCGAGTACAACGTCTACATAAAGAATCGACTTCTTCTTCTTCTGTGAGCGAGTACCGGTCGCCGGTAACATGAGCTTGTGCTTAGCAGGCAACTTTGGGCGACGAGTCCCAATTTCCGTGCCCACATCCGACTCGGGAGACATGGCAGCTACCTTTTTTTTAGGTACACTGGGTAGGGGCAGCTCACGTATAGCACGTGGAACCACAATCGCAGCAGCCTCTCTCAAGGGAGGACGAACGATGGTCCGCTACTTTAGGGGAACGGTCGGATTACCAGCAGGGGCTGCACCCTTGCGATCAAGCAACAGTCGCTTCTCCTCCTTGATAACAGCGCCCATCGCGTGTTGATACCATGCCACGTATACGTTCAAGGCTTTTGGAGCACTACTCGGCTCGCTGATGAAGAAATTAGACCCTGTGTTTAGGCGCATGAAGTGATGCAAAGCGCACCGGATGCCCTATTCAGTATTAGCCTGTTCTGCCAAGAATGCCTCGAGCGGGACGCCCTGATTATGACTTGATTATTGGTCAAAACGGTGGGGGTTATATCTCATGAACAAAGCTGAGTCGTTCTGCCTGAACACCAAGTAGCTCGGCCTGATCGAGTACAAATAGAGAATCTACCGAGCTTTCTAGGTAGAAACTCCGTCCTTAAAGGTATCCCGCAACGGCTGCACCGTCTTAGCGGATTCCTTACCGATGGTCATGACCTTATCGACAAAGGTCATGCTGTCCCCGACTGTACGCGGGCAAAGAATCACACCCCGAGTGTCTCGCTGACTTGGCTCCACAGTGGAAGTATCGACCAACCGCATGATCCGTGGAAAATTGCAAGTTTCGTAGAAATGGGGCCGCTTGTGCATTCTAAAAGAACCAAGCACATGCAGCTCGAGCCATGAAGTAAAATAATGCATCGGGAAGTTCACGGACTGCACCCCTGGTTGAGTAGTGTCGGCCGCCAAGCTAAGGCCGTGATACAAATGAGCTAGCCCGGCAATCCCAACAGCGACCTGTCTCCCTTCAACCATCTGATGAGCCGGGTAGAAGACAGACGGCCTCATGTAGCGAGGGTGTATAGGAAGCGCAAACCAGCTTAACCACAAATCGAGGAACCCTAAAAAAATTGCTTCTTCATCGATGTCCTGAGCGACGATTTCTGAAAAGGGACGACCGCGACGTTTGGAAAGAAGAAACTCTTTTGATTGGCTTCCGTTATCAGCCGACTATCCAATCCAAAACCGAAAGGATCGTCGAGTTTGGCAAACCTTTCACCTTGTCGCGATAAAGCTTCTGGGCAGAGAAAACGGGCGATGAAGTCCGCAAAGCTAACCCTATGGCTTCCAGATTCAAGAAATAGGCCCTCGTAAATGTTTAGCGCCTTGATCAAGCTGGGGAAACGGTGCTGAATGGAATTCTCTGTGGTTAGACCCGTCATCACTAGTCAGGTAGCGAAAATATACTCGTCGGGGGACAAGATCTCCTTATAATGCTCCCCTCTGACAGGCAAGCCGGAGATATTCGCAAACTCCTCCAAAAAGATGGAAACTTCCTGATCTAGCATAAGGTAGGTATAAGTTGGAACGTTTCATTGTTCCAAAAAGGCTTTGACCCACCATGCTGGAGATGTAGAATACTGGAACAGAGAAGCATAGATCGCGGGGTACAACCCGAGCCTCAGCAGCTCTGACTTCCTTACCGATAAGATGTATCGGGCCCACTGCGGATATCCAGCTGAGTGACGGGGAGTCAAACCTATGTTGTATGGCTGTCCCCAAGGGCGCGACTCACCCTGGCATATACGCCGCCCTAGAATGTCCAAAGCCATGGGCGGTTGTACAGGTATTGCAGCCATAGAGGGCTGAAGGCAACCCTTTGAAGTCCATTTAACCACCACCACGGCATAGTTCACCGGGGGTACGTCAGCATAATGAATCGCCGAAATGGGCACTGAAGGTGTTGCGCAAGAGAAGCTGCGTCGACCCATGATGATCTGGTTATACCATGTTCCCCATAAATGGAGATTCTTCCGCTTTGGGTCGTGATCCTTGATCAGTGCGAAAACTTCTCGGTCTACTGGCGCTGCAGGGAACCCGCTTTCTGAACGGACAAAGGGAAACGAAGTATCGAAAGACATGGTACCTGCGCGAAAGAGAACAAAGTTAGCCGTCAATGCTACAAGTCAAGTTCTGACACTGGGTACTTTAAATTTGTACCGCATTGCAATGCAGTGGGAAGGGACCCGAGGGGGACCCACATAATCTAAATGATAACCCATCATTAACAAAACAGTCTCATCATTTAATGAGACTGTCATTAAACGAGGAAATCCTCGAAAGATTCTCATTTAATGAGGGCCCTCGGGCCAAGGAGTAAATCTTCCATTGAGAGCAACGTTCTATAACAGAGTGACATCTGTCAACTCTGATGATGAAAGAATAAAAACTCCTCAAGAGCCTTGCTCTGTAAAAAAAATGATGGAATAACCCATCAGAAAACTCAAAATAAATTTTTTAATGAATTAAAATTCTGAGATCTTCAAGATCTGTGATAAAACTCTAAGAGTTTTCATGAAAGATTAATAAATCTATATGATTTGAAAAAAGAAAAACTCTGTTGATGGGTTAGGAAAGCCTAAGAAAGATCTAAGATCTAACAAGATCAAAGCAATATTGAGAAACCCTAAAAATGGTTTTCTTGGAGATCTATGATCTAAGAAGAGCAAAAGCTCTGTTAATGGGTGAAACCCTAGTTTATGGACTAATCTCTTTAAAGATTTGATCATTTACCTAAAAAATTTACAGGGTTCTGTCTTTAAGAGAGTTCTTAAAATAGATAGATATGCTCTGAAGGAGAATAAAAATCCTCAGAAAGAAAGAAAATGAACAGAAATCATCTCAAGGGCCAAGGGTCCTATTTATAGGCGCTGAGAGCCGTTTCAACTTCTGAGTTGATTCAATGGCAGAGATGCTGCCACCGCTGCACTCACGTGTGGGCCACATAAGCGCAACGGTGGGGGGGCATTTGTTTCCCCAAATCAGAGCAAAACTCTGTTCAAAATTTCAAATTTTTAAATGAAACAGCACTTCATAGCAGCGCCAGCGCTGAGAGAGTCAAAGACTCTGAGGCAGCGCTCATGTGTAAAGCACATGAGTGCTAGCGCTAAGAGCGCTGCACTCTAAGCAGCGCACTATGTGCAAAGCACGTAAGCGCTAGCGCTAAGTGCGCTGCACTCTAAGCAGCGCACCACGTGCAAAGCACGGGAGCACTAGCGCTGGAACTAAATGTTCCCAACCGTTGGATCAAAAATCCAACGAACATGATTAAAAATCATCAATTAACCAGAATAAAATTCTGTTAAGGAAAGATTCCTCAAAATCTTTACAAAGTAAAAGATTGTGCTCTGTAAATCAGAGCACCGTCGGATCAATGATCCAGTGGTGATTAAAATCACTAAAATACAGAATAAATTCTGTGTGGGGAATGATTTCCCAATCTTGTTAAAAATAAGAAGATTGTCTTCTGTAAATCAGAAGCCTTTGGATCAAAGATCTAACGGGGGAGACATCCCCAAATCAATTAAAGAAAAGATCTCTACAACTGATTGAGCAAATCAGCCTTGCCCTATATAAAGGCCCCAAGACTTCAAGTCTCATATAGAGGACCCCCCCCCTAAACTTTGAAAAAACTTCAAAGACAAAGAGCAAGCTCTTAAAAGAAGAAGAATTTCCTCAACGTAAATAAACAGAGAGATGAAATCATCTCATATTAAAAGAAGAATTTACTTCTTTTCTAAGATCATAGATCTATAAGACCAAGGTCTTTCACAAAAAGAGATCAAAGTATCTCATCACAAAGAATAAGAAGAAGAACATAATTCTTCTCACAGATCATAGATCCATAAGACTAAGGTCTTTTTACAAGAGAGATCATGAACATCTCATTATAAAAAGGAGGGGAGAATAAGTCAATTCTCTTAGGATCACAGATCCATAAAGGCAAAGCCTTTTTATCGAAATAAGAGATTGAAACATCTCCTATAAAATAAGAACTTTGTTCTTAGAATCTTGAGACAAAATCTCTTATAAACGAGAATTTATTTCTCGGATCATAAAACTGATCAAATAGCGCTTTGCGCTCATGGACTGGCGCTAAGCGCCAAGCGCGCCACTTGCTCCCTACGTGTGCGCTACTTGAACAGAAGCGCTTTGTTTGGACTGGCGCCCAGCGCCAAGCGCACCACGTGCTCCTCACGTGTGCGCTACTCAGCAGAAGCGCAATGCGCTCATAATCTGGTACTCGGTGCCAAGCGTACCACGTGCTCCTCACGTGTGTGCTACTCAGCAGAAGCGCAATGCGCTCATAAACTGGCGCTAGCTCCAAGTGCGCCACGTGTTCCTCACGTGTGCGTTGATAGAACATAAACTGTTCTTTAAATGAAGCCCCAGAGCTATGATGAATGCTCAGCATTCAATAAAAGAAAAAAATATTATCAGAACTCAAATCAATACCCAGCATTGTCAAATGTTTAACATTTTAACTGAGTGGGCCGAGCCCAAATTAGCTATAAACCCATCATTCAGATTAAATGAGCCCAGATGCTTATAAATCTCAGATCTTAGTCCCAATTGGACTACAGATCTCCCAACCAAAATTGGTTCAAGGGTACATCTTTTCACTCCTCTAATATTTGTCATTGTAATCTTTCAACGTCTTCAGAGAGGTGACGGGTCCCGACAACCAGACATTTCATGGACTGTGGGGTCCTTAAACTCATGGACTATGATATCCTAACCTCGGACTGTGGGGTACTTAAGCCCATGGACTATGATGTCCTTAACCTCGGACTGTGGGGTCCTTAAACCCATGGACTATGATGTCCTTAACCTCTAGGGACTGTGAGGTCCTTAAACTCACGGACTATAATGTCCTTAACCTTGGACTGTGGGGTCCTTAAGCCCATGGACTATGATGTCCTTAACCTCGGACCGTAATGTCCTTAAACTAATGGACCGGAAAGTCCCTAAACTAAAACAATAGAGTCCAAATGCTCTTTTGTTGGATCTAAATGATCCTGTTAAGTTGATCTTAGTCTAAAATTAGACTAATGTATTCTTAACAAACGTTTAAGTTAATCTTAGTCTCAAATGAGCCTAACGTATCCTTAAACCCAAACCAAAAACAAAATCTAAGAAAAATACGGATTTGGACTAATCGACGCCCTACGGGCGACAACATAAACTAGTCTCCGTATACAATCCATGGGCAACCAAAGATAAAACAAACACATACACGATACGATGTGACCATCTGGAGAAGGAGAAAGTGGTTACCGCAATGCGGTAGCGTAATTAACTGCAGAGGCTTGCGCTTGCAGGGAAGAGCGTCCCCACAATCAAAAAAACCCTCAACGAGGGGGAATCTGACGAAGTCTGCTATATCGGCCGCATCTGTTTAAACCTTCGATACAAGGTGTCATAAATCAACTTGGCATCTTTGGAGAGGTGGACGGATAGCACCAAATAGCATCTGCCCCCAAATTCAGGCAAGACGAACCTACGCGGTCGCGTCTCTGTATTTGGAGGAGAACAACCCGGACCAAGTTTACTTCCTTGTTCTGAAATGACTTCATTTTTCGGTCCAGGATTTCAACGGGTTGTTGCTCACAAGATAGATCCATCTGTACAGTGAGCTCGGAGTGATCAAGAATGTGACTTCTGAGTTGGGATATATGGAACACAGACTCCTTCCAATGAGGATGGAAGAGACAAGCGATAAGCCACTTCTCCGACTCGTTCTAGTATGTCGAACGGTCCAATGTACCTCGGACTTAGCTTACGCCACCTTCCAAAGCGAATCACTCCACGGTTTGGTGAGATCTTCAAAATAACATGATCTCCCAGTTTGAACTTCAAGTGACGGCGCTTTGCATCAGCCAAGTGCTTCTGCCGTTCTTGGGCTATGCGCATTCTTTCTCTAATAGTACGAACTACATCGACCGTTGCTACTATCATCTCAGGTTCAAGAAGTTCTCTATCTCCGATGTCGTCCCAACTTAATGGTGAATGGCACTTCCTTCCATATAGAGCTGCAAAGGGTGTCATTCTAATACTTGCTTGGTAGCCGTTGTTGTATAAAAACTCCACAAGATATAGGTGATCTTCCCATGATCCTCCGAACTCTAACATAAAAGCTCTTAGCATATCTTCAAGTATCTGAATCGTTCTCTTAGACTGTCTATCTGTTTGTGGATGGTAAGCTGTGGTAAAATTAAGAGTTGTTCCTGAGTTAGCTTGCAGACTGTCAAAATTGCGATCGGAATCTGGTGTCACGATCGGAGACAATGCAAACAGGTACTCCATGTAATCTCACGATCTCCTGCATGAGTTCATGGATATCAGAGATAGTGCACTTTGAAGAGTTAAATTATATTTAGATTCAAACTTACCTCTATGTACTTCTTTGCTAGTGTCTCGGTAGATTGGCCAACTCGAAAGGGAATAAAGTAAGCCGATTTTGTCAGTCGATCCACAATAACCCATACCATATCGTTACCTTTCGTGCTGCGGGAAGAGTAGTCACGAAGTCTATGGTGATGTGTTGCCACTTCTATTCTGGAATAGGTAATGGTTGAAGTAAACCAGCAGTCATGTGATGTTCAGCTTTCACTTGCTGACACACCAAACATTTAGCGATGCTTCTGGCTACTTCACACTTCATTGCACACCACCGGTAATGTTGCCGCGGATCTTTGTATATCTTTGTACCACCAGGGTGTACTGAATAGGGAGAGCTATGAGATTCTTTCATCAATTCTTCTCGAACAGAACCTTGTGGTACATACAATCTACTACCATATCTCAAAGATCCGTCTTCATGGATGATGAAGTCTGTTCTAAGTCCACTTTCTACTTGTTCTCTCATCTTTTGCAACTTGGCATCACTTGCTTAGGCTGCTTTGATCTAATTTACAATTGTAAACTAAACTTGTAAGTTCATCAAACTTGAAGTGTCACCTGGCATGACCACTTCTATCTCAATTTGATGCAAATCTTGTTGAAGCTTCACTGTGCGGTGAGATTCATTGATAGTGGTTGGCGACTAAGTGTACCAGATACTACATTCACCTTCTCTGAATGATATTGTAGGTTAATGTCGAAGTCCGCCATGAGTTCTAACCATCTTCTCTATCGCATATTCAACTCTTTCTGAGTAAACACATATTTCAGACTCTTGTGGTCTATGTATATGTCCACCCGTTCTCCAAGAAAATAATGGCGCCAAATCTTAAGAGCAAAGATAACGGCTTCCAACTCCAAATCATGCGTCGGATAGTTGCGCTCATGAACTTTCAGTTGTCTTGATGCATAAGCTACAACTTTACGGTACTGATGTAGAACACATCATAATCTCTTACCGGATGCATCGCAATGCACTTCGAAACCTCCAGATTGTTCCGATATTACGAGAATAGGCGCTGATGTCAATCTTGATCTGATTTCTTTGAAAGCTTTTTTTGCATGCTTCTGACCACATGAATTCTTCATTTTTACGCGTGAGCTTGGTCAGGGGTGTTGCAATCTTCGAAAATCCTTCAATGAGACTTTTGTAATATCCTGCTAAACCCAAGAAACTTCGAATGTCCTTCACTGAATTCGGTGTCGGTCATTCGCTTACTACTGATACCTTAGTTGGATCTACAGAGATTCCATCGCCTGATACAATATGTCTGAGAAAACCGACTTGATCTAGCCAAAACTCACACTTGCTGTACTTGGCATAGAGTTGATGCTGTCGTAAAGTCACCAGGAAATTTCATAGGTGCTCGGCATGTTCTTTCCGACTTTTAGAATACACCAGGTTGTCGTCGATGAAGATGAAAACAAACCTGTCTAAGTACTCTCGAAAAACTTGATTCATTAGGTTTATGAATATAGCTGGTGCGTTGGTCACTCCAAATGGCATCACAAGAAACTCATAATGACCATAGCGAGTCCTGAATTCCATCTTCGGAATATCAGACTCTTTGACCTTCACCTGATGATATCCCGAACGAAGATCTAACTTGGAGAAAACGCAAGACTCACTTTGCTGATCGAACAGATCATCGATGTGCGGAAGTGGATCTTTATCTTTATAGTTACTTCGTTCAGAGCTCTATAATTAATGCACATTCGATATGAACCTTCCTTCTTCTTTACAAGCAAAACTGGAGATCCCCAACTTGAGGTACTGGTACGAATCCATCCTTTCTTTAATAATTTGTCCAACTGAGTTCAGATCTCTTTCAAACCTTCGGGACTCAAGCGATACGGAGCTTTGATCACCGGTTGTGCTCCAGGTACTAAATCAATGCTAAATTCAAGAGCTCGATTGGGAGGCAAAGCTGATATGTCTTTAGGAAATACATCATCGAACTCTTGAATTACCTATGGTTTGTCTTCTCTTGCCTGTAGAGTTGCAATTACTGCCTTCTTCGGTTTTAGTTTGTATATGCTTAGCTCCAGGGTACGGTCTCCACTTTTGAAATAAAAGACCGGATGTTCTGAAATCTCGAACACTACTCTCCTTTGACGATAGTCAATGGTAGCATAGAATGTTCCTAGCCAATCCATACCTAAAACGACATCGAAATTCGGTATGTCCAGTACCTTGAAGTCGATATAGAATTCTCTGCTGCAGACGACTACTGGACACAGGTCGTATCCCATTGTTTCCTTTAGAACGACGTTCCTTGAACTGACATTCCAGCTGGATACAAGTGGTTTTACTGGAATCGCATGAGTTCGGACGAACCGTTGCGACATAAAGCAATTAGATGCTCCAGTATCGAAGAGTGCTAGTGCAGGATGTGAAGCTATTAAGATCGTACCTAAGTTATGTGAGATAGGTTTTAGGTATAAGAAAAAAATATATGGGTATGTATAAAGATTGAAAGAAAGCTTGAAAGGAAAGAGTTATAAGTGATGACTTGGCCAGTAGCTTCAGGTTCTTCCACAGTCATTGTGAAAGCCTGTAGCCTCGATACATTCCTCCTTGCTGGAGGAGGAGGTGCAGTCGGTCCATGAGGAGGTGGAGCTAGGAGAGCAACACGTGGAGCAGGTGCCTAGATAGCTGGCCACTGCAGATAGGTAATTACTGGTCTGGGTGCAGCATTAGGATTGAGTTTACGAGGATAAGACCCAATATCATATGTGGATGAGCCATAGACTAAGAAAAGGTGATTAGCACGCCTATAATCCTTCGCCAGGTGTCCATCCCTCCTGCAGTAGGTGCAAAAGGCTGTACTGGGCCAGTTGAATGGTACTCCCGGTCTCCTGGGTATAAAAGGTGGCCTTGAAGAGGCTTCTCTTACCATCTGAGTGGCAGGGCGCTTCACTCCGACAGATTGAAGCCTGCCTTTCATCTTTACTACTGTCTCATATCGACGGGCAGCTTTCAAAGCCAGTTTGTGGGTTGGGAAATCTCCTGTAGTTAAGGAAGCTTGGATCTCCGGGTCTAACCCTTACTGAAATCGTCTGGACCTGATCTCAGCGGTCGGGATGAGGTGTGCTGCGAATTTGTTACGGTCTTGTGTTAGTTGTGCAGTATGTGATATTAGAAAATCGAATATTTGAGATATATCTTTACTTGCTCAATATAGTGAACTCAGCATCATACTTATCCATCGATTTGCTCTAAATAGAGCCTTATTGTAAGTGGATGAATTGTTGCTCCGTGTCGAATCGGCCAGTCTCGGAAAAATACTTTGCGTCGAACATGTCGCAAAAAGATTTCCATTCGATAGGCTGGGCAAGACGGCTTTCTTCCGCCTTCCACCATACTCAGGCATTGTCGGTGAGTTGCAGCTTTGCAATCCATACCCAAGCAATCCCTGGAACTTGTGCTGCTGCCAGATCGTCCTCAATACTTTGAGCCCATTCTTCAGCTTACAAATGGCTCTCTTTTCCAGAAAATTTCTTCAGGTGCAATACCCGGAATTGCTTTACTCTGGGTGGTTCTTCTTCAGAGCGGTTCAATAAGATAGCAGTCTGTTATTGCTGTCCTTCCAGGAGGATCTCAATTGCCTCGAGCGGTACCGTCTGCTCGTTGATCGGAGCTACAACGGTAGGCGTAAGGGGAAAAGGTGGTGGTGTGTTGTTAACGTTTGTACTCGTGTTGTTGGGAGAATCTATAACCTTGTGTTAGTGTATATGCCCTAGAGGCCATTACTGTATCATACTAGTTTGTATATTACTTGATGGAAGCTTGGGATATTCACAGTTGTATAGATAATCTTGCTCAAAATGCTAGTATGCTACTTGGTTTGTTTCTACTTCAATATGTGCATATGTTTCTTTTAGCATATCGCTTATACATATTAGTAGAGCCCTTAGGATCTTTGCTTGATTACCAGCGTTGTGATGGCAGTCATACTAGTGGGGGCTGGGTAATCTACAAGCACATCCTTATACACGTCCCTAGTCGTAGGATTATCGAGACGGGGCATCGATACTCCGGAGTAGACTAGCGTATACGCTTCTCATCCCAGCAGAGGAGATGGTCTGTCCCACAGCCATTAGTACGTCGTACTGGAGATAGTATGCGGGTGCTCATTAGGTTACGAGTACACTGGACAGGACTCGTCGGGAACTGTTGGTTGGTACTATACCTATCGTCAGATAACAGTTCCCAGGTGACAGGAGTACAGCTTAGTCCATCAACTTGACACTGCTACTTCGCCTCGAGTGTGTTCCCACTGTACTTTGATTACTACCCTACCACGGCTCAAAGTAGTCGTGCAAACAGGTAGTAGTTGGGTGCAGTCCCGAAGCACTTGGAGGCAGTAGTGGTTAGATAGGATTCGTCTCTCCCGGTATTGGGGGTTGATATCGCGCTGTATCTAGGAGAGCCATTACACAAAATCCCTGGCCAGGGCAAGCGAGAATTACTGGTAGTGTTTCCAGTAGTTTCTCAGGGTGTTCTGGGCTATACTCCGGCACGACTTGTACCGCTATTAGGGGTCTGACGTTTACCACCCCCTAGACCCGACATGCGATACTCTTAGACAAACAGACCGGACTGTACGAAGATTGTCACATTCAGACTCAGTAGGAGTTCGGATGGGTTTACCTCATCGGCCTTCTTATCGACATCTACGTGGGGACCGTTACGTACAGCTAGTGCCGCTTGCGGTCTGTGGTTAAACTTACTGCCAGCGTAGTGTCGAGTCTTTAGAGTCCAACACAGAGAGTTTCCCTGCACTGGGCGAAAGGTGTAGAGGCCGTATGGTTTTACGGCAAGGCTACGAACACTTACGTGCACTTGTTCATGTATGATGTTCGGGCAGACGATACCGGTGGGCTTTGGTTTAAGCCGGATCCTAGTATTGTATAGATGGATTAGTTTTGTCTTCTGTGCATTCGCATTCTACGGAATACGGATGCGGGTGTGTATGCACGGTTGTGAGGAGCGAAGAAGGAGGTGCCTCATTGGGGTTCTGACCGTTGATTCGGTCAAAACCATTATGAGGTGAGGAAAATATTTATTAATCTTTTTAATGATAATTGTGTTATGGTTAATTGTTTTGACCATGTTGACAATTTGAATTATTTGACCTTTGTTGACTTGGAACTTTCTTGTGAGCTCTAGACACTACTTTGGCTTTGGATTTGATTTGAGATGATAATGGTCAAATCAATGTAACCATCACACTTTATCATGATAAGAGATTAGTAATTATTTTGTATATGGATCATTATTTTCTTCTCATTACTCTCTCATCAAAAGAGAGCTCCCATGGTTCTTCCTTCTTCTTCCTCTCTTGATTTTTCTATAGCTCTCATGTGTTGAGAAAAATAGAAACAAAATATACAAACAAATCTACCATCATCTTCTACACCACCTAGGACTTCAAGAATAGCAAACTTGTTGCCTTAGTTACCTCGGCTTGAGGTGGAGCTTGGACTACAGACTCTCGGGTGGATCGTCTTCGACTCTAGGAGGCCGCGGAGGTGACCAAGATCCGGATCGATCCTCGGAGCATGCATGGATGAGGAGGACAACGGAAATTGTTAGTTATATGTATGCCCTAGAGGCCATTACTGTACATTGGATGTATATGTAGTGGATGCTGGGACATATATAGGAAAGACTTTCTTGCTCGACATGATAGTACGCTATCTGGTTGCACTTTATCTTAACATGTATACTTTATGTCTCTCTGATTACATGTTGATAAAGTCCATAGGATGTGTGCTCGACTTCCAGGACTATGATGTAGATCATACTAGTGGGGCCTGAGTAGTCCATGAGTACATCCTTGAAAAGTTCCTAGTCGAGGGAATATCGAGACGGGGCATCGATATTCCAGAGTAGACTAGCGCATATCTTCTCGACCCATGCGATGGGCGATGGATGATCCCATATCCATTGGTGTTTGACATCGAAGATGGTATGCGGGTGCTCAGTGGAGACTGGGTACACTGAACGGACTCGCCGAGAACTCCCAGATGGTATTATACCTCACGTCAGATGGCAGTTCTCTGGTGACACTGGTACAGCTTAGTCTGTAGACCCGAGATCGTCATAGAGTCTTGTGTGTCTCCCACTGTGCTTTGATTTCCACCCTACCACGGCTCTACTGAGTTGTGCAAACAGGTGGTTTTTGGGTACAGTCCCGATTCACATGGAGGCAATGAGCGATAGGAGGGGATTCGTCTCTCCCGGTATTGGGGGTTGATGTTGTGCTATGCTCGACTGGCCATAACAGGAAATCCCTGGCCAGGGTTGCAGTGATATACTGGTAAGAGTTATCAGTAGTTTCACGAATGTTATGGACCCTACGTCGGCATGACTTATCGAGCTATTGGGGTCTGACGTTTACCACCCCTAGGCGAGATATGCGACATATCAAACGAACAGACCGGACCGTACGGTAAGTGTTACTGGTTGGATTCGCAGGAGTGTGAGCGGGCTTGCTCGTCGATCTACTGATCGCTCAATACCCGGGTGGCCGTTACGTTTAGCAGACCGCTTGCGGCTTGTGGGTGTTTGATATGATCATCATCTGCTGCCGGCGTATTGACGAGTCTTTAGAGTCCTACACAGAGGTTTCCTGGCTCAAGCGAAACGAAATAGGAGCGCATATGAGATATGTGCGGGACCGAGAATAATGCGTGTATGTGATACCGTATTCCATTCTCGCGATCTATGTATCGATTGGTTATATACGATATAACCTAGTTATCGAATCAAGGATTGATTCGATAAGTCGATACATAGGATACTGGCCGGTTATATGCGACATGACCGGATCATTGAATCAAGTGTTGATTTAATGATTTAATGCATAATTGTATATTTGATATATTACTTTGCATTAACTAGTATCGGTTCACTTTAAATGGATTTTCTCGCGCGGATGTGCACATTGTATATTCGATATAGTTTTGTGCACATGATTGTATCATGTTTGATGATACATTCTAGCTTGGTTTTGTGTAAAGTGTTAAACCATGGTTAATTAGTGATTAGGGTTTCTTTTTCATTTACTTAATCATTTATTTATTCCTTTTATTTATTTTGGAAAAAGAAAAGATAAAGAGATAAGAATGGTTGCTAGTTTTTGTTTTTATTTGAAAGCTTCTTGAAGCTTTGAACTTAGTCCACCATTCTTGTCTTTTATCTAACCCTAACCACTATCTAACCTAAGTTAAGTCTCTACACTAAACCATGGTCAAAGATATGATAAGTATTGTATTTTCTTTTCCTTTTTGATTATTAAGTTATCATATCTTCTTCTTCTTCATCTTCTTCTTCCATGGTTGTAGCTTGCTACTCCAATGGCAAGTGTTGAATAAGTGTGAGAAATCCAAATCTAAAGTGAACCCAACTCCTATTTCTTCATCCTCTACCTCTTGCCAAGTAGTATAGGGTGTTTCCTTCATAAGTTTTTCCGACTTGGTGAAGTTGGAGCTTGTTCTTGCGATGCCTCGACGTAGATCATCTTCGGCACCGAACCGACGATCAAGCCCGCTCATTCTTCGACGAAGCCGACGCTAGAGCCCGGGAGTTTACTTGGACAGCGGAGGCACTTCGTTGCGGTGCTATGGAGGTGGACAAACGGATCTACAAAGGTTGTATTTCCGTTATCTTATAGTTTAGTTGTAAACTAGCTTGCTTGCTTTGCCTATACTTCTAGCCAACGATCCGTTCTAGGTTTCCTCGGCACCGTAATTTTTATAAATTGGCATGTTTGATCACTTGTGAGACTTCACTAGAATGCCTAGGAACCCTACAGTGTTATCAGAGCCTAGCTAGAGCCTTAGGCGAAGTCCCGACGGAATTTGAAGTCCGAACGACCCAAAACCCGACTAGAAAATTGCTCTCTGGACTTTTCTGTAAAATGTGGATTTTTCGAAATTAAAAATATCCAGAAAATTCAGCAGGAAAATTTAAGGGTTACTGAAAAATTCGTGCCTCTGATTCAACAACAGTTGCGCGGATCCGCGGCCTAGAGTAGGAATATGCGGCGGATCCGCCGCGTATTTGTCGCTTTGTGCATTAAAGTTTCAACAGTAACTCTTAATAAACAGTGCTGGGTTTCCTGGGATTATTTTAATATTTATTCCAGAGTTTTATTTTCTGTCTTGTATTGGGAACTCTGTATATTCGATCGGACTGTCTAATTTTGTCGGTGTGGCTTTCCGGATAAATCTTAGAATATGTTAAAAAGTTCGACCGGATATAAATACCCACTTTTTCCCCTGCCGGGAAATTTCCAACTGTTGGATTTTTCCGTAGTTTAACGACGTTCTAAGTAGTGCAAGTAACGCGATGGTCCCTCTAGAAGACAACAAACCTTAACTCGATTATGTGACCGTCTTGAACTGCCCTTTGAACCTTCGGGTTTGGGGGAGTACGGCGTGCCACATGTGAGGCGTTGGCTTGACCCTTCTACGGCTGGACCGTTGGTACTGAGGTACGAACGGAATGTTGTTAGACTTATTTCATGTGTTGAGATGTATCGGGAAAATTTGGGTGTTCGATTGTTCGATCGAAAAGTTTAACATTTTCTGTTTATCTGGAATGTGATACAATAATTGGAATTCACAAATAGTTATGTGATAACTGAATGAATGTTATAAACATAACACTTTAGTCTCACTTGATCGGTTGCCACAGAATTTTGATGCGATCAAAAGTCCGTCGCAATCACGTAGCGTACGCGGATACTCGCCGGGTAAACTTAATAGACATCCTCACCCCATTGCCCCGACCAAGTGACTGTAGGAGAACCCCATCGCCGAAAGCATCCGTTCGGGTGCTCGCGGTAGCGGTGTTCCGCCTTGGTGCACTTCGTCGACGGCGTTAGGGGTGCGGCCGTCTACTGAAGTTTGCGACGAGCATTCGATCAGAATGTCGGGAATCCTGTTGAATTGCCCGACTTGATATTGAAAAGAGTTTTCGATAATGAGACTAAAATGCAGGGTTTATAATTGTTAGGCATGCGATGTCTAAGTAATTCATTTGGTCAGGCATGCGATGTCTGAGGTGGTTGCGGATTCCAACTGTTGTAGTTTTACACTTTCTTTTCTGTGACCGTAAGTGTAATATGTGATGTCGCCGGTTTCGTTGCTATATGTCAACGACAATTGGGATGCGCATATTTACTTACGTTGATGACATGTGATG
This sequence comes from Agapanthus africanus, assembly GCA_030015575.1. NCBI lineage: Eukaryota > Viridiplantae > Streptophyta > Magnoliopsida > Asparagales > Amaryllidaceae > Agapanthus > Agapanthus africanus. The sequence continues at coordinate 123,126,314 of CM057344.1, forward strand.
TTATGTGTTGCTGGATATGTTATATTGGATCGTCGTGTTTGAATAGCCTGGGTTTTTATGTGAGATGAGTGTTTTTCTTTTTCATTCATGTAAAAACTTGTATGTAATATTCTTTTATTGGGGCACTTCCAGGTTGCGGAAGTCGTCACCCGTTGTATATTATTTACTTTTCTGCACTAGGATAGACCCAAGGAGGGGAGCACAAGTAACCGGGTTCTGGGGTCCAGTGGGAGACCAACTCGAGGAGTCGAGTCCGGGTCTCCTAACCCTAGAATTGGTAGGGTTGCTTGCCGCTCTCGTAGGGGTCTAGGGGTGTGGGATTGGCTATTCATCACGACCGTGGAATCCATGTTTTATACTGGCTCGTATTGAAAACACGGACGTCCTAGTATATCCAATATTTCATATGTTTCTTCTGCTGTGTTTTATCTGTGATCATGCGATGTTCTGTGCTCTGTGACAGATATTATAGTATATATGATATATTATATAGACGTTGCTTATGTTTTACACCCGCGCTAGCCCTGCCTCGCTCTGGCGTTAGTTACTTAACCTAACGGTGCAGACGGGACATCGAGGCGAATGCGGATGGCAGAAGCGTACGTTATATTTATCTGTGATGGTTAGGTGGAATTAAATGATGGGATATTCATTAATGAGATTAATGAAAGAAAAATAAACCTAATTGATGTTGTGGAATCGAATTTCAAAATAAAAACAGGTAGCTACAGTTCTTGCTTTGCATCACGGTGTTCATTATAGAACATCCAGCACCTTATTCGATGAGGAAAGGACCGAGATCCCTTCACTGGGAGTGACTCCTTTAGCAATAACTGGCAGATGCTACAACCCTCGGTTTGTCTTTGATCGCTTCTATAGTTTCCGCTTTGCACAGTGATATATATGATATATCCCGCACCTCATTCGACGAGGAAAGGGCCGACGATCCCTTCACCGGGAGTGACCCCTTTAGCAAAACTAGAAAAGCCTCGAAAACATTCCATTTAAAAACCATTTGATTCCGCAACGAGATCAAGTTCAAAGCGTTAAAGGTTTTCACAAAAACCAGCCGCAACCCTCCGTCATTTTAGGAAGTAGAGTACTTAGTATTCGTGCTGTGTTTGTTGACCATAGTCAAGGCACAGTGTACGGTAGCTAAGTGATGTCTTCCTACACCGCATATGATGCGATTAGTTAGGACAGTCGCGTGACTTTGTTGACCTTAGTTAAGGGTCATGTGGGTGGGTCTAATTAATCACGAAATGACGGGTAGAACTTGACTAGTACTTATGATTTGTTGACCATAGTTAAGGTCATAGGTGCTAGGGGTAAAAACCTTTATCGGGAGTTTCAAGTGTTGGAACTTGCAATGAGATTGCATACCTTCTATATGATAGTCGGATCCCGATACCCACTGCGAGTAATTGTTACTCCTGGGAGAGTTTTGCACTTTGCAATTAGCCGATCAAGTAGGTGTCTAGAAAGGTGTCAACGGGGTTACGCCTCTGGGAAAACGAGGTTTACTGTAATTAGGTCCGTGCGAAAGCACGGGGAACCTCCCTCAAAGTACCGACACTAGCCTGGCTGAAAGATTGGCGAACTTGTAGAGTGTAATTAATCCCGGCTAGTCTTTCGTTTTAAGGTTTGAAGGAAGATTTGATAAAAACAGTGGGAGCCATCCTGATTAGATAAAATATATAACCAATCTGATCTTGCAAGAGCGCACGCAGAGTGTTTTCTTCTCTCTCTCTCTCCTGGTAGCGACCATATCACGCCTTAATCAAGATAATAATACGGATTATTGACCGAACCCGCTTGTTATACTGAGCTGGGGAACGTTGGTCCCGCTCCAACTTATAATTGTTATAAGACAGAGCAGGAAATTGGGGAATACCAAGATTCCTATGCCGCCCAAACGAAGAGAGTGCATGCTGATGCATCATCTTCGGGTGTGTTCATTATACAGAACTGTTTCTCAGTATCCTCCGCATCCTTGGTATGTGATACCGGATCAGGATCCCAGATATGTAATCTGTTACATAGGGCTACAAAAAGGTAGAAAAACTGAGAACGGGTGATAAGTTTCATGAGACAGAAAACGGGGCAAGTGTTGCAGCCAAGTCTGTTGGTCACTGTCACCCTGTATTACGAATACATTGATTCTGAACGAATGCTATTAGATACCGAACCTGATATACAAAATCATATCAGTCTCTTTATTAGTAAAGAAAGGATATAATTTTGTATTGATGGATAATGTTTTGAACATTTCCTATATCAAAAGTTGATCGGTTCAGGCACGTTATCTAAAAGTATTGACGTTCTAAATCAAACTACAGTTCCTTGTATACTGAACACACACAAGAGGAAGAGTTCAGAAATGAACAAATTCTTCTTGAGGTATTGTAGACTAGGTCACATCAATGCGACCCGACTAGCTGAAGTTGCATTTTAGATGCATATTTAAATCAGTTTGAATTTACATCTTGTGAAACTTGCCAGTCATGTCACAAAGATATAATGACACTAGCTCTGTTTACTGGAAGCAGAGAAAGAGTTGGTAAACTCTTGGGACTGATACATAATGATGTATGTAAGGTCTCCGGTCTACACATACCAGGACTGGTTCTTTATACTTCATTATATTCTATGATAATCTCTCAAGATTCAGTCATATATTCCTGTTGAAATATAAGTCCGAACCTTTTGAGGTATTCACAGAATATAAGTAAGAAGTAGAGAACCAGAATACGGGTATAAGTATTATGTCTTATGATGAGATCAGGGAGGAGAATACTTGTGCATAGAATTCCTGGACTATTCTAAAGGAGAATGAGATTCTCTCTCAGCATTACTCCTCCATATACACCATAGCACGATGGTATATCGGGGCGGGGCAATCACACCCTATATGATAAGGTGTGCTCTATGATGAGTACTACTGAGTTACCTGTTTCCTTTTGGGTATTATGCGCTTGAGAAGCTGCATACCTATTGAATAGGGTTCGAATCAAATCATTGCCTACCACTTCATATTTGATATGGAAAGGGAAGAGCCTATATCTTAAGTTAGTTAAGATTTGGGGTTGTCCGGCCTATGTCAAAAGCAAAATCCGGACAAGCTCAAGGCAAAGTCTGTTATGTAGAACTGGAAAGGTTCCAGCTATACAAACTACAGCAGATGATTTGATAGAACCAAGGGATTCAGTAGATTCCAACGAACCTCAGCCTCTCCGCCGATCTAGTAGGATTCCTCATCCTCCTGAGAGATACCTCGGTTTCTCGATGACAGTGGGAGCAAGGATTGCATCATGAGATGATGAACCAACTAGTTTCGAGCAGGCCATCGAGAGTAGGGACTCTGTAAGAATGGCTGGATGCTTAGCGATCTGAGATGGAATCCATGTACACCAGCAAAGTATGGACTTTGGTTGCGATATCTAAAGGGTTAAATCCCCATCAGGAGCAAGTATATCTTGAGAAGATTACTTGGTGTAGATGGAAAAGTTGGGACTTTCAAAGCTAGGCTTATTAAAGGTTTTAGTCATCAACCAGGCATGGATAATGATGAAACCTTTTCCAAGTGACTATGCTTAAGTCCATCCGGATCCTACTTAACATTGCTACATACCATGACTACGATATCTGGTGGTTGGGTGCCCTGACTGTTTTTCTAAATACTGATTTAGAAGAGAACGTCTATAAGAACACAGCCAGAGGTCTTCGTAAACAGTGGGAGCAGCAGAAACGTGTGCAGGTTGCTTTACATAATGAAGCAGGCATCGCGGAGTTGGAACGTCTGTTTTGATGTGATAGTCAAAGTGTTTGACTTCATCAAAATGGTAGACGAACCTTGTATATACAAAAAGGTAGTAGAGAGTAAGGTGGTCATCTTCGTATTGTACGTAGACAACATACTCTTGATAGGAAAAGAGTTTCCTATACTACGATCGATCAATCTCCTATTATCGCAAGGATTCTCCAAATAGGATAAAGATGATACCTCCTAAATCCTGAGATTTGGACCTATGAGATAGATCTAAAGGGATATTAGGGTTCTCACTAGGTATAGTAAGATTGTATCAATCGATCCTGGGGAGAATCACTGGAAGTGTTCGAGGGTGATAAAGATGACTGAATGTCAGTCACAGGCACTGTCTTTACCCTTAGTAAAGGGACGGTATGTTGGAAGAGTTCCAAGCTAGATACCGTGGCAAACTAGACGATAAAGGCTGGTAACATCGCTATTAAAGATACTACCAAAGAGGCAGTTTGGGAGTATATTGGTTCATAGGATGAACTAGGTTCCTACCATTATGTGACAATGGAACTGTGGCTTTGGCCCTGGAACCCTGGTCCCATCAGTGACCCAGACATAATCTAAGGCAGCATCACCTGATCATGGAGATAGTTGATCTCCAGGGTGATCGAGGTTAGGAGAGTAGACTCAGAGGACAACACGGCGGATCCACTCACGAAGGCCTTTTTCCCAAAGAGAGACTTTTAGGGGATGGTTGAGTATGTGATACTGCAACCACTGCTACAGATGGCCCTAGTGCAAGTGGGAGATTGTTAGTTATATGTATGCCCTAGAGGCCATTACTGTACATTGGATGTATATGTAGTGGATGCTGGGACATATATAGGAAGGACTTTCTTGCTCGACATGATAGTACGCTATCTGGTTGCACTTTATCTTAACATGTATACTTTATGTCTCTCTGATTACATGTTGATAAAGCCCATAGGATGTGTGCTCGACTTCCAGGACTATGATGTAGATCATACTAGTGGGGCCTGAGTAGTCCATGAGTACATCCTTGAAAAGTTCCTAGTCGAGGGAATATCGAGACGGGGCATCGATATTCCAGAGTAGACTAGCGCATATCTTCTCGACCCATGCGATGGGCGATGGATGATCCCATATCCATTGGTGTTTGACATCGAAGATGGTATGCGGGTGCTCAGTGGAGACTGGGTACACCGAACGGACTCGCCGAGAACTCCTAGATGGTATTATACATCACGTCAGATGGCAGTTCTCTGGTGACACTGGTACAGCTTAGTCTGTAGACCCGAGATCGTCATAGAGTCTTGTGTGTCTCCCACTGTGCTTTGATTTCCACCCTACCACGGCTCTACTGAGTTGTGCAAACAGGTGGTTTTTGGGTACAGTCCCGATTCACATGGAGGCAATGAGCGATAGGAGGGGATTCGTCTCTCCCGGTATTGGGGGTTGATGTTGTGCTATGCTCGACTGGCCATAACAGGAAATCCCTGGCCAGGGTTGCAGTGATATACTGGTAAGAGTTATCAGTAGTTTCACGAATGTTATGGACCCTACGTCGGCATGACTTATCGAGCTATTGGGGTCTGACGTTTACCACCCCTAGGCGAGATATGCGACATATCAGACGAACAGACCGGACCGTACGGTAAGTGTTACTGGTTGGATTCGCAGGAGTGTGAGCGGGCTTGCTCGTCGATCTTCTGATCGCTCAATACCCGGGTGGCCGTTACGTTTAGCAGACCGCTTGCGGCTTGTGGGTGTTTGATATGATCATCATCTGCTGCCAGCGTATTGACGAGTCTTTAGAGTCCTACACAGAGGTTTCCTGGCTCAAGCGAAACGAAATAGGAGCGCATATGAGATATGTGCGGGACCGAGAATAATGCGTGTATGTGATACCGTATTCCATTCTCGCGATCTATGTATCTATTGGTTATATACGATATAACCTAGTTATCGAATCAAGGATTGATTCGATAAGTCGATACATAGGATACTGGCCGGTTATATGCGACATGACCGGATCATTGAATCAAGTGTTGATTTAATGATTTAATGCATAATTGTATATTTGATATATTACTTTGCATTAACTAGTATCGGTTCACTTTAAATGGATTTTCTCGCGCGGATGTGCACATTGTATATTCGATATAGTTTTGTGCACATGATTGTATCATGTTTGATGATACATTCTAGCTTGGTTTTGTGTAAAGTGTTAAACCATGGTTAATTAGTGATTAGGGTTTCTTTTTCATTTACTTAATCATTTATTTATTCCTTTTATTTATTTTGGAAAAAGAAAAGATAAAGAGATAAGAATGGTTGCTAGTTTTTGTTTTTATTTGAAAGCTTCTTGAAGCTTTGAACTTAGTCCACCATTCTTGTCTTTTATCTAACCCTAACCACTATCTAACCTAAGTTAAGTCTCTACACTAAACCATGGTCAAAGATATGATAAGTATTATATTTTCTTTTCCTTTTTGATTATTAAGTTATCATATCTTCTTCTTCTTCATCTTCTTCTTCCATGGTTGTAGCTTGCTACTCCAATGGCAAGTGTTGAATAAGTGTGAGAAATCCAAATCTAAAGTGAACCCAACTCCTATTTCTTCATCCTCTACCTCTTGCCAAGTAGTATAGGGTGTTTCCTTCACAAGTTTTTCCGACTTGGTGAAGTTGGAGCTTGTTCTTGCGATGCCTCGACGTAGATCATCTTCGGCACCGAACCGACGATCAAGCCCGCTCATTCTTCGACGAAGCCGACGCTAGAGCCCGGGAGTTTACTTGGACAGCGGAGGCACTTCCTTGCGGAGCTATGGAGGTGGACAAACGGATCTACAAAGGTTGTATTTCCGTTATCTTATAGTTTAGTTGTAAACTAGCTTGCTTGCTTTGCCTATACTTCTAGCCAACGATCCGTTCTAGGTTTCCTCGGCACCGTAATTTTTATAAATTGGCATGTTTGATCACTTGTGAGACTTCACTAGAGTGCCTAGGAACCCTACAGAAAGAAGAACCGAAAGACTTGTTGCATGAGGTATAATCTCCTAAGTATAGTAGATAGAACCTCATGTTATTTGTTAGCAATGGTTTGGCAAAGATCCTTGGCTTTAGTCTATATTGCTTTTGTAAGAAAGTTTCGATTTTTACTTGTTCCGCCTCCCCGTAAGTACTGGGGTGGGCAACGTAGAGTTACAGTGGTATCAGAGTCTCGCTAAACCTTTACTAACTTGTTGGCAAAGTGTTAGAAATTCGATCGCTGAAAAAAATCGCAAAACACGTCAAAAATTGCACTTTTCTGTCGATTTTAAAAACTGGTCCAAAAATTTTTCCAGGGACCTTAAAAATACATGCAGGCTTTTTGAAGGACACACAAGAAAATTGAGACCATGAATCGGTCAGACCGCCGCGGAAACGCGGCCAAACCAAGGGTTTAGCCGCGGATCCGCGGCCGAGTCGAAGCCGAGTCAACTCGGTTTTCCTGCTTCATGTCCAGATTTGTATTTTTTGATTTTTTTGATACTTTGTTTCTGCCCAGATTTTGTTGAGTACTGTGTTGTGCTTGGGGTAGTTTCAAATCAAGTTTTCGATCGAAATTCTAAGTACTTTAGCTAATCGAATTTTCTGTGATGTAATATATGTACTGAACGTTAACTAATCGCTATACGTCGATTGGTGGGGGTTGTGCATATCTGTGATCTGTAATGTTGGTTTGTGTATATGAACTTGTTGGATCGTCGTGATGAATAGCCGGGGATGTGAGATGAGAGTTTTCATTTTTCATTCAATGTAAAATTTGTAATTTGATGTAGTATTATTTTATAGCCGCACATCCGGGTTAAGGTTGTAGCCGCCATTATATATTATTTCTTTTACTGTTTTTGCTCCTAGGATAGACCCAAGGTGGGGTGCACAAACTACCAGGTACTTTGAAGTGCCGAGTGGCCTACTCATGTGTTAGTTATATGTATGCCCTAGAGGCCATTACTGTACATAGGATGTATATTGTAGTGGATGCTGGGACATATATAGGGAGGACTTTCTTGCTTGACATGATAGTATGCTATCTGGTTGATCTTTACCTTAACGTGTATACTGTTTATCTCTCTGTTACATGTTGGTAAAGCCCTTAGGATCTGTACTTGACTACCTGGACTATGATGCGGATCATACTAGTGGGGACATGGTAGTCTATAAGTACATCCTTCAAAGTCCCTAGTCGTGGGTATATCGACACGGGGCATCGATATACCAGAGTAGACTAGCGTGTACCTTCTCGAACCATACAGATGGGCGATGGATGATCCCATATCCATTGGTGTTTGACATCAGAGATGATATACGGGTGCTCAGTAGAGACTGGGTACACTGGACGGACTCGCCGAGAACTCCCAGATGGTATTATACCTCACGTCAGATGGCAGTTCTCTGGTGACACTGGTACAGAGTAGTCTGTTGACCCGAGATCGTCATAGAGTCTTGTGTGGTTCCCACTGTGCTTTGATTTCCATCTTACCACGTCCAAGAGGGCGTGCAAAACGGTGGTTTTTGGGTACAGTCCCGAGTCACATGGAGGCAATGAGCGATAGGAGGGGATTCGTCTCTCCCGGTATAGGGGGTTGATGTTGCGCTGTGTTCGATTGGCTATAACAGGAAATCCCTGGCCAGGGTTGCTGAGATTTACTGGTAAGTGTTACCAGTAGTTTCTCGAACAGTTATAGACCTCATATCGACACGACTTATTGAGCTATTGTGGTCTGACGTTTACCACCCCTAGGCGAGATATGCGACATATCAGACGATCAGACCGGACTGTACGGTAGTGTTACTGGTCGGATTCACTGGAGTGTGAGCGGGCTTGCTCGTCGGTCTTCAGATCGCTCAATACCCGGGTGGCCGTTACATTTAGCAGACCGCTTGCGGCTTGTGGATGCTTGATATGATCATCATCTGCTGCCGGCGTATTGACGAGTCTTTAGAGTCCTACACAGAGGTTTCCTGGCTCAAGCAAAACGAAATAGGAGCGCAAATGAGATATGTGCGGGACCGAGAATAATACGAGTATGTGATATTGTATTCGATTCTCGCGATGTGACATTGATCGGTTATATGCGATATAGCCGGGTTATCGGATCAAGTGTTGATTCGATAAGATGTTACTAATGATACCAGGCGGTTATGTGTGCATGACCGGATCGTTAAATCAAGTGTTGATTTAATGATTTAATGCATAATTATATATTTGATATATTACTTTGCATTAACTAGTATCGGTGCACTTTAAATGGATTTTCTCGCTCGGTTGTGCACATTGTATATTCGATATATTTTCGTGCACTTGATTGTATCATGTTTGATGATACATGTTTAACTATAGTTAAGTGTAATGGATTAAGCCATGGTTAAACTAATGATTAGGGTTTTCTTTTCTTACTTATTTATTTATTTATTTATTTAGAATAGATAAGAAAAGAATGGTTGCTAATTTTGGAGTTTAGTTGAAGCTTCATGAAGCTTTGACTTTGTAACCATTCTTGTCTTCATCTTTAACCCTAACCATTAATCTAACCTTAGTTAATTCTCTACACTTGACCATGGTTCTAATATGATAAGTATCCATTTTCTTTTCCAAATATAATTAACTTATCATATCATTTTTCTTCTTCTTCTTCCTTGAACTCAAGAAGAAAAGCTTAGGTCATCAATGGTGATTGATGATAAAGAGTGAGAAATCCAATTCTAAATTGAACCCACATCCTATTTCTTCATCCTCTACCTCTTGCCAAGTAGTAGAGTGTGTTTCCTTCACAAGTTTTTAGGGCTTGGTGAAGGTGGAGCTTGATTTAGCGATGCCTCGACGTAGATCATCTTCGGCATGGACATCGACGACCTAGCTTGCCCATTCTCCGACGAAGCCGACGCTTGAGCCCGGATTTGATTTGGACAGTGGAGAGGACCTCGTTGCGGAGCTATGAAGGTGGAGCACCGAATCTACAAAGGTTGTATTTCCGTATCTTGTAGTTAAGTGTTAACTAGTTAGCTTTTTCGCCTAGTTTTCTAGGAAACGATCCGTAGTCGGGTCTCTCGGCACCGTAAAAATTTGAAAATGGCATGTTCGATACCTTGTGAGACCTCACTAGAGTGCCCAGGACCCTACAGTGGTAGCAGAGCCTAGCTAGAGCCTTAGGCGAAGTCCAGACGGAATTTGAAGTCCGAACGAACCCGAAACATCAAATCAATCTTGCTCTCTGTACTTTTTTGAAAACAGTGAGTTTTTCCAAATTAAAAATTGCTAAAAAATTCAGCAGGGAAAAATAAGAATTACGGTGCAAAAAGTTTCTGGTGAACAGTAAATTTCGCGGCGGATCCGCGGCAGAAGCATGGCTTCTGCGGCGGATCAGCGGCCACTTGATGACCTCAGCCCTGTTCCTTTGCACAGTAATTCCTAGTTCAAAGAGCTGAGTTTTCTGGGAATTTTTAATATTTATTCAAGAGTTGAATTTTTCTGCTGTGTTTTTGGGGATTCGGTGTTTCGATCGGGGTATCAAATTTCGTCTTTGTGGCTTTCCGGATAAATTTTAGAATATGTTAAAAAGTTCGACCGGATATAAATACCCAATTTTTCCCCTGTCGGGAAATTTCCAAGTGTTGGATTTTTCCGTAGTTTAACGACGTTTTAAGTAGTGCAAGTAACGCGATGGACCCTCTAGAAGACAACAAACCTTAACTCGATTATGTGACCGTCTTGAACTGCCCTTTGAACCTTCGGGTTTGGGGCAGTACGGCGTGCCACATGTGAGGCGTTGGCTTGACCCTTCTACGGCTGGACCGTTGGTACTGAGGTACGAACTGAATGTTGTTAGACTTATTTCATGTGTTGAGCTGTATCGGGAAAATTTGGGTGTTCGATTGTTCGATTGAAAAGTTTAACATTTTCTGTTTATCTGGAATGGGATACAATAATTGGAATTCACAAGTAGTTATGTGATAACTAAATGAATGTTATAAACGTAGCAGTTTAGTCTCAATAGATCGGTTGCCACGGAATTTTGATGTGATTAAAAGTCCGTTGCAATCACGTAGCGTACGCGGATACTCGCCGGGTAAACTTAATAGACAGCCTCACTCCATAGCCCCGACCAAGTGACTGTAGGAGAACCCCGTCGCCGAAAGCATCCGTTCGGGTGCTCGCGGTAGCGGTGTTCCGCCTTGGTGCACTTCGTCGACGGTATCGGGGGTGCAGCCGTCTACTGAAGTTTGCGACGAGCATTCGATCAGGATGTCGGGAATCTTATTGAATTACCCGACTTGGTATTGAAAAGTGTTTTCGATAATGAGACTAAAGTGCGGGGTTTATAATTGTTAGGCATGCGATGTCTAAGTATTTCATTTGGTCAGGCATGCGATGTCTGAGGAGGTTGCGGATTCCAACTGTTGTAGTTTTACACTTTCTTTTCTGTGACCGTAAGTGTAATATGTGATATCGCCGGTTTCGTTGCTATATGTCAACGACAATTGGGATGCGCATATTTACTTACGTTGATGACATGTGATGTTATGTGTTGCTGGATATGTTATATTGGATCGTCGTGTTTGAATAGCCGGGGGGTTTTTATGTGAGATGAGTGTTTTTCATTTTCATTCATGTAAAAACTTGTATGTAATATTCTTTTATTGGGGCGCTTCCAGGTTGCGGAAGTTGTCACCGTTTGTATATTATTTACTTTTCCGCACTAGGATAGACCCAAGGAGGAGGGCACAAGTAACCGGGTTCTAGAGTCCAGTGGGAGACCAACTCGAGGAGTCGAGTTCGGGTCTCCTAACTCTAGAATTGGTAGGGTTGCTTGCCGCTCTCGTAGGGGTCTAAGGGTGTGGGTTTGGCTATTCATCACGACCGTGGAATCCGTGTTTTATACTGGCTCGTATTGAAAACACGGACGTCCTAGTATATCCAATATTTCATATGATTCTTCTGCTGCCATATCTGTGATGTGATCATGTGATGTTTCTGTGTAGATACTTTATATAGTATATATGATATATTATATAGGTGTTACTTATGTTTTACACCCGCGCTAGCCCTGCCCCGCTCTGCCGTTAGTTACCTAACCTAACGGTGCACGAGGGGACATCGAGGCGAATGCGGATGGCATAAGTGTACGTCATATCTATCTGTGATGTTTAGGTACTTAAATGATGGGACTTCATTAATGTGATTAATGAATTAAAAGAAACCTAAGATGTTGTAGAATCGAATTTCAAAATAGAACAGGTAGCTACAGTTCTTGCTTTGCACAGCGGTATATGTGATATATCCTGCACCTTATTCGATAAGGAAAGGACCGAGATCCCTTCACCGGGAGTGACTCCTTTAGCAATAACTGGCAGATGCTACACACTCGGTTTGTCTTTTGATTGCTTTTAAGAGTTTTTGCTTTGCACAGTGATATATATGATATATCCCGCACCTCATTCGACGAGGAAAGGACCGACGATCCCTTCACCGGGAGTGACTCCTTTAGCAAAACTAGAAAAGCCTCAAAAACACTCCATTTCAAAATTCATTTGATTCTACAACGATATCAAGTTCATTACGCAATAGGTTTTCAGAAAAACCTGTCGTAGCCCTCCGTCATTTCAGATAAGTAGTAGTTAGTATTCGTGCTACGTTTGTTGGCCTGCGTCAAGGCGTAGTGTGCGGTAGCTAACTGGTGCTTATCTGCATAAGCATATGATGTGATTGGATTAGGGTAGTCGTGCGACTTTGTTGGCCTGCGTCAAGGGTCGTGCGGGTGGGTTTAATTCAATCAGGAAATGACGGGTTGAACTTGACTAGCGGACTATGGTTTGTTGGCCTGCGTCAAGGTCATAGGACGCTAGGGGAAAAATATTATCGGGAATTTCAAGTGTTGAAATTTGCAATGAGATTGCATACCTTCTATGAGATAGTTGGATCCCGATACCCGCTGCGAGTAAGAGTTACTCCTGGGAGAGTTTTATACATTACAATTAGCCGATCAAGTAGGTATCTAGAAAAGTGTTAACGAGGTTACGCCTCTGGAAAAACGAGGTTTACAGTAATTAGGTTCGTGCGAAAGCACGGGGGACCTCCCTCAAAGTACCGACACTGGCCTGGCTGAAAGATTGGCGAACTTGTAGTGTGTAATTAATCCCGGCTAGTCTTTCCTTTTAGGGTTTGAAGGAAGATTTGATAAAAAGCAGTGGGAGCCATCCTGATTAGATAAAATAATAACCAATCTATTCTTGCAAGAGCGCACGCTGAGTGTTTTCTTCTCTCTCTCTCCAGGTAGCGACCATATCACGCCTTAGTCAAGATAATAATACGGATTATTGACCGAACCCACTTGTTATACTGAGCTGGGGAACGTTGGTCCCGCTTCAACTTATAAATGTTATAAGACAGAGCAGGAAATTGGGGAATGCCAGATTTCCCGTGCCGCCCAAACGGAGAGAGTGCATGCTGATGCATCATCTTCGGGTGTGTTCATTATACAGAACTGTTTCTCAGTATCCTCCGAATCCTGGGTATATGATACCGGATCAGGATCCCAGATATGTAATCTGTTACATAGGGCTACAAAAGGGTAGAAAAACTGAGAACGGGTGATAAGTTTCATGAGACAGAAAACGGGGCAAGTGTTGCAGCCAAGTCTGTTGGTCACTGTCACCCTGTATTACAAATACATTGATTCTGAACGAATGTTATTAGATACCGAACCTGATATACCAAATCATATCACTCTCTTTGTTAGAAAAGAAAGGATATAATTTTGTATTGATGGATAATGTTTTGAACATTTCCTATATCAAAAGTTGATCGGTTCAGGCACGTTATCTAAAAGCATTGATGTTCTAAATCAAACTACAGTTCTTAGTATACAGAACACACACAAGAGGAAGAGTTCAGAAATGAACGGATCCTTCTTAAGGTATTGTAGACTAGGTCAGATCAATGTGACCCGACTAGCTGAAGTTACATGTAGATGCATATTTAAATCTGTTTGAATCTACATCTTATGAAACTTGCCAGTCATGTCACAAAGATATAATGACACTAGCTCTGTTTATTGGAAACAGAGAAAGAGTTAGTGAACTCTTGGGATGATACATGTTGATGTATGTAGGTCCCCTGTCTACACATGCCAAGACCGGTTCTTTGTACTTCATTACATTCTCTGATGATCTTTCGAGATTCAGACCTATGTTCCTGTTGAAACACAAGTCTGAACCTTTTGAGATATTCACAGAATATAAGTTAGAAGTAGAGAACCAAAATACGGGTATAAGTATTATGTTCTTTGATGTGATCAAGGAGAAGAATACTTGAGCACGGAAATCCTGGACTATTCTAAAGAAGAATGAGATTCTCTCTCAGCATTACTCCTCCGTATACACCATAGCACGATGGTATATCGGGGTGGAGCAATCACACCCTATATGATATGGTGTGCTCTATGATGAGTATTACTGAGTCACCTATTTCCTTTAGGGAGTTATGCACTTGAGAAGCTGCATACCTATTGAATAGGGTTCGAATCAAATCAGTTGCCTACCACTTCATATATGATATGGAAAGGGAAGAGCCCATATCTTAAGTTAGTTAAGATTTGGGGTTGTCCGGCCTGTGTCTAAAAGCAAAATCCGGACAAGCTCGAGGCAAAGACTGTAATGTAGAACTGGAAATGTTCCAGCTATACGAACTACAGCAGATGATTTGATAGAACCAAAGGATTCAGTAGATTCCAACGAACCTCAGCCTCTTCGCCGATCTAGTAGGGTTCCTCACCCACTTGAGAGATACTTCGGTTTCTCTATGACAGTGGGAGCGAGGATTGCATCATGAGATGATGACCCAACTATTTTCGAGCTGGCCATCTGGAGGGGGACTCTGTAAGAATGGCTGGATGCTTAGTGATCTGAGATGGAATCCTTATACACCAGCAAAGTATGGACTTTAGCTGCTAGATCTGAAGGGTTAAATCCCCATCAGGGGCAAGTATATCTTGAGAAGATTACTTGGTGTACATGGAAAAGTTGAGACTTTCAAAGCTAGACTTGTTAAAGGTTTTCGTCATTGACCAGGCGTGGATAATAATGAAACCTTTTCCAGTACCTATGCTTAAGTCTATCCAGATCCTACTTGCCACGGCTGCATACCATGACTACGATATCTGGCGGTTGGGTGCCATGACTGCTTTTCTAAATGATGATTTAGAAGAGTGCGTCTGTAAGTACACAGCCAGAGGGCTTCGTAGACAGTGGGAGCAGCGGAAACGTGTGCAAGATGCTTTATAGGATAAAGCAGGCATCGCGGAGTTGGAACATCTGTTTTGATGGATTAGTCAAAGAAGTTGACATCATCAAAATGGTAGATGAACCTTGTATAAACAAAAAGGTAGTAGGGAGTATGGTGATGATCCTCGTACAGTACGTGGATGACATACTCTTGATAGGAAAGTAGTTTCCTATGCTACGCTCGATCAATCTCTGTTTATCACAATGATTCTCCATATAGGATCATAATGATACCTACTAACTCCTGGATTTTGGATCTATGAGATAGATCTAAATGAATGTTAGGATTCTCACTAGTTGTAGTGAGATGGTATCAATCGATCCTGGGGAGAATCACCGGAAGGGTTCCAGGGTGATAAAGACGACTGAATGTCAGTCGCAGGCATTGTCTTTACCCTCAGTAAAGGGACGGTATGTTAGAAGAGTTCCAAACTAGATACCGTAGCATACTAGACGATAAAGGCAGGATACATCGCTACTTAAGATGCTACCAAAGAGGCTGTTTGGGTGTATATTGGTTCATGAGATGAACTATGTTTCTTCCATTGTGTGACAATGGAGTTGTGGCTTATGCCAAGGAACGCCGGTCCCATCAGTGATCCAGACATATTCTAAGGCAGTATCACTTGATCATGGAGATGGTTGATCTCTAATGGATCGAGGTTGGGAGAGTAGACTCAGAGGATAACACAGCGGATCCACTCACAAAGGCCTGTTCCCAGAGAGAGACTTTTATGGGATGGTTGAGTATGAGATACTTCAAACCACTGCTACAGATGGCCCTAGTGCAAGTGGGAGATTGTTAGTTATATGTATGCCTTAGAGGCCATTACTGTACATAGGATGTATATTGTAGTGGATGCTGGGACATATATAGGGAGGACTTTCTTGCTCGACATGATAGTATGCTATCTGGTTGATCTTTACCTTAACGTGTATACTGTTTATCTCTCTGTTACATGTTGGTAAAGCCCTTAGGATCTGTACTTGACTACCTGGACTATGATGCGGATCATACTAGTGGGGACATGGTAGTCTATAAGTACATCCTTCAAAGTCCCTAGTCGTGGGTATATCGACACGGGGCATCGATATACCAGAGTAGACTAGCGTGTACCTTCTCGACCCATACATGGGCGATGGATGATCCCATATCCATTGGTGTTTGACATCAGAGATGATATACGGGTGCTCGTAGAGACTGGGTACACTGGACGGACTCGCCGAGAACTCCCAGATGGTATTATACCTCACGTCAGATGGCAGTTCTCTGGTGACACTGGTACAGAGTAGTCTGTTGACCCGAGATCGTCATAGAGTCTTGTGTGGTTCCCACTGTGCTTTGATTTCCATCTTACCACGTCCAAGAGGGCGTGCAAAACGGTGGTTTTTGGGTACAGTCCTGATTCACATGGAGGCAATGAGCGATAGGAGTGGATTCGTCTCTCTCGGTATAGGGGGTTGATGTTGCGCTGTGTTCGATTGGCTATAACAGGAAATCCCTGGCCAGGGTTGCTGAGATTTACTGGTAAGTGTTACCAGTAGTTTCTCAAACAGTTATAGACCTCATATCGACACGACTTATTGAGCTATTGGGGTCTGACGTTTACCACCCCTAGGCGAGATATGCGACATATCAGACGATCAGACCGGACTGTACGGTAGTGTTACTGGTCGGATTCACTGGAGTGTGAGCGGGCTTGCTCGTCGATCTTCAGATCGCTCAATACCCGGGTGGCCGTTACGTTTAGCAGACCGCTTGCGGCTTGTGGATGCTTGATATGATCATCATCTGCTACCGGCGTATTGACGAGTCTTTAGAGTCCTACACAGAGGTTTCCTGGCTCAAGCAAAACGAAATAGGAGCGCATATGAGATATGTGCGGGACCGAGAATAATACGAGTATGTGATACTGTATTCGATTCTCGCGATGTGACATTGATCGGTTATATGCGATATAGCCGGGTTATCGGATCAAGTGTTGATTCGATAAGATGTTACTAATGATACCAGTCGGTTATGTGTGCATGACCGGATCGTTAAATCAAGTGTTGATTTAATGATTTAATGCATAATTATATATTTGATATATTACTTTGCATTAACTAGTATCGGTGCACTTTAAATGGATTTTCTCGCTCGGTTGTGCACATTGTATATTCGATATATTTTCGTGCACTTGATTGTATCATGTTTGATGATACATGTTTAACTATAGTTAAGTGTAATGGATTAAGCCATGGTTAAACTAATGATTAGGGTTTTCTTTTCTTACTTATTTATTTATTTATTTAGAATAGATAAGAAAAGAATGGTTGCTAATTTTGGAGTTTAGTTGAAGCTTCATGAAGCTTTGACTTTGTAACCATTCTTGTCTTCATCTTTAACCCTAACCATTAATCTAACCTTAGTTAATTCTCTACACTTGACCATGGTTCTAATATGATAAGTATTCATTTTCTTTTCCAAATATAATTAACTTATCATATCATTTTTCTTCTTCTTCTTCCTTGAACTCAAGAAGAAAAGCTTAGGTCATCAATGGTGATTGATGATAAAGAGTGAGAAATCCAATTCTAAATTGAACCCACATCCTATTTCTTCATCCTCTACCTCTTGCCAAGTAGTAGAGTGTGTTTCCTTCAAAAGTTTTTAGGGCTTGGTGAAGGTGGAGCTTGATTTAGCGATGCCTCGACGTAGATCATCTTCGGCATGGACATCGACGACCTAGCTTGCCCATTCTCCGACGAAGCCGACGCTTGAGCCCGGATTTGATTTGGACAGCGGAGAGGACCTCGTTGCGGAGCTATGGAGGTGGAGCACCGGATCTACAAAGGTTGTATTTCCGTATCTTGTAGTTAAGTGTTAACTAGTTAGCTTTTTCGCCTAGTTTTCTAGCAAACGATCCGTAGTCGGGTCTCTCGACACTGTAAAAATTTGAAAATGGCATGTTCGATGCCTTGTGAGACCTCACTAGAGTGCCCAGGAACCCTACATCATGTTGTTGAGGGAGGTTGCTTCACTTCGGGTACTTGGCGGGTAGTTTGCCGCACCCGTAGGGGTCTAGGGTGGGGTTTTGGCTATTCATCGTGACCGTGTAATCCGTCTTTCGTTATAGGCTTGAACGAAACACGGATTCCTAGCATATCCAATGTATTCAACTGTGATCTGGAATGGCTATCATTGCATCTGACGAATGTAAATATCTATATATGATATCTAGTAGGCGTTGCTTATGTTTTGCATCCGCGCTAGTCCAGCCCCCGCTCTATCGTTAGTTAAGTAACCTAGCGGGTGATGACGGGGCCCAGTGGCGAATGCGGATGGCATAAGCGTACGTCATATTTTCGTTGTTTTCTGCAATGGTAGGATTAATTGATGGGACGTATTATATTAATGCAAAGAAAATAAACTAAAGCTGAATCGTTGGAACAATTTCAAAACCACTCGGTTTTTTCAAAACAGAAAAACTTTTAAAAACACGGAGCTTAAACCACTCCTTTTAAAAGCTATCAGGTTCCTTCGATTATATCAAGTTCACTACGTTCACGGTTTCTCCAAAACCATTCGTAGCCCACCGTCATTTCATATGAATATTCAATAGTATTCAAGTTATGTTTGTTGGCCTTAGTCAAGGCATAGTGATTGGTAGCTGCTGGGTATTCATATGTTGCATAGATAGATTCGTTGGTTTGGGACAGTCGTATTACTTTGTTGGCCATAGTCAAGGGTATATACGAGTGGGTTCAAATCAACCTAGACAATGACGGGTAGAACTTGACATGTGACTTATGATTTGTTGGCCTTAGTCAAGGTCATAAGAGCATGGGGCAAAAATCCACATCGGGAGTTTCTAAGGAAATTGAAACTTGCTAGTGCTGCATACCATTTGGAGTTTGATAATCTTGGTAGGATTCCTTCAGCATTATCACACAATGATATTTGGATCCCGATACTACTGTGAGTATCCGCTACTTCTCGGGAGACTTTTCACTTAACGATCAATGCTATAAACCAAGAAGGTGTCTAGAAAGGTGTTAGCGGGGCTACGCCCATAAGGAAAAGAGGTTATTTAATTAAGGAACTTCGCGAAACCGTCGTAAAACCTCCCTCGAAGTACCGACACCGGCCTGACTGAACGGTTAAGCAAGTATTGTACAGTGAGATCAATCCCGACTAATTCTTCTTTTAAGGTTTGAGGAAGGATTCAAAAAACAGTGGGAGCCATCCTGTTTAGATAAACTAAAAACCAATCTAAACTTGCAAGAGCATTATGCTAAGTGTTTTCTTCTCTCTCTCTCTCTTAATTGCAGCGACCCAGTGACCAGACATAGTTTACATCTAGATAATAAAATGACTGAATTTGACTGTTATGACTGGCAAATGTCTGTCCAGATGACCATTACTCATGACAAGCTGGGACACCTCTTAACTAATCAAACCCCTGCCGTCTCAGGACCATTCTCCCCTGTCACGGATATTGATATCCGTAAGACATCGGAAAAAGACTATGCGAATACTAAGTGCCTCGTGTTGGCCTCAGTTGATAGTGCATACCAGAGGCAGCACGAGAAGATGGACTTAGTTTCTATCTTCCTCCATAACAAAGATTTATATGGAGAGCAATCTCGTATCGCAAGATATGAGACCTCGAACGAATTGCTTCAAGCGAGGTTGGCTGTCGGGTCATCTGTAGGGGGACAACGTCCTTATAGAGACTAGCTATTTTGATGAGCTCATGGACCTGAAGACCACGTTGAATAACGGGTCAAATACTGACTTGATTCTACGGTCTCTACCCTCTACTTGTACCCTGAAGGAAACCAGGAAAGTAGAAGGAAAGGGAAGGGCAAAAGTTTCGGGACTGGATATAGTAAAGGAGGGACGTTCCTATTGTTAGGGGAAAAGACATTGGCAGAAGGATTGCAGAGCTAGCGAAGCCAGTAACCAGAATTCGAAGCATGTTGTGGCTTCGGTTTTGGGTGTGTTTGTAATAGAAAACTGTATGTCAATTAACCCTACTTCCTGGGTATTGGATACCGGATCAGGATCTCACATCTGTAATTCATTACAGGCTCTGAGAAACCGTAGAATTATCAGGATAGGTGATATGACTCTCAGGGTTGCCAACGGAATGAGCGTAGACGCTGAATCCGTAGGGGAATATCACACTGGATTGACAAGTGGGCAGATATTGATTCTGCGTAACTGTTTGTATGTACCTAGTATGGCTTGTAATATCATATCTGTATCCATACTTTCTAAGGAAGGATATGATTTTACTTTTGTAAGCGATGTGGTCCACATCCACCTAAATCAAGTTCTGATTGGGTCAGGTACATTAGAAAACGGAATATACGTACTGAATCAAGCTCAGGTTTTCAGTGTCCAGAACACACTTAAAAGAAAGTCTCCGGACATAAATCAGGCTTTCTTATGGCATTATAGACTGAGTCACATTAATGAGACACGGTTAACAAAGTTACATAAAGAGGGATACTTGAATCCGTTCGAGTATCAGTCTTATGCTACTTGTGAATCCTGTCTCATGGGAAAGATGACAAAGACTCCGTTCACTGGACACGGAGTAAGAGCGAGCGAGCTCTTGGAACTCATACACGGTGATGTGTATGGTCCAATGTCTACACATGCGCGAAGCGGTTATTCATACTTCATTAATTTTACAGATGATTTCTCTAGGTATGGACATGTCTTCCTGATGAAGCATAAATCCGAGGCCTTTGAGAAATTTCGGGAATACAAGAATAAAGTTGAAAAACAAACAGGCAAAGTATCAAGACACTGAGATCTGATCGTGGTGGTGAATACTTGAGTGCCGAGTTTCTGGGATACTTAAAAGAGAATGGAATTCTCTCTCAGCTTACTCCTCCATACACACCACAACACAATGGTGTATCGGAAAGGCGGAATCGAACTCTATTGGATATGGTTCGTTCCATGATGAGTAAGGCTGAGTTACCGCGATCTTTCTGGGGTTATGCACTAGAAACAGCTGCATATCTTTTGAACCAAGTTCCTACTAAGTTAGTACCTACCACACCATATCAGATGTGACCCTGGCTTAAACACTTTAAGGCATGGGGATGTCCAGCTTTTGTCAAAAAGCAGCATGCGGACAAGCACGAGACACGCTCAGTACAGTGTAAGTTTGTGGGATACCTAAAGAACTCCAAGGGGTATGTTTTCTATTACGCAGAGGAGCAAAAGGTCTTTGTTTCTCGTCATGCCCGCTTCTTGGAAACTGAGTTTTTAGAAAATCAGATAAGTGGGAGCGCAATAGAACTGGAAGAAATTCCAGAACCTCAAGCTATTACTGAAAGCTTGGTAGAACCAGAAGTTTCAGGAGAACCGGACATCCCAGCGCCACTCCGCAGGAGTAGTAGGCAGTCTCATCCACCCGAGATATACTACGGTTTTCTCATAGACGGGGATCGAGAGGATTGCATCATTGAAAATAATGAGCCTACTAGCTTCCAGCAAGCTATTCAGAGCGGTGACTCAGTAAAATGGCTGGATGCAATGCGGACCGAGATGGAGTCCTTGTACACCAACAAAGTTTGGACTTTGGACATTGCTCCAGAAGGGGTAAAACCCGTAGGCTGCAAATGGATCTTCAGAAAGAAGATTGATGTAGATGAGCAGGTTGAAACTTATAAAGCTAGACTTTTTGCAAAGGGTTTTCGCCAAAGACCTGGTTTGGACTATGACGAAACCTTTTCTCCAGTGGTTATGCTCAAATCCATTCGGATCCTTCTTGCCATTGCTTCCTTCCATGATTATGAGATCTGGCAGATGGACGTAAAGACTGCTTTTCTAAATAGAAATTTGGAAGAGTGCATCTATATGAATCAGCCGGAGGGCTTCACTCAGAGTGGAAGCAGCGGTAAAGTGTGCAAGTTGCTTAAGTCCATTTATGGACTAAAGCAGGTATCGCAGAGTTGGAACATCTGCTTTGATGATAATATCAAAGAATTCGGCTTTATCAAGAATCCAGATGAACCATGCATTTATAGTAAGATTGCAGGGAGAACTGTGGTATTCTTCGTCTTGTACATGGATGACATTCTCCTAATAGGAAATGACATTCATATGCTACAGTCAGTCAAAGGATTCTTGTCACAAAGGTCCTCCATGAAGGACCTGGGCGATACCAACTACATTCTGAGGATCCAGATCTATCGTGATAGATCTAAAAGGATATTGGGACTTTCGCAGTCCAGGTACATCGACACCATACTGAAACAATTCAGTATGGAAGATTCAAAGCGCGGTAATCTACCGGCTTGTCACGGAATCACCCTCTCCTAAGAGATGTCTCCCAAGACTGATTTGGAAAGGGCTCGCATGTCATCTATACCCTACGCATCTGCGGTAAGCTCTATAATGTATGCGATGTTGTGTACCAGACCAGATGTAGCATACGCACTGAGCGTTGTAAGCCAGCATCAGTCGGACCCAGGGAAGAAACACTGGATAGCAGTAAAGAACATTCTCAAGTACCTGAGAAGGATAAGGAGATGTTCTTGATGTATGGCGGAAAAGACCTCCAGATCGAGGCCTTTGCTGACTCCAGCTTCCAGAGTGACAAGGATGACTCTAAGTCCATGTCGGGTTATGTCTTTACCCTCAATGGAGAGGCGGTCTGTTAAAAGAGCTCCAAGCAAGAAATCGTTGCTGACTCAACTATGGAAGCGGAGTACATAGCTGCTTGCGATGCCGCTAAGGAAGCTGTCTGGATGAAGAAGTTCCTCACGGAGCTTCAAGTGGTTCCTACCATTGTTGATCCAATACCGCTGTATTGTGATAACAACGGCGCTATAGCTTTAGCGAAGGAACCCAGGTCTCATCAGAAGTCCAGACACATCTTGAGGCGGTACCACCTGATCAGGGAGATCGTAGATCGCCGGGAGATCGAGGTGAAGAGAGTAGATTCGGAGAATAACACTGCAGATCAATTCACGAAGGCCATACCCCAGACTCAGTTCGAGCGGCTGATCGAGATGATAGGTCTTTGATACGCCAGTACATAGCCCTAGTGCAAGTGGGAGATTGTTAGTGTATATGCCCTAGAAACCATTACTGTATCATACTAGTTTGTATATTACTTGATGGAAGCTTGGGATATTCATAGTTGTATAGACAATCTTGCTCAAAATGGTAGTATGCTACTTGGTTTGTTTCTACTTCAATATGTGCATATGTTTCTTTTAGCATATCGCTTATACATATTAGTATAGCCCTTAGGATCTTTGCTTGATTACCAGCGTTGTGATGGCAGTCACACTAGTAGGGGCTGGGTAATCTACAAGCACATCCTTATACAGGTCCCTAGTCGTAGGATTATCGAGACGGGGCATCGATACTCCGGAGTAGACTAGCGATACGCTTCTCATCTCAGCATGGGAGATGGTCTGTCCCACAGCCATTAGTACGTCGTACTGGAGATAGTATGCGGGTGCTCGTTATGTTACGAGTACACTGGACAGGACTCGTCGGGAACTGTTGGTTGGTACTATACCTATCGTCAAATAATAGTTCCCAGGTGACAGGAGTACAGCTTAGTCCATCGACTTGACACTGCTACTTCGCCTCGAGTATGTTCCCACTGTACTTTGATTACTACCCTACCACGGCTCAAAGTAGTCGTGCAAACAGGTAGTAGTTGGGTGCAGTCCCGAAGCACTTGGAGGCAGTAGCGGTTAGATAGGATGCGTCTCTCCCGGTATTGGGGGTTGATATCGCGCTGTGTCTAGGAGAGCCATTACACAAAGTCCCTGGCCAGGGCAAGCGAGAATTACTGGTAGTATTTCCAGTAGTTTCTCAGGGTGTTCTAGACTACACTCCGGCACTACTTGTACCGCTATTAGGGGTCTGACGTTTACCGCCCCCTAGACCCGACATGCGATACTCTTAGACGAACAGACCGGACTGTACGAAGATTATCACATTCAGGCTCAGTAGGAGTTCGGATGGGTTTACCTCATCGGCCTTCTTATCGACATCTACCTGGAGACCGTTACGTATAGCTAGTGCCGCTTGCGGTCTGTGGTTAAACCCACTGCCAGTGTAGTATCAAGTCTTTATAGTCCCACAGAGAGAGTTTCCCTGCACTGGGCGAAAGGTGTAGAGGCCGTATGGTTTTACGGCAAGGCTACGAATACTTACATGCACTTGTGCGTGTATGATGTTTGGGCAGACGATACTGGTGGGCTTTGGTTTAAGCCGGATCCTAGTATTGTATAGATGGATTAGTTTTGTCTTCTGTGCATTCGCATTCTACGGAATGCGGATGCGGGTGTGTATGCACGGTTGTGAGGAGCGAAGAAAGAGGTGCCTCATTAGGGTTCTGACCGTTGATTCGGTCAAAACCATTATGAGGTGAGGAAAATATTTACTAATCTTTTTAATGATAATTGTGTTATGGCTAATTGTTTTGACCATTTGACCATGTTGAAAATTTGACTTATTTGACCTTTTTTGATTTAGATCTTTCTTGTGAGCTCTAGACTCTTCTTTGGATTTGGATTTGATTTGAGATGATAATGGTCAAATCAATGTAACCATCACACTTTATCATGATAAGAGATTAGTAATTATTTTGTGTATGGATCATTATTTTCTTCTCATTTCTCTCTCATCAAAAGAGAGCTCCCATGGTTCCTCCTTCTTCTTCCTCTCTTGATTTTTCTATAGCTCTCATGTGTTGAGAAAAATAGAAACAAAATAGACAAATAAATCCACCATCATCTTCTACACCACCTAGGACTTCAAGAATAGCAAACTTGTTGCCCTGGTTATCTCGGCTTGAGGTGGAGCTCGGACTACAGACTCTCGGGTGGATCGTCTTCGACTCTAGGAGGCCGCGGAGGTGACCAAGATCCGGATCGATCCTCGGAGCTTGCATAGACGAGGAGGACAGCGGAAAGAAGATCCGAAGGACTTGTTGCATGAGGTATAATCTCCAAAGCATAGTAAATAGAACCTCATGTTGTTTGTTAGCAATGGTTTGGCAAAGATCCTTGGCTTTAGTCTATGTTGCTTTTGTAAGAAAGTTTCGATTTTTACTTGTTCCACCTCCTCGTAAGTACCGGGGTGGGCAACGTAGACTTACACCTTGGAAGAAAAATAGGGTTAGAATAGATTCAAAGAATATGAAATTATACGATTCAAGGAATATGAAATTTAAAGAATTTTTTTAGTTGCTGATTCTTGTGTTATATTGTTTAAGACTTCATGCAGAATTGACCTACATGTCCATACAGAACAGACCTGCATGGGCCACCAACAAAACCTGTCACACCCCGCTTCCCAGTGTACGGGTAATGAGGCATGACTGGCCCGCTAGGTATTTACTCAGAAGTAAACACGCTAAGCATGACTAAGCAATATAATGTAAAATATACACAAGAAGACATGAAATATAAATGAATATTAACTTTTATTTATTAAACATTTCTTTACAATACAACTGAAAAGTAAATACAATGATGAAATAAATGCCTAAACAATAGCATGAACATGAAAGTAAGGTATATACAAAAGTCTAGAGCTCGGGGTCCTCGCTGAACTGATCCAAGTCTTCTGAACTGGGCTCTATCTTCAGTGAGTCGGATCCACCTGATAACATTCTAAAGAAAGAAGAGAGAAAGAATGTCGTCAGTGAACAATCGCTCGGTAAGTCCCAAAGAAAAGTAGAAATAGAATAAACAGATGAATAGTCAGATATGAGAATATAACTGGTGTATTGTGAGTTTTTTATGTTAACGCGGTTGTTTGTAACTTGGTACAGAATATGCTAGTGTATACGAGAGGAGTCCAACTATTCCGTGAACTGGGGTATACGGAGCACAAGGAACCTTTAAGCCATGGAACAATAGCAATGGATATTCAGGTTAGGTGTATTAAAGTGACCGTCTCGTGCCACTTCTAACACATTCCGTACCAGTCTACCCCCTTAAAATCATGTAATGTATTATGTATTGATGTATATTATTTTGTTTAATAGATGTACGACTTGCGGAAACCATGATATCATATAAACGGAATGGATATAAATGGATAGTCATGTAATCAGAGTATATCTATGGTTCGGTTCAGTCGAGTCATGTTGATATTGATTGAATTCTGGTATAAATGGATTCATGTTGAATTGGAGTTATACTTGAATTATATTCAAGAATAAATCAATTGATTTCAGATTAGACTGAGACTTTGCATGAGTCAGACACTTAAACAGAATTGAAGTCCTGAATTAGTTTTAGAATTATCGGTAACCACTGCACATGGACATCAGGATTTGTGTCTTTTTTCAAGACAATTACCGTATTGATAACACCGTTTTTAGATTGTCTACCTTAGAGAGGCAAGCACCTATATTCTCCGGCTCCCTGTGGCTCAAGAGAACTGGTCCCGCATAAACCTATATTTACCAGGGTCCTTATTGTAAATTAATATAACTTGAGGGGGTTTTGTGAAAAATAGTTTTGATATATTTTCAAAATAAATCTTAAGTATTTATTTATCGTCTTTAGAGTTTTCATAGTTGTAATTTTTATAAAATGAGATATTCTAGTGGATATAAACCTAAATTGAATAGTATGTGGTATTTTCATGTAATTTGATTTGTATTGATTCTTGATGGTATTTTTATGAACTTTTGTGATTCTTTTCTTTTGATTAGAAAACATGGAATATATTATATATTTAAAATAGATATTTTGATAATATTGATATATATATAATTATTAAAAAACTAGAATTTATTTATTAATAGAAATCACGTTTTCTTAGAAATTGTAATAAAAATTCTATCGAGATCGTATGCTCCGTGAGGAGGTATGCAGCTCGCTCTACTAGTCATGAGGATGTGCGTTAACCCGCACCATCCTAATCGGGTTCCCTGAAATGGGTTGTAGAGGCTTATTTGCAAGGAATTAATTAAAACAATTTTAAAAATACGGGTTTTGATAATTTAAGGTATTTTAATGTAAATTGTATTTTGTCCCACAAAAAAATTGTTACAAAAGCTATCATGCTATGTCAAGATAAGTGTTGTGATGAGGTAGGTCATTACATCGTGAGTTTTCAAAAGGTAATATGAGCAAAACGATAAAATAATATCGTATGTAAACTTGATGGTATGTTACCGAAAAAGTGAAATAGAATTTGTTTACATTAAATTTTGAATTGAAACTTGGTCAAATTGTTGTTTTATGGTTGCTAAATAATATATGAATAGATGGTTAATTTGTTGTTTAAGAAAAGTGAGCTTTTAAAGAAATGAGAATCGGAAGTCGGAATAACTCCGCTTCCAACGAGTTTTAAGAAGAGAGGTCTTTTCATTAGCAAGAGAGGAGGGGAGAGGGGACTTATAGGTTTGGAGAAGAAAGGAAAGGTAGAGGGAACTTTTGGAAGCGTCGGGGAGTCGTGTCGTCACTGGATTTGTCCTGAAATGTCGCCGGAACTTTGACCTTGGCTAACTCCACTTGTACAACTTTTGGACTTAGGAATTTTAGACAGTTTTGACAATGGGTTTCTGAATGAAGGGGGCTAATGTGTAGGGGGTATTTATAGGATAGAATTAGGGTTTTGTGAGTGAAGAGAGAATTAAAAATGCATTAAAATTAGAATTAAAGAGTGAAATTATACTCTCTGGATAATTGCAGAATAATCAAACATAATGGGAGTTAAGGGGGAAGGACAAGAGACTAGGGCACAAAAATTGGAAGCATTAGGGACGGGGGGCCCGGCGGCTCCGGCCCAGAGGTGAATCTCTCCGGCCAAGGAGTGGGGTCGAGATGTGGGATTGATGCCACGTGTTGGTGTCGTTTCATATATCTCAGTGCATATGTTTGATTAATCTGACTTTCATTTTTACGTGTTTTGCTCGTGTAAACTTTTGGGCTTCCAAAAAGTTTAAAAGAAAAATCAGCAAAAATATTATGTGGCTGAGGGGATTCAAACACAGGGCTACGTCACAGCAGTGCAAGGATTTACCAATGAGCTACAAGTGTTTTCTTATTGTTCAAAAGCAAATTAAATACTTATAGAATACACAGGATTGAAAATACTCCATTTGTACATTAACTTTTAAACAAATTTTCTGTACATTAAAACAGAGTCGTTACAAGAATGTTTATAGAGCTTGAAGCGGAGGTCCGGCGGAAGAATGGCGATCTTGCTGGCTTATTGAACAGCCCCCAGCTTATAAATTTTTTGTTGATGTATATTTTCTTCTCTTTTTTTGTATCTTGTACTCATTTTGATTTATGAATAAAAAAAATTTCATTTCATACTTGTGCCTCTCCATCTTTTGATGTCTTGATCCGACGTAAAGTAGTTTATGTACTCATTTCGGAGTTCGGAGTTTATTCACTCATTTTGGAGTTTGGAGTTTATGTACTCATTTCAGAGTTTATAGTTTATTCACACATTTCGGAGTCCCTAGTTTATGTAGTCATTTCGGAGTTCGTAGTTTATTCACTCATTTCGGAGTCTCTGGTTTATGTACATATTTCGGAGTTTGTTTAGTTTACCTCGCTTAGGTTTACGGGAAAACTTATCCTAACGTTGTATATAGATAACCTCCATTCTTTACGACAAAGGCCCGTTAGGTTTTGCGGTACTAGGGTTTTGGTCCGTGGTACTGTCACGTTGGCTGATGTATTCCACGATATGCGGTCTTTAAGCCGTTGTTTGAGTAGCCCCATGACTGCCATATCTCTGATCCCTTCAGGAGCTGGACAAGACGTCTTCAAGTAATCTCCTTAGATTATATTACCGTCGGAAGAGCAAACGTTAGGAATTTGCCATGTCGCTTTTTACTTGAGGTTAGGCTCAATTTGGAGCCCTGATGTGTCATAACCACTCCGTACTGGTGTGGGATGATCTCCGATAGTCTTTTAGGCTTTATATGAGTTTCCTTTAAGACCCGAAGCTGGGAATATATCGTTGCTTCATTTTTTGTTTTGATAATGTCGCGCTGATTCTTTGCTGAAGGAAGATAGATATCTGTAAGACTTCTAAGCTGTATATATCGCAGTTGAAATCCGGAGCTAGGAATATGCCATTGCTCCAATTTCGTTTGATAATTACATCCGCATCCTGCTGAAATGAGGGGGAATGTCGAGATAGTCTCTAGATTGTATATGAACCGTCAAGGCTTGGAGCTAGGATTTTGCCGTGACTCCACTTTTACTTTGACCCTTGGGTCTTTGTTGATATCATGTCTGCATCCTGTCGGAATGAGAAGGAACGTTGGGGTAGTATTTAGGTTGTGTATTGACAGTCAAGACATGGAGCTAGGGTTTTGCCATGACTCCACTTTTGATTTGACCCTTGGGTCTTTGTTGATGTCGTGTCTGCATCCTTTTGGAATGAGAAGGTACGTCGTGGTAGTTTTTAGGTTGTGTATGGACCGTCAAGACTTGGAGCTAGGGTTTTGCCATGACTCCACCTTTGATTTGACCCTTGGGTCTTTGTTGATGTCGTTTCTGCATCCTGTCGGAATGAGAAGGTACGTCGGAGTGATCTCTAGGCTGTAAATGTTGTCATCTAGGTCAGGCTCCCTTTGACGGAGCCAGGTAGGAAAATATGGTTCCCTTTTTCATTTGTGTCCATGGATTGTATACAGGGGTAAGTGTAGACTCACCTGCAGGGCAAAGAAATTTTCCTATTATTTTATTTTATTTTTGATTTCCGCGATGCTTTATCTTTTCAACTTTTCTTATCGCGAAAGTCATGATTGCCCAATCATTTCGGCTTTTTTATGCACGGTGCCCAATCATTTCGGCTGTTTTTTATATTTTTACTCGCTGCTTTTTATTACGAGCTGCCCAAACATTTCGGCTGTTTTTCATATGCATATTTTTTTGCTCGCTAATTTTTATTGTGAGTTGCCCCATCATTTCGGCTATTTCATATGCATTTTTTGCTCGCTGATGTTTTTATTGCGAGTTTGGAATCTGATCCCAACCTTGGCATCAGCATCGCTACGACTGAAATATTTCCAGGAGCGAATCATCATTTACGGTGAAAGAACTTGAAGTTTGATGCCTGTTTAGGCATCAGTATCGCTACAACTAGAATGTTGCCAGGAGCGAATCATCATTTGCCTTGAGAGGACTTGAAGTTTAATGCCTTTTTAGGCATCAGCATCACTGCGACTGGAATATTGCTAGGAGCGACTCATCGTTTTCCTTCTTTGATTTGAACAAAGATGGCTTAGCAAATAGGGTTAGGATCCTGTCGACTAAGGATTTTTGACTTTATGAACCGTAAGGGTCTCATAAAGTTATTTCTCCCTATGAGTCATGAGGATCTCGTAGGCATATTTTCCCCTTAGGAATCATGAGGATTCCTAAGTGTGTGTTCTCTTATAAGTCGTAAGGATCTTATAAGAGTATTTTCTCTTTATAAGTCGAGAAGACTTACAAGTGTCGTTCACCATATGAAGACATTTCCCATCATTGGTGGAACTTGGTCGGGAAATCATTTATTTGTGCCCGTGGATTGTATACAAGGGCCAATATTGGACCGCCTGTAGGGCAACTTAGGGGATACGACGACTTAAGAACGGGTTTGGATCCCTGTAACTGAAGGCTTTTGAATCCTATGAACCGTGAGGGTCTCATAGGGGGAGTTCTCCTTACGAGTCAAGAGGATCTCGTAAGTGTAAAAAAAATTTACGAGATTGTTCCCTTCCGAGTTTTCACAAGCTCGCCGGTAATCCTGCTGTTTTTACTCATGGTGCCTTCCGGGTTTTCATCCGTGCACATTTTTCTTGTGGACATATCTTTATATACGAGATTGCGCCCTTTCGGGTTTCCACAAGCTCGCCGGTAATCCTGCTGTTTTTACTCACGGCGCCCTTTCGGGTTTTCATCCGTGCCCATTTTGCTTGTGGACATACTATTTTTTTTAACGGCCCATATGTTTGCCAGTAGGAATTTGGGGGTGACTTCATCGCTGGAGTAGCTGTGCAGTCAGTGGGACTGGAGTTGCAGTCTTCTCCGTTGGGGCTTCGATTGCAATATAGATCTCAAGGGAGCATATCACCGTTTTGGAGGCGGTGTGCTAGTTTAAGGACATCTTGGTCCGTTATCACCATTTTTTAGACGAAGTTTTAGTTTAAGAACATCTCGGTCCGATGTTTCCATATTTGAAGGAAGGTTCTAGTTTAAGGACATCTCGGTCCATCATTCCCCTTTTGGGGATGAGTATTAGTTTAGGCACGTCTCGGTCCATTGTCACCATGTTTGAGACGAAGCTTTCTCGAACACTACTTTTAGAGTTTTGACTCAGGAAGATAGCGAGTGAACACAAGCATCGTCATCTATCGTTGACCTTAGTTATGACTCATTAAGCATAGTATTTCATGAGGAATCGGCCGTTTATTGGCCGGAACGGTCTTTCGCCATGCATATCCATGAGCAGGTGTGCTCCACCTTGGTAGACTTTATCTATGATGTACGGGCCTTCATAATTCGTCTCGAATTTCCCCTATTTTGCACAATTGGGGATCATTGGTCTTTTGACGACTAGTACGAGCTCGCCTTGGCGGAATGATCTTGGCCTGGTCAGTCTTTCGTATGACCACGTCATCCTTGCCTTAGCCTCAAGGTTTTGATGTGCTATAAGGCGGGTTTCGTCGAGGGCATCGATCTCCTCAAGCCTAAGATGAGCATTTTCCTCATCTGTCAACTAGTATCGAACTGCTATTCATAGAGAGGGGAGCTCTATTTCCAGTAGGAGCACTGCTTCCGTATCGAACACCAATGCATACGGTGTTGTATTCGTAACCATTTTGAACGTTGTTCGGTATGCCCATAGAGCTTCGTGCAACCTTTCGTGCCAATCTTTTTTGCTTCTGGACACTGTTTTCTTTATAATCTTTGTCAAGGTCATGTTGAAGGTTTCAGCTAGACCGTTGGCCCGAGAATTATAGACTATAGAGTATCTCCAATCTATTTTATGCTGCTGTGTGAAGCGGCCGATTTTAGGGCTTCTGTAGGCTGGCCCATTATCTGAGATAATTCGTCGCAGAGTGTCGAAACGATAGATGACATGTGTCCTGAAGAAATGGAGGATATCTCCGTCTTCACTTCCCTTAGTGGTACTGCTTCTTCCCACTTGGAGAAGTGGTCAGTCGTTGCCAGTATGAACCCGTGTCCTTTAGATGATGCTGGTTCAATGGAGCCGATTATATCGGTTCCCCACATTTCGAAAGGCCAACTAGCTACTGTTGGGTGTAGCGGGTTTAGATGCTGGTGGATGAAGTCCCCATGAATTTGGCACGAGTGACACTGCTTCATATATTCGAGGTAGTCATGAATGATTGTGGGCCAATAATAACCCATTCTTTTGATCTTAAGCTTCATTTTTGACTCAGCTTAGTGAGGACCACAGAGTCCGTCGTGAGTTTCTTGGATGACTCTCTTCGCTTCTTTTGGTCCAAGGCATCTTAACCACAGACAATCAAACGATCTCTTATATAAAGTATCATTGACGAAGGTGAAGGACATAGCTCTTTTCATGAGCTGATGTCGAGACGACGCATTTTCGGGTGTTCAAGATTTGAAGTAGTCTATGAAGACTTCTGTCCAATCCTTAACCTTTTCTTCATCCTTTATTTGAAGGCCTATTTGTTTGGTCATTTCTTTTCCCTCGGATGGCTCCATTATGTCTCCCGAAGATATCTCTGTTGGCACGAGGATCCTGCGGCTTTGCACGATGATCTTTACATCATCGAGGTCTTCGTCGGCCAGTTTCTTAGCCAATTTGGCCAACACATCCGCCTTACTATTTTCTGCACTCGGTATACTCTCTAGGATGTAAGAGGGTATTTGTGTCAATAGTTATTATACTCTTTCTCCATACTTTATCAGCTCTGGCTTGAACGTCTGATAGTCGCCATTTACTTGGCTAATGATCAGCTGGGAATCTCCATATATGAGGAGGACTTTGATTCCCATGTCGACAGCGATCTCGAGACCTACTATCAAAGCTACATATTTAGCTTCGTTATTAGTCCTCGGCTCTGTTAAGGAGAGGGCATAACGCAATATCCCTCCTTATGGAGTCACAAAGATAAGGCCCACCCCGGCATTGATTATTGGGTGTTTTGCTTTCACCTCTTCATGGAAGATGCTCCATCGAAGTAGAGTTCCCATTGGGAATCATTTTCTTCCTTCTCTCCTTCGATTGTGTCGAACGCATGTTCATCCGGCAACTCGCAATTTAAGGGGGAGTCAGCTGGTATCGGATGCTCCGTAAGAAAATCAGCAATGACCTGGCCTTTTACTGCTTTAAGGGGTAGATACATTATCGAGAACTCCATTAGGAGGAGGGCCCATTTGGCAAGCCTTCCTGTTAGTATGGACCTTGATATCAGATATTTGAGAGGATCCACCTTTGATTTGAGCTGGACCTCATGTGCCAAGGCGTAATATCTGAGCTTCGTCATCGCGAAAATCAGTGCCAGGCAATACTTTTTGATGGGGGGGTAGTTTTTTTCTGCCCCCATGAGAACTTGACTCAAATAGTACAAAGACCTCTCCTTTCCCTGATCGTTTTCTTATGCCCATAGCGTGCCTAGAGAACCCTCAAGGGCCGTTGTATATAGGATAGGGGTCTTCCCTTAACCGGAGCGGTCAATACCAGCGGATTTTGCAGGTATTGCTTGATTTTGTCTAGTGCATTTTGGCACTTTTGATCCCAGACGAACGGGGTCCCCTTCTTCATCAAATGACTGCAAGGACGACATTTTCCGAAGAGCTTGGTTATGAACTGCCGGATATATGCGAGCTTTCCTTGAAGAGATCGCAACTGTTTGAAGGTCCTTGGCATGGGCATCTCCGTAATCGCCTTGATCTTTAAGGAATCGATTTCGATACCCCGGTGCCATATGATGAATCCTAGGAATTTGCCTGAGGAGACTCCAAACGCGCATTTTAGAGAATTCATCTTTAGATTATACTTCCGAAAACGTTGGAACACTATGTTTAGATGTTCCCAATGTTCCTCGTAAGACCTGCTTTTCACTACCAGGTCGTCGATATAGCATTCGACAATCTCATGGATGAGATCATCGAAGATCTTCGTCATGGCTCTCTGGTAGGTAGCGCCAGCATTCTTTAAACCGAAAGGCATCACCTTGTAGCAGAATATGCCCAGCGGAGTCCGGAAGGCGGTAAGTTTTTGGTCTTTAGGATGCATTTTTATTTGGTTGTATCCTGAAGATCCATTCATGAAGGAGAAAACCTCATGGGTAGACATGTTATCGATCATCAGCTCGGTAATAGGTACTGGAAAGTCATCCTTCGGACAAGTTTTGTTGAGGTTCTGAAAGTCCACGCAAATGCACACCGTCCCATTTTGCTTCATCACCGTAATGATATTAGCGATCCAGTTGGAATATTGAACTTCTTGGATAAAGCCGGAGTCGATTAGTTTCATGACCTCAGCATTTATACTCATCTCAAGTTCGAGCTGCATTCTTCTTGGTGCCTTTTTGAATGGCTTTATGTCCGGCGATATGGCCAGTTTATGTACTACTACCTTTGGATCTAGACCCGGCATTTCAGAATAGTTCCATGCGAAGCAATCTTTATATTACATGAGCATGTTCTTTAACGTGGCTACCTGTTTTTTAGATAGTAGCTCATTGACGAACGTTGGCCTCGGGTCGTTTTCCGTCCCTAAGTCAATTTTCCTTAGGTTGCCCGCCGTAGTGTGTATCCCGTCTTCCAACTTTTTGGTGCTGGTGGAAACTCTGAGATCACCTCATCCTCGTCTTCATTTATGAAGAACTTGATGGGGTCATCTATAGTCTCGTGCCCTCCCTCTTTTGAGAGTGTTACCACATGGCAGGTATGAGTTTGTTTCCGTTCTTGACATTGAGCTGGTCCTGTCCTCACGGCATAGGTCCTCTTTGGTACATGATTTTTCGGTGGGGTTACTGATTCTATTTTAGAGAAGTGTTTGTAGAAATAACCGCAATCAATAACGGTGTCGTGTGTAGCTAGACCGAGATGAGTACGGGTCGTTCTCAGGGATACGTTGAATCTTTTAATCTTACTTTAGGCGTATTGATTAGGAAAGGAGGAAGAATAATGAATAGTGAAGAATGGTTGTAGATTCTAGATCTACGTCAATCACGGATGTAGGATATAAATCTAGATTAACTACGGATGTAGGTTTTATATTAAAAGAGGGCTTGTATGGTTCGTTAAGATTTAGTAGTCATGGATGATTAATTAAAGATTACTCCTTTTATCCTTTAATAAATTTAAAACTAGATCGACAGTGATGCATGTAGATTAGGGTTTCTGGAGGGAAAAGGGTTCCCACTCTTAACCCCTATCTTGACATGGATCTCCGTTCATGTCTAGTATTTACCAACACAATTGTTAATCTAATCTCTAATCGTGATCATGAATATCAATGAATTGATAGCATGCCCGATTAGAATGTTAACTATTCTTTTGATAAAGTTTATAAACTTTATAGGACGTAAAAGGGATTAAAGATTTTTTTCATCCATTGATGTACCCTAATCCTACGAACCCTATCAAGCGGAGAATTACTCATGCATGATGGAGATAAAATAACGGATAGAGATCATGATGTAAATAAAGAAAATAAAATGCAATAAGAATAAAACAACTACCTTTGTTAATCAACTTGATCAATTACACTTTGTTCCTTTAGAAAGTGATTACAAAACCCTAGTTTGCTTCTCGATCTCTTCTTAAGGAGGTATATGAACAGCTGATGATCAACCTGGATTCTTGAGTCGTCTTGGACTTCGTGATCTCGTCAGTTTGATGATTTTTCCAAGAGGGGCTCTCGGTCCTTTAAATAGTCTCAAAGCCAGAAACCCTAATTTCCTAATATGGTAATTTGTTGTTACGATCCTACCCGGAAAATCCCACATCCTAACTCCCCGAATTGGCGGCGGAACCGCCGCAATATACATGTTTTGGCCGCAGAAGGGCGCACTTTGTTAGTATCAATTTATGAAATTTTCTGTGGTCTCTGGTGTTGACACGTGGAGATTGTTTTGATATATGGAATCTTCATATCTTCTCTAAGTCTCTGGCAGAATTGATTTCTTCGATTTACTTTAATATTTCGGCAATTTGATCTCGATAACTCGGATTTCCTTGATTCTAATTTCTGCACAATATCTCAACAAATAATGTTAGTAGAATTTGTTTTTATTGAGATATTATCCTAACCATTTGATATGATATTATAGTTTAAGAAAACTGGTTAAGGATATTTGATAAGGTAAGCATATTTAAATGGACTAAATATTATATAGATATTATATGCTTACTGTTCTCCGCCGAAAATGGGAGACGAGACCGCGTAGGTTTGTCTCGCCTGAATTTGGGGACAGATACTATTTGGTTTTATCCGTCCACCTCTCCGAAGATGCCAAGTTGATTTATGGCACCGTGTATCGGAGTTTTAGATGGATGCAGCCATTGTAGCAGACTTCGTCAGATTCCCCCTCATTTGAGAGGTTTTTGATTGTGGGGACGCTCTTCCCTGCAGGCGCAAGCCCCTGCAGTTAATTACGCTACCGCATCGTGGTAACAACTTTCTCCTTCTCCAGATGGTCATTTTGTGTTGTGTATGTTTACTTTATTTTTGGTTGCCCGTGGATTGTATACGGAGACTAATTTATGTTGTCGCCCGTAGGGCGTGGATTAGTCCAAATTTGTATTTTCTTAGATTTGGGTTTGGGTTGGGTTTAAGGATCATTAATCTCATTGAGATTAAGATAAACTTAAACGTTTGTTAAGGATACGTTAGTCTAATTTTAGACTAAGATCTACTCAACGGGGGTTCGAAATCATTTAGATCCGATGACAGGGCATTTGGGCTCTATCGTTTTAGTTTAGGGACGTTGCGGTCCATTTGGTGTAAGGACATCATAGTCTATGGATTTTAAGGACATCATAGTCCATGGAGTTTAAAGACGTCATAGTCTGTGGGGTTTAGTTTAGGAACGTTGCGGTCCATAAGTTTAAGGACATCATAGTCCATGGAGTGTCTGGTTGTCGGGACCTGTCACCTCTCTGAAGACATTGAAGAATTAAAACGACACATATCAGAGGACTGAAGAGATGTATCCTTAAACCAATGTTGGTTAGGGATTCTATAGTCAGGTTTGGACTAAGACCAATTAAAAATATTGGGAGCACATGGGCTCAGTTAATCGGAATTGGGGGATTTATGGCCTACTTGGGCTCAGCCCATTCAGTTAAAGTATTTGAACACTTATTTAGACTCAGTCCATTCATTTTTGAACAAAATGTTAACATTTGTTTAGGCTCAGGCCCTTTTTTGTTCAATAATGCAGAGCATTAATTTTGGGTTCTAACACCCCTTCTTCTTTTGTCTTTAATTGAGTGTTGAACACTCTTTGTAGCGCAGAGCGCTTTATGTACAGAGCCTTTATGTACAGAGCACTTGGCGTTGAGCGCCAGACTTGGAGCGCGGAGGCGTTTCTTATGAAATTGCGTACACGTGAGGAGCACATGGCGCGCGCGCCAGACCTGAAGCGCTAAGGCGTTTCTTATGAAATAGCGTACACGTGAGGAGCACGTGGCGCGCTTGGCGCTGAGTGCCAGACTTGGATCGCTAAAGCTCTTCTTATGAAATAGCACACACGTGAGGAGCACGTGGTGCGCTTGGCGCTGAGTGCCAGACTTGGAGTGTAGAGCGCTCTTTATTAAGTAGCGCCTACGTAAGGAGCATATGGCGCGCTTGGCGCTGAGCGCTAGCCAATGAGTGCAAAGCGCTCTTGATTAATTATGTGCTCTGAGATTAAGTTCTCGTTTATAAAATATTTTGTCTCGTAGATCTAAGAACTAAGTTCTTATTTTAATAGGAGATTCTATGATCTCTTCTGTTTTTGTGAAAGACTTTGTCTTTGTCTTATAGATCTGTGATCTAAAGAGAACTAAGTTCTTCTCCCTCCTTTTTTATGATGAGATACTCCAATCTCTCCTACTCTTATGAAAGACTTCTGTCTTTGTAGATCTATGATCTAGAAAAGAACTAAGTTCTTTTTTTATGAGATGCTTTGATCTCTCTGTTTTATTTACCTTGAAGAAATTCTTCTTTTCAGAGCTTGCTCTTCTCTTTTTCTTTTTGAAGTTTATGGGGGGGGGGGGTTCCTCTCTTTTTTTCGACTTGAAGTCTTGGGTCCTTTATATAAGGGAGGCTGATTTGTTGAATCAGTTAAGGAAATCTTTCCTCTGATTGATTTGGGGATGTTTCCCACCATTAGATTTTTGATCCAAGGGCTTCTATTTTACAGAAGGCAATTTTCTTGTTTTTAACAAGATTGGAAAAATATATTCCCATACAGAACTTATTCTGTATCTTGGTGATTTTTAATCACCATTGGATCTTTGATCCAACGGTGCTCTGGTTTCCAGAGCACAATCTTTCTTGTTTGGAAAGATTTAAGGAGTATTTCCTCAACAGAATTTTATTCTGGTAATTTGATGATTTTTAATCATTTTCGTTGGATTTTTGATCCAACGGTGGAGAACATTTAGTTCTAGCGCTTGGCGCTCTCGTGCCTTGCACGTGAGCGCTGCTTCAGAGTCTTTGACTCTTAGTGATGGCACACTTAGTGCTAGCGCTCTCGTTCTTTACACGTGAGCGCTAGCGCTGCATCAGAGTCTTTGACTCTTGGCGCTGGCGCACTTAGCGTTAGCGCTTTCGTGCTTTGCATGTGAGCGCTGCATTAGAGTCTCTGATTCTTGGCGCTGGAGCATTTAGCACTAGCGCTCTCGTGCTTTGCACTTGAGCACTGCATCAGAGTCTTTGACTCTTAGCGCTGGCGCTCTCGTGCTTTGCATGTGAGCGCTGCATTAGAGTCTCTTTCTTTTAGCACTGCGCACTCGTGCTTTGCACATGAGCGCTGCATCAGAGTCTTTGACTCTTAGTGCTGGCGCTCTTATTGCTGGCGCTCTTAGTGCTAGCGCTCTCATGCTTTGCATATGAGCGCTGCATTAGAGTCTCTGACTCTTGGCACTGGCGCATTTAGCGCGAGCGCTCTCGTGCTTTGTACGTGTGTGCTGTTTCAAAGTCTTGGGCTCTTAGCGCTGGCGCTCTTAGCGCTGGCGCTCTTATGAAGCACTGCTTCATTTCAAATTTTGAAATTTGAACAGAGCTTTGCTCTGATTGGGGGAAACACTTACATTTTCCTTCATAATGTTAATAATAATATATAAACATATGAAAATAGTATTTTTACAGATAAACCCTCATATGTGTCATATTTATAATAAATACCTTTTATTATATAAAAATAGTAAGGAAAATGTCATATCAATTGCACGATATTTTTGACTGAACAGATCTTCCCAAACTTAACTTTCGTCGTCCCGAGCAAACTAGTTATTCAAGAGAAGGAGAAAAAGAAAAAGAAAAATCTAAGTAGCACACTTCCGTAGGCAACACGATTACACTAAACACGTGTAACAAGCCGTTAAACCTCTAGGTGTCCCAGTAGGAAGAGTGTTGTCACCTGAGGGTTTTCAGCGGATTACACCCATAAAATCCTATAATAAAAGAAAGATGGTGAAAATTACATATAAAGATAAGAACTATAAGAGAAAGAACTTGAAAATAAGAGTATCCAACTACACCAGCTTTTCGGTTGTCATGAGCCCTATCTTAATGGTCATGAAAAAATGTTAGAAATCACATCATCTCTCAATAAAATATCGCCTTTAATCTTACTCCCTATCTTTCTTCCAAAAATTAATCATATACCCCTACGTGTGTGTAAAAGACATCCTTACACTTAGAAAATTCAATTCAAGCTATCATACTCTTGTCCATCTTCCAAAGTACTTTATAGTTGGTGAATATTTTCGATAAAATTGCTCACACATTCTTCATGCGACCGTTAATACTTCTTGAGGTACTAACCGACCGATTGCAAAATGTTCTTGCGCATTTAGGCGTAATTGCTCGTTTCGCAACACCTAAGGCTTAGCAGTGGCTCCCAAACTAGTTGGTCTAAGGCACTGGGTGATAAAGCACCCTCGCTATATTTTTTTTATGTTGCCTTAAGCAATTAAAAAACCAGTGTTCATTTTTTTTCTTCACCACTTATATATATATATATATATATATATATATATATATATATATATATATATATATATATATATTGTTTGGTCACGGCAGCGCCCCGACTGTCGAAACGCGGCCAAAATGCGGAACAAAAATTTCTGAAACCGGCGCTTCCATTACCGGAATCCCGGATCGACCTTAAACCCTAAAATAGCAAACTAGCTAAGAGTTAGAAAGGTTATACCGAGTTGATCCGTGTCCTTCGGTCTTCATTCCAAGCTCCTAATGACTCCTTGATGTGGTTTGGTTGCCGGTCTTCCTTTGTCTCCGATGATCCACCCGAGGGAAACGGCGCAAGCTCCAACCTCGTCGAACGAGGTAACCGACGCTCCAAAGTCGCTAGCGATGGAGAGTGGGGGTGTATGAATATGTCACTACAATTTTCTCTCTACCATGTGCTCATTAGAGCAACCATAGAAGATGAATAGAGGTGATGAAGCTTTGGCATGAGCAAAAGAAATTGGCTAAGTCTTTTCTTGTGTGAATGAGAGAGTGAGGGAGTATGCAAGTGTAATGAATAATAATCAAATTAGATGAATCCCACTCCAAAATAATGGCCGGCCCCTCCTCTCTTTTCCACCCAAAAAAAAATATCATTTCCTTTTAATCAAATAAAATATACACAACCATACCATACACTATGCTTGACTCATGCCCATGCCTTTGCCTTGTCACCCTCCACCTCATCATTAAACAAAATGAATTTTCATAAATGAAAAATCAAATAATGAGGTGGCAAAACTTCTAGAAGCTATTCCGTATAAAATACGGAATACTTCCCGGTACATGTATCGAAATACATATACGCGTATTCGTACAAAAATACGAATAGCCAAGAGAGAAAATGAATAGTGAACAATAATACTAGAATATGTATATACAAATACATATATAAATTATTAAATCAAAACCCGATTTAATAATCCGGCTTAATCCTAAGCCGCTAGTATTATCAACCGTCCGATTAAAGTCTGCGCAGCACTTGCACATATTTAATCGGACACCTGTATGTATCAACATACCTCATATACACCATATCGCCTGAACCTTGAAAACCCTCTGTTTGGGACTCTAAAGACTCGTCAATACGCTGGCAGTGGGTTTAACCACAAGCACGTCAGCGGCACTAGCTGTACGTAACGGCTACCCAGGTATTGAGCGAAAGGGAGGCCGACGAGCAAACTCATCCTGAACCCCTACTGAGCCTGTCAGTGACAATATCCGTACAGTCCGGTCTGTTCGTCTAAGAGTATCGCATATCGAGTCTAGGGGGGTGGATAAAGTCAGACCCCCAACAACGCGATATTTAGTGTCGGTATGAAACCCATCACCACCTGAGAAACTATCGATCCTGGATCGATAATTCTCGTCCACCGTGGCCACGGATTTATGGTGATGGCCTTCCGTACACAACGCGACATCAACCCCCAATACCGGGAGAGACGAATCCCCGACGATCCGATCACTGCCTCCATGTGGCTCGGGACTGTACCCAACTAAAACCTGTTTGCACGACTCCCTTGAGCCGTGGTAGGGTAGTAATCAAATCACAGTGAGAACTCACACGAGAAAAATGACGATCTCAGGTCGACAGACTAACCTGTACATATGTCACCTAGGAACTGCTATCTGACAATAAGTATAATACCAACTAGCAGGTTCCTGGGGAGTCCGTCCAGTGTACTCATAACCTAATGAGCACCTGTATACTATCTTAGGTGAACAAACTAACACCAATGGCTTGTGAGACCTGGCCACCGCCCCTCGTCGGGGTCTCGATCAGTATACACTAGTCTACACTAGAGTATCGATGCCCGGTCTCGATACTCCTATGACTAGGGACATTTAAGGATGTGCTTATAGACCCCAGCTCTCACATATATGGTCGCCATCATAATGCTGGCAGTCAAGCAAGAATCCTATGGGCTTTATCAACATGATGATAAAGACGAACTAGATAGCATACTATCATCTTGAGTAAGACCGTTTTATCCGTATATGTCCTCACTCAATCATCATAATCA
Organism: Agapanthus africanus; assembly: GCA_030015575.1. Lineage (NCBI taxonomy): Eukaryota > Viridiplantae > Streptophyta > Magnoliopsida > Asparagales > Amaryllidaceae > Agapanthus > Agapanthus africanus. Next base: position 123,168,639 of record CM057344.1, read on the forward strand.
CAAGTCCGCGACTATGATAATTTCCTGAGGGCACTATAGCCAACAATCTCCCACTTGCACTTAAGGACAATTATTGCGATGTCGCATACTCACAGCCCGTGTGATACCGAACACCCAACTTCTCTACTAATCAGTTTCGCAAAGCTCGTTTGCGAAAATGATTGCGTTCGAGAAATAGCCTCAGTGAGTGGATCCGCTCCAATGTTTCTTTCTGTATCTCTCTTAATCTCAACTTCGTAGAGAAAACTATCTCCCGAAATGAGCAATACTTGTCTTAGAATTTGTCTGGATATCTGATGGGACCCAGTTCACAAATGAACTCCAAATCCAGCAAACTACTTAGACTATATCGTCCACTGAATTTAATCAGTATCCTGCGCCTTGCCTTTCCTCAGTATCCGCTTGGACCACCCGTCCAACATACTGTACCTCAAAAGAGGGAAAACTATAATTCTGACAGTCACTCTGTCATCCAGGTCACCTTGGAAGCCTGAAATGATAATTGTCTCCTGAAGGAGACTGCTGTTACCATATCCCCAGAACATCCATTTATGTTCATAAACTGCTCCCCAATGTTTCTCCACGATTGGATTAATATATCTGCTTATTGTAGCTAGTTGAAAACCAATATCTGGTGTGATACTTAACATTTCATGATTAACTCAATTGCCTAAGCAAGTGATATGCTAATCATGTAGAGCCATCTCCCCTTTAGTCTGTAAGACACCTTTAGAGAAGGTGACTCCATCACCTGCAGGTACACCACCATGCCAGGAGTCGTCTATTTAATGTCAAAATACCCAGATTAGGATACTTCCCAAATCTAGATTTAAAACCATAAATCTAGTGATCAGAAAACCTGATATTATATCTATATCCTATGTGGAGAAATAATTTTGTGACAACCACAGTATAACCGATCGTAGTATAGGAATATCTCTTCCTATTAAGTGCATGTCATCTCGAATCCTCGGACATCACACCCTACTACATTCTTACCAGATCCATCTCCTATTCTGATGAAGTCAAAACCTATAACTGTCATATCAAAAATTGATGATCTATTTTCGCTATACCTGCTTTAGTCTATAAATAGACATAAGCTACTTGCCTTCTATGCTTCCGCTGCTCCCACCGACTGCAACAACCTCTGGCGGAGTCATATATACGTGCACTTCTAAAACTAGTTTAGAATGACGCTATATTCATCCTCCTGCCGGGTCTTCTAGTCTAGAACAACAGCAATGGCAAGTCTGGGTAAACAAGAACCTCACTGTCACCGTCTCTGAGAAGACCGAAGTACCTCTCGGGTGACTGAGGTTACCCACCAAATCTATGGAGTGGCTAATGGAACATCAAATCCAATTGAATCCTTAGGTTCTATTAAATTTCCAGTAATCGTTTGTGGTTCTGGAATAACTTCCAGTTCTACCATACTCCCACTTCTGTTTTCTGAAAAGATCCATTTTACTAAAACTGTGGCGAGTCAAGAACAATATAAATATTGATCTTACTGATGGTATAAAATTATCCCTCGTCAAAGCCCAGGATAACCCATGAACAGCCATTACTAAAACGTGCCTCGAGTTTATCCGGATTCTGGTTTTAAGCATCAGCCGGACAACTCCCTATACCTTAACATCGTCAAGATATAAATTGATTCTATATATATCTGATATAGAAACAAAAGCACTAATTTAATTGGAACCAGATTCAAAATCATGCAGCTGTCTCCAGTGCATATCAACCAAATGGAAAAAGGACAATCATCATTACTCATCTAGGAGTGCATCCATATATGAGTAACCCGAAAGAGAAGCAAGTTCTCAAAACCATTACTATCAACGGAATACCAAACAAAAGTATTGACATCTTCGACTTCATCGAAGAATCCTGATACTTACAACAAATGGTTCTCTACTTTATTCTTATACCTATAACTTCTGAATATCTAAACCTTGCATTTCAACGAAATACATGTCCAGAACTGGAGAAGTCATAAGTATACAGAATATAGTATGAGTACCAACCCCTTTGTCCTAATGGACACTGGAAAACATACAATACTTTGTATAAGTCCACTGAGTTCAATAACTCAAACCCTGCGCGTCGTAGGTTGAAAAAACTGTACTATGGTTAAGAAGAATTACACCGCTGTTGAATGCACTTTACCTAATCACCAACTGGTATAGGTAAATGTCATAGACACAATATCAAAAATTTATACCTCACTTTATAAAATAAATGTACAGATATATCAGTTTGAAATTGGTGCATAACAACGGATATTCAAAACCAAATATTTGCCATCCGGCAAAAAACCAGATGATTTCCTCAAATATCACCAATTACAACGAATTCCGTTATAATGAGGATCTAATCACCCAATTCCCAATATCTTACTCCCACTCACCATCCGTAATAACATACAGATATGAGAAACTGATCTGGTAAATACATACCCTGAAGTTAGATTCCAACTGGGAAAACAGTTATCAATTAACATCGCACAGTGAAATTGAAACATGAAAAGGTTTTGAAGGGGTTTACTGGTATTCCTAATAACTCCTCTTCCACTATCCTGATTCACGACAGTAACCATATACTTACCTGCCCTCACTCCAATCCCTTTATTATGTCTTTACTTATTATCTTCTGTACACCTTCTTTAGGCTAACTGGTTTTCTTCTTTCCCTACCCTTCGGCACCAGCCTAAGCTTTGGAAGAAGACTATCCAATTAGCGTAATAGGTGTACTCTCCTAATCCTAGGAGCCCTCGCAACCTGAGAGAAGGTAATGGGAAAAAACATCTGAATAATCCTATCCAATCTCTCCAGAACCAGAATCCATCCTCAAAAAAGTTCCTTCGAGTTCGTATATAACCATACGATGGATTTATCCAATGGAAGTGGATATCCGTAGTAATACGGAGTGTCCTAGAGAAAAGCAAAGTGGATGTAGGAGTGGCTGAGGTATACCTGGTTTTTGTCGTGAAAGTTGGTGGTCGCATTTTTCTTTACCATTATTCTAATCTCTTTATATGTCTTTACTTATTACCTTCTGTACACCACACTTAAGCTTAATTGGTTTTCTTCCTTCCCTACCGTTTGGCACATGCCTATGGTTTGGAAGAAGACTATCCAATAAGCTCAACAGGTGTACGCTCTCCTAATCCTAGGAGCCCTCACAACCTGAGAGAAGGTAAAGGGAAAAGACAACCGAATAATCCTATTCAATCTCTCCAGAACCGGAATCCATCCTCGAAAAAGTTCCTTCGAGTTCGTATATAACCATACGATGGATTTATCCAATGGAAGTGGATGTTCGTAATAATACGGGGTGTTCTGGAGAAAAGCAAAGGTGATATAGAAGTGGCAATGATGTATGCGACACCGTGACATTCCAAAAGCCAAAGTGTTTTAAGAAGGTTCGGTCAATTTGGTTTCATGAGTTTTAGTCAAAGGTCGGGTCATAGTCGCAGCAAGAGAGAAAGAGAGAAGAAACACTCAGCGTGCACTCTAACCTAGATCAGAATGGTTAATCATTTTACCTAATCTGGATGGCTCCCACTGTTTCCTCGAATTCTCCTCCAAACCCAAAAGGAGAATTAGTCGGAATTACCCGAGGAGTAGTCCTACTCATCAGTGGGAATCGGGATCCAACTATCATCGCATGATAACTTGATGGAAGCCACTCAAGTCACCACACTCCAGAAGGTATGCGCAAGCCTGGCAAGTTTCCTGTATGTTTGAAACTCCCGATATAATTTTTACCCCAAGCAGCTTATGACCTTGACGGATGCCAACATATCATAAGTTGCAAGTCAAGTTCTACCCGTCATTGTCCTGATTAATTTAGACCCACCCGTACTCGTCCTTGACGGATGCCAACAAGGCTGCACGACTGTCCTAGATTAATGCATATCCATGCTACAGAGAAGTAACACATAGCTACCGCACACTATGCCTTGACGAAAGCCAACAAACATAGCATGAATACTAGGCGCTACTTTTATGAAATGACGGAGGGCTACGGCTGGATTTTGGCGAAAAACCTTTAACGTAATGAACTTGATATCGTTAAAGGAATCCAAGTGGGTTTTTAAATATATAGTGGCGAAAACTTTTGCTAAAGAGGTCACTCCCGGTAAAGGGATCTTGGCTCTTTCCCCGTCAAATGGGGTGCAGGATATCCCAAACTGAATACCACGATGCAAAGCAAAAAGTAATCGACTATAGTAAAGTTATTGTGTTGACGCAAACTTCTGCCCAAGGGGTCACTCTCGATGAAGGGATCTCGGCCCTTGCCTCGTCGAATGAGGTGCTGGATATTCATAACCGAATACCACTGTGCAAAGCAAAAGTGTACGTCTGTAATGTCAGTTTTTAAAAATTTAGTTCCAACAACATCATATATAGGTTTGTTTTATCCTTGCATTGATAAGAATCGATGCAGTCCCATCAATTAATCACACTAGAAAAGAACGAAAATAAAATGTACGTATATGCTATCCGCATTCGCCACTGGGTCCCGTCATCACCGTTAGGTTACTTAACTAATGACATAGCGGGGACTGGACTAGCGCGGGTGCAAAACATATACAACATCTACTAGTATATATAAATATATGTATATAACATTCGTCCCAGGTATGATATAAAGCAACATCACAGAAGCAACATAGAATGGAGGATAATCTGGAGCCCCGGGTTTCACTTGAGCCGCAAGTGAGACCCGACGTTCCCTGTCGTGTGGATAGCATGTGCAATGAAACCTATACCCCCTACGAGTGCGGCGAATAGCCCGCCAATTCTAGAGTGAGGTCCCCTCTGTCCCAACGCCATGAGATGCAGACCCGTTGCCCTCTAGAATCCGGCTATTCATGCACCCCACCGCGGGGTAATCCTAGTACAGAAAATAAAATAATATACAAGGGTGACATCGACCTCAGCCCGGTCGTGCCCCAAAAGAATAATATACAAATAGGCAGTGACGGCAGTCCACATGTCGGACGCTCGCCCCGCAATATCAAATGTACAAATGAAATAAAACTGTGCTAACATTGCACCATTGCTATCTACCACGACGATCCAACCAACATCATAGCACAACACAGAACATCAACGTGAATGTCACGTTCGCAAACCCGTCTAAAAGACATATAGCGATTAGACGAGTTTACCGATCAAGTGACATTCACGGTCGCAGATATAAATGTATGTACTGTTAAACGCCACTTAAATTATCGATCAACTAAAATTCCCAAATTGGCCCCAAAAGCAGATCCAGCAGTCAAACAGAAATCTGGGCCAAAAACATATATTTCAAAAATCACAATTCCATCCAACTGAGCTACAGAAAAAAATTTAACGCCCGTTGCCACTAAGTGGCCGCCGAACCGCCGCCAATAGGGCCTAAGTGCGGCGGTTCCGCGGCGCTTTAGATGATTCATGGGCCCAAATTTTTTGTGTATTCCTAAAAAAGCCTGCACGGATTTTCAAGCCTCTGAAAAATATTTTTAGACCACATTTGAAAATCGACAGAAACATGAAAATTGAAATCGTGATTTCGGTAACTTTGGTCGATCGATCTTTTAAGCACGTCTAAACAAGCTAGTAGGGGGTTTAAATGGTGGCTCTGATACCATGTTAGGTCACGGCAGCGCCCCGGCCGTTGAAACGCGGCCAAAATGCGGAACAAAAATTTCTGAAACCGGCGCTACCGCTACCTGAATCCGGGATCGACCTTAAACCCTAAACTAGCAAACTAACTAAGAGTTAGAAAGGTTATACCGAGTTGATCCATGTCCTTCGGTCTTCATTCCAAGCTCCTAACAGCTCCTTGATGTGGTTTGGTTGCCGGTCTTCCTTTGTCTCCGATGATCCACCCGAGGGAAACGGCGCAAGCTCCAACCTCGTCGAACGAGGTAACCGACGCTCCAAAGTCGCTAGCGATGGAGCATGGGGGTGTATGAATATGTCACTACAATTTTCTCTCTACCATGTGCTCATTGGAGTAACCATAGAAGATGAATAGAGGTGATGAAGCTTTGGCATGAGCAAAAGAAATTGGCTAAGTCTTTTCTGGTGTGAATGAGAGAGTGAGGGAGTATGCAAGTGTAATGAATAATAATCAAATGAGATGAATCCCACTCCAAAATAATGGCCGGCCCCTCCTCTCTTTTCCACCCAAAAAAATATCATTTCCTTTTAATCAAATAAAATATACACAACCATACCATGCACTATGCTTGACTCATGCCCATGCCTTTGCCTTGTTACCCTCCACCTCATCATTAAACAAAATGAATTTTCATAAATGAAAAATCAAATAATGGGGTGGCAAAACTTCTAGAAGCTATTCTGTATAAAATACGGAATACTTCTCGGTACATGTATCGAAATACATATACGCGTATTCGTACAAAAATATGAATAACCAAGAGAGAAAATGAATAGTGAACAATAATACTAGAATGCGTATATACAAATACATATATAAATTATTAAATCAAAACCCGATTTAATAATCCGGCTTAATTCTAAGCCGCTAATATTATCAACCGTCCGATTAAAGTCTGCGCGGCACTTGCACATATTTAATCGGACACCTGTATGTATCAACATACCTCATATACACCATATCGCCTGAACCGTGAAAACCCTATGTGTGGGACTCTAAAGACTCGTCAATACGCTGGCAGTGGGTTTAACCACAAGCACGTCGGCGGCACTAGCTGTACGTAACGGCTACCCAGGTATTGAGCGAAAGGGAGGCCGACGAGCAAACTCATCCTGAACCCCTACTGAGCCTGTCAGTGACAATATCCGTACAGTCCGGTCTGCTCGTCCAAGAGTATCGCATATCGAGTCTAGGGAGGTGGATAAAGTCAGACCCCCAACAACGCAATATTTTGTGTCGGTATGAAACCCATCACCACCTGAGAAACTATCGATCCTGGATCGATAATTCTCTTCCACCGTGGCCACGGATTTATGGTGATGGCCATCCGTACACAACACGACATCAACCACCAATACCGGGAGAGACGAATCCCCGACGATCCGATCACTGCCTCCATGTGGCTCGGGACTGTACCCAACTAAAACCTATTTGCACGACTCCTTTGAGCCGTGGTAGGGTAGTAATCAAAGCACAGTAGGAACTCACACGAGATAAATGACGATCTCAGGTCGACAGACTAACCTGTACACATGTCACCTAGGAACTGCTATCTGACAATAGGTATAATACCAACTAGCAGGTTCCCGGCGAGTCCGTCCAGTGTACTCATAACCTAATGAGCACCTTAATACTATCTTAGGTGAACAAATTAACACCAATGGCTTGTAAGACCTGGCCACTGCCCCTCGTCGGGGTCTCGATCAGTATACACTAGTCTACACTGGAGTATCGATGCCCGGTCTCGATACTCCTACGACTAGGGACATTTAAGGATGTGCTTATAGACCCCAGTTCCCACATATATGATCGCTATCATAATACTGGCAGTCAAGCAAGAATCCTATGGGCTTTATCAACATGATGATAAAGACGAACCAGATAGCATACTATCAACTTGAGTAAGACCGTTTTATCGGTATAGGTCCTCACTCAATCATCATAATCATAAGTCCGCGACTATGATAATTGCCTTGAGGGCACTATAGCCAACATATATATCTATACATATATATACATATATACACACACACACACACATATATATATATATATATATATATATATATATATATATATATATATATTCCTTTATACTAAGTCTGTTAGACAAGAGCATTTCAAGGTATCCTCTACTATCCCATGTTTCAAGATATGTGTAGGTACGTATAATAGGGTATCAACGTTCAAATGTTTGGCCTCAAGAATAGGGACTATTTTTCATACTTATTTTTATTCTCAGATTAGTGACTTCCTTTATCTTACTAACCCTTGGGACAACGGCTCATAACTACTTATTACTAGTTTCGCTTAAGAAAACATCTAACTTTCTTGCTTTTTTTAAACTATTCCTATCTTTCATATGTAATTCTTCACTTTCTAATATTTTGTTATCAAAAATTTTTTTGTATAGTACCTAGTGCCAAAATATAGTTCAGTTAATAAAAACCTCCTCCCAAACATGTTTTCAGCAGTGTCCTCACTGATATTGTTCTTTGAATGCATAGACCTGTAAACTTGGGGAGAGAAAATGATAGGGGTAAAATAATAGTTAAATGAAAACTACCCCCAAACTTATGCTTTGGCTCGCACGGATATTCAATTAAATCCTATTTCACTCACCTCCATTCTTAAGATGAGACAATGTTACCGAGACATGGAGGTGAGGCGGAGGAGTTTTAGTTATGATAGAACGGCTCCTGTAAAAACAGGAGCTCTTCCTCTGGGTCAGCAGAAAAATACAATTTTAACCTATGCCCATTTACTTTGAAAATTGAACCGTTTTTAATATTTTCAACTTCTACTACCCTGTGCGGGTATACATACCGCACCACAAAAGGTCCTTTCCAACGAGATTTTAGTTTACCCGGATGAAAATGGAGACGGGAATCATAAAGAAGGACTTGTTGTCCTGGTGTGAAGATTTTTCTATAAAGGTTTTTATCGTGGAACACTTTAGTCCGGTTCTTTACTATAACCGCATTATCGTAAGCTTCATTGCGGAGTTCGCTTAGCTCATTTAATTGCAGCTTCCAATAGCTGCAGGCTTGATCAAAATCGAAGTTAAGCTCTTTAATAACCCACATTGCTTTATGCTCGATCGCGACAGGAAGGTGGCAAGCCTTTCCAAACACGAGGCGGTATGGAGACATACCAAGATCGGTTTTATAAGCGGTACAAAATTCCCAAAGAGCATTCGTCAATTTGGTTGACCAATCTTTACGTTTTTAGAATACATAATCTCCAAAATTTGTTTTATCTGCCTATTGGAAATCTCAGCTTGCCCGCTTGTTTGGGGATGATAGGGCGTAGAAAGTTTGTGGTTGATTGAATATTTCCGCATCATAGCCTCGAAAGCCCGATTATAGAAATGCGTCCCGTTGTCACTAATTATAGCGCGAGGGTGTCCGAATCATGAAAAAATATTTTCTTTAAGAAACTTAATAATAACCTTGTTATCATTAGTGCGACACGGTATTGCTTCCACCCATTTCGAGACGTAATCAACCGCTAACAAGATATATAAGTTCCCAAACGAATTGGGAAAAGGGACCATAAAATCAATACTCCAAACATCAAATATTTCTACAACCAAGATAGGTTGGAGCGGCATCTCATTTCTTTGCGAAATCCGACCCGTGTGTTGACACCGATGACAAGTTTTGCAATGATCATATGCATCCTTAAATAATGTTGGCCAATAAAAGTCACATTGCAAAACTTTCTCCGCCGTTTTACGTGGACCAAAGTGACCGCCACATGCTTAATCATGACAAAAAGACAATACACTCTTGAATTCTTCATTAGGGACGCATCTGCGAATGATTTGGTCGGAACAATACTTAAACAAATAAGGTTCATCCCAGTAAAAGTGTTTTACTTGGGATAGAAATCCAAGTTTGTCTTGTTTCGACCAATCGCTAGGAATAGGTCTTATTGCAAGATAATTCACAATATCCACGAACCAGGGTTCACAGGATATAGTCAAGAGCTGTTCATCAGGAAAGGAATCATTTATTGGCAAGGTCGTTGTAAGTGAAGAAGAGATGCGTGAAAGATAGTCGGCTACTACGTTTTCACATCCACTCTTGTCTTGTATGACAAGATCAAATTCTTGTAACAACAGGATCCAACGTATTAACCTGGCCTTAGCATTCTTCTTCGATAAAAGATGTTTTAGGGCGGAGCGATCGGTGTAAACCACTATCGGTGAGCCAATCAAATAAGGCCTGAATTTTTCTAATGCAAATACAACTGCCAAGAGTTCTTTCTCGGTCATTGTATAATTAATTTGAGCATTATTCAAGGTCTTACTGGCATAATAAATTACATGTGGTATCTTATCAATGTGCTGCCCTAAGACTGCACCAATAGCAAAATCCGATGCATCACAAATAAGCTCGAACGGGTAGTTCCAATCAGGAGATGACAGAACGGGGGTTGTAGTAAGGGAGCTTTTAAGTAATTCAAAAGCAATCATGCAGTCCGAATCGAAGTGAAATGTTGTATCCTTTGCCAAGAGAAGAATTAAAGGTCTAGCAATTTTTCTAAAGTCCTTAATGAATCTCCTATAAAATCCTGCATGACGAAGAAAGGATTGTATATCTTTGACGCATTTGGGATGAGGAAGGTTAAGGATGACATCTATTTTAGCTTTGTCTACCTCAATGCCTTTTTGTTAAATGATGTCCAAGCACAATACCTTCTTGGACCATAAAATGGCATTTTTTCCCAATTCAAAGTTAAGTTCTTGTCCTTACAGCGAGTAAGAACCGCGTCAAGATAACGAAGGCAATCCTCAAAGGAGTCCCCAAATATAGAGAAATCGTCCATAAATATCTCCAGAAAATTCTCGACCATGTCTGAAAATATCCCCATCATACACCGCTGAAATGTAGCGGGAGCATTGCATAACCCAAAGGGCATGCGTCTATATGCAAAAGTACCGAAAAGACAAGTAAATGTTATTTTATCTTGATTCTTTTCGGCGATAGGGACCTGGTTATAGCCAGAGTATCCGTCCAAGAAACAATAGTATTCGTGTCCAGCTAATCGCTCCAACATCTGGTCAATGAAAGGTAGAGAGAAATGATCTTTCCTCGTTGCGGCATTGAGTTTCCTATAATCAATACATACGCGCCACCCCGTTTGGGTGCGTGTTTGGATTAACTCATTCATTGGTTATGACCGTGAAGCCAGAATTTTTAGGGACTACATGAATAGGACTTACCCATTGGCTATTAGATATTGGGTAAATTATACCACAATCTAAGCACTTGACGATTTCTTTCTTTACCGCCTCCTTCATGACGGGGTTTAACCGTCTTTGTGTGTCTCGGGTTGTTTTGGCTTCATCCATCAAATGTATATGATATTCAACAATTAAGGGAATAATCCCTTTGATGTCAGCCATTGTCCAACCAAATGCTTGCCGATTCGATCTCAATACCGTCAAAAGATCGTTCTCTTGCTCTAAAACTAGAGAAGCGGATATTATCACGGGTAAAGACTCATTCTCACCTAAATATGCATATTTAAGATGAGAAGGTAGCGATTTGAGATCTAGAGTCAGCGGAGAGACGATAGAAGGAGGGGTAAGAGAATGATATTCGGACTCCCCAAGAGGTTCATAATTTGCATAGAATATTGACTCGGAAAGCGCTACTGACTTTTGCGACGAGTCAAAAGATTCGAACTCGGGGGTGGACTCGTCGAAAGTATCCTCACTATAATAATTTGCTAGATCAAACACTGATGCACTAGTGTCGTCGAGATCATTATAGCAAAGTTCCTCAATTTCGCAGCTATCGGGAGCTATCTCGTTGACAGAACATATATCGATTAAATGAGCAGAAGGTTCAGATGGTTGATTTCCTAGCTTGTAAATATTAAGCTCAATTGTCATCTTCCCGAAGGATAAGTTCATAGAACCGTTATGACAATTAATGACAGCATTAGAAGTAGTTAAGAAAGATCGACCGAGTATCACCGAGATTTGATTCCGTGGGTTCGCCACAAGCTGTGTATCCAAAACTATAAAGTCCACAGGGAATATGAATTCCCTGACTTTGATCAACACGTCCTCTAGCTCACCCCTAGGTTGGGTGATAGATTGATCTACCATCTGGAGAGTGCAGTTGGCAGGTTTTAACTCTCCAATACCTAACTGCTCATAGACAGAATACGGGAGCAAGTTAACACTAGCGCAAAGGTCGAGTAGAGCACGATTGATATTGTTACCCCCAATAGAAATAGATATTGTAGGACAGCCGGGGTCCTTACGTTTCTTAGGCAATTGCTGGGTAAAATCCGTACTTACATTACTTGATAAGAACACATTTTTAGGCATTTGAGTTACTCTCTTCCTAGTGCACAAGTCCTTAAGTATTCTCGCATACGAAGGAACTTGTTAAATAGCATCTAAAAGATGGATATTTATGTTAACTTGCTTAAACATTTCCATAATTTTCTCCATTTGTGCATTAGGTTTGTTGGCCCTCAATCTGTTTGAAAAAGGAGCTTTATTAATAAGTGTTGGGTCCAACATATTTAGAGAAGTTTGTGGGGATGGACTCGATCCCAGAATTGGAGTGGGGATCGTTTTAGATAGACTTGAGGAAGTTGGCGGAGGGTTCGAACCTAGTGGAAACGAAGAATAGGTTCGGAAGTAGGTGGAAGGCTGGACGAATTAGGGGAAGAAGTAGAAGCCGGGGTTTCAATTGATTCCTCATCATCAATCTATTCACCCATTTGATTGTTCAACACTCTTCCTGATCTCAACGTGGTAACGGCACTCACATTATGACTTTGTGAGTGGCCAGGATTCAGTAGGGGTTGAGATGGAAGTTTCCCTTTTTCTCTTGCACTCATCGCGGCATTTATTTGTGCAAGTTGTGCTTCTATCGAATTTATACTTTCACTGTGGGAGGTGGTGGTCTGTGTTAATGTTCGGATAGAAGACTTGATTTCATCCGTCGACTGCATGGAATGTTTCATAAACATATCCACACTTCGTTCAAGCGAAGATGAGTTTTCGGTACCGGCCGTTTGGAAAGAATTATTGACCGGATTCTGAAAAGGTTGCGATTGAAAGGGGTGCTGGCTTTGTGGTGGTGGTTGTTGTTGCTGTGGAGGAGGTCTTTGATAATTGTTTTCGAACTGTTTTTGATTTTGGTTGGTTTGGTTTTAGCTCCAAGCAACATTAGGATGATTCCTCCATCCTTGATTGTATAAGGAAGAATAAGGATCGTTTCTAGGTCGTTGCTGAAAAACAGCATTAGTTTGCTCGTGGCCTTGAAACGAAGAATTTAAAGGACATTCTTTCGTCAAATGAGATGGATCGGAACAGCAACCACACACGGTCTTGGGGAGCGTTACATGGTTTATGGAGACTGATGAGAATTTGTTCTCTATAGCGTCGAGTTTCTTTTGCATCGCTGTCATTTCGGCTTTTACTGCGATGGAAATATCGAGCTGGTTGATATCTCCCCTAGATGAAGGCGGTCTAACTCTTTTCCACTGCAAAGTGTTTTCAGCGAGAACTTCCAAATATTTCCAGGCTTCACCATCGTCTTTGGACATGAAATTGCATTGACACATGGTTTCAAGCATCTGCTTTGTCACTGGATTAATATCTTCATATATAATTCGGCACAGATCCCATCTATTTATTCCATGATGAGAACATTGGACAAGCAGATCTTTGAACCGTTCAATGTATTTCCAAAACGGTTCATTGGGAAGCTGGGTAAACTGGTTGATCTCGCTCCGAAAACGGGCGTGTAAGGTGTTTTTCGTCACCCCATTGAGATGGGAATACACGTGCGCTTGTCAGGCGCATTACAGATTCCCCCTGCCTAGGATAGGCTGGGGTTTATTGATTGTGAGGATCGGAATCTCCGGCAACTGCGGACTAAGCTGCCGTTAATTATCCCTCTCCTTTGGAGAGAGAGAACCTCCGATTGACGGGTCAAACAGGTCATACGAACTCAATGTGCAGTATTGTGTTTGGAAAGGGTTTTGGATATATAGGAGGCCCCGCAGAGTTTTTATGGGGGTCCCGCTACCCGGATAGCGGGCTGTGGGTCAAGGGGGCTAGCAGCCCCTTTGCGGGGTGCAGAGCAGCATCCCGTTAGAAATTTTTTCTAACGGGGGACAATGTTGTAGAGTATGTGTGTGTGTGTGTATATGTATACATACATACATACATATATAAAGGGAAAGGTCATCCAAAGGATGCGTGGAAGAAAGCACCAGTGCCTCACGTGCGCGGCATGCGGGCGCTTAGGCGCTCGGGCGCTGGCGCTATCGCCTAGGGCGCTAGCGCTTTGGGCGCCAGGGCGCTAGCGCTTTGGGCGCTTGTTGGGAATTCACCCACACTCGCAAACGTGTATGTTTTGAAATATGAGATATGGTTTTAGGAAAACGGAATGCACACACGAGATCGTTCTCGTTTTACTATTTATAACCGTAAGTGCACGGCGCGTTGTAGCGAGCCGGCAAGCACGGGTTGATCCGCAGGGAATTGTGTATTAAGCATTGTTGTTTAAGGTTAAAAAATCAATGAATTGGGATTTGTCACAAAAGATATAAAAGAATACGAACATAAGAAAAGCAAGAAAGCAAGCAAGTTAAGAATGGTTGTGGCTTGGCTTGGAAGGTCGAATCGCAACGGTTACCTCTACCCTCCCTTGATCATGAGTTGCCCGGTCTTACCTTGGTTCCGGTATGAAGCACGACTTGTCAACGCGGTTGCGGAGCACAAACCGTCAAAATCCGATATTCGCCGCAAAGCACGAAACGAGTCCTTTTGATCACTTACTGTTTGTATCTCCGCGCTTGGGATATCAACACTAAACACAAGGGTTAGTAAGCATACCGCAACAACAAAAACACAAAGTGGTTAGTGAGAGCAAATGATATTAGTGTTGAGTTTGCTAAGAAGTTGTGATGGTATATCGTATATGAAATTAAGAGATTTGTCAAGTCCTTAATCACAAGATACGATATCCAAGCTTAGCGAACTTAACACTAAATAGATTTTACCTTAAACATTGGAAATGGGGAAAGGGAATGAATACGGTATATGAGGAGGTTACAAGTAACCATGTGTCAAAATACTGTATCATATCAATACATTAGCAATATTTAAGTAAGAATAATAAGTTAAGCATTTTAAAAATAATCAAGAAGTGGAGGAGGTAAAGCCTTTCATCTCACTTCCTCACCCACACCACAACCAAAATAAGGAATTAGTTAAGCATGGTAAAAAGTAAGTAATAAAAGAAAGCAAGAATTAAAAGAAACAACAATTTATTAATCACTTGAAGAAGAGATACAACATTTATGGTAGCTTATTCAACCTCCTTAATGATGCTTTCCAAAGAGAGCTTCAAAAGGGAAGAAGAAGAAGAAGAAACCAATATGGAGCACACTCACCCTCAAGCTAAGCAAAAGAAACAAAAAATGAAAATATACATATGAATATGGCATGACCCCTCTCTTTAGGTCAGTTCTGGTATTTATAGGCTATAAAACAGAATAAACAAACATTATACAAGTGATGATGTGGCACTAATAAACAATTATAGAAAATATGGGGTCAAAAGGGGGTAGGGGGCCGAGGTCGCCGGATCTGGTGGGGTCCTCGCCAGGTCAGAACCGAGGAGAGGGGCTCGTGCTGAAGTGGTATGCTTATGTGCTCTCTCTAATCACTCTGGAGTTATTTGCTTGGTCAATTGTAACCTGGTTTGTATGCAGAGAAATGGAGGCAAACTTGACCTTTACATCACATCCAAACTTTATGCAATAAATGCATTCACACCCACTTGCACAAGTTGTTTGCCCACTTGTTTACTTCATGATGCCAAGGCAGCCTACCATGGTCTATGGCAGCCCCCTACCTGGTCTATGGCATATGCACACTTGTGTGTTGGATCAATTTTATACAAAAAATATGTACACATGTATTATTTCCAAAAGAGCTCTTGGGACATCTGACGGTTTTCTGTTCTGTTTGCAGTGTAGGCTCCAAAACGCTATATCTGTGATTCTGAATGTGTTTTCCAGTATTTGTCATGGATACCTGCAAACTGTAATAACTGAGCAGACACTGATTAATAGTACTGATACATAGCAAAATAGATAACAAATGAGAGGTATTAAAATGCAGTTTTATGAGATAAACAAATACCCCAAACTTATCTTTTGCTCGTCCCGAACAAAACAAAAAAATCCTAATCTCACTTTCGTAGGGAACGCGATTATACTGAGCACGTGCAACAAGCCGTTAAACCTCTAGGTGTCCCTAGTAGGAGGAGTGTTCTCTCCTGAGTGTTTTCAGCGGATTGCACCAACAAAATCCAGTCAAGTTAGTTACGCAAGAAAACAGTTGATTCCAATCTTAAGGTTAAGTATCAAAGCTAGAAGATCTATCATCCAAGTCAGAAACATTAAACCCTATTTTTCACTCCTCGCAATTTGTTTAACATAAGCTAATATGTGTCTTTACATGATTGTGTGGTAGTGTCGACAGGTTTTTAAGAACTTGATTAGGGTCATCATGTCAAAAATTACGGACCAGAATAAACTTCTAAAGGATCACACGAGTTTGAAAGGAGTTAAGATTTTCTCAAGTTTTATTCCCCAGTTAGGTTTCAAGTCCGATATATATCAATTTTAAAAGAGAACCAAAGTCTTATTTTTCACTCCTAGCTTTCACATGTTTTTGTTCATACACACCTTTCATTATCGTGCAAAACGTCTTAATAAATACAAAGCTTCATATCTCCGCGAAAAAACTGTTTTAATGGAAAATTCATCTTCGCCAAGATTATTCTCCCATAAAGAACCGTTAGGACTTTTAACTCGGAGAGAACAGTTGCTTAGCTTGCGTTATTTGGCGAATGGAAACTTAGCAAGTTTTGGGTCAATGACTCCCAAAGTAGATGGTTTTAGGGTATTAGGTGTGGAGACACTCCAAAGACTTAATTACCCAAGTTACCACGGCCACAAAACAAAAAACTCATTTTATTTTAAATAATTCAGCACTTTAGTGAAAACGGAGATATAGCCAGCTTTTTCTTTTAAATCAGAAGACGTTACATGTGATAAGGTGTGTAATTACTCTAACAAGGTTCTAGATGGGTTATTTTTCAGACTTATAGCTTCTGTTAAAATCTCTATAAAATTCTTCATATCTACTTCACTGTATGAACTATTCTTGATATCTTGCTTAACTCAGCCAAACCTGTTTGTCCTAAAGATGTTTATCAATTTAAAAAGTTATAGACATGTCAGACTTTCATCTCATTCTAAAAAACATACGACGCGTGAAAAGTGTTATAAAAGACGTATATCAGCTAAAGTTAAACACATAGGAGGGTTATTTTTCAGGTCGTCAATCTCATAACAAGAATTTAGTTATTTCAACTTATCAACCGAACCATCAGATTTTGAATCACAATTCCCCTGCTAACCAACATGACAAAGTTTTTATAATTTTCAAGAATTTTTTATAATTTTTCAAATTTATCAATACAATGCAGTACAAAAGCAGATATGAAATGCAACTACATGTAAAAGAAAAGAAAAATACAATAAATAAATGCTGAAATGCAGGAAATATACAAATGCAAACTATATGCTAATACAAAATGCCACCGCCAAGCTCCACCCCCAAACTGATCCAGACGATGTCCTCATCGTCGCTTTGCTTTGCCCTTGCTTCGGCTGCTTCCGCTAGCTTCGTCTTGTTTAGCTAAGAGCTGGCTTAGCTGTTCCTTGATCTCCTTGTTCTGGCAAATTATAGTCTTGATGCCGTGGACTTTCATCCTGTGTAGCTCACAGGGATCCGTCGGAACGTCATCACCTAAGTAGATCTTTGATGAAGTCTGCGGGGCCGCGTGCTCGCTGGGGTCGGTAGGGGTCCAAATCTGCTGCTCACTACTGGGATCTGTGTACCCTATATAGTGAGATCTTCTCTATCTCTACCAGTACAGTATCGTACATCGTGAGGCAGGCCGTGAAATCGTCGTCCTCCATATAAGATCGGCAAATCTGGGCAATAAGGACGGGAAGCAGAGATTTGCGTGCGGAAGCACTTTCCGTGATTGTGGCGAATAGCATGCTCACCATGCAAAACTGGTAATCTCTGGTCGTCAAACAATGGACCTTGTGCCCTACAATCACCGGAAAATACGATATGCGCGCGATCCCCTTAACGTTGCGATACACCCAGCGGTATGCCGTATAGACGTTCCTGTAAATCTGCTGGGCATTCAACCCAGCATCTCGTAGCTCACATCGATCTCCCAAAACTGTCTTATACTGAGCCAGTTCTAAGGGTTTTTGACAGCCAGATCGCATCAGGATACCGATGACGTTGGATATGGTATCAGCTGAAAATACCCTACGTCTACCCCGAAAATGAAATCTAACCCGATCTTGGAGTATTTCTCCATCTCTTAGTGCGTCATAGAACTCATCGACTAAACTCTCACATGCACACAAACCCTCTTCCCCATAAAGCAGAAATTCCCAACCTAATTGTCGGATTGCATCACAAAAATAATGCCCAAACACATCATGGGAGAAAATGGCAACAAAATTGCGTTCCAATTCAAATGGGGCCATTCTCAGAGACTTGTGGAATTTTCAGAAAGTAAATAGTGTAGGGGAGGGGAAAAAGAGTTTCTTACAGCAAGGAAGAAGAAGATTGAAGCTAGGAGGAAGACAGGCCGAGCTCGCCGGATCTGGTGGGGACGTCGCCGGTCGGAATCCGAGGGGGAGAGCTAGGGTTTGGTGGGAGGCTGCGGGAACAGGAGAGGAGAGAGATATATCTGTTTGAGGAAAGAGTAAGTGAAGACTCAGGTTTGGGTTGTGGGCTTTATAAAGGAATTTTTGCAAAGAAAATCCCCACAATGAAATCCCAACATATTTACACTCCTTCTCAGACAAAAAAATGAAAACAGTCTTGTCCCGCTAAAAAAACAGCACCAACCTCTTAACGGGTGAGATTTTATTAAAAACTAGGAAAAAACAAAGATCACAATATTTACAATCTAAACGACATGGTTAGTGCAGAAGTTAATACCAGCCATTCAAAAATTTTGTCGATATAGTGCCATGGCTGGCAGAAGAATATGTATAATAAAAAGAAAAAGAGAATATACAAAGAATTGTTAGATGTTAGTAAAGGGCATGGGTGTGTAAATGTTGGGGTAAGAAGACGCTGAAGGTGGAGATGAAATTTTGAGGAAGTTAAAGAATTGATTTCTGGATGAATTGATTGTTCAATAAGCGTATGTTGAGTTCCAAAGTCAAGTTCATTTAAAAACTGGAGTTCATCCGCAAAAAATTCAGAAAAAGAAAGGTTCAAAGGATGATCCCAAAATAATCCCGACTCAAACTGACCAAGAGTATCAAGTTCATCAGCAAAAATGTCCTCAAAACTCGACAAGAAAGAATAGTGTCCAGTGCTGTCTTCCTCCCTATTATTTTTCATAATCCTACTCTCATTATTTACACACTCTCCCAAAATGATTTCTTCCTCATATCATTCACAAATGGATAGGTTCATGTCATCTAAAAACATAGGTTCCCATCCTACTGGTTCTTCCGAAACAATATCACTAGGTGATACAAAAATTATGGGTTCCTTATCATTGATCTTTTCTAACAATTTATCCCAACCATACCCATCAAATTCACCAGGTTCCTCCTCTAAAGTTAGAACGCAAAAATCAGTCAGTTCAAAAATATCCTCTTCAAGTATTGTTTCAGTTAAATCAATCTCTAAATCACAAGTGACAAGAGGCTCAGTGGATACCTGAAGGCTAGTGGTAGACTGACTTAGAGGTTTGCTTGTGTGTCCTGAGAACACCTAGTCAATTTTGTTATATCATCATCTATGAAATCATCCAAATTGATCTGATCACTTATTTCACTTGGCTGACTCCTTAGCTGACAGATGTTGACACTATGGGGTTCCGATTGACTGTATTCACTCCCTAAAATCCTCTCAGCTAAATGTTTCATTTGTTCCTCAATTCTAGCCAAAGATTGAGCTTGAGCAACAAATAATTGCTCAGATTGCTGTAAAAACAGGACTAGCGTCGCAGCTGATTGGTTCTCGACCGCAGTAATTACTTCAATACCTTTTTCAAAAGTGGTCAACATAGCATCTATCTCACCGTCACTCCCTAATGATGGTTCAATTGTTTCGGGTTGGAGGGGTTGTGATGGCGGTGATGCTAGAGCAGTCATTCTGTCGACCTCTTTCTCTAAATCTTCAATCATTTGGTCTATGGTTGAAGTGGGACTGGGTTCAGGAGTGTTAGGTGGGTGACCGTTATCAACAATTTGGGACGGTTGGTCACCCCCTAGAAAAGGACAAATATCATGAATGTGGGAAGAATTTTGGCAATTTGTACAAATCAATTGGGATTGAGTATAAACAAAAGAATAAGAGTCGTGAAAAATAGAATTGTATTGTGTATCACCCATAATAACAAGAATTCACAAATATCATAAAAATAAAGAATATCACACCCCTAGCAGTCTATATTATGCTAAGTCAACTAGATCTGCTCAAGAACCTGATTGACGAAGTAAAACTGTATCGAGAAATAAGCTCAAGATATACTGATCACAAAGCAAGGTAAGTGCAAGAGATAAGGGGAGGTTTTCCAACGCTTTCGCGAAGGTCCTTAATTAAATAACCCTTTCTTTTTTGGCGGTTGCGCCATGAACACTTGCCTAGACACCTCGTGAACGATATACCGTTAAGCAAAGTTCTAAATACAGTTAACTCCTCCTAATGAGCGCGAAGTCCTTAAAGTCAGAATTCTAATTGATTTTAAATTACTGGGGGTATGCGTAAATGCAGTTTTGTGATTTGTGGGCTATGGAGAAAAGGTGATGAAATCCTTTACCGTATCTTATTTTGGTCTTTGTGCCCTTAATTCCGTATTAAAATGCAATGCGCAATCAATAAAAGAATTTAAGAAAATCAATCAATTAAAGCAATTCTTTTTTTAATTTTGTATTATACGCTGCAAGAAATACGGTTAGTTCTCTTTACAATTGGCAGCAAAATTGTGTGAAGAATCCTGCAAAAGGTAGAAAATTGGATTGCGTCGGATTCGAGCGAAGGTGTTAGGAAATTCGTACCGATATGATTTGGTTTAAGAAAACCCTTTGAAAGTGATCCGAGTCGTTGAATGTTCGCTTGCGCGGGTCAAACTACCCGGATCTTTGGCACTATACTTCGCTGACGTCTTGTAAATGCATTTGAACCTCGCTCCGCACAATCGCTGATCGTAATTCCATAAAATCCTGAAATGTCGGAAAATACGATATTTAGTGTCAAAAATCGATACGTGTGCCCCAATTCCTGCACAAACAAAATTATAAAAATCAAACAATACCAAAAGAGTACAAACACAGAACTAGAGATCACCAACAAAGAAAAAACCAAAAACCCCTAGAAAAGGCCGGCGAGCTCGGAAAATACCCTTATATCGCCGGTTTTTTATAAGGGTTAGGTGCATAGAATTTTGGTGGAGTTTCTAGACTATATTAGTGTTCTAATGGTCTTACTAGATTTTTAAAATGAATTGCAGAGTGATTGCAGGTAAGAAGAACAGAGAGCAAAAGTCAGAAAAATTGTTAGAAGTATGTATATGTTAGTCTTGAAAAAATTTGAGTTAGAAAGTTAGTTTTGTTAGTAGAACCAGAAATAACAATACATAATACTATCAACTCCCTGGCAACGGTGCCAAAAACTTGTTGGGAATTCACCCGCACGCGCAAACACGTATGTTTTGAAATATGAGATACGGTTTTAGGAAAACGGAATGCGCACACGAGATCGTTCTCGTTTTACTATTTATAACCGCAAGTGCACGGCGCGTTGTAGCGAGCCGGCAAGCACGGGTCAATCTGCAGGAAATTGTGTATTAAGTATTGTTGTTTAAGGTTAACAAATCAATGAGTTGGGGTTTGTCACAAAAGATATAAAAGAATACGAACATAAGAAAAGCAAGCAAGTTAAGAATGGTTGTGGCTTGGCTTGGAAGGTCGAATCGTGACGGTTACCTCTACCCTCCCTTGATCATGAGTTATCCGGCCTTACCTTTGTTCCAGCATGAAGCACGACTTGTCAACACGGTTGCGGAGCACAAACCGTAAAAATCCGATATTTGCCGCAAAGCACGAAACGAGTCCTTTTGATCACTTACTGTTTGTATGTCCGCACTTGGGATATCAACACAAAACACAAGGGTTAGAAAGCATACCGCAACAACAAAAACACAAAGTGGTTAGTGAGAGCAAATGATATTAGTGTTGAGTTTGCTAAGAAGTTGTGATGGTATATCGTATATGAAATTAAGAGATTTGTCAAGTCCTTAATCACAAGATACGATATCCAAGCTTAGCGAACTTAACACTAAATAGATTTTACCTTAAACATTGGAAATGGGGAAAGGGAATGAATACGGTATATGAGGAGGTTACAAGTAACCATGTGTCACAATACCGTATCATATCAATACATTAGCAATATTTAAGTTAGAATCATAAGTTAAGCATTTTAATCATAATCAAGAGGTGGAGGATGCAAAGCCTTTCATCTCACTTCCTCACCCACACCACAACCAAAATAAGGAATCAGTTAAGCATGGTAAAAAGCAAGTAATAAAAGAAAGCAAGAATTAAAAGAAACAACAATTTATTAATCACTTGAAGAAGGGATACAAGGTTTATGGTAGCTTATTCAACCTCCTTAATGAAGCTCTCCAAAGAGAGCTTCAAGAGGGAATGAGAAGAAGAAACCAATATGGAGCACACTCACCCTCAAGCTAAGCAAAAGAAACAAAAAAATGAAAATATACATATGAATATGGCATGAACCCTCTCTTTAGGTCAGTTCTGGTATTTATAGGCCACAAAACAGAATAAACAAACAATACACAAGTGATGATGTGGCATTAATAAACAATCATAGAAAATATGGGATCAAAATGGGGTAGGGGGGCGAGGTCGCCGGGTTTGGTGGGGTCATCGCCGGGTCAGAACCGAGGAGAGGGGCTCGTGCTGAAGTGGTGTGCTTGTGTGCTCTCTCTAATCACTCTGGTGCTGTTTGCTTGGTCAATTGTAACCTGGTTTGTATACAGAGAAATGGAGGGAAACTTGGTCTTTACATCACATCCAAACTTTATGCAATAAATGCATTCACACCCACTTGCACAAGTTGTGTGCCCACTTGTTTACTTCATGATGCCAAGGCAGCCTAGCATGGTCCATGGCAGTCCCCTACCTGGTCCATGGCATGTGCACACTTGTGTGTTGGACCAATTTTATAAAAAAAATGTGTACACATGTATTATTTCCAAAAGAGCTCTTGGGACATCTGACGGTTTTCTGTTCTGTTTGCAGTGTAGGCTCCAAAACGCTATATCTGTGATTTTGAATGTTCTTTCCAGTATTTGTCATGGATACCTGCAAACTGTAATAACTGAGCAGACACTAATTAATAGTACCGATACATAGCAAAATAGATAACAAATGAGAGGTATTAAAATGCAGTTTTATGAGATGAACAGCGCTAGCGCCTCACGTGCCAGGCACGTGGGCACTCGGGCATTTGGGCTCTAGCTCTTTGCGCGCTAGTGCCTCACGTGCTAGGCATGTGGGCACTCGGGCGCTAGCGCTTTGGGCTCAGCGCCTCACGTGCCAAGCACGTGGGCTCTCGGGCGCTCGGGCTTTGGGCACTCGGGCGCTAGCACTCGGGGCGCTAGCGCCTCACGTGCCAGGCACGTGGGCGCTCGGGCGCTAGCGCCTTATGTGCCAGGTACGTGGGCGCTCGGGCGCTCGCGCTTTGGGCCCTCAGGCGCTGGGCGGCAAAAGGGACTTGGTCTCTGCACTGGGAGTTGTACTCCCAAAAAGAAATACTTATTATTTTATATGTGTGTGTGCGCGCGTGTGTATATATATGAGGAGTTGAACTCCTAAGATATTTTTGAAGCTTATGAAGGGGCTTCTCCCCTTGAGCCCTGGATCTTCTCCAAAGTAGGGTCTTTGGAGATGGGTCTCCTTCTTCCTCCTTTGTTAGCCGGCTCTTGGATAACAAGAGGGGTGAGATTTTAAAAATCTCTCCTTTTTAAGATCTGATGAAAGATCCAAGCTCCCCTTTGTGGGTTTTGTGGTGAAAAAATATTTAGTTTTGGAAAAAGAAGAGTAAAACTCTTGATTTAATTCAAAAGAA
Source organism: Agapanthus africanus (assembly GCA_030015575.1). Lineage (NCBI taxonomy): Eukaryota > Viridiplantae > Streptophyta > Magnoliopsida > Asparagales > Amaryllidaceae > Agapanthus > Agapanthus africanus. The sequence goes on from CM057344.1 coordinate 123,192,589, forward strand.
AGAAGATGGTTTTTGAACCTTGAAGAAGGAGAAAGAGCATGGATCTTAAAAAAAATTTTGGAGAGAGAAAAAGATCTTCAGATATTTTCATTATCTTTGCCTTTATAGGCTATACACTTTACATATAGCCCCTTGGGCTTTAGAAAATGGCATTTTGCTCATCCCATGCCTTATGTGCTATTTATTTTTGCACATAAGGCATGGGCATTACAAAAATTTAGCTTTATGCCCATTTTCCTTACATTTATTTATAGAAATAAAAAAAAGAAATACACCAAAAATTATTTATTACAAAAAAATTTATTTTGGCACGGGGGGAGGCCGGCCGCTTCATGTTCTGGCTCGACTTGGGCTGGGCCCACTAGCTTAGACTTGGGCTCCTTACTTAGGGTTGACCTTGACTTTGACTTGGTCAACTGGGGTGTAAATTTTGACCCCAACAAAATGCTCCCATCAATAAATGCACACCACATATGTGGGTCGTGTGCATGAAATTGATGGATCTTCATTCGCGTGGAGGCGACTTGCTTTGGATCCCACTTTTTGGGATGCACTGCCCTTTTTACGATATGGACGGTCGACGCTTGACGTGTCTCCGAGACAGAGTGTCTGTGGTAGATGTTTCCCTGGCCCGGAGTGATTTTGTTCCCGCTTTGTAGGAAGCCTGCACTGCCATTTTTACGACATGGACAGTCGACGCATGACGCGTCTCCGAGACGGAGTGTCCGTGGTAGACGTTTCCCTGGCCCGGAGTGATTTGGTTCCCGATTTGTGGGAAGACTGCACTGTGTAACATTTCAGAAAAATAAAATATTATTATTGGGAATTTTTATCATTAAGTAATAAATATATTGAATATTTTAATATTGCGGTATAATTAAATACCGTGAGGAAAATTTTGGAAAATTATAGAAATTACTAAAAAGATGGTGCTTTATGCAAATTATAAGATTTTATGATTCATTATACACTATTTTAATGCTAATCGCAATTAAATATCGCTAATCACGCATTAAGCTTGTTTTGTGCACATGACATGCACCGCGTCGTATTTTACACTTGTGTTACATTTTATAACCATGGTTTCATTTGGGATTTATGTGTTTGGTTTTAAAAATGAAATGGAAAAAAAAAAGAAAAGAAAAGAAAAAGGAAAACATTAAACAATATGGTATGGTCAAGAGAGAGAGAGAGAGGGTAAGGGGTCAAACCTTGGTCATGGCCCTTTGTTTCTTTCATCATCTTCATCTTTTTCTTCTCCCTCTTCAGCCCATGGCAGCACCCCTCCTCCACCTCCACTTCAAATTCTCAAATCATCATCAAAACAACACCAAAAGTCCATCCCCATTTTATAAAAAATGTGCACAAGCTCACAAGCTACACTTTGGACCAAGAAAGCTAGGATTTTGGACACTTGGGGCAACTCAAGAAATTTTCTTGTGTTGCCAAATGAGGTATTCTCTTAACCATTAGCATAGTATTTCCATTGCTTTTACATCCATGTTTGTTTAGAACCGATTTAGTGTCGTTTAGTGAGGTTTGGAGATTTCTAGTTAAGGTTTGAGGAATTCTTGAGTTGTGATGTGTAATTGAGACTTATAGTGACCTTAAACCCCTGAAATGATTGTATATTGGACCGAAACCAGAGAAAAACCCCAATTCATGAACTTTGAAATTCTGCCGATATCGTATTTTATGGAAATTGTGATGAGAAAATTGAATCTTCTAATACTCGGGGACCTGGAAAATTAATTAGCAAACACAGAGAGATGTACAGGTGATATAGAGCATACTCTAAAGACCCGAGATCCAACTACCCACATCAGGCCGCAAATAATATCACTCTGGCCGCAAATTGCGGCCAGACCTTGGAGTTCTGGTGTCTTTCTTGCTTCATGGCTCTATTACCTGTAAAGTAAACCCTTTACATATGCAAAATTTGCCAATTTGACCTAGGATAAAATATGGGACCATTTTCATAGGTTGCTTCAATGTTTTTGTAAACTTTTCATGAACCAAGTTTTCGTATTGTGTTTTGTTTTCGGTCACTTGACGTTTGTACGTCTATATCGAGTGTTATTTGGTGGTTTTGAAGGCGTAGTCCATAGGTTCTAACGTATAGGCTTTTAGCGTGTCGTTTTGGTTTTGAATTGGGTTTTAATACGGCACGATACGTTATGATGTGTAAGTACCCCCACGAGGACTTCAAGATGACAAGTAAGCCCGTGGTGACGTCAGCAACGACAAGCGAAGAGCAAGATGAGTAGATATATATCTACGGGGGATGTCGGGTGGATGGCGTATAGCACCACCGCAGTTCGTAGTGTAGTGTAGGGTACATATTATATGGATATATTCATATGATTCAAGTGCCAGTCACGTGCCATTTCGGGTCATGACAAAGTTGGTATCAGAGTGCTAGGTTAACCTTGGTTTGAGTCTAAGTTTGACTATGCGGAGCCTAGAGCGTTTGTATATATTCGGAACTTAGGCTTGACCTTAAGGAACTTAGACTTAGTCGATGGGGTATTAGACCCGAACTTTTGTCGCGTAGGTTGACCTTGGTTGATGGAGTAGGTGACTTAAGAAGAGTGACGTACCGTGTGTATATTCCGCGGCATACTTACATACGCTACTCCGCTTAAAGAGCCTTAGGATGTACATTTCCTTGCACGGTATTATATCCATTCCTATGATATATCCTCATCGATATTGGTTTATGGTTTTGCTGCCACGATGATACAGGCAGAGAGAACTACGGCTAGAGTTGGGTCAGCACGAGCTCGTCACGAATGAGGACTGACCAGGGCGTGATTCCAGGGACATACGATTTGCATAGAGGCGTCGTTTTATTGTGTTTTCGTGCCATGAGCGTTTAATGGATCGCTTTTACGAGATTTCTCGGACGTGTAGATCAGCACCAGAGGATTAGGCTACTGCTAGAGACCAGCCAGAATGTGATGACCGTTGATACACCGATTATTTGATGATTGAGACACTGTTCAGCGTGCGGACAAATGAGCTTGTTGTTGCTGCGAATGACGAGATATCGCCCCAGATGTTTGGAGCTATTGCCGCACGAGTTGTACTTAGAGATATGATAGAAGATCACTAGTCACCCATGGGGGAAGGACTAGGATATGTGATTCGTTGCCTACCCCGATGCGAGCTCATTAGATTGATTGATTCTAGCTAGAGACGACTTCACGCAGGTATGTTGGGAGTCAATAGAGACGATCGAATGTTAGAAGCCCATTTTCCAAGTTTAAAGTATTCAGAGACAAATGCAAGTAATACTATGGACCCTCTAGAAGAATGAAACCCTAACTCGACATAATGACCATGAGAACGCTTTGAAACCTTAGGGTTTGCGGCAGTTCGGCGGTGCCATTAGTGAGGCTTGGGTTTGCCCTTCTGCGGTTGGTCCACAGGTACTGTGGCATGTACCGGAATACTATTAAACTGTACCCAAGATGTAGAGCTCTTGGGGGATTTTGGAACTTTGACGAATCGATCAAAAGGTTTGACATCTTTCGGATATCATATGATGGGATATATTGCTTGGGAGACTCCAGATTCGAGTGTAGCCGTTGGAGCACAGTCCATGCAGCCACATAGAGACGAATTCGAAGCAGTCGACATTAGAGGAAAGTGGAGTAAGAGATTCGTACGAGGTCTTGATGAGATGACGTTCAACTCCGCTGATATCAGAGATGTGATACGCATGCAGAGCCGTTGTATATGGATATATCTTCGAGAAGGAGTCGCGATGAGTATGCAGCCGTTCTGGAACAAGAAACAGATATAGAAAAGGGTGATAACCTCCAGACAGTTCGGCAGAAACGAGACTTGGGAGAGAGCTCGACAGAACCTTTCTGGAATACTATATAAGAAGATTTGGACCCAGGATCGGTCATATTACGTACACCCAGCAGGCCAGAGTTCGGCATCGTCGACGGGACATGTTATGAGTGACCATGATAGTTGGCCAGAGATCTTTAGAGGATGTGCCAGAGCGGACTGCTTATATTATCGTTTCCATATTGAACCGTTGAGCCGGGGAGCTGTGCACTTAGCAATCTACAGTGAGAGACGAGAGCCTAAAGGCACCAGGCGCCAAACCATGAACAGGAGGCAAGTAGATATCTTGCTCTGCTGGTTTTGGATGCACCGACATCTTCTCGACTTTGAAGGAGGAAATATCGACAACGGTGTTTATGATTTGTGCACAGTTATTGCACTTAATATCGTTTTTGTGCCTTGGTTGCACATGTTTATGATTTCATGGATTCCATACAGTTGGGTTGATTTTGTGCATATGGTATGCACACGATTTGGTTTTTGCACTCGGTATAGTTCACATATGCTTGCAGTGCATTGATACGTATTTTGTGCACCACAGTTGCACCTGACTTCGGTTTGATGTCATTCGATATGTTGATTTTGATTTCATGCCTATGTTATGCATGTGATTTGACTTATGCTTTCGGCATAGTTTTCATGTACTTTTAGTGTTTTGATTTGATTTGTGCACGCTGATGCACATGGTTGTGAGATTATATACCGCGGTATACTTGATTTGGATTGAGCTTTATTGTATACCTTCGATTTCGATTATGATATTGATGTCGATTTCGTGCACTCTGTGCATTTGATTTGGATTCTTGCGCATATTTGACGCGCTTGGATTGGATTTTACGCATGTTCGGCGTTGATATCGGATTTCGTGATTTCGTGCATGTTGGATGCACATGATTTAGATTTTTCCGTGCATGATGGATGCACCTGATTTGGATTTTCGCGCATGTTAGGCGCATGATATGAGATGCGATTTTGGTGCACACCAGATTCACTAAATCGAGATTCTTCGTGCATATCAGATGCACCTGATATTGCTGTCAGGCACACCCATTGCCTTGACAGATGTTTCGTGCACACCTGATGCACTTAGATGTTGTTTCTGTGCACATGTATGGCACATTCATGGGTTTCGATTTCCGTGCGCACCAGATGCATGTAGCATTCGTATACACATTTTGGGATTGATTTCTTATGGAGCAGTACGTTTTTATGATATTTGCTATTTATTTTCGTACTGAACAGGACTAGTCAGAGAACAGTACCTAGATATATTTTGCATGCATTGATAGTTATCGAAGGGATTTCCAAAAAGGGAGCTATAGTCTCAGTATTTACCTACGTGTCTGATATGACACGAAACGTTTAAAACAAGGAAACCCTTCTAAATTATTTTCAAAAACGGCGGGACGTACATATTAAACAAATGATAAGTGTATATATAGTTATTTTCTTACTATAAACGTCCGCCACTGTGCCGCGATACGCGCATCGCACAGCAACATGAAAGGTTTGGCATGCATTTCCTTCAGATGTTTATATGTATAGTTGTAGTTTATATCATATTGGTTTTCGTATTGGATTTGACATGTGTGTCTTCACCATAACTCCGATGATTGCGAGATACTTGACGGAGTTTTGATTTGGAGTTATCTGCTCATTATTCATGCGCATGCATTACGCTATGATGCGTCTTATGTATTGATGATTTTGGAGGCCCAATGACTTGGACTTTTTACTGAAATGTTTTAGTATTTGAGGGGTTTAAATTTAAATTTGGGGACCGAATTTCTTTAAGGGGGGAGATTGTAACATTTCAGAAAAATAAAATATTATTTTTGGGAATTTTTATAATTAAATAATAAATATATTGAATATTTTAATATTGCAGTATAATTAAATACCGATAAATGGGGAAAATTTTGGAAAATTATAGAAATTACTAAAAAGAGGGTGCTTTATGTGATTTATGCAAATTATAAGATTTTATGATTCATTATACACTATTTTAATGCTAATCACGATTAAATATCGCTAATCGCGCATTAAGCTTGTTTTGTGCACATGACGTGCACCGTGTCGTATTTTACACTTGTGTTACATTTTATAACCATGGTTTCATTTGGGATTTATGTGTTTGGTTTTAAAAATGAAATGGAAAGGAAAAGAAAAGAAAAGAAAAAGGAAAACATTAAACAATATGGTATGGGCAAGAGAGGGGGGGGCGAGGGATCAAACCTTGGTCATGGCCCTTTGTTTCTTTCATCATTTTCATCTTTTTCTTCTCCCTCTTCAGCCCATAGCAGCACCCCTCCTCCACCTCCACTTCAAACCCTCAAATCATCATCAAAACAACACCAAAAATCCATCCCCATTTCATAAAAAATGTGCACAAGCTCACAAGCTACACTTTGGACCAAGAAAGCTAGGATTTTGGACACTTAGGGCAACTCAAGAAATTTTCTTGAGTTGCCAAATGAGATATTCTCTTAACCATTAGCATTGTATCTCCATTGCTTTTACATCCATGTTTGTTTAGAACCGATTTAGTGTCGTTTAGTGAGGTTTAGAGATTTCTAGTTAGGGTTTGAGGAATTCTTGAGTTGTGATGTGTAATTGAGACTTATAGTGACCTTAAACCCCTGAAATGATTGTATATTGGACCGAAACCAGAGACAAACCCCAATTCACGAACTTTGAAATTCTTCCGATATCGTATTTTGTAGAAATTGTGATGAGAAAATTGAATCTGCCAACACTCGGGGATCTGGAAAATTAATTAGCAAACACAGGGAGATGTGCAGGTGATATAGAGCATACCCTAAAGACCCGAGATCCAACTACCCACACCAGGCCGCAAATAATATCATTCTGACCGCAAATTGCGGCCATACCTTGGAGTTCTGGTGTCATTCTTGCTTCATGTCTCTATTACCTATAAACTAAACCCTTTACATATGCAAAATTTGCCAATTTGACCTAGGGTAAAATTTGGGACCATTTTCATAGGTTGCTGCATTGTTTTTGTACACTTTTCGTGAACCAAGTTTTCGTATTGTGTTTTGTTTTCGGTCACATGACGTGTCAATTAGGAGGGCTGTGGACTTTTGTTTGTACGTCTATATCGAGTGTTATTTAGTGGTTTTGAAGGCGTAGTCCATAGGTTCTAACCTATAGGCTTTTAGCATGTCGTTTTGCTTTTGAATTGGGCTTTAATGCGGCACGATATGTTATGATGTGTAGGTACCCCCATGAGGACATCGAGACAACAAGCAAGCGAGTGGCGACGTCGGCAACAGCAAGTGAAGAGCAAGGTGAGTAGATATATATCTACGGGGGAAGTCGGGTGGATTGCGTATATCACCCCGCAGTTCATAGTGTAGTGTAGGGTACATATTATATGGATATATTCATTTGATTCAAGTGCCAGTCACGTGCCATTTCAGGTCGTGACACACTGCCCTTTTTACGACATAGACGGTCGACGCTTGATGCATATCCAAGGCGGAGTGTCCGTGGTAGACTTTTCCCTGGCCCGGAGCAATTTGGTTCCCGATTTGTGGGAAGCCTGCACTGCCCTTTTTACGACATGGACGGTCGACGCTTGACGTGTCTCCAAGGCGGAGTGTCCGTGGTAGACTTTTGCCTGGCCCGGAGCAATATGGTTCCCGATTTGTGGGAAGCCTGCACTGCCCTTTTTACGACATGGACGGTCGACGCTTGACGCATCTTCGAGGTGGAGTGTCCATGGTAGACTTTTCCCTGGCCCAGAGCGATTTGGTTCCCGATTTGTGGGAAGCCTGCACTGCCCTTTTTACGACATGGACAGTCAACGCTTGACGTGTCTCCGAGGTGGAGTGTCTATGGTAGTCTTTTCCCTGGCCCGGAGCAATTTGGTTCCCGATTTGTAGGAAGCCTGCACTGCCCTTTTTACGACATGGATGGTCGACGCTTGACTCGTCTCCGAGGTGGAATGTCCGTGGTAGACTTTTCCCTGGCCCGGAGCGATTTAGTTCCCGATTTGTGGGAAGCATGCACTACCCTTTTTACGACATGGATGGTCGACATTTGTTTCTCCGAGGCGGAGTGTCCGTGGTAGACGTTTCCCTGGCCCGGAGCGATTTGGTTCTCGATTTGTGGGAAGCCTGCACCGCCCTTTTTACGACATGGACGGTCGACGCTCGACGCGTCTCCGAGGCGGATTGTCCGTGGTAGACTTTTCCCTGGTCCGGAGCGATTTGATTCCCGATTTGTGGGAAGCATGCACTGCCTTTTTTACGACATGGACGGTCGACGCTTGACACATATCCGAGGCGGAGTGTCCGTGGTAGACTTTTCCGTGGCCCGGAGCGATTTGGTTCCTGATTTGTAGGAAGCCTGTACTGCCCTTTTTACGACATGGACGGTCGATGCTTGACGCATCTCCGAGGCAGAGTGTCCGTGGTAGACTTTTCCCTGGCCCAGAGCAATTTGGTTCCCGATTTGTGGGAAGCCTGCATTTCCCTTTTTACGACATGGATGGTCGACGCTTGACGCATCTCCGAGGCGGAGTGTCCGTGGTAGACTTTTCCCTTGCCCGGAGCGATTTGGTTCCCGATTTATGGGAAGCCTACACTGCCCTTTTTACGACATGGATGGTCGACGCTTGACGTGTCTCCGAGGTGGAGTGTCCGTGGTAGGCTTTTCCCTGGCCCAGAGCAATTTGGTTCCTGATTTGTGGGAAGCCTGCACTGCCCTTTTTACGACATGGACGGTTGACGCTTGACGCGTCTCCGAGGCGCAGTGTCCGTGATAGATTTTCCCTGGCCTGGAGCAATTTGGTTCCCGATTTGTGGGAAGCCCGCACTGCCCTTTTTACGACATGGACGGTCGAAATTTTTGTCTCCGAGGCACAGTGTCCGTGGTAGACTTTTCCCTGGCCCGGAGCGATTTGGTTCCCGATTTGTGGGAAGCCTACACCACCCTTTTTCCGACATGGACGGTCGACGGTTGACGCGTCTCCGAGGTGGATTGTCCGTGGTAGACTCCCTGTGTCACGACCTAAAAAGTACGGAAGATGACCGGCACTTAAAATACGAAACGTCTCGAGGCGTACGTAATTTAAGTAAGCCAAAACCCATAAATCAAAACCAAGTAAAGCAGTAGAGTGAAGGAAAAACCAATTTAAATTAAGCAGTTTAACAACATAAGCCGAAATATGTATTTTTAAAATCACAAGTCTTTTCTGAAAATTTCGGCAGAGTTTCCTTTGTAAATACTGGCCCCGAACGGGGTACAACATGGTAAATATATACATAATGATAAAAAGGCATCCCCAAGCGGGAGCTAGCTCTTCGTCAATCGACGGCTACAACCACGCAAGCAATATAATATACTACGCCGAAGGGCGAGGATCAAACTGAAAAGAAAACTGTAAAACAACATGAAATCCATAATAATACAACACGCGACTCTAAGGTCGAAAGAATATACGCTGGTCTTCTATCTCTATCAAATAATACAAGTCTGGTTGATGGAGTTTTAACTAGATATAACTGAAATAACAAATATACAATGGTGGTCCTGATACAAAAGAACCCACCTACCAAAGCAAATCACCCAGGATGGAAGCAGTGTGCCAGCAAAGCCGTAACGAAACTTGTTCGGCAAAACCTGCAAGAAACTGTGGCACAATGGGGGTGAGTTGCCAGTTCGTGAGTAGAAAACATCTACAAGTAAAAATCGCATGTATAACACAATCCTAGGTCATACGATCAGTAATATCCTCAAATAAAACAAAATGGCCTGAAGCATAATATAATGGTAAAGGTAAACATCTATCCATATAGTGTAATACCAAGAACTCGTGTCAGGGCCTCAGGTAACAACATGTCACTAATATGATGTACAAATGTCAGGTAGCAATATGCCACTAGAATGATATGCAGATGCATATAATGAGAAAAAAGTACATCAAGAATCAAAGAACTGTTTTTTCTTATTTTAATGAGATTTCTATATATATATATCAATCGGGTATCACCAATGAAATTAACAGAGAAATCAGTGTCAAGCATCGACACAAAACATAAATCTCAGTATCTCAATATCAAATCTCAATATCTCTGTATCTCAAATCTCAATATCTCGATACCTTAGGCTCCGCCAGTCCGGATCGACCCATATCATCAATCATACGACCACGACGGTATCCTCCGGATATCCGCCGCGTCAGGTAAAATCACCGGTAGGCAGTCTGCCCCTGCTAGGCTCATCATCTACAGCTCGATCTTCTTGTCCCGGGATACCTTACTGGGTCCACCATGTACTCACAGACGGTTCATCCAATTCCTCGAATTGGGTCTCGAAATCCATCTCATAACCGAGAAAATATCATGGTGGACGACTCATACGTCATGAGAAAATCGCACTTTTCATTTTAAAGAGAGAGAGAGAAGTTTATATATTCTTGTGGTTTTCTCCTAAATCCAGGAAATCTCATGAAAATCCGAAATCCAATCATCAATAGCGAGTAAACAGTGAATATCGGCATAAAACTCCATAATACTGCATAACAGTGAATGATAATATGCATGAAGTAGCAAGTAATAACTGCAATGTCTAAACTGGCATATAAGGCAAGTACACTAATACCATGTCGAAACTATCAACTAACAAACTATGTCAATGAAATAATATTCTCTAAAGTGTACATGACATGGCAATTACTGATGATGATGTGTGTGAGCCGGCAAGTAAGTGTATGTGGAACATACGCATCATCGGTAATGGTGCTGGTGTCCTAACAGCATAATTTCAATATTAAAATATGAAAACACAATATAAGTATGTAATGCGATACAAGCAGCAAGAATATGCGGGAGCTGAATATCAAATACAATGATAACGAATCTGCATATCTCTAATTATGAGTCGTACAGTTTTGCCATTTGAAATAACACGAATCGTGGTGTTTTGAAAATAAGGGCTACGGTGTTTTTAAGAAAATTTACGTCCTTTGAAATATCCGTAGAATCCCTTAGCCTGTCTTTAAAATACTCACGATTCATTAGTTTTGAAATAGGTATGACTCGAGTCTAATATACCATTTACAAGTAAACTGCAGGGCTAAACTAAAAGGGCCGATCAAAAGGTAAGGAAACCGCCTAACATCTGAGTGGATACATATATATAAATATAACAGTCGGTGATCCCGCCTCAGTAGTATCTCATACGATATAATATCTATAACATGACATCCTCAAGTCAAGAGTACGGATCTAACATCAATATAGCTCGTACGGTAAATCCGTCGTACGGCATCCCAAATCTGGGTACGGGTCAAATATCATATTTGTCTCATTACTCATCTGATATCCTTGTCATCACATATCGTGAACATGGGGTACTGATCTAAGTCTAGTACACTACTAATATCATCAACAATATGATGATCTGGCTACTGATCTAAAGTCTCATACAATCTAATGTCATCAACACATATTATCATATAGAAGTATATATCTCCCAAGCGATCCATTATGAATACCATAACATATCTCATCTCATATCTTGATCATATGTCAACTATTATATATATCATCATCCACAAGGTATCGTCGCCTAACGATCCGCTATAATATCATGACATATCTCGATCACATATTCAATATCTCACGGCATCATGCCCGATCATATCGACTCATTCCCAAGCATCATATAACATCCTCAATCATCCGTGTATATGTATATGTATATGTATATATCAATCCACGCATCGACGTCTATCTATAAACATATAACACATACACCCAAAACCCTATCCCGTGCGTGTATGTGTATGTGTAACAACTTTACTCTAGGTTTCGCGACTATGAAATCAACTAAATCATTTTCCTCAAATCTCGCTAACACTAACTCATGGTCTCCTAACCTTTTCTTGCTAAGTGCTCAAATCTCTCCATAACATATAAATGCATATCAATATCATATCACAACATTCCTTACAACTTTGCGGGGGTGCTATACGTCATCCACCCGACTTCTCCCTATAGATATATATCTGCTCACCTGATCTGCGCTTTCTGGTATCGATGACGCCACGCTCATCCTCGTCGTCTCAAAGTCCACGTGGGATACCTACATATCATATATATAGCATCGTAAATGAAATCACACACAAAAATCAAAATGTCGCACGAATCACCCATAGCTCAAAACCTATGGTCTACATCTCGCAATTCAACCAATATCAATCGATATAGACATACAAACGTCAAATAATCGAATACAATACCAAATATCAAAACTTAAATCCATAAACATCATGAAAAAGAAGGAAGCAACACAGAAAAGCGGTCCCAGATTTCTGTTCAGGTCAAAACAAAGTAAGCAAACAATACTGGGAAGATATATAGGGTCTATATGAGCTATCGGGGCAACTTGGGCACCTATCACCTCAGAGGGGCCGGCCACACTAAGAAAAATTTCGGCAAGGCCGGTTTTCCAGGGGAATTAGGGTCTCGTTTTCCTACAGTGGGTTCCGAGGGTCAATTCTAGCCTGCTGGGGTTGTTTGCTTATCTCGTAAAATCCCCGGGTCATCCCAGATTTCTCTGCACACTCAATTTCCTCACAAACCGACATGGAAAGTTTCTGTTTTCAGTAAACTTGGTTTGTTTCAAATAGATCTGGGTTTCCTAAGATCATAGGGGGGGTTTAGGGTCACCACTAAGGCCTACTAGCACTAACCCAATGTTAGTTATATATATGCCCTAGAGGCCATTACTATACATAGGATGTATATTGTAGTGGATGCTTGGACATATATAGGGAGGACTTTCTTGCTCGACATGATAGTATGCTATCTGGTTGCTCTTTACCTTAATGTGTACACCGATTGTCTCTCTGTTACATGTTGGTAAAGCCCATAGGATGTGTACTTGACTACCTGGACTATGATGCAGATCATACTAGTGGGGACATGGTAGTCCATAAGTACATCCTTCAAGGTCCCTAGTCGTGGGTGTATCGAGACGGGGCATCGATATACCAGAGTAGATTAGCGTATACCTTCTCGACCCATACAGATGGGCGATGGATGATCCCATATCCATTGGTGTTTGACATCAGAGATGATATACGGGTGCTCAGTGGAGACTGGGTACACTGGACGGACTCGCCGAGAACTCCCAGATGGTATTATACCTTACGTCAGATGGCAGTTCTCTGGTGACACTGGTACAGGTTAGTCTGTAGACCCGAGATCGTCATAGAGTCTTGTGTGATTCCCACTGTGCTTTGATTTCCACCTTACCACGTCCAAGAGGGCGTGCAAAACGGTGGTTTTTGGGTACAGTCCCGAATCACATGGAGGCAATGAGCGATAGGAGGGGATTCGTCTCTCCCGGTATAGGGAGTTGATGTTGCGCTGTGTTCGATTGGCTATAACTGGAAATCCCTGGCCAGGGTTGCTGAGATTTACTGGTAAGTGTTACCAGTAGTTTCTCGAACTGTTATAGACCTCATATCGACACGACTTATCGAGCTACTGGGGTCTGACGTTTACCACCCCTAGGCGAGATATGCGACATATCAGACGAACAGACCGGACTGTACGGTAAGTGTTACTGGTTGGATTCACAGGAGTGTGAGCGGGCTTGCTCGTTGATCTTCTGATCGCTCAATACCCGGGTGGCCGTTACGTTTAAAAGACCGCTTGCGGCTTGTGGGTGTTTGATATGATCATCACCTGCTGCCGGCGTTTTGACGAGTCTTTAGAGTCCTACACAGAGGTTTCCTGGCTCAAGCGAAACGAAATAGGAGCGCATATGAGATATGTGCGGGACCGAGAATAATGCGTGTATGTGATACCGTATTCTATTCTCGCAATGAATGTATCGATTGGTTGTATGTGATATAACCTAGTTATCGAATCGAGGATTGATTCGATAAGTCGATACATTGGATATTAGTCGGTCATATGCGATATGACCGGATCGTTAAATCAAGTGTTGATTTAATGATTTAATGTATAATTATATATTTGATATATTACTTTACATTAACTAGTATTGGTTCACTTAAGATGGATTTTCTCACTTAATGTGCACATTGGATATATGATATAGTTTTGTGCACTAGTTTGTGTAGGGTTCCTAGGCACACTAATGAAGTCTCACAAGGCATCAACCATGCCCGTTTCAAATTTTAACAGTGCCGAGAAACCCTAGACTAGATCGTTAACTAGAATTTTAGGCGACAAAAGCAACTAGTTTACAACTAAACTAAAAGAACGGAAATACAACCTTTGTAGATCCGGTCCTCCACCTCCACGGCTCCGTGATGAAGTCCTCTCCGCTGTCCAAATGAAATCCCGGGCTCTAGCGTCGGCTTCATCGGAGAAATAGGCAAGGTCGTCGGCTTCATGCCGAAAATGATCTACGTCGAGGCATCACTAGATCAAGCTCCCACTTCACCAAGTCATGAAACTTGTGAAGAAAATACACTCTACTACTTGGCAAGAGGTAGAGGATGAAGAAATAGGAAGTGGGTTCACTTTAGAATTGGATTTCTCACTCTTTTTCTCACTTTGCCATTGATGAAGCAAGGTTTTCTTCAAGTTGAAGAAGAAGAAGAAGAAGATGATATTATGATAAGTTAATTCCAAAAAGAAATTAAAATGAATACTTATCATAATCAAACCATGTTCAAGTGTAGAGAATGAACTAAGGTTAAATGGAGTGGTTAGGGTTAAGCATGAGACAAAATGGTCACTTTGGTCAAAGCTTCATGAAGCTTCAACTAGAAAACAAATTAAGCCACCATTTTCTCTTTATGCTTATCATTTTCAAAATGAATAACTAAATAAGATAAATGAAAAAGAAAACAAAACCCTAACCATTCATATAACCATGGTTTAGTCTTTACACAAACTCAAGTAAGCATGTATTATCAAACATGATACAATCAAGTGCACAAAAGTATATCACATATACAATGTGCACAATCCAAGTGAGAAAATCCATTTAAAGTGAACCAATACTAGTTAATGCAAAGTAATATATCAAATATATAATTATGCATTAAATTATTAAATCAACACTTGATTTAACGATCCGGTCATATCGCATATAACCGACCAGTATCCAATGTATCGGCTTATCGAATCAACCCTCGATTCGAGAACTAAGTTATATCGCATATAACCATTCGATACATTCATCGCGAGAATAGAATACGGTATCACATACACGCATTATTCTCGGTCCCGCACATATCTCATATGCGCTCCTATTTCGTTTCGCTTGAGCCAGGAAACCTCTGTGTAGGACTCTAAAGACTCGTCAATACGCCGGTAGCAGGTGATGATCATATCAAACACCCACAAGCCACAAGCGGTCTGCTAAACGTAACGGCCACCCGGGTATTGAGCGATCAGAAGATCGACGAGCAAGCATGCTCATACTCCTGTGAATCCAACCAGTAACACTTACCGTACAGTCCGGTCTGATCGTCTGATATGTCGCATATCTCGCCTAGGGGTGGTAAACGTCAGACCCCAATAGCTCGACAAGTCGTGTCGATATGAGGTCTATAACAATTCGAGAAACTACTGGTAACACTTACCAGTAAATCTCAGCAACCCTGGCCAGGGATTTCCTGTTATAGCCAATCGAACACAGCGCAACATCAACCCCCTATACCGGGAGAGACGAATTCCTTCCTATCGCTCATTGCCTCTATGTGACTCGGGACTGTACCCAAAAACTACCGTTTTGCACGCCCTCTTGGACGTGGTAAGATGGAATCAAAGCACAGTAGGAACCACACAAGACTCTATGACGATCTCGGGTCAACAGATTATTCTGTACCAGTGTCACCAGAGAACTGCCATCTGACGTAAGGTATAATACCATCTGGGAGTTCTCGGCGAGTCCGTCCAGTGTACCCAGTCTCTACTGAGCACCCGTATATCATCTCCGATGTCAAACACCAATGGATATGGGATCATCCATCGCCCATCTGTATGGGTCGAGAAGGTATACGCTAGTCTACTCTGGTATATCGATGCCCCGTCTCGATACACCCACTACTAGGGACTTTGAAGGATGTACTTATGGACTACCATGTTCCCACTAGTATGATCCGCATCATAGTCCAGGTAGTCAAGTACACATCCTAAGGGCTTTACCAACATGTAACAGAGAGACAATCAGTATACACGTTAAGGTAAAGAGCAACCAGATAGCATACTATCATGTCGAGCAAGAAAGTCCTCCCTATATATGTCCCAGCATCCACTACAATATACATCCTATGTACAGTAATGGCCTCTAGGGCATACATATAACTAACAATCTCCCACTTGCACTAGGGCCATCTGATAGTAGTGGTTGTAGTATCTCATACTCAACCATCCCATAAAATCTCTCTCTGGGAACAGGCCTTTATGAGTGGATCCGCTGTGTTGTCCTCTGAGTCTACTCTCCTAACCTCGATCCCTTGGAGATCAAGCATCTCCATGATCAGGTGACACTGCCTTAGAATATGTCTGGATCACTGATGGGACCGGCGTTCCTCGGCATAAGCCACAACTCCATTGTCTCACAATGGTAGGAACGTAGTTCATCTCATGAACCAATATACACCCAAACAGCCTCTTTGGTAGCATCTTAAGTAGCGATGTATCCTGCCTTTATCGTCTAGTATGTTACGGTATCTAGCTTGGAACTCTTCCAACATACCGTCCCTTTACTGAGGGTAAAGACAATGCCTGTGATAGAATTTCAGTCGTCTTTATCACCCTGGAACCCTTCCAGTGATTCTCCCCAGGATCGGTTGATACCGTCTCACTACAACTAGTGAGAATCCTAACATCCATTTAGATCTATCTCATAGATCCAAAACCCAGGATTTAAGAGGTATCACTTTGATCCTATATGGAGAATCATTGTGATAAGCGGAGATTGATCGAGCGTAGCATAGGAAACTCCTTCCCTATCAAGAGTATGTCATCCACGTACTCTACGAGGATCATTACTATACTCCCTACTACCTTTTTGTTTATACAAGGTTCATCTCCCATTTTGATGATGTCAAACCCTTTGACTAATACATCAAAACAGATGTTCCAACTCCGCGATACCTGCTTTATCCTATAAAGCATCTTGTACACGTTTCCGCTACTCCCACTGTCTACGAAGCCCTCTGGATGTGTTCTTATAGACGATCTCTTCTAAATCATTATTTAGAAAAGTAGTCATGGCACCCAACCGCCAGATATCATAGTCATTGTATGTAGCCGTGGCAAGTAGGATCTGGATGGACTTAAGCATAGCCACTTGAAAAGGTTTCATCATAATCCACGCCTGGTCGATGACGAAAAGCTTTAACAAGTCTAGCTTTGAAAGTCTTAACTTTTCCATATACACCAAGTAATCTTCTCAAGATATACTTGCTCCTGATGGGAATTTAACCCTTCAGATATAGCAACCAAAGTCCATACTTTGTTGGTGTACATGGATTCCATCTAAGATCGCTAAGCATCCAGCCTTTCTTACAGAGTCACACTCCTGATGGCCAGCTCGAAACTAGTTGGGTCATCATCTCATGATGCAATCCTCGCTCCCACTGTCATAGAGAAACAGAAGTATCTCTCAAGTGGGTGAGGAACCCTACTAGATCGGCGGAGAGGCCGAGGTTCGTTGGTAACTATTGAATTCTTTGGTTCTTTCAAATCATCAACTGCAGTTTGTATAGCTGGAACATTTCCAGTTCTACATAACAGACCTTGCCTCGAGCTTGTCCGGATTATGCTTTTAGACATAGCCCGGACAACCCCAAATCTTAACTAGCTTAAGAGATGGGCTCTACCCTTTCCATATCACATATGAAATGGTAGGCAACTGATTTGATTCGAACCCTATTCAATAGGTATGCAGCTTCTCAAGTGCATAACTCCCAAAAGGAAATAGGTAACTCAGTGGTACTCATCATAGAGGACACCATATCAAATAGGGTGTATGTTCTCCACCCCGATATACCATCGTGCAATGGTGTATACGGAGGAGTAATGCTGAGAGAGAATCTCATTCTCCTTTAGAATAATCCAGGAATTCCGTGCTCAAGTATTCTCCTCCTTGATCACATCAAAGGACATAATACTTATACCCATATTTTGGTTCTCTACTTCTAACTTATATTCTGTGAATATCTCAAAAGGTTCAGACTTGTGTTTCAACAGGAACACAGGTCTGAATCTCGAAAGATCATCAGAGAATGTAATGAAGTACAAAGAACCAGTCTTGGCATGTGTAGACAGGGGACCTTACATACATCATCATGTATCAGTCCCAAGAGTTCACTAACTCTTTCTCTGTTTCCAGTAAACAGAGCTATGGTCATCTTATCTTTGTGACATGACTGGCAAGTTTCACAAGATGTAAATTCAAACTGATTTAAATATGCATCTATATATAACTTTAGCTAGTCGGGTAGCATTGATATGACCTAGTCTACAATGCCTCAAGAAGGATTCGTTCATTTCTGAACTCTTCCTCTTGTGTGTGTTCCATATACTAAGAACTGTAGTTTGATTTAGAACATCAACGCTTTTAGATAACGTGCCTGAACCGATCAACTTTTGATATAGGAAATGTTCAAAATATTATCCAACAATACAAAATTTTATCATTTCTTTACTGATAAAGAGATAGATATGATTTTGTATATCAGGTTCGGTATCTAATAACATTCGTTCAGAATCAATGTATTTGGAATACAGGGTGACAGTGACCAACAGACTTGGCTGCAACACTTGCCCCGTTTTCTGCTTCATGAAACATATCACCCGTTCTCAGTCCTCTACCTTTCTATAGCCCTATGTAACATATTACATATCAGGGATCCTGATCTGGTATCACATACCCAGGACGTAGAGGATACAGAGAAACAGTTCTTTGTAATGAACACACCCGAAGATGATGCATCAGTATGCACTCTCTTCGTTTGGGCGGCACGGGAATTCTGGTAATCCCCAATTTCCTGCTCGGTCTTATAACAATTATAAGTTGGAGCGGGACCAACGTTCCTCAGCTCAGTATAACAAGCGGGTTCGGTCAATAATCCGTATTATTATCTTGATTAAGGCGTGATATGGTCGCTACCAGGAGAGAGAGAGAAGAAAACACTCAGCGTGCGCTCTTGCAAGAATAGATTGGTTATTATTTTATCTAATCAGGATGACTCCCACTGCTTTTTATCAAATCTTCCTTCAAACCCTAAAAGGAAAGACTAGCCGGGATTAATTACATACTACAAGTTCGCCAATCTTTCAGCCAGGCCAGTGTCGGTACTTTGAGGGAGGTCCCCCGTGCTTTCGCACGAACCTAATTAATGTAAACCTCGTTTTCCCAGAGGCGTAACCCCGTTGACACCTTTCTAGACACCTACTTGATCGGCTAATTGTAATATATAAAACTCTCCCAGGAGTAACAATTACTCGCAGCGGGTATCGGGATCCAACTATCTCATAGAAGGTATGCAATCTCATTGCAAATTTCAACACTTGAAATTCCCGATAATATTTTGCCCCAACCTCCTATGACCTTGACAAAGGCCAACAAACCATAGGATGCTAGTCAAGTTCAACCCGTCATTTCCTGATTGAATTAAACCCACCCACACGGCCCTTGACAAAGGCCAACAAGGTCGCACGACTACCCTAATCCAATCTGCATCATATGCATAAGCAGATAAGCACCAGTTAGCTACCGCACACTGCGCCTTGACAAAGGCCAACAAACGCAACACGAATACTAACTACTACTTATCTGAAATGACGGAGGGCTACGACAGGTTTTTCTGAAAACCTATTGCGTAATGAACTTGATATCGTTGTAGGATCGAATGAATTTTGAAATGGAGTGTTTTTTAGGCTTTTCTAGTTTTGCTAAAGGAGTCACTCCCGGTGAAGGGATCGTCCCTTTTCTCGTCGAATGAGGTGCGGGATATATCATATATATCACTGTGCAAAGCAAAAATTCTTAAAAGCAATCAAAAGACAAACCGAGTGTGTAGCATCTGCCAGTTATTGCTAAAGGAGTCACTCCCGGTGAAGGGATCTCGGTCCTTTCCTCATCGAATAAGGTGCAAGATATATCACATATACCGCTGTGCAAAGCAAGAACTGTAGCTACCTGTTTTTATTTTGAAATTCGATTCTACAACATCTTAGGTTTCTTTTATCTCATTAATCTCATTAATGAAGTCCCATCATTTAAATACCTAAACATCACAGATAAATACGACGTACACTTATGCCATCCGCATTCGCCTCGATGTCCCCTCATGCACCGTTAGGTTAGGTAACTAACGGCAGAGCGGGGCAGGGCTAGCGCGGGTGTAAAACATAAGTAGCATCTATATAATATATCATATATACTATATACTGTATCTATCACAGAACATCACATGATCACATCACAGATATCGCAGCAGAAGAAACATATGAAATATTGGATATACTAGGACGTCCGTGTTTTCAATACGAGCCAGTATAAAACACGGATTCCACGGTCGTGATGAATAGCCAAACCCACACCCCAAGACCCCTACGAGAGCGGCAAGCAACCCTACCAATTCTGGAGTTAGGAGACCCGGACTCGACTCCTCGAGTTGGTCTCCTACTGGACTCCAGAACCCGGTTACTTGTGCCCTCCTCCTTGGGTCTATCCTAGTGCAGAAAAGTAAATAATATACAAACGGTGACATCTTCCGCAACCTGGAAGTGCCCCAATAAAAGAATATTACATACAAGCTTTTACATGAATGAAAATGAAAAACACTCATCTCACATAAAAACCCCCGGCTATTCAAACACGACGATCCAATATAACATATCCAGCAACACATAACATCACATGTCATCAACGTAAGTAAATATGCGCATCCCAATTGTCGTTGACATATAGCAACGAAACCGGCGATATCACATATTACACTTACGGTCACATAAAAGAAAGTGTAAAACTACAACAGTTGGAATCCGCAACCACCTCAGACATCGCATGCCTGACCAAATGAATTACTTAGACATCACATGCCTAACAATTATAAACCCCGCATTTTAGTCTCATTATCGAAAACTCTTTTCAATATCAAGTCGGGCAATTCAACAAGATTCCCGACATCCTGATCGAATACTCGTCGCAAACTTTAGTAGACGGCCGCACCCCTCGATACCGTCGACAAAGTGCACCAAGGCGGAACACCGCTACCGCGAGCACCCGAACGGATGCTTTCGGCGACGGGGTTCTCCTACAGTCACTTGGTCGGGGCTATGGAGTGAGGTTGTCTATTAAGTTTACCCGGCGAGTATCCGCGTACGCTACGTGATTGCGATGGACTTTTGATCACATCAAAACTCCGTGGCAACCGATCAAGTGAGATTAAATTGCTAGATTTACAACATTCATTCAGTTATCTCATAACTTTTGTGAATTCCAATTATTGTATCCCATTCCAGATAAATAGAAAATGTTAAACTTTTCGATCGAACAGTCAAACACCCAAGTTTTCCCGATACAGATCAACACATGAAATAAGTCTAAAAACATTCAGTTCGTGCCTCAGTACCAACGGTCCAGCCATAGATGGGTCAAGCCAACGCCTCACATGTGGCACGCCGTACTGCCCCAAACCCGAAGGTTCAAAGGGCAGTTCAAGACGGTCATATAATCGAGTTAAGGTTTGTTGTCTTCTAGAGGGACCATCGTGTTACTTGCACTACTTAGAACGTCTTTAAACCACGGAAAAATCCAACACTTGGAAATTTCCCGACAGGGGAAAAATTGGGTATTTATATCCGGTCGAATTTTTTTAACATATTCTAAAATTTATCCGGAAAGCCACATAGACAAAATCTGATACTCCGATCGAAACACCGAATCCCCAAAACAACCCCAGAAAATTCAACTCTTGAATAAATATTAAAAAATCCCAGAAAATCCAGCACCAGAAATCATGAATTACTGTACAAAAATTATAGGACAATCTAATGATGTGGCCGCGGAACCGCCGCATAAGCAGGGCTTATGCCGCGGTTCCGCCGCACTATGGAGGCTTCACTAGAAAATTTTTGCATCGTAATTCTTAGAATTCCCTGCTGAATTTTTTAAGAATTTTTAATCTGGAAAATCCACGTTTTCAGAAAAAGTCCAGAGAGCGTGGAAAAATAGGGTTTCGGGTTCGATCGGACTTCAAACTCCGTCTAGACTTCGCCTAAGGCTCTAGCTTGGCTCTGATACCACTGTAGGGTTCCTAGGCACACTAATGAAGTCTCACAAGGCATCAACCATGCCCGTTTCAAATTTTAACGGTGCCGAGAAACCCTAGACTAGATCGTTAACTAGAATTTTAGGCGACAAAAGCAACTAGTTTACAACTAAACTAAAAGAACGGAAATACAACCTTTGTAGATCCGGTCCTCCACCTCCACGGCTCCGTGATGAAGTCCTCTCCGCTGTCCAAATGAAATCCCGTGCTCTAGCGTCGGCTTCATCGGAGAAATGGGCGGGCAAGGTCGTCGGCTTCGTGCCGAAGATGATCTACGTCGAGGCATCACTAGATTAAGCTCCCACTTCACCAAGTCATGAAACTTGTGAAGAAAACACACTCTACTACTTGGCAAGAGGTAGAGGATGAAGAAATAAGAAGTGGGTTCACTTTAGAATTGGATTTCTCACTCTTTTTCTCACTTTGCCATTGATGAAGCAAGGTTTTCTTCAAGTTGAAGAAGAAGAAGAAGAAGAAGATGATATTATGATAAGTTAATTCCAAAAAGAAATTAAAATGAATAATTATCATAATCAAACCATGGTCAAGTGTAGAGAATGAACTAAGGTTAAATGGAGTGGTTAGGGTTAAGCATGAGACAAAATGGTCACTTTGGTCAAAGCTTCATGAAGCTTCAACTAGAAAACAAATTAAGCCACCATTTTCTCTTTATGCTTATCATTTTCAAAATGAATAACTAAATAAGATAAATGAAAAAGAAAACAAAACCCTAACCATTCATATAACCATGGTTTAGTCTTTACACAAACTCAAGTAAGCATGTATCATCAAACATGATACAATCAAGTGCACAAAAGTATATCACATATACAATGTGCACAATCCAAGTGAGAAAATCCATTTAAAGTGAACCAATACTAGTTAATGCAAAGTAATATATCAAATATATAATTATGCATTAAATCATTAAATCAACACTTGATTTAACGATCCGGTCATATCGCATATAACCGACCAGTATCCAATGTATCGGCTTATCGAATCAACTCTCGATTCGAGAACTAGGTTATATCGCATATAACCATTCGATAAATTCATTATACGGTATCACATACACGCATTATTCTCGGTCCCGCACATATCTCATATGCGCTCCTATTTCGTTTCATTTGAGCCAGGAAACCTCTGTGTAGGACTCTAAAGACTCGTCAATACGCCGGTAGCAGGTGATGATCATATCAAACACCCACAAGCCACAAGCGGTCTGCTAAACGTAACGGCCACCCGGGTATTGAGCGATCAGAAGATCGATGAGCAAGCCCGCTCATACTCCTGTGAATCCAACCAGTAACACTTACCGTACAGTCCGGTCTGATCGTCTGATATGCCGCATATCTCGCCTAGGGGTAGTAAACGTCAGACCCCAATAGCTCGACAAGTCGTGTCGATATGAGATCTATAACAATTCGAGAAACTACTGGTAACACTTACCAGTAAATCTCAGCAACCCTGGCCAGGGATTTCCTGTTATAGCCAATCGAACACAGCGCAACATCAACCCCCTATACCGGGAGAGACGAATCCCCTCCTATCGCTCATTGCCTCTATGTGACTCGGGACTGTACCTAAAAACCACCGTTTTGCACGCCCTCTTGGACGTGGTAAGATGAAAATCAAAGCACGGTGGGAACCACACAAGACTCTATGACGATCTCGGGTCAACAGACTACTCTGTACCAGTGTCACCAGAGAACTGCCATCTGACGTAAGGTATAATACCATCTGGGAGTTCTCGGCGAGTCCGTCCAGTGTACCCAGTCTCTACTGAGCACCCGTATATCATCTCCGATGTCAAACACCAATGGATATGGGATCATCCATCGCCCATCTGTATGGGTCGAGAAGGTATACGCTAGTCTACTCTGGTATATCGATGCCCCGTCTCGATACACCCACGACTAGGGACTTTGAAGGATGTACTTATGGACTACCATGTTCCCACTAGTATGATCCGCATCATAGTCCAGGTAGTCAAGTACACATCCTAAGGGCTTTACCAACATGTAACAGAGAGACAATCAGTATACACGTTAAGGTAAAGAGCAACCAGATAGCATACTATCATGTCGAGCAAGAAAGTCCTCCCTATATATGTCCCAGCATCCACTACAATATACATCCTATGTACAGTAATGGCCTCTAGGGCATACATATAACTAACAGTTTGTATCATGTTTAATGATACATGCAAACTTGGGTGTGTATGATTAAACCATGATTAGGTTAATGCTTAAGGTTTTGATTTACTTATTTATTTATTCTTTTCATTTATTTTAGGCAAGAAAATAAAATGGTGGCTTTTTGTTTTATACTTGAAGCTTCATGAAACTTTGAAAAAGCTTTGACCATTTTGTTTCTTTCCTTAACCTAACCATTCACCTAAACCCTAGTTTATTCTCTACATGTGTTAAACTCACCCATGGTTGCATTATGATAAGAATCACTTGGATTTTCTTTTTGAAATAATCCTTTTTCCATTTTCTTCTTCATCTTCTTCAAGTGAAGAAGAAAGCTTCCTTGAAAATTTCAAGTGATGATTCCAAGTGAGAAATCCAAATCCAAAGTGAAACCATTTCCTATTTCTTCATCCTCTACCACTTGCCAAGTAGTATAGGGTGTTTTCTTCACAAGTTTCATGACTTGGTGAAGATGGAGTTTGATCTTGAGTTGCCTCGACGTAGATCATCTTCGGCATCGATGTCGACGACCTAGCCCGATTATTTCTTCGACGAAACCATCGCTAGAGTCCGGGATCCGATGATCGCAGTGGAGGGACATCATCACGGAGCTAAGGAAGTGGAGGACCGGATCTAAAAAGGTTGTATTTCCATTCACTTTATAGTTAAGTTGTTAACTTGCATCTTGTTTCGCCTATCCTCTAGTTAACGATCGCATTAGGGTTTCTCGGCACATTGAAAAATTTTAATTGGCCATGTTTGATCAGTTGTAGAACCTCATGGGTGTGCCTAGGAACCCTACAGTGGTATCAGAGCCTAGCTAAAGCCTTAGGCGAAGTGTAGACGATGTTAGAAGTCCGATCGAACCCGAAACCCTAGTTTAAAACCCTTCTCTGTTCATTTTTTTAAAACTGGGTTTTTTCCAAATTAAAAATATGCAGAAAAATCAGCAGGGTTTTTTAGGGATTACTGTGCAGCACGTGCGCATGATTCGACTAAAGCACGGCGGAACCGCGGCACGAGCATTGCTCGTGTAGTGGTTCCGCGGCCATGCAGTCATATTAGCTTTTGAAAATTGCACCGTAATTCCTATCTGTTAGTGCTGTATTTTCTAGGAATTTTTAACTTCTACTCAAGAGTTGAGTATTCTGGGTTGTATTGGGAGTTCGAAGATTCGATCGGATTGTCAAACTTTGTCTATGTGTTTTTCCAGGTAATTTTAGAATATGTTGAAAAGTTCGACCGGATATAAACACCCACTTTTTCCCCTGCCGGGAAATTTCCAAGTGTTGGATTTTTCCGTAGTTTAATAACGTTCTAAGTAGTGCAAGTAACGCAATGGTCCCTCTAGAAGACAACAAACCTTAACTCGATTATGTGACCGTCTTGAACTGCCCTTTGAACCTTAGGGTTTGGGGCAGTACGGCGTGCCATATGTGAGGCGTTGGCTTGACCCTTCTACGGCTGGACCGTTGGTACTGAGACATGAAGTGGATGTTTTTAAACTTATTTCATGTGATGAGCTGTTTCGGGAAAACTTGGGTGTTTGAATGTTCGATCGGAAAGTTTAACATTTTCTATTTATCTGGAATGTGATACAATATTTGGAATCCACAAGTAGTTATGAGATAACTGATTTTGATGTTATAAACATAGCACTTTAGTCTCACTTGATCGGATACTCGCCGGTAAAACTTAATAGATACCCACGCCCCATAGCCCCGACCAAATGACTGTAGGTGAACCCCGTCGCCCAAAGCATCCGTTCGGGTGCTCACGGCAGCGGTGTTCCGCCTTAGTGCACTTCGTCGATGGCATCAGGGGTGTGACTGCCTACTAAAGTTTGCGACGAGCATTCGATCAAAATGCCGGGAATCTTGTTGAATTGCCCGACTTGATATTGAAAAGTGTTTTCGATAATGAGACTAAAATGCGGGGTTTATAATTGTTAGGCATGTGATGTCTAAGGAATTCAGATGGTTAGGCATGCGATGTCTAAGAAGGTTGGGGATTCCAACTGTTGTAGTTTTACACTTTCTTTTCTGCGACCGTAAGTGTAATATGTAATACCGCCGGTTTCGTTGCTATATGTCAACGACAATTGGGATGGGCATATTTACTTACGTTGATGACATGTGATATTATGTGTTGCTGGATATGTTATATTGGATCGTCGTGTTTTTTAATAGCCGGGGGTTTTTTATGTGAGATTAATTTTTTTTCATTTTCATTCATGTAAAAACTTGTATGTAATATTCTTTTATTGGGGCACTTCCAGGTTGCGGAAGATGTCACCCTTTGTATATTATTTACTTTTCCGCACTAGGATAGACCCAAGGAGGAGGGCATAAGTAACCGGGTTCTGGAATCCAGTGGGAGACCAACTCGAGGAGTCGAGTCCGGGTCTCCTAACTCTAGAATTGGTAGGGTTGCTTGCCGCTCTCGTTGGGGTCTAGGGGTGTAGGTTTGGCTATTCATCGTTACCGTGGAATCCGTGTTTTATACTGGCTCGTATTGAAAACACGGACGTCCTAGTATATCCAATGTTTCATATGTTTCTTCTGCTGCGATATCTGTGATGTGATCATTTGATGTTCTGTGATAGATACTATATATAGAATATTTGATAAATTATATAGACGTTACTTATGTTTTACACCCGCGCTAGCCCTGCCCCGCTCTGCCGTTAGTCACCTAACCTAACGGTGCATGAGGGGACATCGAGGCGAACACGGATGGCATAAGTGTACGTCGTATTTATCTGTGATGTTTAGGTGACTTAAATGATGGGACTTCATTAATATGATTAATGAAAGAAAAAGAAACCTAAAGATGTTGTGGAATCGAATTTTCAAAAACAGGTAGCTACAGTTCTTGCTTTGCATCGCGGTGTTCCTTGAAGAACATCCTGCACCTTATTCGATAAGGAAAGGACCGAGATCCCTTCACCGGGAGTGACTCCTTTAGCAATAACTGGCAGATGCTACAACCCTCGGTTTATTTTTTGATTGCTTCTATAGTTTCTGCTTTGCACAGTGATATATATGATATATCCCGCACCTCATTAAACGAGGAACGGGCCGACAATCCCTTCACCGGGAGTGACCCCTTTAGCAAAACTAGAAAAGCCTCAAAAACACTCCATTTTAAAAATCATTTGATTCTACAACGATATCAAGTTCATTACGCAATAGGTTTTCAGAAAAACCTGTCGTAGCCCTCCGTCATTTCAGATAAGTCCTACTTAGTATTCGTGCTGCGTTTGTTGACCTCCGTCAAGGCGTAGTGTGCGATAGCTAACTAGTATTTATCTACTTATGCATATGATGCAGATTGGGTTAGGGTAGTCGTACGGCCTTGTTGACCTCCGTCAAGGGTCGTGCGGGTGGGTTTGATTCAATCAAGAAATGACGGGTTGAACTTGACTAGTAGCCTATGGTTTGTTGACCTCCGTCAAGGTCATAGGGTGCTAGGGGCAAAATTATCGGGAATTTCAAGTGTTGAAATTTGCAATGAGATTGCATACCTTCTATGAGATAGTTGGATCCCGATACCTACTGCGAGTAATTGTTACTCCTGGGAGAGTTTTACACTTTACAATTAGCCAATATAGTAGGTTTCTAGAAAGGTGTCAACGGGGTTACGCCTATGGGAAAATGAGGTTTACTGTAATTAGGTCCGTACGAAAGCACAGGGAACCTCCCTCAAAGTACCAACACTGGCCTGGCTGAAAGATTGGCGAACTTGTAGCGTGTAATTAATCCCGGCTAGTCTTTCCTTTTAGGGTTTGAAGGAAGATTTGATAAAAACAGTGGGAGCCATCCTGATTAGATAAAATAATAACCAATCTGATCTAGCAAGAGCGCATGCAAAGTGTTTTCTTCTCTCTCTCTCCTGGTAGCGACCATGTCACGCCTTAATCAAGATAATAATACGGATGTATTGACCGAACCCGCTTGTTATACTGAGCTGGGGAATGTTGGTCCCGCTCCAACTTATAATTGTTATAAGACAGAGCAGGAAATTGGGGAATACCAGATTTCCCGTGCCGCCCAAACGAAGAAAGTGCATGTTGATGCATCATCTCCTTCGGGTGTGTTCATTACAAAGAACTGTTTCTCTTTATCCTCTACGTCCTCGGTATTTGATACCGGATCAAGATCCCAGATATGTAATCTGTTACATAGGGCTACAGAAAGGTAGAGTACTGAGAACTGGTGACAAGTTTCATGAGACAGAAAATGGTGCAAGTGTTGCAGCCAAGTCTATTGGTCACTGTCACCCTGTATTCCAAATACATTGATTCTGAACGAATGTTATTAGATACCGAACCTGATATACAAAATCATATCAGTCTCTTTATTGGTAAAGAAATGATAAAATTTTGTATTGTTGGATAATGTTTTGAACATTTCCTATATCAAAAGTTGATCGGTTCAGCCGCGTTATCTAAAAGCATTGATGTTCTAAATCAAACTACAGTTCTTAGTATACAGAACACACACAAGACGAAGAGTTCAGAAATGAACGGATCCTTCTTGAGGTATTGTAGACTAGGTCATATCAATGCGACCCGACTAGCTGAAGTTACATTTAGATGCATATTTAAATCTGTTTGAATTTACATCTTATGAAACTTACCAGTCATGTCACAATGATTAGATGACCATAGCTCCGTTTATTGGAAACAGAGAAAGAGTTAGTGAACTCTTGGAATTGATACATACTGATGTATGAAGGTCCCCTGTCTATACATACCAAGACCGGTCCTTTGTACTTCATTACATTCTCTGATAATCTCTCAAGATTCAGACATATGTTCCTGTTGAAACACAAGTCCGAACCTTTTGAGATATTCACAGAATATAAGTTAGAAGTAGAGAACCAAAAACGGGTATAAGTATTATGTCCTTTGATGAGATCAAGGAGGAGAATACTTGAGCACGGAATTCCTGGACTGTTCTGAAGGAGAATGAGACTCTCTCTCAGCATTACTCTTCCGTATACACCATAGCATGATGGTATATCGGGGCGGAGCAATAGCACCCTATTTGATAATTTCTGCTCTATGATGAGTACTACTGAGTTTCCTATTTTCCTTTAGGGGGTTATGCACTTGAGAAGCTGCATACCTATTGAATAGGGTTCAAATCAAATCAGTTGCCTACCACTTCATATGTGATATGGAAAGGGAAGAGCCCATATCTTGAGTTGGTTAAGATTTGGGGTTGTCCGGACTATGTCTAAAAGCAAAATCCGGACAAGCTCGAGGCAAGGTCTGTTATGTAGAACTGGAAAGGTTCCAGCTATACAAACTACAGCAGATGATTTGGTAGAACCGAAGGATTCAATAGTAACCAACGAACCTCAGCCTCTCCGCCGATCTAGCAGGGTTCCTCACCCACCTGAGAGATACCTCGGTTTCTCGATGACAGTGGGAGTGAGGATTGCATCATGAGATGATGACCCAACTAGTTTCGAGCTGGCCATCAGGAGTGGGACTCTATAAGAGTGGCTGGATGCTTAGCGATCTGAGATGGAATCCTTATACACCAGCAAAGTATGGACTTTGGTTGCTTTATCTGAAGGGTTAAATCCCAATCAGGAGCAAGTATATCTTGAGAAGATTACTTGGTGTAGATGGAAAAGTTGAGACTTTCAAAGCTAGACATGTTAAAGATTTTCATCATCGACCAGGCGTGGATAATAATGAAACCTTTTTCAGTGGCTATGCTTAAGTCCATCCAGATCCTACTTGCCACGGCTACATACCATGACTACGATATCTGGCGGTTGGGTGTCATGACTGCTTTTCTAAAATGATGTTCTAGAAGAGAGCGTCTGTAAGTACACAGCCAGAGGGCTTCGTAGACAGTGGGAGCAGCGGAAACGTGTACAAGATGCTTTATAAGATTAAAGCAGGCATCGCGGAGTTAGAACATCTGTTTTGATGAGATGGTCAAAGAGTTTGGCATCATCAAAATGGTAGATGAACCTTGTATATACAAAAAGGGTAGTAGGGAGTATGGAGATGATCCTCGTAGAGTACATGGATGACATACTCTTGATAGGGAAGGAGTTTCCTATGCTACGCTCGGTCAATCTCCGCTTATCACAAGGATTCTCCATATAGGATCAATGTGATACCTCCTAAATCCTGAGTTGTCATCTATGAGATGGATGTAATTGGATGTTAGGATACTTACTAGATGTAGTGAAATGGTATCAATCGATCCTGGGGAGAATCTCTAGAAGGGTTCCAGGGTGATAAGGACGACTGAATGTCAGTCACAGGCATTGTCTCTACCCTGAGTAAAGGGACGGTATGTTGGAAGAGTTCCAAGCTAGATACCGTGGCATACTAGACGATAAAGGCTGGATATATCGCTACTTATGATACTACCAAAGAGGCAGTCTGGATGTATATTTTTTCATGAGATGAACTTCGTTCCTCCCATTGTGTGACAATGGAGTTGTGGCTTATGCCAAGGAACGCCCGTCCCATCAGTGATCCAGACATATTCTAAGGCAGTGTCACCTGATCATGGAGATGGTTGATCTCCAGGGGATCGAGGTTAGGAGAGCAGACTCAGAGGACAATACGGCGGATCCACTCACAAAGGCCTTTTTCCCAGAAAGAGACTATTATGGGATGGTTGAGTATGAGATACTACAACCACTGCTACAGATGGCCCTAGTGCAAGTGGGAGATTGTTAGTTATATGTATGCCCTAGAGGCCATTACTATACATAGGATGTATATTGTAGTGGATGCTTGGACATATATAGGGAGGACTTTCTTGCTCGACATGATAGTATACTATGTGGTTGCTCTTTACCTTAACGTGTACACCGATTATCTCTCTGTTACATGTTGGTAAAGCCTTTAGGATGTGTACTTGACTACCTGGACTATGATGCAGATCATACTAGTGGGGACATGATAGTCCATAAGTACATCCTTCAAGGTCCCTAGTCGTGGGTGTATCGAGACGGGGCATCGATATACCAGAGTAGACTAGCGTATACCTTCTCGACCCATACAGATGGGCGATGGATGATACCATATCCATTGGTGTTTGACATCAGAGATGATATACGGGTGCTCAGTGGAGACTGGGTATACTGGACGGACTCGCCGAGAACTCCCAGATGGTATTATACCTTACGTCAGATGGCAGTTCTCTGGTGACACTGGTACAGGTTAGTCTGTAGACCCGAGATCGTCATAGAGACTTGTGTGATTCCCACCGTGCTTTGATTTCCACCTTACCACGTCCAAGAGGGCGTGCAAAACGGTGGTTTTTGGGTACAGTCCCGAATCACATGGAGGCAATGAGCGATAGGAGGGGATTCGTCTCTCCCAGTATAGAGAGTTGATGTTGCACTGTGTTCGATTGGCTATAACCGGAAATCCCTGGCTAGGGTTGTTGAGATTTACTGGTAAGTGTTACCAGTAGTTTCTCGAACTGTTATAGACCTCATATCGACACGACTTATCGAGCTACTGGGGTCTAACGTTTACCATCCCTAGGCGAGATATGCGACATATCAGACGAACAGACCGGACTGTACGGTAAGTGTTACTGGTTGGATTCACAGGAGTGTGAGCGGGCTTGCTCGTTGATCTTCTGATCGCTCAATACCCGGGTGTCCGTTACGTTTAGCAGACCGCTTGCGGCTTGTGGGTGTTTGATATGATCATCACCTGCTGCCGACGTATTGACGAGTCTTTAGAGTCCTACACAGAGGTTTCCTGGCTCAAGCGAAACGAAATAGGAGCGCATATGAAATATGTGCGGGACCGAGAATAATGCGTGTATGTAATACCGTATTCTATTCTCGCGATGAATGTATCGATTGGTTGTATGTGATATAACCTAGTTATCGAATCGAGGATTGATTCGATAAGTCGATACATTGGATATTAGTCGGTCATATGCGATATGACCGGATCATTAAATCAAATGTTGATTTAATGATTTAATGTATAATTATATATTTGATATATTACTTTACATTAACTAGTATTGGTTCACTTAAGATGGATTTTCTCACTTAATGTGCACATTGTATATATGATATAGTTTTGTGCACTAGTTTGTATCATGTTTGATGATACATGCAAACTTGGGTGTGTATGATTAAACCATGATTAGGTTAATGGTTAGGGTTTTGATTTACTTATTTATTTATTCTTTTCATTTATTTTTAGGAAAGAAAATAAAATGGTGGCTTTTTGTTTTATACTTGAAGCTTCATGAAGCTTTGAAGAAGCTTCATGAAGCTTTGAAGAAGCTTTGACCATTTTGTTTCTTTCCTTAACCTAACCATTCACCTAAACCCTAGTTTATTCTCTACATGTGTTAAACTCACCCATGGTTGCATTATGATAAGAATCACTTGGATTTTCTTTTTGAAATAATCCTTCTTCCATTTTCTTCTTCATCTTCTTCAAGTGAAGAAGAAAGCTTCCTTGAAAATTTCAAGTGATGATTCCAAGTGAGAAATCCAAATCCAAAGTGAACCCACTTCCTATTTCTTTATCCTCTACCACTTGCCAAGTAGTATAGGGTGTTTTCTTCACAAGTTTCATGACTTGGTGAAGATGGAGCTTGATTTTAAGTTGCCTCGACGTAGATCATCTTCGGCATCGAAGTCGACGACCTAGCCCGATCATTTCTTCAACGAAACCATCGCTAGAGTCCGGGATCCGATGATCGCAGCGGAGGGACATCATCACGGAGCTAAGGAAGTGGAGGACCGGATCTACAAAGGTTGTATTTCCATTCACTTTATAGTTAAGTTGTTAACTTGCATCTTGTTTCGCCTATCCTCTAGTTAACGATCGCATTAGGGTTTCTCGGCACATAGAAAAATTTAAATTGGCCATGTTTGATCGGTTGTAGAACCTTATGGGTGTGCCTAGGAACCCTACACCCAACTCAAATTAAACCCTAACCCTTTCTAGGGATTTCCTAAGTTCATAAAACCACTCGATATCGATACTAAACACATATGGATACATAAGGAATTGAAATGCTAATCTAAAGGTGCAGAAATTACCTCATTTGGCAACTCAAGAAAATTCTTGAGTTGCCCAAAGTCCTCAAAATTCAATTTTTCTTGGTCTAATATGCTTCCCTTGAGCTTGTGTATGCCTTTTGTGAAAAGGAGATGGGGTTTTGGGTTTGTTTTGGGGGTGTTTTGAGGGTTTGTAGTGGAGGAGGGAGATGGGGCTGCCATGGTGAAGAGGGAGAGAAAAAGAGATGATGAAGATGATGATAAGAGAAGGAATGGCCAAGATCTAAGGTTGACCTCTCTCTCTCTCTCTCGCTCTCGCTCTCTCTCTCTCTCACAAGCATGCTTTGCCTCATGTCATGATTGTGTCCCCTCTCTCATCATTTCCTTTCTTTTCTTTTCTAAGGTCAACAACCATGCATGATAATGAAGAAAAGACCATGATAAAATGTAACAAGTATTAAAATAACTTGGTGCATGTCATGTGCACAAAACAAGCTTAATACGCGATTAGCGATATTTAATCGCGATTAGCACTAATAGTGAATATAAAAATCATAAAAATTCATAATTCACTTAAATCACATAAAACACCCTCTTTTCAGTAATTTCCAAAATTCTCCGAATTTTTCCCAATTTATCGGTATTTAATTATACCGCCCTTTTAAAATATTCATTGTATTTATTATTTAATTATAAAAATTCCCAAAATAATATTTTATATCTGAAATGTTACAATCTTCCCCCCTTAAAGAAATTCGGTCCCCGAATTTAAATTTAAACCCCTCAATACTAAAACATTTCAGTAAAAAGTCCAAGTCGTCGGGGCTCCGAAATCATCTATACATAAAACACGTCGTAGCGCAATGCGTGCGCATGAACAATGAGCAGATAACTTCAAATCAAAACTCCATCAAGTATTCCACAATCATCGGAGTCATGGCGAAGACATCAATATCAAAGCCCAAAACGAAACCAATCATGATATAAATCAACAATGCAAGTAAACATCATAACTATACCAGTAATTATCTAAAGGAAATGTATACCAAACCCTTTTAAGTCGCTGTGCAATGTGCATATCACTGCACAGTGGCGGACGTCTAATATAAGAAAATGACTATACCTATATATATCCTTTGTTTAATATTTACGTCCCGTCGTTTTGAAAGTAAATTAGAAGAGTTCTCTTGTTTTAAACGTTTCGTGTCATATCAGACACGTAGGTAAATACTGAGACTATAGCTCCCTGTTGGGAAATCCCTTCGATAACTCTCAATGCATGCAAAATATATCCAGGTACTGTCCTCTGACTAGTCCTGCTCAGTAAGAAAACAAATAGCAAATATCATATAAACGTACTGCTCCATAAGAAATAAATCCCAAAATGTATATAAGAATACCCTGTGCGTCTGGTGCGTACAGAAATCGAAATCAACAAATGTGTCCTACGTGGGCACAAAACAAAAATCTAAGTGCAACGGGTGTGCACGAAACACCTATTAAAGGCAACGGGTGTTCCTGACAACAAAATCAGGTGCATCTGATATGCACGAAGAATCCCGATTTAGTGCATCTGGTGTGCACCAAAATCACATCTCAAATCAAGCACCCAACATGCGCAAAAATCCAAATCAGGTGCATCCATCATGCACGAATAAAATCTAAATCATGTGCATCCAACATGCGCGAAATCACGAAACCTAATATCAAACGCCGAATATGCGCAAGAATCCAAATCAAATGCACAGAGTGCACGAAATCAACATCAATATCGGAATCGAAATCGACGGTATACAATACAGCTTAACCCAAATCAGGTATACCGCGATATGTAATCTCACAACCATGTGCATCAGCATGCACAAATCAAATCAAAACACTAAAAGTGCATGAAAACTATGCCGAAAGCATAAGTCAAATCAAAATCAACATATCGAATGACATCAAACCGAAATCAGGTGCAACCGTAGTGCACAAAAATAAATATCATGAAACTCAGTCATCAAGACTAAATCATGCGAATAGACCGCCCAAAATACCGAAATCCAAGGTGACGGATACATGATAATCGAATCACCAAATCACAATCATAAATATCGTCGTCGATATTTCCTCCTGCAAAGTCGAGAAGGTGTCGGTGCATCCAATGCTAGCAGAGCAAGATATCTACTTGCCTCTTGTTCATGGTCTGGCGCCTGGTGCTTTTAGGCTCTTGTCTCTCCCTGTGAATTGCTAAGTACATAGCTCCTTGGCTCAACGGCCTAATATGGAATGATGACGGAAACAGTCCCGCTCTGGCACATCCTCTACAGACCTCTGGCCAACTATCTCGTCGACGATGTCGAACTCTGGCCTGCTGGGTGTGCGCAATATGACCACTCCTAGGTCCAAGTCTTCTCGTATAGTATTCCAGAAAGGTCCTGTCGAGATCTCTCTCAATCTCGTTTCTGCCAAACTGTCCGGAGGTTATCACCCTTTTCTATATCTGTTTCTTGTTCCGGAATGGCTGCATACTCATCACGACTCTTTCTGGAAGATATATCTATATATAACGCCTCTGCATGTGTATCACATCCCTGATGTCGGCGGAGTGGAACGTCGTCTCATCAAGATCTCGTACGAACCTCTTACTCCACTTTTATCTAATGTCGACTGCTTCGGACTCGTCTCATCGTGACTGCATGGACTGTGCTCCAACGGCTATACTCGTATCTGGAGTCTCCCAAGCAAAGCATCCCATCGTATAGCATCCGAATGAAGTCGAACCATTCGATCGATTCGTAAAACCCTCATAATCCCCCAAGAGCCCAACATCTTGGGTACAGTTTAATAGTATCGAGTACATACCACAGCATCGGTGGACCAGCCGTAGAAAGGCAAACCCAAGCCTCACTAATGGCACCGCGGAACTGCCGCAAACCCTAAGGTTCAAAGGCTTTCACACAGTCATTATGTCGAGTTAGGGTTTCATTCTTCTAGAGGGTCCATTGAATTGCTTGCATGTCTTTCCGAATACTTTAAACTTGGAAAATGGGTTTCTGACATTCGACCGCCTCTGTCGACTCTCAACGTATCCGCGTGAAGTCGTCTCTAGCTGGAATCAATCTATCTGATGACCTCGCATCGGGGTAAGCGAACGAACCACATGTCCAAGTCATTCATCCTCGGGTGACTAGCGATCTTCTGTTATATCTTTAAGTACAACCCATACTGCAGTAGCTCCAACATCTGGGGCAATATCTCGTCATTCGCAGCAACAACTGGCTCATTCGTCTGCACGCTGAACAGTGCCTCAATCATCAAAATACGGTACATTAACAGTCATCACCTTCTGGCTGTCCTCTAGCGGTAGCCTAATCCTCTGGTGCTGATCTGCACGTCCGAGAAATCTCATGGAAGCGATCCATCAACTGCTCATGGCGCGTAAACACAATAAAATGACACCTATATGCGATCGTGTGTCCCTGGAATCACGCCATGGTCAGTCCTCGTCCGTGACAAGCTCGTGCTGACCGCAACTCTAGCCGTAGCTTTCTGTGCCCGTACAACCGTGGTAACAAAACCATAACTGGTACTGATGAGGATAGATCATAGGAAGGAATATAATACTGTGCAAAAAAATGTACATCCTAAGACTTCTTAAGCGGAGTAGCGTCTCGTAAGTATACCGCGGAACATACGTACGGTACGTCACTCTACTCAACCTACCTACTCCATCAACCAAGGGTCATCCTACACTCCGAAGGAAAAACCTAACGCTCAGATACCAACTTTTTCATGACCCGAAAAGTACGGCACATGACCGGCACTTAAATTACGAAACATCTCGAGGCGTACGTAATCTAAGTAAGCCAAAACCCAGAAATCAAAACCAAGTAAAGCAGTAGAGTGAAGGAAAACCCAATTTAAATTAAGTAGTTTAATAACATAAGCCGAAGTATGTATTTTTAAAATAACAAGTCTTTTCTGAAAATTTCGGCAGAGTTTCCTTTGTAAATACTGGCCCCGAACGGGGTACAACATGGTAAATGTATACATAATGATAAAAAGGCATCCCCAAGCGGGAGCTAGCTCTTCATCAATCGACGGCCATAACCATGCAAGCAATATAATATACAACGCCGAAGGGCGAGGATCAAACTGAAAAGAAAACTCTAAAACAACATGAAATCCATAATAATACAACACGCGACTCTAAGGTCGAAAGAATATACACTGGTCTTCTATCTCTATCAAATAATACAAGTCTGGTTGATGGAGTTTTAACTAGATACAACTGAAATAACAAATATACAATGGTGGTCCTGATACAAAAGAACCCACCTACCAAAGCAAATCACCCAGGATGGAAGCAGTGTGCCAGCAAAACCGTAAAGAAACTTGTACGGCAAAACCTGCAAGAAACCGTGGCACAACGGGGGTGAGTTGCCGACTCGTGAGTAGAAAATATCTACGAGTAGAAATCGCATGTATAACGCAATCCTAGGTCATACGATCAGTAATATCCTCAAATAAAATAAAATGGCCTGAAGCATAATATAATGGTAAGGGTAAACATCTATCCATATAGTGTAATACCAAGAACTCGTGTCACGGCCTCAGGTAACAACATGTCACTAATATGATGTACAAATGTCAGGTAGCAATATGCCACTAGAATGATATGCAGTTGCATATAATGAGAACAAAGTACATCAAGAATCAAAGAACTGTTTTTTCTTATTTTAATGAGATTTCTATATGTATATCAATCGGGTATCACCAATGAAATCAACAGAGAAATCAGTATCAAGTATCGACACAAAACATAAATCTCAGTATCTCAATATCAAATCTCAATATCTCTGTATCTCAAATCTTAACATCTCGATACCTCGGGCTCTGCCAGTCCGGATCGGCCCATATCATCAACCATACGACCACGACGGTATCCTCCGGATATCCGCCGCGTCAAGTAAAATCACCGGCAGGCAGTCTTCCCCTGCCAGGCTCATCGTCTACACCTCGATCTTCTTGCCCCGGAGTACCTTACCGAGTCCACCATGTACCCACAGACGGTTCATCCAACTCTTCGAATCAGGTCTCGAAACCCATTTAATAACCGAGAAAACATCATGGTGGATGACTCATACGTCATGAGAAAACCACACTTTTCATTTTAAAGAGAGAGAAAGAGAGAGAGAAGTTTTTATATTCGTGCGGTTTTCTCCTAAATCCAGGAAATCTCATGAAAATCTGAAATCCAATCACCAATAGCGAGTAAACAGTGAATATCGGCATAAAACTCCATAATACTGCATAACAGTGAATGATAATATGCATGAAGTAGCAAGTAATAACTGCAATGTCTAAACTGGCATATAAGGAAAGTACACTAATATCATGTCGAAACTATCAGCTAACAAGCTATGTCAATGAAATAATATTCTCTAAAGTGTACGTGGCATGGCAATTACCGATGATGATGTGTGTGAGCCGGCAAGTAAGTGTATATGGAACATACACATCATCGGTAATGGTGCCGGTGTCCTAACAGCATAATTTCAATATGAACATATGAAAACACAATATAAGTATGCAATGCGATGCGAGCAGCAAGAATATGCAGGAGCTGAATATCAAATAAAATGATAACGAATCTGCATATGTCTAATTATGAGTCATACAGTTTTGCTGTTTGAAATAACACGAATCGTGGTGTTTTGAAAATAAGGGCTACGGTGTTTTTAAGAAAATGTACGTCCTTTGAAATATCCGTAGAATCCCTTGGCCTGTCTTTAAAATACTCATGATTCGTTAGTTTTGAAACAGGTATGACTCGAGTCTAATCTACCATTTACAAGTAAACTGCAGGGCTAAACTAAAAGGGCTGATCAAAAGGTAAGGAAACCGCCTAACATCTGAGTCGATACATAGATATAAATATAACAGTCGGTGATCCCGCCATAGTAGTATCCCATACGATATAATATCTATAACATGACATTCTCAAGTCAAGAGTGCAGATCTAACATCAATATAGCTCGTACGGTAAATCCGTCGTACGGCATCCCAAGTCTGGGTATGGGTCAAATATCATATTTGTTTCATTACTCATCTGATATCCTTGTCATCATATATCGTGAATAGGGGGTACTGATCTAAGTCTAGTACACTACTAATATCATCAACAATATGATGATCTGGCTACTGTTCTAAAGTCTCATACAATCCGATATCATCAACACATATTATCATATAGAAGTATACATCGCCCAAGCGATCCATTATGAATACCATAACATATCCCATCTCATATCTTGATCATATGTCGACTATCATATATATCATCGTCCACAAGGTATCATCGTCTAACGATCCGCTATAATATCATGACATATCTCGATCACATATTCAATATCTCACGGCATCATGCCCGATTATATCGACTCATTCCCAAGCATCATATAACATCCTCAATCATCCGTGTATATGTATATGTATATGTATATATCAACCCACGCATCCACATCTATCTATAAACATATAACACATACACCCAAAACCCTATCCCGTGCGTGTATGTGTATGTGTAACAACTTTACTCTAGGTTTCGCGACTATGAAATCAACTAAATCATTTTCCTCAAATCTCGCTAACAATAACTCATGATCTCCTAACCTTTTCTTGCTAAGTGTTCAAATCTCTCCATAACATATATATGCATATCAATATCATATCACAACATTCCTTACGACTTTGCGGGGGTGCTATACGCTATCCACCCGACTTCTCCCCGTAGATATATATCTACTCACCTGATCTGCGCTTTCTGGAGTCGGTGACGCCACGCTCATCCTCGTCGTCTC
The DNA here is from genome assembly GCA_030015575.1 of Agapanthus africanus. Classification (NCBI taxonomy): domain Eukaryota; kingdom Viridiplantae; phylum Streptophyta; class Magnoliopsida; order Asparagales; family Amaryllidaceae; genus Agapanthus; species Agapanthus africanus. The sequence goes on from CM057344.1 coordinate 123,232,830, forward strand.
AAAGTCCACGTGGGGTACTTACATATTATATATATAGCATCGTCAACTAAATCACACACAAAAACCAAAATGTCGCACGAATCACCCATAGGTCAAAACCTATGGTCTACATCTCGCAATTCAACCAATATCAATCGATATAGACATACAAACGTCAAATAATCGAATACAATACCAAATATCAAAACTTAAATCCATAAACATCATGAAAAACAAGGCAGCAACACAGAAAAGTGGTCCCAGATTTCTGTTCAAGTCAAAACAAGGTAAGCAAACAACACTGGGATGATATATAGGGTCTATATGAGCTATGGGGGCAACTTGGGCACCTATCACCTCAGAGGTGCCGGCCACACTAAGCCAAATTCCGACGAGACCGGTTTTCCAGGGGAATTAGGGTCTCGTTTTCCTACAGTGGGTTCCTAGGGTCAATTCTAGCCTGCTGGGCTTGTTTGCTTATCTCGTAAAATTCCCGAGTCATCCCAGATTTCTCTGCACACTCAATTTCCTCACAAACCGACATGGAAAGTTTCTGTTTTCAGTAAACTTGGTTTGTTTCAAATAGATCTGGGTTTCCTAAGATCATAGGGGGTTTAGGGGCACCACTAAGGCCTACTAGTACTAACCCAACTCAAATTAAACCCTAACCCTTTCTAGGGATTTCCTAAGTTCACGAAACCACTCGGTATCGATACTAAACACATATGGATACATAAGGAATTGAAATGCTAATCTAAAGGTGCAGAAATTATCTCATTTGGTAACTCAAGAAAATTCTTAAGTTGCCCAAAGTCCTCAAAATTCGATTTTTCTTGGTCCAATGTGCTTCCCTTGAGCTTGTGCATGCATTTTGTGAAAAGGAGATGGGGTTTTGGGTTTGTTTTGGGGGTGTTTTGAGGGTTTGTAGGGGAAGAGGGAGATGGGGCTGCCATGGTGAAGAGGGAGAGAAAAAGAGATGATGAAGATGATGAGAAGAGAAGGAATGGCCAAGATCTAGGGTTGACCCCTCACTCTCTCTCTCTCTCTCTCTCTCTCTCTCAAGCATGCTTTGCCTCATGTCATGATTGTATCCCCTCTCTCATCATTTCCTTTCTTTTCTTTTCTAAGGTGAACAACCATGCATGATAATGAAGAAAAGACCATGATAAAATGTAACAAGTATTAAAATAATTTGGTGCATGTCATGTGCACAAAATAAGCTTAATACGCGATTAGCGATATTTAATCGCGATTAGCACTAATAGTGAATATAAAAATCATAAAAATTCATAATTCGCCTAAATCACATAAAACACCCTTTTTCAGTAATTTCCGAAATTTTCCGAATTTTTCCCAATTTATCGGTATTTAATTATACCGCCCTATTAAAATATTCATTATATTTATTATTTATTTATAAAAATTCCCAAAATAATATTTTATTTTTTTGAAATGTTACACCTTGGCCCAGAGCGATTTGGTTCCCAATTTGTGGGAAGCATGCACTGCCCTTTTTACGACATGGACGGTCGACGCTTGATGCGTATCCGAGGCGGAGTGTCTGTGGTAGACTTTTCCCTCGTCTGGAGCGATTTGGTTCCCAATTTGTAGGAAGCCTGCACTGCCCTTTTTACGACATGGACGGTCGACGCTTGACACGTCTCCGAGGCGGAGTGTCCGTGGTAGACTTTTCCCTGGCTCGGAGCGATTTGGTTCCCGATTTGTGGGAAGCCTGCACTGCCCTTTTTACGACATGGACGGTCGACGCTTGATTTGTCTTGCTCTGCTTCTTGCAGTGTCAGGGGTGAACTTGACTTGCTCCGCTTCTTGCAGTGTCAAGATTGGATTCTGTCTTGCTCTGCTTTCTGCGGTGTCGGAGTTGAAGTTGACTTGTTGATTGTGATTTGGGTTGACATCAGCATCGCTATACTGGAATATGGTACCAGGAGCGAATCATCATCTGTCATGAGAGGATTTAGGGATTTGGTTTTGGTTTGGCATCTGCATTGCTGCACTGGAATAATACCAGGAGCAACTCATCATTTGCCCCGGGAGAAGTTAGGAATTGGTTTTTGGGTCGGCATCAACACCACTACACTGGAATATAGTACCAGGAGCGAATCATCATTTGCATTTCCCTGTTGGGAAGTGATGGCTTAGGAGACAGGTTTAGATCCCTATCACCTAAGGCTTTTCAATTTCATGGGCCGTAAGGGTCCCATAAAAGCATTTTCTCCCTACGAGTTGTAATGATCCCGTAAGTACATTTTCTCCTTAGGAGTCGTGGGGACTCCCAAGTGTGTTGCTCCTTTGTGAGTCGTAAGGATCTCACATTGGAATTTTCCCCTCACAAAGACGAGAGGACTTTGCAAGTGCATTTCATCTCTTTTTCACGAGTTTGCGCCCTTTCGGGTTTTCACAAACTCGCCGGCAGTCCTGCTGTTTTTACTCATGGAGCCCTTTCGGGTTTTCATCCGTGCCCATTTTGCTTGTGGACATATCCTTTTTTTTAACCTTTACCGCCGGTGGGACTTTGAATGTGGTCTCACCGGAGATTGGGATCGTTTTACGCCCGTGGATTATATACGGTTTTGCAGGATGTATGATCCAGATCGTAGGGCCGGAAGAATTTCGGGACTTTGTTAGCGTCTGCATCGTTGTACTGGAATATGGTACCAGGAGCGAATCATCATTCGCCGTTTGAGAATTTGTATTTTGGTTGGTTTCTGCATCGCTGCACTGGAATATGGTACCAGGAGTGACTCATCATTCACCGTTGGGACATTCAGAGTTTGGTTGGCGTATGTATCGCTACACTGGAATATGGTACCAGGAGCGGCTCATCATTCGCCTTGAGGGGATCTCCCTTGTTTCCAGTTTAACGACTTAGGGGTCATCTGTTCCCAGTTTAACGACTTATAGGTCGTCTGTTCCCAGTTTAAAGACTTAGGGGTCTATGGCATGGAAGCTTGGAATTTTGGAGTAGGGGCCGGCATCAGCGTTGCTAACACTGAAGCGCATGTGCCAGGAGCAATGCATCATTTGCCTTTCCCTGTTGGGGAGCGATAGCTTAGGAGACAGGTTTAGGTCCCTATCACCTAAGGCTTTTCAATTTTATGGTCCGTAAGGGTCCCATAAAAGCATTTTCTCCCTATGAGTCGTAAGGATCCCGTAGGTGTATTTTCTCCTTAGGAGTCGTGAGGACCTCCAAGTGTGTTTTTCCTTTGTGAGTCGTAAGGATCCCACGAAAGTTTGTTCTCTTCATGCATCGTGAGGACACATGAGTGGGTCTTCCCAATGGAGCATAATTCCAAGGGCGGAGACCGACCACTGGACTGATGATTACGGTGGGGTATGAGTATGACGAGAATTATTTGAGCCCTTGGATTGTATATGGTAGTCAACTTGGGGACCAACCGTAGGGCTGGAAGAATTTTGGGAAACTGTCGGCGTCTGCATCGCTGCATTGGAATATGGTACCAGGGGCGACTCATCATTCGCCGTTTGAGAATTTAGATTTTGGTCGGCGTCTGCATCGCTGCACTGGGATATGGTACCAGGAGCGACTCATCATTCGCCGTTTTTTTACCGCGATTGCTCTATCATTTCAGCTTTTCTTATCGCGAAGTTCGCGATTACCCTATCATTTCGGCTTTTCTTTTTTTTCTTTTATTTACATATTTTTTTATTTACATATTCCTACATTCCCAGTTTAACGACTTAGAGGTCGACTATTCCCAGTTTAATGATATGGTGGTCAGCGGTTCCTAGTTTAAAGTCTTAGAAGTCTATCGTTCCCAGTTTAACGACGTGGTGGTCAGCGGTTCCCAGTTTATTGACTTAGAGGTCTATCGTTCCCAGTTTAACGACGTGGTGGTCAGCGGTTCCCAGTTTAAAGACTTAGAGGTCTATCGTTCCCATTTTAACGACGTGGTGGTCAGCGGTTCCCAATTTAAAGACTTAGAGGTCTATCGTTCCCAGTTTAACGACGTGGTGGTCAGTTTGCTTATCCCAGCTCCTTGAACTTTGATCTTGGCGGAGTTGTGTTGATGACCGTAGCTCTGTAGCTTACCGATACATCCGAGGACTGTGAGGTTTTTCTAAGCTTGTATTGGTCCTCTGCTCAATCTTTGAAAACACAGCAGTCTTCGATGGTATGACTCACCACCCTATGGTATGGGCAGTATACGGGATTGCTGGTCATATTCATTTCATATGGCCTCTTCGAAATAGGCAGTTGCAGACCGTTGTTCAAGGCTTCCTCGAATATATTGCGGACCCCATCCCTCCTGAAGGAGTACACCTTCTTCTTTCTCTCCATTAGAGTAGGTGCCCTTACTGATGCTGGTCCTTGAGGCCGATCAGTCTTTGGTTCGCCATTTTCAGATAATGGCACATGTCTGAGAGGATTAGGTTCCCAAAAGTATTCGGTCTCCATTTGTATGAAATCGGCAGTCGTAGCTTGACTGTTTGCTAACACGCCTTTAGACAGTTCTATCTCTACCGTCTTGTATTGCCTTTCGACCCAATTTTTAAAGACGAAGCAGTCCTCAATGGCATGACTTATCACTCTGTGATAGGGGCAATATTTTGGGTCGTCGGTCATATTCGCTTCTTGCGGTCTCTTTGATTCTGGCAGTTGTAGACCGTTTCTTAAGGCGTCCTTGAATATCTTGTGGACCTTGTCCCTTTTGAAGGAATAGACTTTTTCCAGTTTCTCTTTCACAGGCGATTCCCCTTCGGTGTATGTATCGGAGGGACTGGAGGCTGATCGAGGCCATTTTTCGCGAAGGCGCTCCGCTCTTAGGTTGAAGGGGATATCAGTTGGCTGCCTCCGGGTATCAATCCCTGGCTCATGAACCAAAATTTGATTTTGCTACAATTGCAATCGGGAGACTTGGGTCGCGAGATCTGCCGCGATGTTTACCAATTCATCGACCTTAGACTGTACCTTGGCTAATTTCTCGTCCCTGTCCTGAAGCTGCCTCTGAAGCCATCGGAATAATGCTTGTTCTGTAGTTCCGGTTATAACAACTGGGTCATCCTTATTGCCTGAGCACAATTCCGCAGGAACCCTGGGCTCTTTTGGCTTATCGGCCTAAGCGAGCTCTTCATCATTTAGACCGAGTCGACATTGGGTAGCGTCCACCATATCATCACCATGGCTGTGAAGCATAGAAGGGTTCATTTCTTCATGTCCGACCATGTAGACAGTGTGAACCATATATCCAGCCGTCTCTTTATCTTTGGCGGGGTAACCCCGTTCTTAGAGCTTCATGAAGCTCAGCCTAGCATGAGCCCTATCCCTTTTGTTGGCTCTGTATCTGAACCTTTTCGGCCTTAGCTTCTCGAATTTGAGGGCTTGGCGGGCATCCATTTTCTGGGAAGCCACCGTGAGTCGATTGATAGGGAGCTTAAAGAAGATACCCGATCGAGCAGTTATCGAAGGAACCGCTGGAGCTTGCCCGAGATGCCCCATTGCTTCGTTGAGTTGATGTCCTTGCCCCCATCTGGAGCGATGGAGAGTCGTTCGGAAACGAATTTCTGCTTGGGCTGAGGTACCCTCGCGACCATGACATTTGGCCTCTTGCCTTTCGAGGCCGGTTTGTCTGTTACCGGAGCTTGAGGAGCTGGAATGGCGTTAACTGGCACGAACAGAATAGAGCCGAACTGTAGCGGCGGCTCCTCCCACTGTCGCCCAAGACTGGCCGGGAGGACCGTCCTGGAGTCCATCTTCATCGTGTAGGAGATAGGAGCTGGGTTCATCTTTGGAGACATTGTTGAAAATTGATTGCTTGGAAAACTGCATGAAAGAACATTATTTTAATATAAATATAGATATGTATATTGATTGAGTTCGCGTGAATATTTAACCCGAAATATGGGAGGAGAGATTGGTCCTACCGGGCGTGCCAGAATTTGTAGGGTGTTTTTCATCACCCCATTGAGATAGGAATTTGCGCGCGCTTATCAGGCGCATTACAGATTCCCCCTGCCTAGGATAGGCTGGGGTTTATTGATTGTGGAAATCCGAATCTCCGGCAGCTGCGGACTAAGCTGCCGTTAATTATCCCTCGCTTTTGGAGCGAGAGAACCTCCGATTGACGGGTCAAACAGGTCATGTGAACTCAATGTGCAGTATTATGTTTTGAAGGGATTTTGGATATATCGGGGGCCCCGCAGAGTTTTTACGGGGGTCCCACTACCCGGATAGCGGGCTGGGGGACAAGGGGCTAGCAGCCCCATTACAGGGTGCGGGGCAGCGCCCCGTTAGAATTTTTTTCTAATGGGGGAAGTGTTGTAGAGTATGCGTGTGTGTGTGTGTGTAGGGAAAGGGTATCCAAAGGATGCGTGGAAGAAAGCACCAGCGCCTCACGTGCTGGGCATGTGGGCGCTTGGGCGCTAGCGCCTCACGTGCCAAGCATGTGGGGGCTCAGGCTTTGGGCGCTAGCGCCTCACGTGGATGCTAGCGCTTTGGGCTCTCGGGAGCTAACGCTTTGGGCGCTAGCGCCTCACATGCCAGGTACGTGGGCGCTTGGGCGCTCGCGCTTTGGGCGCTCGGGCGCTGGGCGGCAAAAGGGACTTGGTCCCTGCACTGGGAGTTGTTGTCATGCCCCGCTTCCCAAAATACGGAATACGAGGGGTTGACAAGGCCAGCCATGCTCCTACGGTCAAGAAAATATCCTGCCGTAGTCACACTTCGGCTTCTAGCCTTACGTGGTAACCAGTAATACAATGCACAGGTAATGAGAAATGCAGTATAAAAATCAAGACAAATACAAAGAACTAACCAGATGGGAAACCAGAGAGTATAGTTCTGGGTAGCTGATCAAAATGTCCGCGATGTCCTCAAGGTACGTCTGGTCCAAGCTAAGTCCACTTCTCACTCTGAGCATGCATACCCAGGTCGTCAGAGCGACACGATAGCAATATATATATATATATATATATATATATATATATATGCAAGTGGTAACTTGAACAGTGATAATAGATATATAACAGTAAATCAAGACGGTAAAGATATGAACATGGAGTAACCAATGAAGTGTTAAATAGATCAGGTGAACAGTAAAGCAGTAAAATAGTATGTCAGGTGTGCCAATACAGTAAGTAGTGCATGTCAATGTCACTATCCCTATCAGTCTCTAAGTCTCACTGTACAGGTCACTAGGCCTATCGTCAGTTCAAGTGTGAGAGTCAACCACTCGTGAGTGTCCTCCACCCAAGGATAGGACCCAAGGGTAAGGGACCACGGGCCCAAAATATAACTCACGGTAATAATCATGTACCCTGTAAATCTTCATATATCTCCATATATATAAGCCGGCATGGGACTCCCGAGATTCTGTTGAACTCACACTCAAACTACCCCACACCCGTGGTCTACATCAAACTCCAACCATAACCCTAAGTACAGGTCGGTCCATGACAAGTCTGCGCGAGAACTGGAGACAGGATCTCCATCAAGCATGTCTCGACTGATACCCAAGATCAATGGACAGTGTTTAGTGCCTTACCTGTGACACCCATACAAGTGCTTCCATAATTGTCTCATACCAATTATAGTCACACTTATACGCGTCCCATAGACGTCGACAATGCAGTAAAACAATAGGGTCCACTGATTGTGTACAAGTACGTGTCAGTTTCACTTATCCATTCATGCACGAACACTAACGTACTTGCCACAATCACCACTAATATCTAACACTGGGTAATGCACTTGATCACTAGGTTACCAATGCAATGACATATATATGATATGATGAGAAAACAGTATTTAAGGCATGATTAAGATGTCATCAAACGATATCCTACCACTTGTATAATTTCTCATAAATCATACGTGCAAAATTTAGCGAAACAATGAACAGGGTATAAGTAGTATGTTTGATTATCTATCCAGCAAATTTGATTTCACGTCAATCGGGTTTCGGGATCACTAGATATGGCCATTTCATTTTAAGCGTTCACTGCTGGAAATCCGATTTCAGAATCGGAAGTCCGTTTCGCAACGCATTTTAATCCCAGTTAAGATCAGAATTTAGCAACACTAAAGTTGAATGAAATCTAGGGTTTTTATTAAAGTTTTCAACGCAATAGACGGATTCTCAATCGCGTCTGTACGTCAGGAGTTATACACTATTCAACAGTGGGGTGTCCGTTCTGGTTCTGCTTGGGACTGCTATACGTCCCGATCTTCTAAATTTGCAGATTAAATAGAAAAAGACAATAAAACGGAAAGAAACCACTTGTGTTACTTAGATAACAGATTCACCTTTAATAAACTGCAGAGTTCCGCAACATACGAGTTCAGGAAACAAGGGGGTACACATTACGGGACAGCAAACAGTAACCAGAGTCGCTCTGGACTGCGGTCCAGAGCCACACTCCGACCCAATTATCGTCACAATTTCATTACAGAAACCAAAAGAAATTTGCATAGGATTATAGTTCGTTGAGTCTTCTTCGATTTGAGCACTCGAACGCATCATTTCCATATGTATACAATTTATGGTGATTTTAACAATTTTCAGATGCGGGAAATTCCCAGTATTACGGGTGTATTCGGGGGTGTTCGTTTTAGTCATTAACAGTCATATTTTCCAGTGGAATTTATACAAAAGGTTCACTTCCATATGGGCCAGACTATGCAAATGAGTTCCTTCAAATTAAGTGAAGATTTCCATTGGGATCATACATCGAACAGTCATAACGTATAATTTATCGTAACTTGTAAAACACGGGATTTACGATTATGGTTTGTAATAACATAAGTTAGCATGTAGCAAGTAGAAAACTTGCCTGGAAATGTTTTGGGCGATGTACGACAGCGGCAACGTCACGCGCGCGCGACGAACGCCGCGGTTTGGTTTCACGGCCTCGGCTCGCGATTCGGGTGCTACGTCGGAGTTGCCCGGAGACGTCTCACGGTCACTGGAAGCGGAGGGGGTGCTCTGTGAATCTCCTGAGGTGTGCCGGGGTCGACGATATCGGCGGTGGTCGCTCCGGCGATGTGCACAGTGAAGCTCGAGGTTGGGTCTTAGGGTTTGAAAGAGAGAGAGAGAGAGAGAGAGGGAGGGCTTGGTTGTGTAGGTTTATGGGGGTGTTAGTGATGATGCTGATGACGTTGGGGCGTCAACGAGGTGGTTCTGGTCGGTTAGGGGCTCGCCGGCGTCGTGGTGTAGGTGTCCGAGCTCGTTGCAGAGTAGGTTGGAGCTCGAGAGAGGGGCTCGGCTGAGGGGGAGATGAGGTCTTTAGGAGGAGGTTAGGGTGAAGTGATGAGGAAGGAGGTCGGAAGTGGTTCGTCATCATCGTCGTCGTTGTCGAGGGGAGCGGGTGAGGGAGCTGCAGTGGGTTCGGCGTTTGGATGTGGAGAAGATGATGGAGTGGTTTTAGTTGATGGGTGAGGTGGAGGGGATGGAAGTGAGGAAGGTGATGATAAGGTGAGAGTGGCAGCAAGGAAGTGAGTGGTGACTCGTCGGGGGGGAGGCAGTGAGGGGGCCGGGTCGGTTGTGAGGTGAGGGTTCGAAGGAGCGGATCTCGGGCGATCGTTGGGAGGGCTTCGTCGTCATAACCATTGGGGAGAGGGTCTCATGGGCGACGTTGCGAGGGAGAGCGAGTCTTCGGGGAGTGCGCACGTCGCAGGGGTCAGTTGGCGAGAGACGCGGGCGCGAGGTGGGGCGACGCGAGCGGGAAAAGAGTATGGACGTTGGGGAAGAGAAGGTAGAAAGCGGGTCGGGTAAGGGTTAGCGGGCGGCACGGGTAAGGAAAGGGGCAGGGGAGCTTTGGGCCGGGAAAGGCTTGGGCCGAAGATTTGGTATTTTAATTGAATTGAATTCTCTTTGGGCTGAGGGAATGGGCCGGCGGAAAATAGAAATATTTAAGTTTATGTTTGGACTTGGAGAGAAAATGGAGATGGGAAAAAGAGTTGGGGAAATGGGATTAGGCCGGCTAAAAGAAAAATAAAAGGAAAAGGGAAAGTAATGAAAGAAAAAAATGGAAGTGTGATTAGGGTTTTTATCAATATTTAGTCTCAACTTTCAGTTGGGCTTGGGGGAATTAATTTGGGGAGAAATAGTTAATGAATTGCGTTTTCCCTATTCGGCTGGGCTGGAGTTAGATTAAAAGGGAAACGGGCTTAGAAAAATGGGAGGTAAAAATACGATGAAATAGAGTTTGGGTTTGGTGTTTAAAGGGGGTTTAACGGAAATAAAATAATTATAAATAAAATACAGAAATTTTCTAAATAATTTATATGAAGAATAAGGTTAGTGGTGTACCCAAAGAACTGGGTATTGCAGTTGTACTCCTAAAAAGAAATTCTTATTATTTTGTGTGTGTGTGTGTGTATGAGGAGTTGAACTCCTAAGATATTTTTGAAGCTGATGAAGGGGCTTCTCCCTTTGAGCCCTGGATCTTCCCCAAAGTGGGGTCTTTGGAGATGGGTCTCCTTCTTCCTCCTTTTTTGGCCGGCTCTTGGATAACAAGAGGGGTGAGATTTTAAAAATCTCACCTTTTTAAGATCTGATGAAAGATCCAAGCTCCCCTTTGTGGGTTTTGTGGTGAAAAACTATTTAGTTTTGGAAAAAGAAAAGTAAAACTCTTGATTTAATTCAAAAGAAAGAAGAAGGTTTTTGAACCTTAAGGAAGGAGAAAAAGAACGGATCTTAAAGATTTTTTTGGAGAGAGAAAAAGATCTTCACATATTTTCATCATCTTTGCCTTTATAGGCTATACAGTTTACATATAGCCCCTTGGGCTTTACAAAATGGCATTTTTCCCATCCCATACCTCATATGCTATTTATTTTTGCACATAAGCCATGGGCTTTACAAAAATTTGGCTTTATGCCCATTTTCCTTACATTTATTTATAGAAATAAAAAAAAGAATACACCAAAAATTATTTATTACAAATTTTTTTATTTTGGCACGGGGGAAGGCCGGCCGCTTCATGTTCAGGCTCGATTTGGGCATGGGCCCACTAGCTTGGGCCTGGGCCCACTTACTTGGGGTTAATCTTGACTTTGATTTGGTCAACCGGGGTGCAAATTTTGACCCCAACAGGGCGGTCTTGTGATTGGGGTATAATTTCTTAAAGAATGTTATCACGAATTCATCCCAATTAGTAATGGAGTGTGTGGCTGTGTTATAAAGCCATTTTTTGGTTAAATCGCACAAAGTGAAAGGGAGAAGGCGCAAGCGCATAGCATCCACAGATAGTTGTGACGTACCCATCATTGCGCATACATTTTCGAATTTAGTGATAAAAACGTATGCGTCTTCAGACTCGAGCCCGTAAAATTTAAGTAACAGGTTGATAAAATGGGGTTTAATTTCAAAATTATTCTCATTGGCTAGTGGAATAGATAAACAGGTAGGAAGGGGACCACGTATAGGATAGCATCTCTCTTGGAGAGAGATGCGTTGTGGATTCTGCACACCTGCAGATGGTGGCAGCGTGGTGTTATTAAAATTTGATGGAGAATCGTCCATCTCAGTCGATGTGGTGGGTGGAGGGAAAAAAGAAAATGAAGAAGTACCGATTTCGGAGTCGATAGCAGGAACGCGGATAAGACGGGCACTAGAATCCCGTGTCCAGTCGAGCATGCACTAAGCGGGTTTAGCGCAAGTGGCAGTGTGTGTATGATTTAAAATTAGTTTGTTTTGAAAAGTGTCGGACATGAGACAAATTACACAAAAATGCACAATCAACCCTAGAACTAAGGTTACCTAGGTCAAGTCTCTAGACCACTCCTACACTTCCAAAGGACAAGCCGCAGGATTAATCCTCTACCACCTCTTTATCACTCTTGTGGCCAAGTAAATACCAAATAAGTGGGAGGTATCCACTATACGAATCACCGAAAATAGCGGGCCTAATTAAGTAACCACTTACCTAGACACACTTGCCTAAGCACTACAAAAGAAATGCGGATAAGCGATAGATTACCCACGACCTTCCTCTGTCCTTATTGAGCGCAACAATCCTTAGAGTCTTGGTCTAGATATTTTTTAATTAATGTAGGGTGATGCGGATGCTCGTTTTATGATTTGTGGGGCCTAGGAAGGGTGATGAAATCCCCACCTAATCTGAATTTGGTCTTTGCCCCTTAATGTCCGTATTAAAATATGCACAAATAAATCAATTACAAAACTTGCAAAAAGATTTTTGATCAGTGATATTTTTGCAAAGAATCCTGCAGAAAAGATATTTTATTGGATTTCAGAGAAGAGAGAACGGGATAGGAAAGTTACCACAGAAGTTGGGAAGCAAGATCCCCCAATTACACCGCGGTTCCGCCGCCGAATCAGGAGATCTTGTGAAGATTTTTTCTACGTGGCCTCCCTTGGTCCTCTGGATCTTGATGAATATCTCTGAATCTCTGTTTCCTCAAATCTGTGACTCCAGATCCACTTGCAAAATTCACACAATAATCGTTAAATACACAATTTGCTATTTTGTTTATTTATGATATGGATCGAATAAGAATTCAACACGAATAGTAAGAAAAAAATTATTACACACATATCCCCGGCAACGGCGCCATTTGATTGATTCTATTTTAGAGAAGTGTTTGTAGAAATAACCGCAATCAATAACGGTGTTGCGTGTAGCTAGACCGAGATAAGTACGGGTCGTCCTCAGGGATACGTTGAATCTTTTAATCTTACTTTAGGCGTATTGATTAGGAAAGGAGGAAGAATAATAAATAGTGAAGAATGGTTGTAGATTCTAGATCTACGTCAATCACGGATGTAGGATATAGATCTAGATTAACTACGGATGTAGGTTTTATATTAGAAGGGGGCTTGTAGGGTTCGTTAAGATTTAGTAGGCGTGGATAATTAATTAAAGATTACTCTTTTTTATCTTTTAATAGATTTAAAACTAGATCGACAGTGATGCATGTAGATTAGGATTTCTGGAGGGAAAAGGGTTCTCACTCTTAACTCCTATCTTGACATGGATCTCCGTTCATGTCTAGCCTTTACTAAAACAACTGTTAATCTAATCTCTAATCGTGGTCGTGAATATCAATGAATTGATAGCGCGCCCGATTAGAATGTTAACTATTCTTTTGATAAAATTTATAAATTTTATAGGACGTAAAAGGAGTTAAAGGATTTTTTTCATCTGTTGATCTACCATAATCCTACGAACCCTATCAAGCGGAGAATTACTCATGCATGATGGAGATAAAATAACGGATAGAGATCATAATGTAAATAAAGAAAATAAAATGCAATAAGAATAAAATAACTACCTTTATTAATCAACTTGATCAATTACACTTTGTTCCTTTAGAAAGTGATTACAAAACCCTAGTTTGCTTCTCGATCTCTTCTTAAGGAGGTAGATGAATAGCTGATGATCAACCTGGATTCTTGAGTCGTCTTGGACTTCGTGATCTCGTCGGTTTGATGATTTTTCCAAGAGGGGCTCTCGGTCCTTTAAATAGTCTCAAAACCAGAAACCCTAGTTTTCTAATATGGTAATTTGTTGTTACGATCCTACCCGGAAAATCCTACATCCTAACTCCCCGAATCGGCGGCGGAACCGCCGCAATATACATGTTTTGGCCGCGGAAGGGCCACACTTTGTTGGGATCAATTGATGAAATTTTCTGTGGTCTCTGGTGTTGACACGTGGAGATTGTTTTGATATATGGAATCTTCATATCTTCTCTAAGTCTCTGCCATAATTGATTTCTTCGATTTATTTTAATATTTCGGTAGATTTGATCTCGATAACTTAGATTTCCTTGATTCCAATCCTGATGTAATTTCTGCACAATATCTCAACAAATAATGTTAGTAGAATTTATTTTTATTGAGATATTATCCTAACCATTTGATATGATATTATAGTTTAAGAAAATTAGTTAAGGATATTTGATAAGATAAGCATATTTAAATGGACTAAATATTATATAGATATTATATGCTTAAATTTTCCTTCATAATGTTAATTATAATATATAAACATATGAAAATAGTATTTTTTACAGATAAACCCTCATATGTGTCATATTTATAATAAACACCTTTTATTATATAAAAATAGTAAGGAAAATGTCATATCAATTGCATGATATTTTCAACTGAATAGTTACCCTTCAGCTGTCAGACAAAGTGAATCTGCCTTGTTGATACTGGTCTTCAACCCAGTCTTTGAAGGTGAAGCAGTCTTCAAGGGGATGACCTATTGCTCGGTGGTCGGAGCAATAATCTGGATGATTGACCTCGTTTATTTGTCGGGGTGCCGAGACTCCGGAAGCGTCATCATTTGGTGCTTTATGATAAGGTTGAATATTTTCCTTGTCTTGTCTTGAGAGAAAGAGTATTCCCGGCCCATCTTCTTCATAAAGGACGGGTTTCGGCTGGCTTTTCCTCGATTGTATGGCTTCTTCGATCCGTTTTGTTGTTTTTGAGTGTTGTTTGCTTTCTTCGCCTTTTTTTTAACTCTATTTCAGGATTTTTCCTTTTTGCGAGGACATACAGCGAGCTGGGGATGGAGAGCATTGTAGTCTTCTTTCTCCGCGAACTGCTAGTTGAGGCGTCGCGTCCTGACATTTTCATAAATAGCCATTTAGTGACTGTGGTTATCCCGAATCCTTTGAAAGGCTTCTTTTATTATCTTGTAAACTTGTTCTTCGAACGAGGGACTTAACATTCTTAGAGCGGGATCTCGTTCTGTTTCAACGTCACAGCTATTTGGAAAAGCGTTCTCTTCTTCACCAGAGATGTTTATGACGCGGTAGATGTAGAATCGTTCCCTTTTTTTGGACCGAACGTATCCGAGCCTGATTGTTCCCCGTTGGGCATCTTTCACTAGGTCCCAAGGATATCCCAAATCTTTCTGTAGAAGTGGGCTTGTCGAACAGTTTGTTCGAAGGGTACACCTTGGCATCTTAATAACCTTTTCAATCCATCCGTGTAGTATCTTGGCAGACGGATTGGTTGAAACCTATCAAGTGTAAAATTGGCACCATACTAGACTTCTTTCTCTACTCTGGTCTCCGTATGTAACATTTCAGAAAAACATAAAATATTATTTTTGGAATTTAATATTAAAATAATATTTTTCCCGAAAACTGCCGATTTGCGAAATTGGGGTTTTCGAAAAAGGGTATACATATATACTAATAATTGCGAAATAAATGAAAATTAAAATGATTTATTCATTTAATAATATATTTAACGGATTTGGCAATTTTAAAATTTATTATATGCAATTTTGATAAAAACCCGATTAGTGCACTGCTAATCGCGATTAAGCCAAATCTGCATTTCTACAGCTTTTCATGGTTAGTGCACCATGACATGTTTCATTTGGTTGCCTGTTATTTCATTTATGGTTTTATATGGGTGTATGTGTTCATTTTGGTGAGAAAAAGAAAAAGGAAAAAAAGAAAAGGTCAAAGGGGAGACATAATCATGAGGTTAGGTGTACTTTGGAGAAAGGAGAGAGAGTGAGTATTAGTGAGAGAGGGGGGGCTGCCCAAATTAAAATCCCCCACCATTTCCGTCACCCTCTTCATCTTCCTCAACTCCTCCACCCTCCACTTAAACCCTAGATCTACCTCCAACCATTCCCCAACACCCTACACTCCCTTCACAGAACTTAATCCCCATCTCTTCCTCTACGCGATGAACCGAGCAAAATGGGATTTTGACGATGTTGGGAAGTTAGTGCTGCCTAGAGTGGACTAGATGAGGTATAATTTCTTCCCTTTAGATTAGTTTTGTGAGATATTGTGTTTTAGATATCGTTTTGAGGATGTTGCTGACCTGTTGTAACCCCGAGCACTCACTGGGAAAACAAACAGTGTGTTAGCGTTGCGCTCAAGACCTGGAGTGTTCACCTGAAACCCTACCCCTTCCCACCGGACATGGGCCGGCGACCATTGGATAAAATCCGGCGACCCCGGATGAGTAGGAGAGCTAGGGTTTGGATTTTGTAGGGTGGTTATCTGATGATGTTTAGGGGTGTTTGGTTCTATTTGATTTTTCTGTAATGACTATAGGTGAATTCTGGGGACTTTGGTGAGTGTTTGCTTGACCATGGTAACACGATTCATGACCTAAGCCATAGAGCTGAACTGTTGCACGAACTCAGGAATTGACCCATATCAGTTTTATGACTTTGAGTGTGCCTATGGGGTATCTGGAGCAACCCAGGGAATTTCTGAGGCAACCAAACAATACCAGGGGCCTAAATATACTACTAGGAGACCACTCTGACCTGATGAACCTAAACTGAGACCCCTGGACCGGCGACATCGGAATTTTGGGTATAGAGGCCGGCCACTTGGTGAAGGTAGGAGCCTAGGTTGGTTCAGTAGCTCACTTATACCTTATACATCACCCTAAACTTGTTTGCTTGGAATTATTTGATCTGAGTCAAAATCTGGGAACATTGGTGTGTGATTTAGGATATATTTCTGTATTTTAAATGATGAGTTTTGATATTTGGATTCGTTTTGGTTGTTGAATGTTCATACATCAACAACAAGGGTTGTTTGGCTGATTTTGTAAGCATAAGCTATAGGTTCTAACCTATGAGCAATGCGCGTGCTGTTTTGGTTTTCCGCCGTGATTTTGATACGTATTACGATTGTTTATTTTTATAGGTACCTTCGTGTAGATTCCGAAGCGACGGAGCGAGACGTCATCGACTTCGGCAACCGAGGACTACGGTGAGTAGATCTATATCTCGGGGAAGTCGGGTGGATGGCGTATAGCACCCCCGCAAACTTTTGATGGAAAACCGATTTATAGAATATGGTTAGGAAACCTAGATTAGGAAACTAGGGTTAGAATGAGATAGCTATGAAACCATATTAGAAACTAGAGGATAGTTAGAAATAAGATAATACGGCTATTATGTGATAACGGGATTCGAGGACGACGTTTGCCGATATTGCAGTTTAGGGTACCATAGGACTAGATAGTCGATGTAGATGCGCCATCCGAACCATACCTTTTTTTAAACCGAAGAGTCGTGTGTATCTTTTAAAAATATACCTTGAGGGAGGTTACGGATTTTCAAATGATATCTTTTTCTTAAAAACACCGTAACCCCTATTTTCAAAACTACGATTCGCTTCTTTAAAAATCTGATTGTATGGTTCGGGTGTGTATGTTAGATTAGATACCTATACTTATAGTAGAGATAGAATATTTAGGTAAACTCGGCTTGATATGAGTTATAAATGCGATGAAAAGATTATAAGATGGATATGATGATCTGATGATATGTTGGTATACGGATGCGAGTCGATCGAGATGATTTATACCCTGTTGGTCCCCTGATGTGAGATTATTGCGGATGTGACCTAGGACATAGGTATATAGATATATATATATATATAGATATATATAGAATGTTGTGAATCATGGATGATAGGTCGTACGTGATTCCAGGCCGTACCCTCATTTGTCGTATAGGAAGATAGGATCCCTATTAGCTTAATACCGCCGTACGATGGTTTTCCGTGCGTAATGAGTTTGACTTGATGATTGATCCTTACCCTTAACTAGAGGTTACCGTACGATGGATCATACCGTACGCGATATTGTTAGGCTGGATGCCGATTAATAGATCCCCCGACTCGGTCATATTAGATACGTATACCTGTCAGCATTTGCATATGATTTACCTTGTGCTGCATTCATGATATTATTATTGCATCGCATATACCCGTGATAGTATACCTGCACCATTATCGATGATGCGTATGTCATACGTACACAGTTTATAGGCTCACACACTTCATCATCGATAATTGCCATGTCACTGCACAGTAGGATTGCTGCACCATGATATGACTCTTCGCATAACCTGCTTGCACATATACATTGATACATTCATACTTGCGCACATACATATTGTATATCCATATCGGTGCACGTACACATTGATATATCCATACTTGCGTATATATACACTTGTATATCCATATTGGTGCACACATACATTGGTACATCTATACTTGCGCATATACATATTGTACCCATATAGATCACTGGTTTTATTGGGAGATTTGGAACCGCAAAATATATTTTAAAAACTGGAATCATTTAAATGAGCAGTTTTCCCTTAATATGTCATATCACTGTTCCCTGTTGCATGATATATTGATATGCTTACATTACTGTTATATGTCGCATACATCATGCTTTACGCTTTTACGCATTGAGATATGCTATTTTCATGAGATTTCTGGATTTGAGAACCGTGGCTGTTTCAAAAGAAAGCATGTATTGTTTTAAAAACCCGGTTTCTCTTGATATGATATTTCAGTGCGTCCACCATGTGTTTTCTCGGTTCTGAGAGTGGCATGTAAAACCCGATTCGAAGAGCGGTAGGCACCGTCTGCGGGTATATGGTGGACCCGGTGAGGTACCCCGGGGCAAGAAGACTCGTATATGTTAGACGGTGAGCCTGGCAGGGGAGCACTACCTACCGGTGATAGTATTCAGACTCGGCGGTTATCCGGAGGACACCGACCGGAGTAGCGAGATGGATATGAGGGCCGATCTGAGGATGCGGCGCCTGAGATATATGAGGATTTACGTGTCGATGCTGGGTACGGTTTTCATGATGTTTCGAGTGTCGATACTGGACACTCAGGTTTCATGATTTTGAGGTGTCGCAAGGGACACATGGTGATTTACATCCTCACATTTCCATGCATATGCTTTTATGATATTTATATGCATGATGTTGTTGTGTCAGTGGTTGACACGTGGACGAGATCCACATGCATACATACATTGGTTATATGAGTGGACGAGATCCACATGCATACATACATTGATTATATGAGTGGACGAGATCCACATGCATACATACTTTGATTATATGGGCGGACGAGACCCACTTTCATACATGCATTGACTATACTGTTGGATGTTATACACATGCATATAGGTATTGACTACCTTGCTGGCACATATACACACCCGGTCACCCTAGATATCATAGTATTACCTTTTGATATAGTTGACCTAGGAGTCGTTGTTTATTCGATTTCTACTTGTAGATATATTTCTATTCACGAGTTGGCAACTCACCCCCGTTGTGCTACAGTTCTTGCAGGTTGACCGCGCGGATCAGTAGCGGTATCGCTGGCACACAGTTTCCTTTGATTGTTTTGCAGTGGTAGGTGGGACATTTGTATCGTACCCACTCTTGTACTACATTCCATATTATATCTAGTTAACTCCATCAATCAATCAAAATTTGTAAATTGTATAAGTGATGAGACTTAGTGAGACTTGTAGTTGCGAGATTTGAGCGATGGGTTTTATATTCACTTTTGGGGTTATATTTTGCTCATTTCTTTATCTTTTGTGGTGAATTTCGCCGTTGGGCGTTGTATACTTATTTATACTGTATTGCGTGGTTGTGATCCACCGTTTGGCGAAGAGCTAGCTCCCGCTTGGGGATGCCATTATTCTTATTATGTATTTGTGGTTTTGGATCAAAATATACAAAGGAGGTGCTACCAAAATTTTTAAAAAGACGAAACATGTTTTCAAACTAGTAAATTTCACTTGCATCATTCACGTTCCTTTTCTATGCATTAAGAAAACTTGATTTCATATACCTTTATTTCAAAACCCCACCTCCTTTATATTTCTAAAAGGTTTAGATTTCTGGGTTTCAGCTTACTTGAATTTCGTTACGCCTTTAGACGTTGCGTGATTCAAGTGCTGGTCACGAGCTAATATTTCAGGTCGTGACAAAGTTGGTATCAAAGCGCTAGGTTTAACCTTGTTTCGAGTCTATGTTTGACTATGCGGAGTCGAGGGCGGGTATATATTTCGGAACCTAGACTTGACCTTAAGGAATTTAGACTTGAACGCGGGGGGGGGGGGGGGTATTAGACCCGAACTTTCGTTTCATAGGCTAACCCTGATTGATGGAGTAGGTAGCTTGAGTAGAGTGGCGTACCGTATGTATGTTCCGCGGCATATTTACGATACGATACTCCACTTAAGAAACCTTAGGATGTACATATTTTTGAGACCAGTGATTCTCTTCGTATCCATGATTATACATCCATTTGAGATCCTTGATTCTATTTGTTTCCATGATCATACTTTCATTGATGCGATTCCTTTTTATGATCATGTATCCATTCTGGATTTGTCGTTTCCTCTCATGCCGTTGAACTACTCTCTTCGATACTCGATTGAGGTTCTTGTCACCATAGTTTGAGCGCAGTTTGAGCTGCTGCTAGTGTTGCGGTCAGGGCGAGCTCGTCCGGTACGAGGGCTGACCATTATGTTTTCTGGTGACATGAGAACGTCTCGAGTTAGTATTTTATGTTGTGACCTCTTGTAGAGGCGGGTGCTTGGTTTTACACCGGATGATCGGGCCATTGTTAGAGCTTCCAGTTGCGAGAGGACTGTTGATGTATAGCATACCTCAGAGATTTTGATGTCGCCTACCGAGTAGACAGGTGACACAGCTGTTGCTGAGATTGATGGGATGTCGCTTCCAGAGCTTACGAGCTAAGATCGCCGGAGCTTCCAGGAAGAAATGCGACAGATGATAGCTAGTCTACCCCGACTTGAGAGACGAAGGTGATTCGTCAGATTGATGCACCGACGCAGGTCCAGTTGAGTTGAAGATTTCCAGTGTGGAAAGAATCTTACTCAGACCCAGAGCAGACCAATCCAGAGACGTCCGCCGATGTATCGCCTTTCCTGGAAGATTGAGGCATTGTTTAGCATGCGGGCGAAGAATAGTCACATGTGGTATTGGCGAAGCTAAAAGGCCTGTTATCTTGGGGTTGCCCCGAGTAGACTATTTCCTCATCTTCCTCGGTGTCGCTCCCAAAGATCGGGATGGTGGCAACAAACTTCCATTTATCCTTCGTCATATGACACTTTTCTATATCTTCGAAATCTGGTAGGAAGTACTTTGCGTCTTCATATTTCCGAACCTCGTTTACAAAAAATGAATTCAGCTCTCCTGTGACGGTGCATTCTAAACCATCCTTGAAATACTTCATACACTGATGTTGTGTAGAAGGGATGACGTTGTACTCATGCAGCCAAGGCCTACCGAGCAAAGCGTTATAGCAAGTTTTGGCGTCAATGACGTGAAACTTGATATCAGTGACGAGCAATCCGAAGTGTAACGTCAGAATTACGAACCCAAGCATCCGTGATTATTGTGAGTCGAACCCGGAGATAGTAATTTTGTCTCGGGCCAAGTGCTGAACGTTCATGCAAATCTCCTTCAACACTCTCACATTGAGAAGGTTGACGGAGGATCTGTTATCGATAAGGATTTTCCCTATCTTGATGTCGTGGCATACCTGGTGACGTATAATGGGGGATTATGTTCGTACGTACTAAGGAGGAGATCTCATCGCTGACCGTAATGTCAGCCGTGTGGTCCTCTGCCAGCTCATCCTTCATCTTCTCTTCTGCAAGGAGAGCTTGGAACTGATCGGGCTCTTATAATGCCATGATCAGAGACTCTCGTGCTTCTTTGGATAAGAGAAGAGCATTCAATATGCTCAGTTGTGAAGGTATTTTCCTCAAATGTGCCAGGATATTGTTATCCACCTTATTTTTCTTAGGTGGGTCCCTCACTGCAAGTTCTTTGACAACTCCTTCATCAAGGGTGATTTTCTCAGGGATTTTTTCTTTCCCTTTGTATTTTTTGCTCGAACCCTTGTTTGTAGGTCCGAGATTCTTTTCAGGCAGTGTGCGTCTACGCAGCTAAATATTCCCATAGTTTTTCTCCCCCTCTTATTTTTCGGAGGTGGAGTCCTTAAAGAGAGGGCTGGGGGTCATTTCATCCTCAGAATCGCTCCCGATGGTAAGAACTTAGGGGTTTTTCCTTTCCGGACTGATATCAACCATATGACAGTTGCCAGTTGTTTTTTCATGCGTACTTGTCGCACCTTTTTGCTGTCAACAAGCTTTGCGCTTCATCCTTTTGAAGTGTATTTTATGGGTAACGTATCATTGCCGCCACTTCTTGAAGGCACTGCATTCTTCGGTAGGGTGGGTGACCCCCCGATGATATAGGTAGTAGTTTGGATGTGAATCCTCTCCGTCGAAATGTATGATCCGGGAGTGTTCCCTACGAGAGGCAATAGCTTCATTCCCACTGACAGGGCTTTGGCGAACCGGTTCTCTGCCTTGATCCTGCTCTTATTTGTGGCAGGTGTACTTTGGTTTGGTTGGAGTACTTTACAAATCACCCTCGCCACATCTTCTTTATCTTGACGTTGACGCTTAGCCATTTCGTATATGGTTGTTTCGTGTTCTCGGTCAGCTTTGCTTTCTCGAAAGGCTTCGTTTAACAGCCTATCGATCGGGTCTTTTGGAAGTTCCGGGGATTTTAGCGCCGATTATGCCCCCAGTTTCTCTGCGTTGTTTTCTGACGTTGAGGGGGTTTCTTCGTCATTTAACAACGAATGGGAGACCATGTGGCAACTCGCTACGTAGTCTTCGGTTTCTTCTGATGAGTTATTTTCCTCATCGTTGTTACTATCTTCATTCTCAATAATATGCTTGAGGAACTCTTCGAGAGTGACCGGTGTCCATGCATTCTGGTTGTACTTCTCCAGCGTGTCAATATACTTTTGTAGGTTTGTGCGCTTGTCATCATACTCTGCAGGCCGCACAGGCTTCTTGGTCTTCTTCTTTTTCTTCGAAGACTTTGAAGGCTTGACTTGGGGACTTTGCCCTTTGTCAACAACTTTCGGTACGGAACGCGGTTTTAGCATCCTTAAAATGATTTCGGGTTCAAGAGGGCTTTTCCACCTGACCGCCGGACATACCTGTAGATCTTTCAGCATTCTTTTGGTTTTCGCTGAAAGAACGACTTCCCATGGAGCTTCTTCCATGAGTAAGCATGATGCCTCCGGTGCATCCACCTTTTTGGGAGTGTGCTTCTGTGGTGGGTTCACCCTCGAGTTCTCAGAAAGCGCAAACTTCCCCTGTTGATACTGATCCTCGACCCAGTTCTTGAAGACGTAGCAATCCTCAATTGGGTGGCTCACCATTCTGTGATAGGAGCAGTAGTTGGGATTGTTGACGTTGCCGGGTTGCAGTAAACGTCGTGGGTCTGGCAACATGATGAGTTTGTTACGCATTTCCAACTCAAATAGTCTCATCATCTTATCGCGGGGAAACGAGTAAGCACGTCGTAGCCTTTCTTCCAGGGATAAGCGTGGAAGTGCATTGTTTTGGTGAACAGCCAGTTTTGGGTCACTCGGTTGTTGTTGAGTGTTAGCAACAAAGGCCGCTTTCCCTTTACCCTTGGTATTTTGAGGGTCCTTACTTGAGAAGGAAGGTCCCTGACCCATCTGGTCCATTTGGGCCAGTTTATCAATCAGAGCCTGGAAGGTCATCGGCTTGAAGAACGTCATGAGCTGGGACACAGTCGTTTGTGGATCTAAGGTCCCGATGAATATGCCCACGGTAGGGGATTCTTCGATGCATTGTTCAGACTTTGACCACAGGTTCCACCACCGGATCGCATATTGGCCCAGGTTTCTCCCGACTTTACCCTGGCATTGATTAATGCCGTGATCGGTGTGCGCTCGCTTGCGCTGGAGAACCGATGTGTGAACAGCAGTTCTATCTCTGTGAATGTTCTCACGGAGTCATTTGGGAGCTCCGAGTACCATTCAAAAGCCATTTCTGATAAGCTGCCAACGAACTGGCGAAGCAACAGTTTGTCATCACCTCCAGTGTTGCCGCACAGAGTTCTGAACTGCGCGACATGCTGGTGTGGGTCGCCTGTCCCCTTGTACACATGGAACTTGGGGATCATATATCCCGGCGGGTACTTAATTTGGTCATACCAGCCTAGATATGGTCTCCCAATACTGACAATTTGACCGGCCGCTTCATTTGCTTAATGAGCTCGTATTTGTTGAGCGATGTAATAGTCAAGAGCAGCCTTAGAGATCGTTTCCTCCTTGGCTGCCGATAAAACCGGAAGAGGGTTTGATGTTTCCCCTCTGTTATCCTCGATGATTATTGGTGGATCCTCAGCTGGGGGGTTTTAGCTGAATCATCATTCCAACCATATCCTGGAAGAAGAGCGTCATTTGCTTTATGTTGGCGGCTTGCTCAGAGCTTCTTTGTCTTTTCTTTTAAGCACCCTTCGCAGGAACTCTGTATCGGTCTCCTGTTCTTGGCGCTGTTCAGATGCTGATTCCGGACTTTCTTTCTGTCCGATGAGTGCTGCCATTTTGGTCAGCATTTCCTGGAGCTTTTGTTGTTGCTCCTGAGCTTTTGTTAACGACCGAGTTTACTGTCGATGAGCCACGGAAGCACGGATTTCTTCTTTTACAGAAGCCATGTAAACTATGCGTATGATCACTCCCCCAGACCTGGGGCGTTTGGGTCCGTCGCCTTTGGAGTTTGCCGCCGGCGGTGGAATTTGCTTCGGCCCTATCCTTTTATGGGAGGTCGAAGTTGAAGGAGCCGTTATGACAGGCACCTCTGTAGAAGAAACCCCTTGTTGTATGACAGAGGGATAATCTTTCTTTGCCGAGCCTTCAATTTCTTCGGTCGGCGGGAGTAGTTTTCGTCAATCATAGAGTTCTGGACTTTTTGCCAGACTCTGTGAATTTGGGAAGAGAGCCGCTGATGGGACCGCTCCTGCTTTTCCTGCACAGGGACCACAATAGGAAGAGGTGATTTCTTCAGTACCGCTGTGGGTGAGTTTTTGCGCACCCTCTTCAGCGGTTCAAAGATGTTTCCGATTGGAACAGCAGCATCGACTTCCTCCATTGGAGCTGGTAGGGTAAGTCCGGAAGGGGAGTTATCCCCGGCTTTTCTTACTCGGCGCCAGTGGCGATGTCGAGCGTGCCTTGCTGAAGGGACTGCCTCGGTTTTGGAAGCGGTTGCAGCTTTCCCCTGGTTTTGTTGAGGAGATTTAGCAGTTGCCAGCCTGTTAAAGACCGACGTCCTTGGCAAGATTTGATTGGAGACAGTCAGCCTCTCGAAGACCGATCGTCTGACTGGTGAAGCACTTTTGACGGCATCATTCGCAGCAGGCATCGGGAATGCTATCCTTTTGGGGGTAACCCCTTCGGGAATCACAGGCTTCTTTACGAGCCCGTTTTGTTTCTGGCTCAGCCTGTTGAAGACTGAGACATCTGTGTTTCGGCTCATCCTGTCTTGGACGACCCGTTAAGAGGGGCCATTATGGTTGCAATTCGATCGAAGACAGACTTGTTGGGAACTTCGTCTTACGGCGCTGGGGCACTGAAACTCGTTGGTGGGAACATGGTCCCGAAGAACAATCCGATAGTAGCTTGAGTTACCTGCCCCACCGGCATTGAAAAAATGGAGGCCGCATTGGGCCCGTAAGTCACTCCTTCAGTTGGGGCGGAGCGAAAGTTACTGTTGCAGGTTGTGCAGTTGGAAGCCATTGATGTTTTCTTCTTCTGCACAGGAGCAAGACACCAAATCTTAGTATCTCAAATCCAAGGGCAACCATAGAGAACCACGATTTTGTTCGCGAAACATGACACACTAAGTATGGAGTGGAAAGAGGATAAAATCCCACCGGGCGTGCCAGAATCTATTTACCCCCGGAAAGACAGACCGGGATGTTGGGACGTCTTGGATTTGTCTGTCCACCTCTCCGAAGATGCCAAGTTGATTTATAGTACCGTATATCGGAGGTTTGGACGGAATCAACCGTTGTAGCAGATTTTATCAGATTCCCCCTAGTTTGTGAAGGGTTGTTTTGATTGTGGGGATGCTCTTCCCTGCAGGCGCAAACCCCTAAAGTTAATTACGTTACCGCATTGCGATAACCACTTTCTCCTGCTCCCGAGGTTCACTTCGTGTCGTATGTATGTTTGTTTTATTTTGGTTGTCCGTGGATTGTATACGGAGACTAGTTTATGTCGTCGCCCGTAGGGCGTAGATTAGTTTAAATCCGTATATATTTAGATTTGGGTTTGGGTTGATTTAAGAATCATTAATCTGGTTTGACATTAAGATCAACTTAAACATATGAGCATTTGGGTTCGATTATTTTAGTTTAAGGACATCGCTGTCCATTATCGCCATATTTGAGGCGAAATGTTAGTTTAAGAACGTTTTGATCCTTTATCACCGTATTTGGGGAGAATATTAGTTTAAGGACATTTCGGTCCATTATTCATTTTGCACGCACATGTATTTGTTACGTAACGAAATGAACAATGGAGATATGAAATGTGCCCAATTTGGGGCACAATCTGATTTGAGGCGTGCATGTCAATTTGGAAGTGCATGAACGAAAGAAGTTGTTGGTCATTGGGACCCGCCATCTCTCTGAAGACGTTGAGGAATTACAACAACATGTATTATAGGTGTGAAGAGATGTACCCTTAAACCAAATCCTGTATTTGAGGAAAAATGGGTTGTTGTGGACCTAAAATCATTAGTCATATTTGAGACTAAGAACTTTAGGAGATATAGGATGAATATCATTTTGAATATCATCAATGAGAGACCACTAGTCATTTTTGAGACCAAGATCAGTTTGGGAAACCATGAGCAATATGAGCACGGTTTATTTAAAAACAAAGAGGTTTGACCTCATGAAACTTAGCCAATTTTGGGCTGAGATTGAGTTTCCATAATTACCAACAGTGCTGATCAATGGGACGTACAGTGCTCACGTGTGAAACATGTGGGGTGTTGAATTAGTGCTAAGCACTAGAGTCCTGTGGTACTGACATGTGAAACACGTGAGGTGTTGGATTAGTGCTAAGTACTAGAGTTCCTTGGCGCTCACGTGTGAAACACGTGAGGCCCCCAGATGTGAACGTTTGTTAGTCATTTTGGACTAATCATGGAGTGCTGAGCACTCTGCATGATACTTACGTAGGAAGCACGTGAGTGCTAGGCTTTGGGCTTTATTTGTTCATTTCCCTCTTTTACAGAAGTGCTAAGCACTTAGATAGAGCTTACGTGCATTTCACATGACTGCTTCCTTTTGGGGCGGCTGCCTAATTGATAAAGAAGTTTTTCTTTGCTTTTTAGGCGCCCATTTGAGAATCACTTGAGGCAGATTTGGCTGTTCTTTTTGTTCGTTCGAAGCACTCACGTGGGAAACACTTGAGGCTTCAAGGTAGTGCTAAGCAATAACGAGTCACCAAGATGTTCTTGTGTTTTCTTAGAGATATTGATCTCTGTTAACGATATTTTTAGTCATTGTTGATCATCAAGATCTCGTTTTTGAGGAGCTTGGATCATCATCTTTTTTTTTTTGAAGAACTAAGTTCTTTATATATGGTTAAATCCTAATTTTTGGAGGAATTAAATTCCCATATGTACCTGTTATTTCTTTTTAACTTAGTTCTTCCCCCCTAAGTTTTGAATCTCCAGAACATAATTTTCCCGATAAGAATTAAATTCTCAAGTTGTGAGGAGATCTGCTTTTGCAAATCTTAACAAGAGGAAGAACTAAGTTCTTATGTAAAGTGTTAAACCCTTAGATAGGCAAAGAAGAGACACTATGATCTCTATGTTCCTTTTTTTTTTACCTAGGGTTTCAATGAGGCAAGTCTTATTCTTCTTTTGAGAATTAAATTCTCTTTCTTTTTCAAGAGCTCACTGTATATATATATATATTTTTTTTTTTTGCAGAAGCTTATGCGGAGTTCTCTCCTTTTTTCCTGTTTTCTCTTCTATTTATAGAATAAGAGAAAAGATCAACTTGTTAAGAAAAATCTCTGATTGAGAGATCATGATTGATTTCATAATCAATCCAAAATAATCTTTCGGATCACTTGGTGAATTTTATTCACCATTGGATTTTTAATCCAAAGGCTCTCTGTTTAACAGAGAAGTTTTCTTGTTTATTTAACAAGATTAGGAAATATCTTTTCCTAAGATAGAATTTTATTCTATCAGATGATCGGTGGGTGATTTTATAATCACCGTTGGAATTTTGATCTAAGGGTCCTCTGTTTAATAGAGAAGATCTTTCTAATTTGAGAAAGATTAAGAAAATATTTCCCATATAGAATTTAATTCTATCTTGCCAAAGAGTGCAGCAGAAGAACTCATGTGTTTAACACGTGACGCCTAGCATGGGTTTCAGTATGCTTTATTTTCAGCGCTCATATGCATATAAACTCTCACGTGTTTAACACGTGAGGCCTGTTTGGCTTGCCAATTATTTGATTGCAGCGCCTATATGCTTTGCATATAAGTACTCATGTGTTTATCACGTGTGGCTCTTTTAGCCCATTTGTTTTTAACTGCAGCGCCTATATACTTTTGTATATAGGTGCTCACGTGTTTAACACATGAGACTTTAATAGTGGGGAATTTCCCCCTTTTCTTTTTTTTTTTATGAGGGAATGGGCTCAATCTCTTCTGTCTTTAGATCACCAGAAGAACATTCTAAATAAGAAGAAACAAAGAGAACATCGTCAGCGAACTAGCGTTCGGTAAGTCCCCAAAGGAAGGTATAATGACAAAGTGGAAAGTATAGACAAGATGATAAGGTGATTAAGTATAACAATTCATATACCATGATAGTTCTAATATAACATGACGATGCAAAATGAAAACTATGTAAGCATGGTAATGTAACATGAGCATAGAAATCATGTATATCATAGCCATATAGTGTAGGTATGATTAACATGAATTGCATGTAAGTGTCTTAAAAGAGTCTCTATAAGGGTAAATTAACTAAGATGATTTCAAGTGTGAATGCCAACCAATCTCAAAAGAGTTCTTGAACCCAACAAACTATCGTTCAGGGATAAGGAACCATGGGCCCGAATCAAAAGTGTTAGTAACGGAACTTCAATCTAGTGTTGAAATATTCCAAACCCAACAGGCTATCATTCAGGGACTTGGAAACACAGGCCCTTATGATAGATTGCATGTATTAGTAGACATGAATTCATGATCTAGGGGTACTCCTGAGATTCCGTTGGATTCACACTTAAAATACCCTAACACCCAGCGTATATTAAACCATGATTAAGGTTACAAGTCTTGATCGAGTTCTTGAATACAAAAGGTGATATAATATCAAGATTGAGTTCATATAGTCTTGTCAAGTACTAGTCATGTCATTTGTATTCATGGTTTGAGTCAAGTTGATTTCAGGTATGCATATTGGATTCGTGTATTCATGTCAAGTTGCAAGTATAAAGTTCAGGTTCAAATCAAATTCGAGTTCAGGTTAAGTTCAGGTGTAGGTTTAAGTCAAGTTCATGTTTAGGTTTAAGTAAGTGATTTGATTCGTTCGTGATCAGGTTTAAGTAAGTGATTTGATTCGAGTGATATTATATTTTATATTTAGCAAGAATTTTATTTTTGGAAACTTCTTAAGTTTAGGAATAATCGGGCAACTACTGCACATGAACGACAGGATTTGTGTCCTTTTCTAAGAGGATTACCATTGATAATTCCTTTAATTTGCAGTGTTATATAATATGGATAGGCAAGCACTCACTTGTCCCGGCTCCCCTGATGCTTAAGAGATTTGATACCCTTTAACCTATGATTAATCTAAGATCCTCAAATATTTATTCAAGTTGTTTATTATATGAATTTGTATGTTTGCATTTCTCGAGGGGGTTTTATGGAAAATGTTTTAAAAATAAACATCGAGGGTATTTTTGATAAAAACATATTAATTAAAATGTCAAGATTTTTTTATAAAAATGTATTTTTGATTTAGAGGTATTTTAGTGATAAAACCTACCTTTTAAAAGTTTATGGTATTTTTATGAAAAATCTATCTTTTGGAAACTTGAAAGCATTTTCTTAAAAACTTTAATCTTTTCATTTTAGAAAAATCTAATTTTCAAAAATTTGTTATTCTTTGGAAAAAAATGAATATATGAATTAAGTTATTTTAAATTTATTTTAACTCTGTTTAAAAATTCGTATTTTCTAAAAAACCGTATTTTATTCCTTTCGAGACCGAATTCTCCGTAAGGAGTTCTGCATCTCACTCTACAATCTCAAAAATGTATGATAATCTGCACTATCCATAAACGAGTTCCCTAAAGAGAGTTGTAGATGCGTATTTGCAAAGAAAAAGAATATCGATTTAAAACCATATTTTAGAATTTGAGGGTATTTTAATGTAAAACAATTCTTTCGAAAAATATTATAAATATGGTATCATGCTATGTTTTCCATGTGTAGGTGAGGGGTGGGTCGTTATCCCATGCATGATCTAGATTAACAAAGTATAGAAACTAGTATTTTAACAAAAACTAAGCATGGTATTTTTAAGCTACTTTTCTAATATCGATTAACATGATAATTCTTTTCTAAACTACATATGAAATTATAAGGGATATGGATTTTGCAAGAATGATAGCTTGAAATTTATATTGTTCTAAATAACATTTTAGAATGAACAAGTCATGTTATAACGATTTAATATTTTAGTTTATTTTGTTTAATTTTTAACATGCTGTAGCGTATTGATGATGGGGAAGAACAAAGAGAAAGAGAGGGAGAGATATCGAGGGGGAGATTTACGGGTTGCGCGTTCGTACTTATACAAATGAGGAATAAAAAGAAACCTTGGTTGAAAGAACCGAGACTAACGATGCACCGAGGAACTAGTTTGTGATCGACTACGCGAGAAGAAGATGGTGTGCTTGAATTTCCTCAATTTCTAAAGACTTGGTTTGGAACTTGGAGGAAATTTGGAGAGGATTTAATGTAATTTTCAGAAATGGGAAGTAAGGTAGGATGGCTAGGTATTTATAGAAAAAATAGTGAGGAGTATGGTGGATTAAAGGTAATTAAAAAGAGAATTAAAAGAGAGTAAAATGTAGATGAAAAGCCTGCCAGTTCTCTGGGTGGTTTCAGAAAATTTAAAGTTGAAAAATAGATAGTGGGGAGTCAATGGGTTACACATGAGAAGCACGGGCCAAAATGGACCCAACCAGACCGCTATAGATGGTTTTCCAGCGGCCAGACTCGAGGCAATTGCCTCGGG
Organism: Agapanthus africanus; assembly: GCA_030015575.1. Classification (NCBI taxonomy): domain Eukaryota; kingdom Viridiplantae; phylum Streptophyta; class Magnoliopsida; order Asparagales; family Amaryllidaceae; genus Agapanthus; species Agapanthus africanus. Next base: position 123,263,799 of record CM057344.1, read on the forward strand.
GTTCGTGCTATTTTTCATTTGGTTTTAAATTTATCATTTATCCATTTTATTTCTGTTGCAACTTTTCATATCTCTGTGTAATACCCATGCAAACTTTTGGGCTTCCAAAACGTTAAAAGAAAAAATATTAAAATAATTGGGGCTGATGGGATTCAAACACGCAGGCTATAGGACATCAGCGGAAAGTCTTAACCAATGAACTACAAGGAGTTTCTTACTTTTATTTAACAAACATTATTTATAACTCAGAATCAAAAATAGAAATACCCTTTATATAACATATAACTGTTACAAGTGCACAGGGATTTCAGGGTCGTTACATCCTACCCATCTTAGAAAAATTTCGTCCTCAAAATTTAAACAAGGAGGAAATTGTAAACAGTTCAAAGAAAATTTTAAGTCAATGTAATCATGAAGGCTGGGGTATGGACTGTGTGGAACCGTTCAGGTGGAAGAAAAAAATCAAAGAATGCAAGAATTTGAATTGGTTGAAAAAGATGTAAGGGATTTACCAGTGATGACCTAATCCATGGCTTCGACCTCTACGACCGACATAGTAAAAGCCTAACGTCTCGACACTTTTCTCTGTGCTTGATGATACACTCGTTGCTGAGGAGGTAAGGGATGTTAGTGCTGAGTTGGCCATAAAGAGCTAAGCAGGTAGGAGGAGCTTGAATAGCTGGTCTAGCTGCGAGAGCTGAGCCAGTTCGGTTCTATGGGTGTATGTAGGAGATCCACAGATCAGTCAAAGACCACTAGCTCGATGACAGTCTTTGACCTGATATCCCTGTTTCTTACAGTAGCTGCAGAATTCTGGCCTACGATTGACAAATACACGTTCTGGCCTTAAAGGTAGGGCTGAAAAGGTTGGCCTTGAGGAGGCTCCTCCTGCAATCTGGCTAACTAGGTGTTTCATACTGGCCGACTGTGGTCTGTCCTTCTTCTTCACAACGGCTTCATAGCGATGGGATGCCTTCAAAACAAGTTCATGTGTCGGATAGTCTCCCGTTGTTAGAGTAGCCTGGATCTCGAGGTCTAGTCCTTGCTGGAAGCGCCTGGCCTGGATTTCGGTGGTAAGAATTAGGTGGGAGGTGAGCCTGCCGAGCATGGTAAATGCAGCATTGTATTCAACTACCGACTTAACCCACATGGAGACTTGTTGCAGATGGATTAATTATTGTTCTATATCGAACCAGGCAGTCTCTGGGAAATACTTGGCATCGAAGAGATCGCAAAACATCCTCCACTCGATCAGATGCTCAAGACTACTCTCTTTAGGCTTCCACCAGACTCTGGCATTGTCAGTAAGTTAGAGTTTTGCTGTATGAACTGAAGATACATCTGAAACTTAGGCTGCCTCCAGGTCATCCTCAATGCTTTTAGCCCATTCTCCCGCTTCTAACGGGCTCTCTTTCCCAGAAAATTTCTTCGGGTGTAATGCCCGAAACTGCTTCATGCCGGGTGCCTCCGCTTCAGAGCGAGCCAGTCCTTGGTGAAGGAGTGCAATCTGCTCCTGTTGTCCCTCGAGTAGGCTCTTGATCGCCTCCAAGAGAATCGTCTGTTCGTTGAGCGGTGCTGCAGTAGGTAGTGTTGGGAGAACTGCGACAATAGGCGGTGGTGTACTGTCGTTGACGTTGGTGCTGATGTTGTTGGGAGAATCCATCACCTTAGATAGAAGGGGATGGATTAGGATAGATTCAAAGAAAATTGAAATTAAAGGAATTTGAAATTGAAAGGTATTGGGTTACGGCAGTGCCCCGGCCATCAATCTGTGACCAAATGCGGAACAAAAATTTATAAAACTTGGCGCTACCACAACCAATTACCTAGATCTACCCATAAGCCTTAGATAACAAACATGCAAAAGAGTTAGAATGGTTATACCGAATAGATCCATATCCTTCAGTCTTCAACCATCATCCCAAACTCCTAGGGGCTTCCTTGATCAAGCTTGATCTCCGGTCTCCCTCCATCAAAGATGATCCACCCGAGAGTCTATGCAACGAGCTCCAATCTCATATCCGAGACAACTAGGGCACCTAGATCGCTACTCTAGATACCTTAGATGAAGTAGAGAGTGGTGAAGGATTAATTTGTCTCAAGACACCCAAGGATTCTCAACTCATGAGAGGGTTTGGGTGGAGATAGAGGAAGAAGAAGATGCCATGAGAATGAAGTGTTGAGAGCAACTCAAGAGAGAGAGAAATAAATGAATAATGGCTTGTTTTTTTATTTGTTGTGTGAGTGTGATAAGAAATAATAGAGCCATCAAATAAATGTCCATGTCTCCAAAATATCTTAGTCAACAAAAAATATCTCAAGTCAACATAATCTCACAACAAACAAAAACCTTAACCATGCTAGAATAGTAACCATGGGTCACTAATTAGCCATGCCACCAAAAATGCAATAAACACCTCATCCTACACCTCAATAACCTTTTAATCCAAAAAGATCTAAACCATGATGAGGTGTAATCTTCTAAAAGTAATCTTGTAATAAATTACAAGAATACCCCTCAACTGTATATACATACACGCATCCGTATTTCGAAGAACACGAATACAATGAGACGAAAATAATCCAACAATATAATACTAGGATTCGGCTTAAACCAAAGCCCACTAGAATTATCCGTCCGAACATCATCCGTGCACAAGTACACGTATATGATCGAATCCTGCCGTAAAACCATACGGCCTCTACAACGTTTCTCCTGAAGCAAGGAAACCCTATGTGTGGGACTCTAAAGACTCGTCAATACGCTGGTAGTGGGTTTAGCCACAAATACGTCAGCGGAACTGACTGTACGTAACGGCTAACCAGGTATTGAACGAAAGGGAGGCCGACGAGCAAACTCATCCTGAAACCCCTACTGAGCCTGACAGTGACAATATCTGTACAGTCCGGTCCATTCGTCTATGAGTATCGCATATCGAGTTTAGAGGGTGGATAAAGTCAGACCCCTAATAACGCAACATTTAGTGTCAGTATGAAGTATATCACCACCTGAGAAACTACTGATCCGAATTAGTAATTCTCTACTATCTTGGCTAAGGATTTCTTGTGATGGCTACCCGTGCACTCTGCGACATCAACCCCCAATACCGGGAGAGACAAATCCCCTGACGATCCGCTCACTGCCTCCATATGGCTCAGGACTGTACCCAACTAAAACCTGTTTGCACGACTCCTTTGAGCCGTGGTAGGGTAGTAATCAAAGCACGGTGGGAACTCACATGAGACAAATGACGATCTCAAGTCGATAGACTAACCTGTACACATGTCACCTGGAAACTGCTATCTGACAATAGGTATAATACCAACTAGCATGTTCCCGACGAGTCCATCCGGTGTACTCATAACCCAATGAGCTCCTGTATACATCTTAGGTGAACCAACTAACACCAATGGCTTGTGAGACCAGCCACCGCCCCTCGTCAAGGTCTCGATAAGTATACACTAGTCTACTCTTGGAGTATCGATACCCAGTCTCGAAACTCCGACGACTAGGGACATTTTAAGGATGTGCTTATAGACCACCCAGCTCTTACGTATATGATCGCCATCATACTGCTGGTAGTCAAGCAAGAATCCTATGGGCTCTATCAACATGTAATAGTGATCTGTAATATCACCTGAAATATGCACACGATAATAAAGACAAACCAGATAACATACTATCATCTCGAGTAAGACTGTTCTACCGGTATAGGTCTTCCCTCAATCATTGCAATCACGTGCCTGCGATCCAATAATTGACTTGAGAGCACTATAGCCAACAAAAGGAATGTAAAAGTTGTTGAATTCCATAATTCTTGTGATATATTACTCAAGACTTCATGCAGAACAGACCTGTATGGACCACCAATAAAACCTGTCACGCCCCGCTTCCCAAAAGAGCGATAACAACACATGACAAGCCCGTGACTTATTTATTCCGAAAGGTCATTTTCCGCAATAAATATGCTAACGTTTATAAGTAATATAATAACAGTCAAGAATAAAATTTAACAACTTTATTTATATTCACTTTCATAAAATTTTGATGCAAGATAACTGAAAAGAAAGTGCAATGTAAATGCCTAACAGGTGGCATGCTGAAAATAAACTGATGAAAGATCTAATAGTCTGGCTGAGCTGAAAGATGATTGAAATCCTCTTGGCTCGATCTCTTCTGTCTTTAGATCACCTGAAAAACATTCTAAAGAAGAAGAAACAAAGGGAATGTTGTCAGCGCACTAGCGCTCGATAAGTCCCCAAAGAAAGGTATAATGACAAGGTGGAAAGTATAGACTTAGTAATAGGGTGATTAATCATAGCAATTAATATATCATGACAGTTCTAATATAACATGACAATGCAAAATGAAAATTATGTAAGTATGGTAATGTAACATGAGCATAGAAACCAAATATATCATAGCCGTATGGTATAGGTATAGTTAATATGAAGTGCATGTAAGTTTCCTAAAAGTGTCTCTACAAGAGTAATCTAACTAACGTAGGTTCAAATGTGAAAGACAATCAATCTCAAGAGTGTTCTCGAACCCAACATGTTATTATCCAGGAATAAGGAACCACGGGCCCGAATCAAAAGTGTTAGTAACGAGACTTCAATTTAGTGTTGAAGTATTCCAAACCCAACAGACTATCATTCAGGGCTTGGAAACACTGGTCCTCATGATAGATTACATGTATTAGTAGACATGGATTCATGATCTAGGGGATTCCTGAGATTCCGTTGGATTCACACTTAAACTACCCCAACACCCCGCATATATTAGACTGTGATTAAGGTTACATGTCTTGATCGAGTCCATGAATACAAAAGGTGATATAATATCAAGATTGAGTTCATGTAGTCTTGTCAAGTACGGGTCATGTCATTTGTATTCATGGTTCGAGTCAAGTTGATTTCAGTTATGCATATTGGATTCGTGTATTCATGTCAAGTTGCAAGTATATAGTTCAGGTTCAAATCAAATTCGAGTTCATGTCAAGTTCAGGTGTAGATTTAAGTCAAGTTCGTGTTCGGGTTTAAGTAAATTAATGATTTAATTCAAGTGATATTATATTTTATATTTAGCAAGAATTTTATCTTTTGGAAACTTCTTAAGTTTGGGAATAATCGGGCAACTACTGCACATGGACAACAGCATTTATGTCTTTTTCAAAGACGATTGCCGTTGATAATTCCTTTAATTTGCAGTGTTATCTAATCTGGATAGACAAGCACTCACTTTTTCTGGCTTTCCGAGACTCAAGAGATTTGATATCGCTTAACCCATGATTAATTTAAGATCCTCTAATATTTATTCAAGTTGTTTTATTATATGAATTTGCATGTTTGCATTTCTCGAGAGGGTTTTATGTAACGTTTTAAAAATAAACCTTGAGGGTATTTTTGATAAAAACATGTTAATTAAAATGCCAATATTTTTTTATAAAAATGATTTAGAGGTATTTTAGAGATAAAACCTAACTTTTAAAAGTATATGGTATTTTTATGAAAAATCTATCTTTTAGAAACTTGAGGGAGTTTTCTTTAAAATTTTAATCTTTTCATTTTAGAAAAATCTAATTTTCACAAATTTGTTTTTCTTGGAAAAAAATGAATATATGAATTAAATTATTTTAAATTTATTTTAACTTTGTTTAAAAATTCGTATTTTCTTAAAACCCGTATTTTATTCCTTTCGAAACTGAATTCTCCGTGAGGAGTTCTGCATCTCACTCTACTATCCCAAGAATGTGAGATAATCTGCACTGTTCATAAACGGGTCCCCTAAAGAGGGTTGTAGAGACGTATTTGCAAAGGAAAAGAATATCGATTTAAAAACCGTATTTTAGAATTTGAGGATATTTTAATATAAAACAATTCTTTCGAAAAATATTATAAATATGGTATCGTGCTATATTTTCCATGTGTACGTGACGGGTATGTTGTTACCCCATGCATGATCTAGATTGACATAGCATAGAAACTAGTATTTTAACAAGAACTAACTATGGTATTTTAAAGTTACTTTTCTAATATCGATTAACAAGACAATTTTTTTTTCTAAACTACATATGAAATTATAAGGGATCTGGATTTTACAAGAATGATAGCTTAGAATTTATATTGTTCTAGACAACATTTTAGAATGAACAAGTCATGTTGTAGCGGTATAATATTTTAGTTTATTTTGTTAAATTTTTAATATGTCGTGGTGTGTTGATGATGGGGAAGAACAGAGAGAGAGAGACATCGAGGGGAGACTTACGGGTTGTGCGTTCGTATTCGTACGGACGAGGAATGAGAAGAAGCCTCGGTTGGAAGAACCGAGATCAACGATACGCCGAGGAACTAGTTTGGGATCAACTATGCAAGAAGAAGATGGTGGGTTTAAATTTTCTCGATTTCTAAAGACTTGGCTTGGAACATAGAGGAAATTTTGAGAGGATTTGGTGTAATTTTCAGAAATGGGGAGTAAGAAAGGATGGCTAGGTGTTTATTAGAGAAATAGTGAGGAGTACGGTGGATTAAAATTAAAAGTAATTAAAAAGAATTAAAAAGAGAATTAAAAGAGAGTAAAAAGTAGATGAAAAGCTTGCTGGTTCTTTGGGTGGTTTCAGAAAATTTAAAGTAGAAAAATATGTAATGGGGAGTTAAAGGGTCGCACGGAAGAAGCACGGGCCAAAATGGACCCAACCAGACTGCTACGGGCAGTTTTCCAGCGGCCACCAAAATGTTAAAAGAAAAAATATTATAATAATTAGGGCTAATAAGATTTGAGCACACAGTCTATAGGACAACAATGGAAAGTCTTAATGAATGAGCTATAAAGAGTTTCTTAATTTTTTAACAAACATTACTTATAACGCAGAATCAGAAATAGAAATACCTTTTCATATAACATAGAACCGTTATAAATGCACATGGATTTCAGGATGGTTACACCTAATGCATGCTAACTCATTTTCTTAAAGTCGTGAATTTACCTATTTATCCTTTCAACATTCAAATCAAAAGTAATTGGTCAAAGTGTCCTAATTCTTTTTCAAAAGGACCTCAATAATTAACATATTTGTAGCTTACATATGGGCCCCAAATCAATTTTTAATGGTATCATAAACTATTTAACTTTCCATTAAAAAATAAAATTGATCATGAAAATAAAATAGCATGTTGGTAATAAATGAAAACATATATTTTTAATGAATATTAGATATTATATATTTTAAGGATTACAAAATAAATTATAAATATGTATTTTGTACTTATATTTGTATTCACATATTTTAACATACATACACACGTGCAAAAATGCTAGTTAATTTTTAAGAGAAGTCATATGGTTAGATAATCTCTTCTCATTTTCCATGAGATGCTATCCCAACACACTTCTCCCTCTCTCTCTCTCTCTCTCACACAGAGACACAAAAAATAAACACACTCATATTTGTTACCCATAAAAAGTTATCAGAAAAAACAAAAACATGGATCTTAAAATGAGCTTCGGTACCTTTTTTTAATTATTATTTTAGTTAAGCATACGAAATCTTGCACCATTATCTCAAAATAGTGCCTAGATTAACGTATAACTTGATTTGGACTTGTTAGAAAATTTACTTGCACTACTTGCACTTGTGAGAAAATTTACCCGCGCACCTTATAAACTCTTCATACCCATGTTTAGTATTTTAAGTTTCAAATTGAACTTTTAATTTAATTCTTTGCATGACACAAAGCAATAAATATTTTCATAATTTTAAGAAAAAATAATAAAAATCTATTGATAGTTTCCCAATCTACAAAATATCACTATTATATCCTAAAAACCTCTTTAAATAATCTTAATCTTCTAAATATTTTCATAGTATATCTTGCAATATTTTTACTGAATAATATTGTACTAAATAATCTTCTAAAGTTTCAAATTGAACTTTCAATATTTTTACCGAAAGATATTGTATAAAAAAGAAACCAAAGTTTTATACAATGGAACTTAATAAACTTTCCTCTTTTTAAAGAAACTATCCCGAACCCTCTAAATTATCAACAATGCCTCTATACTTTCAAGGGTTTTAAAAACAGCTGCTGTTTTGACGGTCATCCTGAGCATTGTCAGAAAAAAGATGGTTTTACCCTCATCTTCAATTCATCTAAAAACTAACCCTAACCCTAACACCCATACGCTAACCCTAAACCTAACACCTCCCCCATCCCACCCCATGCCTTCCCCGCCTCCCCCGGCTCCACCGACCCTAACCCCTTCGCTCCTCCTCCCGACCTCCCACCCGTTCCCCTGTCCTCCACGACCTCCCTCGACAACCACTTCACCCCCCTGACGCGCACGACCACGACCTCCTCTGTCCTCCACGACCTCCCTCCTCCTCTCCGACGAGCCCCCACGACCACTCCATCCCCTCCGCCTCCCAAGCAACCGCCCTCCCCCTTCCCGATGCCTCCTATCTCCTTCACCCTTTATTTCCCAAACCCTAACCCTAACCCCCAACTCTTACCCTCGCCGCCGCTCCTCCGCCGTCACCGCCACAGCTTGCCGTCACCGTCTATCCCCAATCTCCTAACCGCTGTAATTATTAATAATTTTATTAATAAATATCTAATTTAGTTAATTATAATTAAATATAAGGGTAAAATGGTCATAAACAACACTTTTATGTGTTGACCGTCATTGACCGATAATATGGATAGTTTTCCGTAATTTTGAAAGTCCCCGAAATGACCCCCAATGAAAAAAGAGGGAAACATTTTTGGATAGTTTATTGAAATTAAGCCTATTAAATAAGAGAAAAATAAGGTTGGGGTCGGCTGCAACCCATGGCTACGATCGTATAGCCCAGCAGTCCTATAGGATGTGGCCAGATCCAACTTAACCCCTGTTTATATCCCTCTATGATGGCTCACCGCTGGAACTATGGGCTACTGTCAACTGCACCTCATAACTTGTATATCATTAATTTTTCAATTTTTTTAACACGGTGCATTGTCCTCAAGTCCAATAAGAGACTGTTTGGTTGCAGGATTTTGAAATTTGGATTCCCAAATAGTAGAATTGAAAAATTTTGGATTAACTAATTTTGTGTTTGATTGGTATTAGATTTCTAATATTGGATTTGTAGATCCTTATAATTTTTGTTTGGTTGCTGAAAAGAAAATGAGATTTGGATTTGAGAATTTTAGAGAGAGATAAAAAGAGATTGTTATTAAATAAATAAAAGTACAGTTAACGTATCATGAATAGTGCAAATCCTTGTAAATCCTAAAACTTTTAAAGGATTCATGGATCCTTGTTTTTAGTAGCCTCTTCACAAAAAATAAGCAAATCCAAACTCTCCAATTCTTGTCCAACCAAATACAAAATCATGGAATCCTTGTATTTGTTAATCCAAATAATACCTAATCCAACATAGTGTTGCTACCAAACATGACTTTCAACTCTAGAAAAATATTTGAATGCAGGGATCTCAATCTCTATCTTTTTTTTCTCTCTCTATATATAAAACAAACATTTCGTACTCTCCTCAAGTGTCTTTTTCACAATCAAACTCAAACAACGTCAGGAACACAAAATTTCCATAATGGCAAGCTTTTAATGCTAAAATAGGCATCAAAGGGAACCCATGTTATAAAAAGGATCAAAAGGCAAGAAGAGAGGAGAAAGTTATTGGAAAAATGCACTCTCTTCATGATTTGCAAGGTACCCTTTATGCAGTTTTCATTGTTTTCTTTAAAAAAATTTGATTGCAGGGTTCTTCTTTCTACTTGCTCATGTGTTTGCTTATTGTTACTTTGAATGAAGTGCATCTTTTTTTCTATTGTAACATGGGTTTCTACTTCAGGTTGGTTGAGTTTGATTTGTGAAGGAGAGTTCAAAATGGGATCTTTATGCATTCAGAGAAGCTTAATAGATCTTGTGAATCTTGGGTTTCTTCTTATTTTTACTTTGGGTTTGATTCTATCATACTTTAAAAGTGATCAATACACCAATGGAAGAAGAAGAACTAGGAATTGGGATTCTACCATTGTTTCACTCTTTTGTGCAGTAACCAGTGCCTCACATTTTGGTGTTGGTATTTGGGTTCTATATAGTGGAAGCAATGAAAATTGGGCGATTTACATTTTAAGGGGTATAGTATGGATTTTTCTATTAGCCTCTTTGGACATTTCGACCCCGAAGTGGGTAAATGTTGTGATTGTATTATGGTGGGTTTCGTTTTCGCTTCTCGTCTCTGCATTTGATGTAGAAATTCTTGTAAGAGGGTATGATCTTCAAATCCTAGACATGATCTCATTGCTTGCGAACTTGTTGCTTCTCTTCTATGCTTTAAAACTTGCTTGTAGAGCCAAATTAAGTCAAAATTCTTTAATTGATAGCAATTACGAGCCGCTATTGATCAAAGAAAACGATAGAACAACAAAATTGGGTGAGGCCGGTCTAATTAGTCGCTTGACTTTTTGTTGGTTAAATCCCTTGCTTCGGATAGGTTCCTCAAAACCTCTAGTTCTTGATGATGTGCCATCTTTAGATTCGGAAGACGAGGCACTTCAAGCTTTCAAAACATTTTCGAAAGCATGGGAGAATGAGAAAAAGGGTAAAGAAGATTCGAGTAACCTTGTTCTTTTAGCTTTAGCTAAATGTTATATCAAGGAAATGCTTTTGGTAGGACTATATGCATTTTTGAAAACACTTTCAATTTCGGTGTCTCCATTGTTACTCTACGCGTTCGTGTGGTATTCAAAGCTGGAGGAGAAAGATCTCAAAACAGGCATCTTGTTGGTATTTCTCTTGTTAATAACCAAAGTTGTAGAGTCTCTGTCTCAAAGGCATTGTTTCTTTGATTCAAGAAGGTTTGGGTTGAGGATGAGATCGGCTCTCATGGCCGCTATCTATCAAAAAGAATTGAAAATTTCGAGTATCGGAAGAAAAAGGCATTCTATGGGTGAAATTGTAAATTATATTGCGGTCGATGCTTATAGACTCGGGGATTTTCTTTGGTGGTTTCATATGGCTTGGAGTTTACCACTTCAACTCTTTTTCTCAGTAGCTATACTCTTTGGAGTTGTAGGCTTAGGAGCGATACCAGGCTTAGTCCCTCTAGTCATTTGTGGGATTTTAAATGTCCCCATCGCAAAAATCCTTCAACTTTATCAATCCGAATTCATGGTTGCTCAAGATGAAAGACTAAGAGCCACATCTGAAGCGTTGACTAATATGAAAATCATCAAGCTACAATCTTGGGAAGAAAAGTTCAAGAAAAAGATCGATTCGCTTAGAGAAGTAGAATTCAAATGGCTGAAAGACTCACAAATAACAAAATCATATGGAACTGGAGTTTATTGGATGTCGCCTACAATTGTTTCTGCGGTGATTTTCGCTGGAACTGCCATTATGAAAAGTGCTCCGTTAAACGCTAACACGGTTTTCACCGTTTTAGCAACGCTGCGAATCATGTCAGAGCCTGTGAGGGTTTTGCCTGAGGTTTTATCGGTGATGATACAAGTTAAAGTATCTTTAGATCGTATCGGTGTGTTTTTGCTAGAAGATGAGATTAAAGAAGAGGATGTGAAGAGAAGCCCCCTGCACAATTCGGAGTTGAGTGTTGAAGTGAGAAATGGAGATTTTAGTTGGGACCCGATCTTAACTATTCCGACATTGAGGGATATAAATTTGAAAATAGAAAGAGGCGAAAAGGTTGCTATTTGCGGATCGGTTGGTGCCGGGAAATCTTCGCTCTTATATGCCATACTTGGAGAGATTCCTAAAATATCAGGATCTGTAAGTAACTCAGAATCTTTAGTAGCATTCTTATTGTTTGCGTATAAAAGTATTTCCCTCAACCCTCACCATAACTTTTATGGTCTTGGTGTTGTGACAGAGGTTCTTAACATGGTATGAGAGCCATCCAAAAATTGAGTTTAGTATCCACCAAGTCAAGAAGGATGCTCAACGTTATTATGGTTTTAAATTAATGTATAACTGTTAACGGTTAAATTACAGAAAAATACCCTTATCACGGCTATTTTTTTTAAAAATAAACTACCTTATTGTTCTTCAATAAAAGAGTTATTTTTATTGAAAATGCCCTTAAATGTACCACTTTAAAGGAGCTTATTATAATTAAAAAGCTTTAAGGTAGTTAACTGAAAAACAACGATAGTTAAGGGTAGCTTAGTGTAGCCTACTTTTAACCCTCACTACAGCTTTGGAGTTTTGGTGTAGTGGCGGTGACTTTTAATAGTTTATATCCGTAAAATTTATACATCAACAAATTTTCTTATTGCATGTAGGTAGAGGTTTCCGGCTCCATAGCCTATGTTTCCCAAACTTCTTGGATACAAAGTGGGACTATTCGAGATAATATACTTTACGGAAAGCCAATGAACAAGGCAAGCTATGAGAAGGCCATCAAATGCTGTGCTTTGGATAAGGACGTTGAGAGCTTCGATCATAGAGATCTCACGGAGATTGGCCAAAGAGGTCTAAACATGAGTGGGGGACAAAAGCAAAGGATTCAATTAGCGCGAGCAGTGTACAATGATGCTGATATTTATATTCTCGATGATCCTTTTAGTGCAGTAGATGCACATACTGCAGCAATCCTCTTCAATGTAAGGAATTTATCTTTCATCATAAGTCAATAATTATAGCTAGAATATGACTTTATTAATATTGAGTTAATCTTACTAATGCATCTTAGGTATCAATAAATATTGCTTTTCAATAATTAAAACACCTTGATATGTTTAAAATGCTTAGATATGTTTATGAAAAATGTTGGTGTCATTGAGCCTTCAAGATTTAACACCTTTGTTATTGTCTTCTTGAAGGACACGAGCACGATTGAACATTTTATGCCCAAACACAAGCGAAGCGTCTTCTTGATTACCATAGAAATCAGGACTCCATAATTCATGACCTATACATCTTGCAAAAAATTATTAGATTTGAAATATTGTAAACTTTGGTGTTATTATCTTCTTTTTATCTGATTGTTGAATGGAATAATATGCACTTTGCAGGATTGTGTTATGACCGCCTTGGCAAAGAAGACTGTTATTCTTGTTACTCATCAAGTAGAGTTTCTTGCCGAAACTGATAGAATTCTGGTAAGAGGCTTCTTTCAGTATTGATTGGCATGTTAAGATTAAAAAAAAATATCCCTTGATCCTCGCCATAACATCAGAGCTTTGGTATAGTGTCAGGAGCTTTAAGATGATACCATAGTCACCACATTTATAACAGGTTAATTAGAAGAGGACTGCTTGAATATAAAATAGTTCATATCCTGAACCTTCATCATAACTTAAAGAGTTTTGGTGCACTTTCAGGGGCATTAAGATGGTGAACAAATTTTGATTTAGTAAAGCTTATTTTCATTGCTTTAGGTTATGGAAAATGGGCAAATCACTCAAAACGGTACCTATAATGAGCTTCTTAAGGCCGGTACAGCATTTGAGCAACTTGTTAATGCTCATGAATCATCAATGACAATAATAGACTCAATGAATCAAGAGCAAACGCCCAGATTAAAAGATCATCAAGGGAATAAATTATTGCAACCAGGAAAGCAGAATAGCGAAAGCGATATTACAATTAGGGAGCAATCAGCAGTTCAACTCACAGAAGAAGAAGAGAAAGAAATCGGGAATGTTGGATGGAAACCATACAATGATTATTTCAAAGTGTCCCAGGGTTATCTTTTTCTCGGATTAGTTGTTTTCGCACAAACTGCTTTCGTTATTCTTCAGAGCCTGTCAACTTATTGGATGGCTCTCGCCAATCAGATATTTGACATTGGTGATGGGATGTTGGTTGGAATTTATGCAGCGATTTCATTTCTTAGCTGTTTCTTTGCATTTCTTAGAAGTTGGTTCGCTGCACTTCTTGGATTGAGGGCCTCAAAGCATTTCTTTAATCGTTTCATGGATTCGGTATTTAAGGCACCAATGTCTTTTTTTGACTCCACCCCTGTAGGAAGAATATTAACTCGGGTAAACTTTTACTTTTTCCTTTTTTTATGAATGTGCGAGTCTGATCAATGCAATAATTTTTTTTTATTTCACTAATCTACCATGACATATAAGTGTTTTCCAATAAATACCATATACTTATATATTGCAAGCTATAGTACTTAGTGGTTTTCAAATAAATATCATGACCTTCAGCGTCTTCAATATAACACTAGATACCGTTTTCGGTGAAACAAAAAAGAGTTGTATAAAGTTCGTGGTGTTTACTTGAAAATCATATTGTTCATGTTAGCAAGCTGCAATATATATAGTAAATGGTATTTATGTAATAAGAAACCTGAATTCTGATGGCATTTTAGTAGAAATTTAGCATTTTACATGTACATAATGTTGAGGGTTAACTGTGGATTTTCTATATTGCAGGTGTCTTCAGACATGAGTATTTTGGACTTCGATATACCATACTCCATTGCATTCGTGCTTGCAGGTGGTATCGAGCTGATAATGATCATATTGATAATGGCCACAGTCACATGGCAGGTCCTAGTTGTCGCAATTCCAGTTTTCGTTATAATGGTATATGCTCAGGTGAGTACTAATTATTTTCCGCACGCCTTATATTGGCTAAATTATACCCTTAACTATCATTTTTCCAGTTAACCACCTTAAAGTTTTTTTTATAAAAAAATTACCATAAGCTCCCATAAAGTGGTGCATTCAAGGGTAATTTATTAAGAAACTCCCTTAAAACCAAAGTTTAAGGGAGTTTACTGTGAAAACTTCAAGGTAGTATAGCAAAAACAATGACAACTAAGGGTATTTTAGTGTAATCTAGGCTTTTATATTATTCCTGAAGTTATAATTAGGAACATGTCACCCATATTTTGTTTGAATCTTGAAGAATTACTATCTAGCATCGGCGAGGGAGCTAGTACGGATAAATGGAACAACAAAGGCACCTGTTATGAACCATGCTGCAGAGTCGATGCTTGGTGTGGTAACGATAAGGGCTTTTGCAATGATGGAAAGATTCTTCCATACGAATCTAAAGCTTATTGATATTGATGCAATGCTATTTTTTCACACGATTGCTGCTATGGAGTGGATCCTTATAAGAGTTGAAGCACTTCAACTTTTGACGATACTTACTTCAACTCTCTTTCTTGTTTTGATTCCTCAAGGAGCCATTACACCCGGTACTGAAAGGAGCAATTTGGTTATTTACCTTCTTTTTCCTCGTCATTTCTAGTAGGATAAACTGTAAAAGGAAAAAAAAAACCTCATTTTTAACATACGTCAATTATTTTCATTTTTGCAACTCTTTTCTTCCTAAAACACTGCTTGATGAAGTGTTAAATACAACGTCAATGAAACAAAATGAGGCATAAAATATTTTGGGAAGAAAATTGTTGCAGAAACATTAAAAAAGATACAAACAGCTTCTCCTTTATTATTTTGAGAAGGCTAAAATATCAGGAAACCCCATCACTATTGCCCGTATTAGGGCACCACCCCCAAACATCGTATTCTTTGTTTCTATAAGTTTTTCTTCCCAGATGATGTTGGGTTACACTAACGCCCTGGCCATCATCCGTGGCCGTTTGCGGAACAATTTTTTTTAACACGATACGAAACTTGGCGCTAGAATAACCCTAAACCGGATCTAACCATAAACCTAACTAGCAACATAAGAAGCTCTATCTACTATGATAGAAATTATACCTAAAGAAAACAAGTTTTTCGGGTCTTCGCTCCTCTCCTTTGGCTCCTCAAAAATGTGCGGTGTAGGGTGTTTTTCGTCACCCTATTGAGATGGGAATACGCGCGCGCTTGTCAGGCGTACTACAGATTCCCCCTGCCTAGAATAGGTCAGGGTTTATTGATTGTGGGGATCCGGATTTCCGGCAGCCGTGGACTAAGCTGCCGTTAATTACCCTTCGCATTTGGAGCGAGAGAACCTCCGATTAACGGGTTAAACTGGTCATGCGAACTCAACGTGCAGTGTTGTGTTTCAATGGGGTTTTGGATATATCGGGGGCCCCGCAGAGTTTTTACGGGGGTCCCGCTACCAGGATAGCGGGCTGGGGGTCAAGGGGGCTAGCAGCCCCCTTGCGGGGTGCGGGGCAGCGTCCCGGCCCAAAAAATTTTGAGAGGGATGGTATTGTAGAGTGTGTATGTATACACATATATATAAAAAAGGGAAAGGGCATCCAAAGGATGCGTAGGAAAAAGCGCCGGCGCTTTGAGCGCTGGCGCTTTGAGCGCTGGCGCGCCCCACGTGTCAGCACGTGAGCACTCGGACGCTAGCTTTTTGGGCGCTAGCGCTTTGAGCACAATAACGCTAGCGCTTTGAGCGCTAGCGTCCCACGTGTCGGCACGTGGGCGCTTTGGGCGCTAGCGCTCTGGGCGCTAGCGCTCTGGGCGCAAGAGCGCTAGCGCTTTGAGCGCTAGCGCCCCACATGTCAACACGTGGGCGCTCGGACGCCAGCGCTTTGGGCGCTAGCACTCTGAGCGTAAGGACGCTAGCGCTTTGAGCGCTAACGTCCCACGTGTCAGCACGTGGACGCTCGGGCTCCAACGCTTTGGGCGCTAGCGCTCTGAGCGAAAGGACGCTAGCGCTTTGAGCACTAGCGCCCCACGTGTCAGCATGTAGGCGTCCGGGGGGCAAAAAGGACTTGGTCCCTGCAATGGGAGTTGTACTCGCAGAAAGGAGCACTTGCTATTTTTTGTGTGTGTGTATATATATATATATGAGAAGTTAAACTTTTAGGATGTTTTGAAGCTGATGAAGGGCTTCTCCCCTTGAGCCCTAGTTCTTCCCCAAAGTCGGGTTTCTGGAGATGGGTCTTCTTCTTCTTCCTTTGTTAACCGGATCTTGAAAATCAAGAAATATGAGATTTTAAAAATCTCTCCTTTCTGAGATTTTAAGGAAGATCTGAGTTCCCCTTTGTGGGTTTTATGGTAAAAAACTATTTTGTTTTGGAAAAGGAAGAGTAAAACTCTTGATTTAATTCGAAAGAAAGAAGAAGGTTTAGAACTTTCAGAAAGGGGAGAGAGGCATAAACCCTAATTTCTTGAGAGGAATGAAAAGTATCTTACTTTATTCATCATCATGTTGCCTTATATAGGCTTACACATTTTCATATAGCCCCTTGGGCTTTTCAAAATGGCATTTTGCCTATCCCATGGCTCATGTGCCATTTCTTTTTGCACATAAGCCACGGGCTTACAAAAATTTGGTTTTATGCCCATTTTGTTTACATTCATGCATAAAAAATTACATAAAAATTATTTATTACATGATTTCATTTTGGCATGGGGGAGGGCCGGCCGCTTCATGTTTGGACTCGACCTGGGCATGAGCCCACTTGGCTTGGGGTTGACTTTAATTTTGACTTGGTCAACCGGGATGCAATTTTCGACTTCAACAAAGTGTCCCCCATCAATAAATGCACACCACATATGTGGGTCGTATGCATGAAATTGATGGATCTTCTTTCATGTGGAGGCAAGTTGCTTTGGTTCCCACTTTTTAGAATGCATTGCCCTTTTTACGACATGGACGGTCGACGCTTGACGCGTCTCCGAGACGGAGTGTCCGTGGTAAACGTTTCTTTGGCCCGGAGTGATCTGGTTCCTGCTTTGTAGGAAACCTGCACTGCCCTTTTTACGACATGGACGGGCGACGCTTGACGCGTCTCCGAGACGGAGTGTCCGTGGTAGACTTTTTCCTGGTCCGGAGTGATTTGGTTCCTACTTTGTAGGAAGCCTGCACTGCCCTTTTTGTGACATGGACGGTCGACGCTCTGATCCGGAGCGATTTGGTTCTCGATTTGTGGGAAGCCTGCACTGCCCTTTTTGCGACATGGACGGTCGACGCTCTGATCCGGAGCGATTTGGTTCCCGATTTGTGGGACGCCTGCACTGCCCTTTTTACGACATGGACGGTCGACGCTTGACGCATCTCCGAGACGGAGTGTTCTTGGTATACTTTTCCCTGGCCCGGAGTGATCTGGTTCCTGCTTTGTAGGAAGCCTGCACTGCCCTTTTTACGACATAGACGGTCGACGCTTGACGCGTCTCCGAGACGGAGTGTCCGTGGTAGACTTTTCCCTGGCCCGGAGTGATCTGGTTCCTGCTTTGTGGGAAGCCTGCACTGCCTTTTTTGCGACATGGACGGTCGACGCTTTGATCCGGAGCGATTTGGTTCCCGATTTGTGGGAAGCCTGCACTGCCCTTTTTACGACATGGACGGTCGACGCTATGATCCGGAGCGATTTGGTTCCCGATTTATGGGACGCCTGCATTGCCCTTTTTACGACATGGACGGTCGACGCTTGACGCGTCTCCGAGACGGATTGTCCATGGTAGATTTTTCCCTGGCCCGGAGTGATCTGATTCCTGCTTTGTAGGAAGCCTACACTGCCCTTTTTACGACATGGACGGTCGACGCTTGACGCGTCTCCTAACCGGAGTGTCCGTGGTAGACTTTTCCCTGGCCCGGAGTGATCTGGTTCCTGCTTTGTAGGAAGCCTGCACTGCCCTTTTTACGATATGGACGGTCGACGCTTGATGCGTTTCCGAGACGGAGTGTCCGTAGTAGACGTTTCCCCGGCACGGAGAGATCTGGTTCCCGCTTTGTAGGAAGCCTGCACTGCCCTTTTTATGACATGGACGGTCGACGCTCTGATCTGGAGCGATTTGGTTCCCGATTTGTGGGAATCCTGCACTGCCCTTTTTGCGACATGGACGGTCGACGCTCTGATCCGGAACGATTTGGTTCCCGATTTGTGGGAAGCATGCACTGCCTTTTTTGCGACATGGACGGTCGACCCTCTGATCCGGAGCGATTTGGTTCCCGATTTGTGGGAAGCCTGCACTGCCCTTTTTGCGACATGGACGGTCGACGCTCTGATCCGGAGCGATTTGGTTCCCAATTTGTGGGAAGCCCGCACTGTCCTTTTTGCGATATGGACGGTCGACGCTCTGATCCGGAGCGATTTGGTTCCCGATTTGTGGGAAGCCTGCACTGCCCTTTTTACGACATGGACGGTCGACGCTTGACGCGTCTCCGAGACGGAGTGTCCGTGGTAGACTTTTCCCTGGCCCGGAGTGATCTGGTTTCCGCTTTGTAGGAAACCTGCACTACCCTTTTTACGACATGGACGGTCGACGTTCTGATCCGGAGTGATTTGGTTTCCGATTTGTGGGAAGCCTGCACTGCCATTTTTACGACATGGACGGTCGACGCTTGATGCGTTTCCGAGATGGAGTGTCCGTAGTAGACGTTTTCCCGGCACGGAGAGATCTGGTTCCCGCTTTGTAGGAAGCCTGCACTGCCTTTTTTACGACATGGACGGTCGACGCTCTGATCCGGAGCGATTTGGTTCCCGATTTGTGGGAAGCATGCACTGCCCTTTTTGCGATATGGACGGTCGACGCTCTGATTTGGAGCGATTTGGTTCCCGATTTGTGGAAGCCTGCACTGCTCTTTTTGCGACATGGACGGTCGACGCTCTGATCCGGAGCGATTTGGTTCCCGATTTGTGGGAAGCCTGCACTGCCATTTTTACGACATGGACGGTCGACGCATGATTTGACTTGCTCTGCTTCTTGCAGTGTCAGGGGTGAACTTGACTTGCTCCGCTTTTTGCGGTGTCGAGATTGGATTCTAACTTGCTCCGCTTTCTGCGGTGTCGGAGTTGAAGTTGACTTGTTGATTATGATTTGGGTTTGACATCAGCATCGCTATACTGGAATATGGTACTAAGAGCGAATCATTATTTGCTATGAGAGGATTTGGGGATTTTGGTTTTGGTCGACATCTGCATTGCTGTACTGGAATAATATCAGGAGCAACTCATCATTTGCCCCGGGAGGATTTGGGAATTAGTTTTTGCTTGGCATCAGTATTGCTACCCTGGAATATGGTATCAGGAGCGAATCATCATTTGCGATTGCTTATCAGGAAGCGAGGACTTAAGAGACAGGTTTTAGGTCCCTATCACCTAAGACTTTTCAATTTTATGAGCCGTAAGGATCTCACAAAGCATTTTCTCCCTACGGATCGTAAGGATCCCATAGGTGTATTTTCTTCTTAGGAGTCATGGAGACTCCTAGGAGTCATGGAGACTCCTAAGTGTGTTGTTCCTTTATAAGTCGTAAGGATCTCACGCGGGAATTTTCTCCTCACAAAGTCGAGAGGACTTTGCGAGTGCATTTCATCTCTTTTTCACGAGTTTGCGCCCTTTCGGGTTTTCACAAACTCGCCGGCAGTCCTGCTGTTTTTACACACGGAGCCCTTTCGGGTTTTCATCCGTGCCCATTTTGCTTGTGGACATACCATTTTATTTTTATTTTATTTATTTATGTATTTTTTTATTTTTTATTTTTATTTTTGGTGGGACTTTGAATGTGGTCTCACCGGTAAGACTTGGGAGAGATAGGGATCGTTTTACGCCCGTGGATTGTATACAGTTTTGCAGGATGTATGATCCAGACCGTAGGGCTGGAAAATTTTTAGGACTTTGTTGGCGTCTGTATCGCTGCACTGGAATATGGTACCAGGAGCGACTCATCATTCGCTGTTAGGGTATGGGATTTGGAATTTAGTTGGCGTCTGCATCGCTGCACTGGAATATGGTACCAGGAGAGACTCATCATTCGCCACTTGGGGGTTTGGATTTTGGCCGGCGTCTGCATCGCTGCACTGGAATATGGTACCAGGAGCGACTCATCATTCGCCATTGCCTATTAGGAAGCGATGGCTTAGGAGACAGGTTTAGATCCCTATCACTTAAGGCTTTTTAATTTTATGGGCTATGAGGGTCCCATAAAAGCATTTTCTCCCCGCGTGTCGTAAGGATCCCGCAGGTGTATTTTCTCCTTAGGAGTCGTGAGGAATCCTAACTGTGTTTTTCCATTGTGAGTCGTAAGGATCCCACGAAGGTTTGTTCTCCTCATGTATCGTGAGAATACATGAGTGGGTCTTCCCAATGGAGCATAATTCCAAGGCCGGAGACCAGCTGCGTAACTGGTGATTGCGGTGGGGTATGGGTATGATGAGAATTATTTGAGCCCGTGGATTGTATACGGTGGTCAGCATAGGGACCAACCGCAGGGCCGGAAAAATTTTGGGAAACTGGATTTTGGTTGGCGTCTGCATCACTGCACTGGAATATGGTACCAGGAGCGACTCATCATTTGTCGTTTTTTTGTTTTTGTTTTTTTACCGCGATTGCTCTATCATTTCAGCTTTTCTTATCGCGAAAGTCGCGATTGCCCTATCATTTCGGCTTTTTATTCGCGGTTGCCCTATCATTTCGGCTTTATTTTCATTTTTACCCGCTGATTTTTATTGCGAGTTGCCCCATTATTTCGGCTTTATTTTTCTTTTATTTACACATTTTTTTGTTTATTTACATATATATATTATTTTTTTACATTTCCAGTTTAACGACTTAGAGGTCGAATGTTCCCATTTTAACGACGTGGTGGTCAGCTGTGCCCAGTTTAACGACGTGGTGGTCATCCGTTTCCAGTTTTATGACTTAGAGATCATCTGTTTCCAGTTTAATGATGTGGTGGTCATCCATTTCCAGTTTAACGACTTAGAGGTCATCTGTTTCCAGTTTAATGACGTGGTAGTCATCCATTTCCAGTTTAACGACATAGTGGTCATCTGTTTCCAGTTTAACAACTTAGAGGTCATCTGTTTCCAGTTTAACGACATGGTGGTCATCTGTTTCCAGTTTAATGACATGGTGGTCAATCATTCCCAGTTTAATGACGTGGTGGTCATTTATTCCAAGTTTAAAGACTTGGTGGTCCGCTGTTCCTAGTTTAACGACGTGGTGGTCAATTGTTCCCAGTTTAACGACGTGGTGGTCAGTCGACGGGGAGCTTAGAGAAGATACCCGATTGAGCAGTTTTCAGGGGCACCGCTGGAGCTTGCCCGAGATGCCTTATTACTTTGTCGGTGTTGATGGCCTTGCCCCCAGCTGGGACTAAGGAAAGTCGTTCGAATACCGACTTGCGTTTGAAGATGGCAATTGAAAATTGTTAACCCCTGCATAAAGAAGCATGATTTCAGTACAGATAATCAATGTATATTGATTGAGTTCGCATGAACGTTTAACCCGAATTATGGGAGGAGAGATTGGTCCCACTGGACGTGCTAGAATCTGTAGGGTGTTTTTCGTCACCCCATTGAGATGGGAATACGCGCGCGCTTGTCAGGAGTACTACAGATTCCCCTTACCTAGGGTAGGCCGGGATTTATTGATTGTGGGGATCCGGATCTCCGGCAGCCACGGACTAAGCTGCCGTTAATTACCCCTCGCATTTGGAGCGAGAGAACCTCCGATTAACGGGTTAAACTGGTCATGCGAACTTAATGTGCAATGTTGTGTTTTGAAGGGGTTTTGGATATATCGGGGGCCCCGCAGAGTTTTTACGGGGGTCCCGCTATCCAGATAGCGGGATGGGGGTCAAGGGGGCTAGCAGCGTCCCGGCCCAAAATTTTTTGAGAGGGATGGTATTGGAGAGTATGTGTGTGTGTATACATATATATAAAAAAGGGAAAGGGCATCCAAAGGATGCGTGGGAAAAAGCGCCAGCGCTTTGGGTGCTGGCGCTTTGAGCGCAAGAGCGTTAGCGCCCCACGTGTCAGCACGTGGGCGCTCGGACGCTAGCGCTTTGAGCGCTAGCGTCCTACGTGTCGGCATGTGGGCGCTCGGGCGATAGCGTTTCGGGCGCTAGCACGTCGGCGCTCGGGCGCTAGCGTTTTGGGCGCTAGCGCTCTGAGCACAAGGGCGCTTTAAGCGCTAGCGCCCCACGTGTCAGCACGTAGGCGTCCGGAGGGCAAAAGGGACTTGGTCTCTGCAATGGGAGTTGTACTCCCAGAATGGAGCACTTGCTATTTTGTGTGTGTGTGTCAGTGAGGAGTTAAAATTCTAGGATGTTTTGAAGCTGATGAAGGGCTTCTCCCCTTGAGCCTTAGTTCTTACCCAAAGTGGGATTTCTGGAGATGGGTCTTCTTCTTCCTTTGTTGGCCGGATCTTGAAAATCAAGAAATATGAGATTTTAAAAATCTTTCCTTTCTGAGATCTGATGGAAGATCTGAGTTCCCCTTTGTGGGTTTTATGGTGAAAAACTATTTTGTTTTGGAAAAGGAAGAGTAAAACTCTTGATTTAACTCAAAAGAAAGAAGAAGGTTTAGAACCTTGGGAGAGAGGCACAAACCCTAATTTCTTGAGAGGAATGAAAAGCATCTACTTTATTCATCATCATATTGCCTTATATAGGCTTACACATTTTCATATAGTCCCTTGGGCTTTTCAAAATGGCATTTTGCCTATCCCATGGCTCATGTGCTATTTCTTTTTGCACATAAGCCATAGGCTTATAAAAATTTGGCTTTATGCCCATTTTGTTTACATTCATGCATAAAAAATTACATAAAAATTATTTATTACATGATTTCATTTTGGCATGAGGGAGGGCCGGCCGCTTCATGTTCGGACTCGACCTGGGCATGGGCCCACTTGGCTTGGGGTTGACTTTGACTTTGACTTGGTCAACCGGGATGCAATTTTCGACTTCAACATGCGGATCGTGCTTGTATTTGGCCTCCTCACCTCAAAGATGATCCACCCGAGAGTGCCTACTTTGAGCTCTTACCTCCTAATCGAGGTAACTAGGGTACTTAAATTGCTAATCTAAGTAGCCTAGATGAAGTAGAGTGTGATGATGGATTAATATGTCTCACTGACCCTAGGTTTCTCAACTCATGAGACAATTAGGGTTATGGCTAGAAGAAGAGAGCAAGGAGAATATGAGAGTGTAAAATGAATATCATCAAGTGAAGAATGGCTAAGTGTTGTGTATTAATAATGCAAACCAATAATGCCACACCAAAATATCTAGATGCCACCTTGCATTAAAAATTCACAACAAAAGAAAATATCAAGCATACTCTAATAGTAAAGAATGAGTCATGCCATTAGTCACCAAGTAGCCATGCTTCACTTAAACCAAAATAAACACCTCATTTCTCCACCCCATTAACCATTAACAAAAATGGTTAAAACAAATAATAAGGTGTTTTCTTCTAGAAGTATCTTGCACAATTACAAGAATGCCCCTCACCGTATATACATACCCGTATCCGTATTCCAAAAAATACGAATACAAAAAGACAAAATAATCCAAGAATATAATACTAGGATCCGGCTTAAACCAAAGTCCACTAGTATTATCCGTTCAAACATCACACGTGCACAAGTGCACGTAAATGATCGAAGCTCTGCCGACTATACGGTCTCTACATCGTTTCTTCCGAAATAGGAAAACTCTCTGTGTGGGACTCTAAAGATTCGACAGTACACTGGCAGTGGGTTTAACCACAAGCATATCAGCGGCACTAGCTGTACGTAACGGCTACCCAGGTATCTGTCGAAAAGGAAGGCCGACGAGCAAACTCGTCCGAACTCCTACTGAGTCTATCCGTGACAATCTCCGTACAGTCCGATCTCTTCGTCTAAGAGTATCGTATACCGGGTCTAGGGGGTGGTAAACATCAGACCCTAATAACCTGATAATTCGTGCTCATGATGCTCAGGACCAATCCGGGAAACTACTGATCAACTTATCAGTAAATCCAAACTGTCTTGGCCAAGGTCTTATGGTCCTGATCAATCGAACACTGTATGATATCGACTCCCAATACCGGAAGAGACGAATCCCTAACAATCGCTCACTGCCTCCATGTGGCTCGGGACTGTACCCAACCAAAACCTGTTTGCACGACTTAATAGAGCCATGGTAGGGTAGTAATCAAAGCACAGTGGGAACTTACACGAGACAAATGACGATCTCAGGTCCGAAGATTAACCTGTACATATGTCACCTGAGAACTTCCATCTGACGATAGCTATAGTACATCTGGAAGTTCTTCGTGAGTCAGTCCAGTGTATTCACACCCAGTGAGCACCAGTATACGATCTTAGGTGCATCAGATCAATGGCTGCGGGACCAACTATCGCCCCTCGTCGGGGTCTAAAAACGTATACACCAGTCTACTCCGGAATATCGATGCCCGGTCTCGATACTCACACGACTAGGGACCTTTTAAGGATATGCTTATGGACTACCCAGCTCCCACAAGTATAATCGCTATCATAACGCTGGTAGTCAAGCAAAATCTTATGGGTTTTATCAACATGTGGTCGACATATATAATATATGCACATGTTAAGATAAAGTCTAACCATAATAGTATACTACTGCATTGAGTCTTTATCAATATGTGCAAGATGGATAAAACATCAAATAGAAACACATATACTAATAAAGAAAACTCAAATAATATATTATATAACTGAGCAAGATTGTCCTATACATATATATCCCAAGCATCCATATGTATACATATCCAATAATGGCCTCTAGGGCATACATATCCAACAATCGCACTAAAGGCCAGTAATTGGCGTATCGAATATCCAACGTCTGTGTTAAGACCAGCTGCTGGCGTACCGCATACCCAACATCTCAAAAAGTCGCTCGAACTGCGCTTGAAGGAGGGCCTTGTAAATGGATCCGCCGTGTTATTTTTGTATCCACTCTCTGTACCTCGATCTCCTGGCGATCTATGATCTTCCTGATCACGTGATACCATCTTAAGATGTGTCTGGATTTCTGATGGGAACGTGGTTCCTTCACTAAAGCTATAGCCCCATTGTTATCGCAATACAAATGTATTGGATCAACAATGGACGGAACTACCTGAAGTTCAACTTCATCCAGACCGCTTCTTTTGCGGCATCGCTTGCAGCAATGTATTCATCCTTCATCGTCGAGTCTGCGACGGTGTCCTGTTTGGAACTCCTCCAACACACCGCCCCTCCGTTGAGGGTAACTACAAAACCCGAGACAGATTTGCTGTCATCCTTATCACTCTGAAAGCTGGAATCAGTAAATGACTCGACCATGAGGTCTCCATTACCGTACTGTCACGACCCGAAAGAGCACGTGACTGGCCCTTGAACCATATGAAGTCTATAGGACCCCATCTGATCCAAGTAAGCCAAAAGCCCAGCAATCTAAAACCATTTAAAGAGTAAATAAGGAAAAAACTATTTTTGAAAAGTAAGGAAATCATGTTTGGAAATCAAAGTTTTTAAATAACTAAGCCGAATATGCATTTTTTTAAAGATGTGTAACCTTTCCTGAAAATTTCGGCAGAGTTTCCTTTGTAAAAACTGGCCCCGAACGGGGTACAACAAGAATAATATATATGAAATGATAAAAGGCATCCCCAAGCGGGAGCTAGCTCTTCGTCCATCGACGGTCACAACCACGCAAGCAATAATAATATACAACGCCAAAGGGCGAGGATCAAAACCCAAAAAAAAGAAACACAAAACAGCCAGAAAACCGTAATACTACTAGCGCGACTCTAAGGTCGAAATAAAACAACACTGTTTTCTAAGTCTGAAACAATACAAGTTTTGGTTGATGGAAATTCTAGATACAATAAATGATACATGAACAATGGCGGTTCTAATACAAAAGAACCCACCTATCCAAGCAAGTCACCCATAAGGAAGCAGTGTGCCAGAAATGCCGCTATGGAATCTGTACGGCAAACCTGCAAGAACTGGGGCACAACGGGGGTGAGTTGCCAACTCGTGAATAGAAAGATATCTACAAGCAGAAATCAAATGCATGACCCATCCTAGGTCAAAACGATCAGATATACATAAACCTCAATATGAATAAAGCTGAAGCATGCTAAACTGGCAATGTAATCTCTATACATGAGTGTAGTGCCAAGTGCTCGTGCTAGTGCCTCAGGTAATCGCATGTCATGAATATGAGGTATAACCAATGTAATCAAATCTGCACACTCGTGGATCCCGTCCACTCGTCACCCACTGACAATAACCACCATGCATGTAAATATCATGAATCATGTGCATGGGAAATAATATGAGGATATAACCACCCGTGTCCCTCGCGACACATCAAAATCATGGAACCAGGGTGCCCAGCATCGACACCCGAAAACATCATGAAAACCGTGCCCAGCATCGGCACGTAAATCCTCATATATCGGGCTCCGTCAGTCCGGATCGGCCCGCGGGCTCTGTCTGCGGTATCGGCCCTCGGCCCCGGCAGTATGCCCAAAACATCTATCGACTCTGGTCGGTATCCTCCGGATAACCGTCAGGTCCAACCAATCACCGGTAGGTACTCGCCCGCCTCCAGGCTCAATCGGCAAAACTCATCGATCATCTTGCCGAGGGGAACCATACCGGGTCCACCATGTACCCGCAATCGGCTCATCCACGCCTCGATTCGGGTTACACATGTCGCTCTCAGCACCGAGAAAACACATGGTGGACTCACTGAAATATCAAATCAAGGGTAACCGGGTTTTTAAAGAAATGACATATTCTCTTTTGAAATACCCTCGGTTCCCAAATCCAGAAATATCATAGAAACAACATATCTCAATGCTTACAGTCAAAGCATGATGTATGCGGCATGTAACAGTAATGCAAGCATATCAGTAAGTCATGCAACATGGAATAATAATGTGCACATGTCGAGGGAGACCGCTCTTTTAAAAGGAATCTGTTTTTAAAGAGTATCTTGCGGTTCCCAAATCCCCAATCAAGCTAGAATCATCTATATATGTGTACAGGTAATAGTGTACAATATGCCATGCCAGAATCATATCATGAATGCAATAGTACTATAGTGTAGTGACATGGCAATTATCGATGATGAGTGTGTGAGCCGGCAACAAGTGTACGTGGAACATATGCATCATCGATAATGGTGCTGGTGTCCTAGCAGCATGACTGAAATATAACCACAGTACAAGCGATGCAATGCAAATAGCATGAATATGCGGAATCGAATAATCAACGCAAAAGTAAAGAATCTACACCAATCTGTACAAGTCATGCAGGGGTGCTATTTGAAATAAGACGAATCAGGGCTTTTGGAAAAACAAGGGCTACGGTGTTTTAAGAAAAGATACATCATTTGAAAATATCCGTATGACCCTTCTGCCTATCTTTAAAATATCCCCGATTCGTTAGTTTGAAATAGGTATGACTCGGTCCAGTCTAATGTCTACTAAGTAATCTAGACAGGAGGGGTAAGAAACCACATAATCTGAGTCAATATATATAGATATGATAGTCGGTGATCCCGCCTCAATAACATATCGTAAGATATCCTCGAGTCATGAGTGCGGATCTATCATCAATATCGGCTCGTACGGTAGATCGTCGTACGGCATCCCAATAGCTGGGTAGGGGTCAATATCACAGTACCTCATCACATATCAGGTATCACTATCATCAGATCGCATAATCTGGGGTACTACTCTAAGTCTAGTACAAATCGATACCATCTATAAAAATATGAATGCGGGTAAAGCACATGTCCAAAGGCCCGCTAAAACTATCATATCGCACCTCGAAGACAAGCTATGTCACATCGCCGATCTCACGGCCTCACATCAAGTATCATCTCAACCCACGTATCATCCTCAAATCCCGTATATAAACACATAGTCCCATACCCATGTGTAGATATACGCACCATCATATGCACTCTAATAAATGAAAGAATGAATGCAAGTATGTGTGTAAATGTATGTGTGAGTGCAACCACTACTCTAGGGTTCGCACTATACTAAACCAATATATTCTTATCATCAAAATATCATTATTACCATCAATAACCCTAAACAACACAATATAAATATTCGTGTGTATACGTATTCGTATACATCACCACGGACTGCGGGGGTGCTATATGCCATCCACCCGACTTCTCCCCGTAGATATAAATCTACTCACCTTGCTTCTCGTGTGCCAAAGCCGATGTCGCTATCTTCACCTCCTTTGCCTCAACATCACGCGGGGTACCTACAAGTATATCACAATGCTAAAGCACATGAAAATCACATCGGAAACCAAAATAGCACACGCTACCCGCATAGGTAAAAACCTATCGACTCGCATGTAAACACAATCAAAATCCACTTGTCGTTGACGTCCAAACGCCACCCGACAGGAATGAATCACCAAATACCAAAATCCATGCTAAAACAAGTCCCAAATTATACACCAACATAGGAAAATCAACCCAGATTTCACCCTAGATGGAATCAGTCAAAACTAGACATACTCAGGGTCAAAACTAGAGGAAATGGGGGCATGCACAGAAAACGAGGCAATTCCTTAAAATACCTTATTTTAGAATTTTCCATAATTTTTCCCCATTTATCTGTATTTAATTATTCCAGAATATTAAAATATTCATTAAAATAATATTAAATTATAAAATTTCCCAAAAATCATATTTTATTATTTTGAAGACGTTACAATCTACCCCCCTTAAAGAAATTCGGTCCCCGAATTTAAATTTAAACCCCAAATACTAAAATATTTCAATACAAATTCCAAGTCATCAGGGCTCCGAAATCATCTATACATAAAACATCATAGCGCAATGCATGCGCATGAGTACTGAGCAGATAACTCAAAAGCAACACTCCATCAAGCATCCGCAATCATCGGAGTCATGGTAACGACACAATGTCAAATCCAATACAAAATCAATATGATATGGACCAAGACTATACATGTAGACACCCAATCTATACATGTAATTAGCTGATGCAACTGTATGTCAAATCTTTTTAAGTCGCTGTGCGATGCGCGCAACACTGCACAGTGGCGGACGTTTCTCATAAGAAAATAACTATATATGTGTATATATATCCTCTGTTTAATAAGCACGTTCCACCAAGTGTATCCAGATATGAAGAAAATCATAAACGTGTGCAGCTGCGGGCACAAAACACATATCGATGCACTACAAGTACATATAAGCTATACCGAGTGCAAAATCAAAACACTAAAATTACATGAAACTCTGCTGGAAGCGTAAATCAAATCACCAGTATAAAATAGGCATGAAATCGTAATCAACAGCTCAAGAGTAATAACTATGTACAAGGTATAAATACCCAGTAGGTGCAACCATGGTGCACAAAATCAAATATCATGAAACTCAGTCATCAAGACTAAATCATGCGAATAGATCGCCCAAAATACCGAAATCCAAAGCAACGGATACGTGATAATCAAATCACAAAATCACAAATCATAATTACCGTCGTCGGTATACCCTCCTTCAGGGTCGAGAAGGTACCGGTACATCCTATGCTAGCGGCGCAAGATATCTACTTGCCTCTTGCTCGCGGCTGGCGTCCTCTGCCTCTGGTTCCTGATCTTTCCTGTAGATTACCAACTCGCAATCCATCGGCTCATCGGCCCGGTCAGGTGTGCTGACAGGAACGATTCCGTTCTTGCATTTCCCTGGTCATCTCTCGGTCAATCCTCACGACCGCTCGTAAAGCAGCACATCTCTGGCGCCGACCTCGGGTCCTCTGAATGCATATCACACATCCGATCCTGGGTGCAACTCTTATTGCAGCAGTGTACTGGAAGGAATCCTACTCAAGGTCTCTTCTGATCTTGCCTAAGCCAAACTGTAAGGAGGCTGGTACTCTGGCGTAATCTTTTCTCGCTCTCTGGACCTCTGCGTCCTTAGTACAACATCTTCTCGGAAGCTGGTCGCATCTCTGCGCCTCTGTATGCATGTCCGGCCTTTAATCTTAACGGGGTGTAGTAACAGCTCGTCTGCCTCTCGCACGAACTTCTTGTCCCGCTTGTCTGTATCATCGACCATTCGACGTCGCGTCTTTATCTGCACACTGCAATGTCCTCGGCTACGGTCCACCCGAAGTCTCTAACACGGACTCGAAATCACGAACTCAGTATCTTCATCACTCAGTAGAAGATATCTAGCCGAACACGTCCTCAGCGTGCATATCGCATCTCTGATGTCAGCGGAGTGGAACGCCATCTCGTCGAAATCTCGTGCAAACTCTTTACTCCACCGTGCTCCACTATCGACTGATTCGGACTCATCTCATCATGGCTACACAGACTGCGCTCCGACGGCTATGCTCGTATCTGGAGTCTCCCAAGCAGTGTCCCATCACATGATATCCGAATGACGTCGAATCATCCGATCGACTCGTCAGAACCTCATAATCCCCCAAGAGCTCAACATCTCGGGTACAGTTTAATAGTATCGAGTACATGCCACAGCGTCGGTGGTCCAGCCGTAGAAGGGCAAACCCAAGCTTCACTAATGGCGCCGAGGAACTGCCGCAAACCCTAAGGTTCAAAGGCTTTCACACGGTCATTCAGTCGAGTTAGGGTTTCATTCTTCTAGAGGGTCCATAGAATCACCTGCATGTCTTTCCGTATACTTTAAACTTGGAAAATAGGTTCCTGACATTCGATCGTCTCAATCGACTCTCAACGAATCTGCGTGAAGTCGCCTCTAGCTGGAATCAATCTACCTGATGACCTCGCATCGGGGTAAGCGAACGAACCACATGTCCTAGTCATTCATCCTCGGTGACTAGCGACTCACTATCATGTCTCCAAGAACATGCCATGCTGCAGTAGCTCCAATCATCTGGGCGGTATCTCATCATTAGCAGCAACAACTGGCTCCTTCGTCTATACGCTAAATAGCGCCTCAACCACCCTGGATAAGCGATAATATCAACGGTCATCACAACCTGGCTGGCCTCTATCAGTGGCTCAATCCTCTGGTACCGACCGCTATGTCCTAGAAATCTCGCAACAGCGATCTGTCAAACGCCCAACGTGCGGAAACACAATAAGACGACGCCTCAATATGCAACCGTATGTCTCTGGAATCACGCCCCGGTCAGTCCTCGTTCGCGACGAGCTCATGCTGACAACTCGAGCCGTATCTCACTCTGCCCGTGCAATCGCGGCAGCAAAACCAAGCACTCGCCTCTACTAGAGGTCACAATCACCAATACTAACTCGAGACGTTCCCATGTCACCAGAAAACACAATGGTCGGCCCTCGTACCAGACGAGCTCGCACCGGCCGTAACCCTAGCAGCAGCCCCAAACTGCGCTCAAACATGGCGACAGGAACCTCAATCGAGTATCAAAGAGAGCACATCAATAGCAAGAAAGAGAACAACAGATCCAGAGAACATGATCATAGGAAGGAACAACATCAATGAAGGTATGATCATGAAACTAATAGAATCGAGGATCTCAAATGGATGTATAATCATGGATATGAAGAGAATCACTGATCCCGAAAATATGTACATCCTAAGGTTCCTTAAGCGGAGTGGCGTGTCGTAAGTATGCCGCGGAACATACCCACGGTACGTCACTCTACTTTAGTCACCTATTCCATCAACCAAGGGTCATCCTACACGACGAAAGTTCGGGTCTAATACCCCCTCGACCAAGTCTAAGTTCCGTAAGGTCAAGCCTAAGTTCCTTATATAGGTAACGCCCTAGGCTCCACATAGTCAAACTTAGACTCGAACCAAGGTCAACCTAGCGCTCTGATACCAACTTTGTCACGATCCGAAAGAGCACGTGACTGGCCCTTGAACCATATGAAGTCTATAGGACCCCATCTGATCCAAGTAAGCCAAAAGCCCAGCAATCTAAAACCATTTAAAGAGTAAATAAGGAAAAAACTATTTTTGAAAAGTAAGGAAATCATGTTTGGAAATCAAAGTTTTTAAATAACTAAGCCGAATATGCATTTTTTTAAAGATGTGTAACCTTTCCTGAAAATTTCAGCAGAGTTTCCTTTGTAAAAACTGGCCCCGAACGGGGTACAACAAGAATAATATATATGAAATGATAAAAGGCATCCCCAAGCGGGAGCTAGCTCTTCGTCCATCGACGGTCACAACCACGCAAGCAATAATAATATACAACGCCAAAGGGCGAGGATCAAAACCCAAAAAAAAGAAACTCAAAACAGCCAGAAAACCGTAATACTACTAGCGCGACTCTAAGGTCGAAATAAAACAACACTGTTTTCTAAGTCTGAAACAATACAAGTTTTGGTTGATGGAAATTCTAGATACAATAAATGATACATGAACAATGGCGGTTCTAATACAAAAGAACCCACCTATCCAAGCAAGTCACCCATAAGGAAGCAGTGTGCCAGAAATGCCGCTATGGAATCTGTACGGCAAACCTGCAAGAACTGGGGCACAACGGGGGTGAGTTGCCAACTCGTGAATAGAAAGATATCTACAAGCAGAAATCAAATGCATGACCCATCCTACGTCAAAACGATCAGATATACATAAACCTCAATATGAATAAAGCTGAAGCATGCTAAACTGGCAATGTAATCTCTATACATGAGTGTAGTGCCAAATGCTCGTGCTAGTGCCTCAGGTAATCGCATGTCATGAATATGAGGTATAACCAATGTAATCAAATCTGCACACTCGTGGATCCCGTCCACTCGTCACCCACTGACAATAACCACCATGCATGTAAATATCATGAATCATGTGCATGGGAAATAATATGAGGATATAACCACCCGTGTCCCTCGCGACACATCAAAATCATGGAACCAGGGTGCCCAGCATCGACACCCGAAAACATCATGAAAACTGTGCCCAGCATCGGCACGTAAATCCTCATATATCGGGCTCCGTCAGTCCGGATCGGCCCGCGGGCTCTGTCTGCGGTATCGGCCCTCGGCCCCGGCAGTATGCCCAAAACATCTATCGACTCTGGTCGGTATCCTCCGGATAACCGTTAGGTCCAACCAATCACCGGTAGGTACTCGCCCGCCTCCAGGCTCAATCGGCAAAACTCATCGATCATCTTGCCGAGGGAACCATACCGGGTCCACCATGTACCCGCAATCGGCTCATCCACGCCTCGATTCGGGTTACACATGTCGCTCTCAGCACCGAGAAAACACATGGTGGACTCACTGAAATATCAAATCAAGGGTAACCGGGTTTTTAAAGAAATGACATATTCTCTTTTGAAATACCCTCGGTTCCCAAATCCAGAAATATCATAGAAACAACATATCTCAATGCTTACAGTCAAAGCATGATGTATGCGGCATGTAACAGTAATGCAAGCATATCAGTAAGTCATGCAACATGGAATAATAATGTGCACATGTCGAGGGAGACCGCTCTTTTAAAAGTAATCTGTTTTTAAAGAGTATCTTGCGGTTCCCAAATCCCCAATCAAGCTAGAATCATCTATATATGTGTACAGGTAATAGTGTACAATATGCCATGCCAGAATCATATCATGAATGCAATAGTACTATAGTGTAGTGACATGGCAATTATCGATGATGAGTGTGTGAGCCGGCAACAAGTGTACGTGGAACATATGCATCA
Organism: Agapanthus africanus; assembly: GCA_030015575.1. Lineage (NCBI taxonomy): Eukaryota > Viridiplantae > Streptophyta > Magnoliopsida > Asparagales > Amaryllidaceae > Agapanthus > Agapanthus africanus. Next base: position 123,298,128 of record CM057344.1, read on the forward strand.
TCGATAATGGTGCTGGTGTCCTAGCAGCATGACTGAAATATAACCACAGTACAAGCGATGCAATGCAAATAGCATGAATATGCGGAATCGAATAATCAACGCAAAAATAAAGAATCTACACCAATCTGTACAAGTCATGCAGGGGTGCTATTTGAAATAAGACGAATCAGGGCTTTTGGAAAAACAAGGGCTACGGTGTTTTAAGAAAAGATACATCATTTGAAAATATCCGTATGACCCTTCTGCCTATCTTTAAAATATCCCCGATTCGTTAGTTTGAAATAGGTATGACTCGGTCCAGTCTAATGTCTACTAAGTAATCTAGACAGGAGGGGTAAGAAACCACATAATCTGAGTCAATATATATAGATATGATAGTCGGTGATCCCGCCTCAATAACATATCGTAAGATATCCTCGAGTCATGAGTGCGGATCTATCATCAATATCGGCTCGTACGGTAGACCGTCGTACGGCATCCCAATAGCTGGGTAGGGGTCAATATCACAGTACCTCATCACATATCAGGTATCACTATCATCAGATCGCATAATCTGGGGTACTACTCTAAGTCTAGTACAAATCGATACCATCTATAAAAATATGAATGCGGGTAAAGCACATGTCCAAAGGCCCACTAAAACTATCATATCGCACCTCGAAGACAAGCTATGTCACATCGCCGATCTCACGGCCTCACATCAAGTATCATCTCAACCCACGTATCATCCTCAAATCCCGTATATAAACACATAGTCCCATACCCATGTGTAGATATACGCACCATCATATGCACTCTAATACATGAAAAGAATGAATGCAAGTATGTGTGTAAATGTATGTGTGAGTGCAACCACTACTCTAGGGTTCGCACTATACTAAACCAATATATTCTTATCATCAAAATATCATTATTACCATCAATAACCCTAAACAACACAATATAAATATTCGTGTGTATACGTATTCGTATACATCACCACGGACTGCGGGGGTGCTATACGCCATCCACCCGACTTCTCCCCGTAGATATAAATCTACTCACCTTGCTTCTCGTGTGCCAAAGCCGATGTCGCTATCTTCACCTCCTTTGCCTCAATATCACGCGGGGTACCTACAAGTATATCACAATGCTAAAGCACATGAAAATCACATCAGAAACCAAAATAGCACACGCTACCCGCATAGGTAAAAACCTATCGACTCGCATGTAAACACAATCAAAATCCACTTGTCGTTGACGTCCAAACGCCACCCGACAGGAATGAATCACCAAATACCAAAATCCATGCTAAAACAAGTCCCAAATTATACACCAACATAGGAAAATCAACCCAGATTTCACCCTAGATGGAATCAGTCAAAACTAGACATACTCAGGGTCAAAACTAGAGGAAATGGGGGCATGCACAGAAAACGAGGCAATTCCTTAAAATATCTTATTTTAGAATTTTCCATAATTTTTCCCCATTTATCTGTATTTAATTATACCAGAAAATTAAAATATTCATTAAAATAATATTAAATTATAAAATTTCCCAAAAATCATATTTTATTATTTTGAAGACGTTACAATTACACTAAGAACATCTCTTTAGTTCTTCTCAGGTACTTGAGAGTGTTCTTCACAGCCGTCCAATGATCCTCATTTGGGTTTGACTAATACCGGCTCACCACGCTAAGCGCGTAAGCTACATCTGGTATGGTACACAGTTTCGCATACATTATAGATCCTACCGCCGAAGTATAGGGTATAATGCTCATGCAAATCCTCTCCTCATCAGTCTTGGGAGACATCTCTTTGGAGATGGTGATTCCGTGCAGTGCGGGTATGTTACCTCACTTGGAATCTTCCATACTAAATCTCTTTAGTACGGTCTCTATATACCTGGACTGCAAAAGTCACAATAATCTCTTATATCTATCTCTATAGATCTTAATCCCCAGAATGCACGATGTTTCACCCAGGTGCTTCATGAAGAACCTTTGTGACAATAACAGCTTGACCGATTGTCGCATAGAAATATCATTTCCTATCAAAAGAATGTCGTCCATGTACAAGACTAGGAATACAACAGTTCGTTTTACAATCTTCTTATATATACATGGCTCATCTTTGTTCTTGATGAAGTCAAAGTCCTTGACTGTTTCATCAAAACAGACATTCCAACTCGGCGATGCCTGTTTTAATCCATAAATGGATTTAAGCAACTTGCACACCTTCCCGCTGCTCCCACTGTCTACAAAATCTTCTAGCTGATCCATATAATCGCACTCTTCCAAACTTCCGTTTAGAAAAGCCGTTTTTACGTCCATCTGCCAGATCTCATAGTCATAGAAGGCAGCAATGGCAAGTAGGATCCGAATGGATTTAAGCATAACCACTGGAGAAAAGGTTTTGTCATAGTCAACTCCTGGTCTTTGACGAAAACCTTTTGCAACGAGTCTAGCTTTATAGGTTTTCACCTGCCCATCTACACCAAATTTTCTTTTGTAGATCCATTTGCATTCAACGGGTTTTACCCCAAATGAAGCAATATCCAAGGTCCACACTTTATTGGTGTACATGGACTCTATTTCGGATCGCATAACATCCAGCCACTTATCAGAGTCCCTACTGTAATGGCCTGCTTGAAACTAGTAGGATCATCTTCTTTCAAGACGCAATCATCTTGATATCCGTCTATAAAAAAACCGTAGTATCTCTCGGGGGGATGAGAAATCCTACCAGATATGTGGAGTAGCCATGAAGATCTGGGGTTATTGAATCTTGAGGTTCCATCAAATCTTCAGTTTCAGTTTGTGGTCGCTGAATTTCTTCCAGTTCTACTGTGTTCCCACTAATTTCTTTCGCAAGAAACTTCGTTTCTAAGAAAACGGTATGCTGAGCAACAAACACCTTCTGTTTCTCGGTGTCGTAGAACAGATACCCATAACCATTCTTTGGATATCCCACAAACTTACATAAAACTGACCGTGCCTCAAGTTTATTTGGTTTATGCCTTTTAACATAAGCCGGACAACCCCATATCTTAAATCTTTTAAGATATGACCTTTTACCATTCCATATAGTGTTTTAGGCACAGATTTGGATGGAACATCATTCAACACATATGCCGCTGTCAAAAGCGCATGTCCCCAAAATGAAAGAGGCAACTTGGCGTTACACATCATGGAGCGAACCATATCCAATAGGGTACGATTCCTCCGTTCCGATACACCGTTATACCGTGGTGTATACGGAGGAGTAAGCTGAGAGAGAATGCCATTCTCTTTTAAGTATTTTAGGAATTCCGTACTTAAGTATTCTCCTTCTCTATCAGACCGGAGGATCTTGATACTTTTGCCAGTCTGGTTCTCTACTTCGTTTCTGTATTCTTTGAATTTCTCAAAAGTTTCAGATTTATGTTTCAAAATATACATATATCCGAACATAGCGAGATCGTTAGTATGAGAACCCGCCTCTTGCATTTATAGACATTGGACCACATATATCACTGTGTATGAGTCCAAAGAGCTCTGCTGCTCTTTCTCCGTGTCCGGTGAATGGAGATTTGGTCATCGTTCCTTTGAGACAAGACTGACAAGTTTCATAAGATGAAAATTCGAACGTATTCAAAAGTCCATTTTTATGCAACTTACTTAGTCTTTTCTTTCCGATATGACCAAGTTTACAATGTCACAAGTAGGATTCGTTCATTTCTGAACTCTTCCTCTTGCATGTCTTTTGTATGTTGAAAACTATGTTTTGATTTAGAACATAGATACCATTATACAGTGTACCTTCTATAAGCAGTACCAGATTAAGGTAAATGTTCATGATATTTCTATCAAGAACAAACTTATATTCATCTTTATCAAGTAAAGAAACTGATATGATGTTGCAAACCATGGAAGGTACATAGTAGCAATTGTTCAAAATCATAGTATTGTCATTTGGCAACACTAGGTGATATTCACCGACGGCTGCAGCATCAACTTGTGCTCTGTTCCTTACTCTGAGAGATATATCACTAGGTCCAACCATCTTACTTTTTCTCAGTCTTTGTAATAAATTTCAGATATGAGATCCTGATCCAGTATCTAGTACCCAGGAGGTAGGACTGGCCGAAAAACAGTTTTCAATTACAAGAACACTTGAAAAAGACACAATAATGTGCTTCTTCGTTAGGGTTATTAAGGAATTCATGCAATCTTCTTTTCCTTGCTCATACTCATGACTGCTGTCATAGTTTAGAGCCGAACCGACGTTCCCCTGTCCCGAATAAGAATTCGGATCTGTCAAGCGATATATTTTATTATCTTGATTAGGATGTGAAATGGTTGCTACCTGGAAAGAGAGAAAAGAAACACTTAGCGTGCGCTCTTGCAAGATTAGATTGGTTATTAATTTATTTAAGCAGGATGACTCCCACTGTTTCCTCGAATTCTTCTTCAAACCTTAAAAGAAGAACTAGTCAGAATTAATCGCACGTCACAATACTTGCTTAACCTTTCAGCCAGGCTAGTGTTAGTGCTTCGAGGGAGGTTTTCCAACGCTTACGCGAAGTTCCTTAATTATGTCCTCTTTTCCCTGGAACCGTAGCCCCGCTGCCACCATTCTAAACACCTACTTAGTTTATAGTATTGATTGTTAAGTGAAATAATCTCCCAAGAGTAATCCAACTCATCAATGGGATCGGGATCCAACTATCATTGTGTGATAACCTAGATGGAATCCACTCTAGTCACCACACTCCAGAAGGTATGCTAAATCTGCAAGTTTCCTGTATGTTTGAAACTCTTGATGTGGTTTTTGCCCCTAACGGTCTATGACCTTGACTAGGTCAACAAACCATAAACCGCTAGTCAAATTCAACTCGTCATTTTCCTGATTGCATTAAATCCACTCGTACGTGCCTTTGACTAAGTCAACAAGGCCACACGACTGTCCTAACCAATCACATTTACAATGCACAGAAAAGTACCACTTAGCTACCGTACACTACGTCTTGATTAGGTCAACAAACGCAGCACGAATACTAAATATTACTATTATGAAATGACGTAGGGCTACGGCTGGGTTTTTGGCAAGAAAACCTTTTAACGTAATGGACTTGATATCGTTGAAGAAACCTGAGCAGTTTTGAAAATGAGTGGTTTAGGCTCCGCTTTTTAAAACTTCTGGTTTTAAAAAAACCAAGTAATCTACAGTATAGACTTTTGCTCAAGAGGTCACTCCCCGCGAAGGGATCTCGGCTCTTACCACCTGTAATGAGGTGCTGGATATTCACAACCGAATACCATTATGCAAAGCGAAAGAATATAACTGTAGATTTTCAAAATTTGTTCCAACATCTTTTAGGTTTCTTTTCTTGTATTAATCAAAATTAATATTGTTCCATCATTTAATCCTATCACACCAGAAAAGAACGAAAATACAATGTATGTATATGCCATCCGCATTTGCCACTGGGCCCTGTCATCACCCGTTAGGTTACTTAACTAACGGCAGAGCGGGGGCTGAACTAGCACGGGTGCAAAACATATACAACATCTACTAGTATATATATAAATATATATTACATTCGTCCCAGGCATGGTAATAAGTAACACCACAGAATCTCAGCCAATAACACTGTCACGACCCGAAATTTGGCACGTGACGGCCTTTAAACCACGTAACGTCTCCAGGCATAACGTTTCAAGTAAGCCGAAAACCCAGCAATCTAAACCATCAAAAGTAGTAAGCGATAAGAACATTATTAAAACTTTTGAAATCTCAATCAAAATTCTTTAAAGTCCAAATTTACTTCCTTTAAAATTTGGCAGCATCTTCTTTGTATAACAAGCCCCAAAGAGGGTACAACATAAAATATACGTAAAGCATCCCCAAACGGGAGCAAATCCACGCCCAAAGGCGGAAAACAACCACCACAATAGATATACGACGCCGTAGCGAAGAAAAAGACGATATAAAGTGACAACAACATAAAAAATATCCAAAGTCACAAAATAATATACAATATCGTCCTCACAATTCGTCTCTAAGTCAATACATGAAGTAGTAGATGGAGAGTACTAGATACAACGAATATACAAATGAGCATCGTCGGATAACCGCAAAACCCATGTATAGCAAAACCGCACACAGTCAGCCGTAGCGGTATCCGCTGCAAAAGATGATACGATAAGAAGAAGCCCTGCCGCGACTTCTCTGAGGGGCTACCTGCAAAACACTGTGGCACAACGGGGGTGAGCTGCCAACTCGTGAATAGTAAATAACATATTCAGGTAATCGCAGGTATGCACGTACTGCGATAATCTATCACATGCAAGCTGATATCAATAAATGGCAATATATATATGCAATAGTCATGAAAGATACTCTATCAGGTACTACTAATACATGAAGCAATGCATATCAAATAAATGCGGAGTATGGGATAAAACATGTTATCCTCACGGAATCCTCATCGTGGCAGGACCAGTATCCATCAAGACAATCTAAATCCCAAATTCTTCAAATCGGCCCTCAGATCGTTCCTCATAATCTGCAAGTCTCATGGAACCTGAGTGTCCAACATCGACACCCGAAAACATCATGAAAACTAGTGTTCAGCATCGACACATAAATACTCATCTCTGAGACGCCGTCACCAGGACTGGCCTTCATATCCACATATCATACGTCTCAAGGAACCTAAGTGTCCAATATCGACACTCGTAATCCACGTATCCATACGTCTTACGGAACCTAAGTGTCCAGCTCCGACACTCGTAATCCACGGAGCATAAGTGTCCAACTCCGACACTCGAAATCCCCATATCCATACGTTCCACGGAACCTAAGTGTCCAATATCGACACTCGTGATCCACGTATCGGTTTTCTAACACAAGTCTCAGAGTGGATGTATCCGAATATCAAGTAAAGAATAAGAATACTTGCATATATCATTATGATGATATATTATATATATACATATATAACAGCGTCCCATACCACTGATATAACAGTGTCCCATACTACTGATATATATCATCAGGAGTAAAACATCCAGAAAATATCATATGAAATCCATATCTCAATGCGAAAATCCATGAAATATAATATTTGCAACATGAAACAGTAATATGAGCATATAAAGGAAAAACCGTTATTTAACTGCAACAAGTTATTAAATATATCATGCGGTTCTTAATTTCTTCAAAATCCATACATCATATAAAGGTGAACATGTAGCTATAGCAATGTATGTGTAACCATGTCGGTATAACAAGATATGTGTATCTATATGTAAGCATGTATGTATGATGCATCTCATATGCACAATAGCATAAGAATCAATGTCTCAATGTCGATGACAAAACAATACCACATAGGGGTATATATAGCTCTAGTCAGGTAAATGGGTCTACATGTAAGTATGTGTTCATGATGTACATGTAGCTGTAGCAAGGTACGTGTCTATACCTGTCAATAATGATATAATACCCTCTAGGTATATGTGTAATCATGTAGGCATAGCAAGACATATGTGTACATGTATGCTATATCTCATATACACAATGAAAATAAGGATCATGTCTCAAGCCCTAACCAATACAATATCACGTATGTATAGGTGTTGTGCGTGTCATGACAATTATCGACGGTATGGGTGTCATACAATCAGTGCTCGTGCAACATGAACCGTCAATAATAGTGCAGTATCCAATGTGTACAAGTCCAAGCACAACAAGTAATAATATGCAATGAAGTTTTATGCACAATCTCTATATGTGCAATATAAGCATGCGGCTAATATCATATCATATCTAGCCCTGACGCATAACGCCATGCAGGCGATTCCCCTGTAGATGTTAAATCTACTCACAAATGATCTTGAGCTAAGTAAAGCTAACCACTCGCTTTTCCTTCTTCGCAGCGTCCGAAGTCCCCGCCTGCGACCCTAAGATCATAAAACAATATAACAAGTTCACATTAGCAATCGACCAATAACACATACAAATTACGTTTGACCGATGCACCAACTCCAAACAAACTCTCAAGTTTACGTCTAGTGGCTAACGTGCGTAGCGACACTACGAAACCAACTCAGGAGCAACAGCTACACAAGAACACGAACTGTGTCGGATAACGTAACGCACGTAGTCGTAACACTAGAAACAAGCAAGGTGATCCCAGATTTTGCTATACAAACAATTGGTGAAAGTTGCAAGTGCCATGAGACCACATACAACCCCAGAGACCCCTACCCCAAAACACAACCCCAAACACCCCACTCTGGCCGCAATTTGCGGCCAGAACCAAATAATCTGCGGCCAAAATTTAAGGGAATGGGTTCGGGTTTTCAGGGTAGCTTCTAGGTCACAACACTAGGTCACTGTAATGGGAACTTTTCCAACAAACACCTGGTTTGATAGCAGATTCATCCAAGACCCAAAAACGACACTAAAAATACGATATTTACATGAAACTAAACTTTACGCGTTCTAAACTGAAAATAATAAGCTACGCAACTTTAAAAACACCTACTTAACAGATAGAGATCATTACCTAACCATACAAGCTCAAAGATCCTAGCTTTCCAAGCTCCAAGGGATCCTAGAGGCAAAACAAGTCTTGGGAAAATTATTTGGTGAAGGTTTAATGAAGTTTAATGAAGGTTTTGTGATGGAAAGGTTAAGTGTTCAGTTGAGAAAAGAGAGGATGAAGAAAATAATGAGAAAGAGATAGAGAGAGTGAGAGTGTATGAGAGTGGGAGGTGAGAATAATGGTGAAAGGGTAAGTGCACCTTGCAATAACTCACTCCCTCTCCACCATTAAATGCAAGCCATGACTCTCATGACTCACCTTGCCACCTTCCCAAAATCCAAAACACATAAAGAAATATCTACTTTCACAAACAAATATCTAGGGAAAGGTTAATCAAGGCAAGGATTAGGTTAAGGGTTTAACTTAAGGTTGTCATAGTCACTAACAAAATTAACACAACTAACCCTCACATTAACGTGCACCCATGTGTGCAAACCAAAACAAATAATAATAAAATATTAATTAATTGTTATAAAATGTGAGGAACCCAAATTGGTAAACTTTTTACAGAAAACCCGCATTACCGCTTAATTAACACTAATCGCATTCTAAAGTGTTACAAACACAGAATGGTGGATAATCTTAGAGCCTCGGATTTCATTTGAGCCGCAAATAAAACCCGATATTTCCGGTCGTGTGGATAGCTTGTGCAATGAAAACCTGGACTCTTATGAGCGCGGCAAGTTATCCACCAATCCCAGAAATGAGGCAAGCCCAGTTAACAAAGTGAATATACCACATGGCACTTCACGGGATCCGGTAACTTGAGCGCCCCTCCGTGGGTCAAACTATATCCCCTACGAGTGCGGCGAATAGCCCGCCAATTCTAGAATGAAGCCCCCTCCGTCTCAACGCCATGAGATGCGGGCTTGTTGATTTCTAGAACCCGGCTATTCGTGCCTCCATCGCGGGGTAATCCTAGTACAGAAAAGAAAGATAATATGTACAATGGTGACATCGATCTTAATCCGGCCGTGCCCCAATCAAAAAATATACAACAGGCAGTAACGGATGTCCACACGTCGGACGCTTGCCCCGCAATAACAAATATACAAATGAATCTTAACTGTACCACTAACATTGCACCACAACCTATCCACCATGACTAACCAACCATAACCTCAGCACAATCACAGAACATCAACGTGAATGTCATGTTTGCAAACCCGTCTAAAAGAGCATATAGCATTTAAACGAGTTATACCGCTCTAATGACATTCACTGTCGCAGATAGAAAAGTATGTACTGAAACCATTAAACAGTGTTAGTAAATAACGAATTCGAAATACCCCGAATTGCCCCAAAACACAAGATAACAGAATATCCAACCTGGGCAAAATCAAACATATCCTGAAACCCTAAATCCAAGTGATATAGAGCACCAAACAAAAACGAACAATTTTCACCATAAAAAAACCGGCTAGGTCGGCCAAAACCCATATCTCGCCGGCCATTTTGAAAAATTATTGCCTCGTTTTCCCCTGGTGTTCTAGTTGTCACACAAGTAGTTTTCTGCAATTGTTTAAATTTTTTTGAAGACTTATAAAAATTGACAGAAACTTCAAAATAAGATTTCGTATTTCGGAGTTGTTTCGGTTTCGTTACTTTAACATTGTTTAATTCTACTAGTGTAGGTTTTATGGGCTGACTCTGATACCATGTTGGGTTACACTAACGCCCTGGCCATCATCCGTGGCCGTTTGCGGAACAATTTTTTTTAACACGATACGAAACTTGGCGCTAGAATACTCCTAAACCGGATCTAACCATAAACCTAACTAGCAACATAAGAAGCTCTATCTACTATGATAGAAATTATATCTAAAGAAAACAAGTCCTTCGGGTCTTCTCTCTTCTCCTTTGGCTCCTAAAAAATGTATGGATCGTGCTTGTACTTGCCCTCCTCACGTCAAAGATGATCTACCCGAGAGTGCCTGCTTTGAGTTCCGACCTCCTAATCGAGGTAACTATGGTACTTAGTGTGCTAATTTAAATAGCCTAGATGAAGTAGAGTGAGATGATGGATTAATATGTCTCACTAATATTAGGTTTCTCAACTTATGAGACAATTAAGGTTAGGGCTAGAAGAAGAGAGCAAGGAGAAGATGAGAGTGTAGAATGAATAACATCAAGTGAAGAATGGCTAAGTTTTGTGTATTAATAATGCAAACCAATAATGCCACACCAAAATATCTAGATATCACAAAAATATCTAGATGCCACCTTGCATTAAAAATTCACAACAAAAGAAAATATCAAGCACAATTCAATAGTAAAGAATGAGTCATGTCATGAGTCACCAAGTAGCTATGATTCACTTAAACCAAAATAAACACCTCATTTCTCCACCTCATTAACCATTAACAAAAATGGTTAAAACAAATAATGAGGTGTTTTCTTCTAGAAACATCTTGCACAATTACAAGAATGCCCCTCACCGTATATACATACTCGTATCCGTATTCTGAAAAATACGAATATAAAAAGACAAAATAATCCAAGAATATAATACTAGGATCCGGCTTAAACCAAAGCTCACTAGTATTATCCGTCCAAATATCACACGTGCACAAGTGCACGTATGTGATCGAAGCCCTGCCGTAAAACCATACGGCCTCTACATCATTTCGCCCGAAACAGGGTAACCCTATGTGTGGGACTCTAAAGACTCGACAGTACGCTGGCAGTGGGTTTAACCACAAGCACGTCAGCGGCACTAACTGTACGTAACGGCTATCCAGGTACCTGTGGAAGAGGAAGTCCGACGAGAAAACTCGTCCGAACTCCTACTGTGCCTATCCGTGACAATCTCCGTATAGTCCGGTCTCTTCGTTTAGGAGTATCACATACCGGGTCTTGGGGTGGTAAACGTCAGACCCTTATAACCCGATAATTCGTGCTGATGATGCTCAGGACCAATACGGGAAACTACTGATCAACCTATCAGTAAATCCCAACTGTCTTGGTCAAGGTCTTATGGTCCTGACCAATTGAACACTGTACGATATCGACTCCTATTATTGGGAGAGACGAATCCCCAACAATCACTCACTGCCTCCATGTGGCTCGGAACTATATCCAACCAAAACCTGTTTGCACGACTCAGTAGAGCCATAGTAGGGTAGTGATCAAAACACAGTGGGAACTTACACGAGACAAATGACGATCTTAGGTCTGAAGACCAACCTGTACACATGTCACCTGAGAACTTCCATCTGACGATAAGTATAGTACCATTTGGAAGTTCTCCACAAGTCCGTCTAATGTACCCACACCCAGTGAGCACCTACATACGATCTTAGGTGCATCAGACCAATGGTTGCGGGACCAACCATTGCCCCTCGTCGGGGTCTAGAAATGTATACACCAGTCTATTTCGGAATATCGATACCAAGTCTCGATACTCACACGACTAGGGACCTTTTAAGGATGTGCTTATAGACTACCCAGCTCCCACAAGTATGGTCGCCATCATAACGCTGGTAGTCAAGCAAGATCCTACGGGCTTTATCAACATGTGGTCGACATATATAATATATGCACATGTTAAGATAAAGTCAAACCATAATAGTATACTACTGCATTGAGTCTTTATCAATATGTGCAAGCTGGATAACACATTAAATAGAAACAAACACACATATCCTGATAATGACAACTCAAATAATATACTATATAACTAAGCAAGATTATCCTGTACATACATATCCCAAGCATCCATATGTATATATATACAATAATGGCCTCTAGGGCATACATATCCAACAGATGAAGATTCGGGTTCTAAAGCGTTCACTATAGAGTAGCTAACCATTTTTAGCGGGGTTGATGTGGCAGTACACTCAGTGGCTGTTGCCTTTTACATAAAGAAATGTGACATAAAGTGAATCAAATATTTAATATGAGAAAGATGTCATATCACGTTAAATAATTACTATCATTTTATAGAATATTGGCATGTCAACATTGTTGAAAGTAAAAAACCCAAATGATGGGTCTTGAAAGATAGTCCCACATTGGAAACAACAAAAGAAACACGTATATAAAATATAAAATGGGTCACGTCTCAACAAAATTTGAGTCTTATTGTTGGAACCCACTTATATCAAAGACCTGCATACTTATAAAAAAACCCACCACTCTCTCAACTTTAAATACTCGAAACTCTTTACAAACATCACTCTAGGGTGCACCCAAAAGTGATGCTTTAGGCCCTATTTCCTCCCAAATTACCCTCAATGAAGCATTTAAACATGCAATGTCAATGAACAAACGATAAATGTGGCAGATAGGGGGGGGGGGGATAGCTCTTGTTAGGATTAAGGGATAAAATGCAGCGTTTTAAGAGAAAATATGGTATAACTGCTATACTGGCAAAAGTTATGGGCAGTTTCCTGCAATTTAGCCTCTGAAAAATCGATCAACTGACCCATCTTCGTTGTGATTCAGGATTTGCCGGTCTCTGCCTTTCATACTCGCTCTCGCTCTCCTTAACCCAGGTGTTTTTAACTCGCTGCTACTCGAATTTGGAAAATTACATAATCTCCGTTGAACGAATCAAACAGTTCACGAATATCCCCTCCGAGCCTCCTGCAATCATCGATGCCAGTAGGCCACCACCTTCATGGCCACGCAAAGGGAAAATCGATTTGCTTGATCTCAAAGTGAGAACAAAGAATATATGTTATTGGGGATAAATTAGTCTTAATCACCCTTAACTATCTCTGTTTTTCACTTAACTAGCTGAAAGTTTTTTAGGGTTATTTGCACAAAACTCCCGTTTACTTTCCTTCATATAACACTCATGCCCCCTCAAGTGAATTATTAGCGCAAACACCCTCTTTGCTCATGTACTGAAACCCCAAAAAAAAAAACACCGAGATTCTACTCCGACCAGCATAAACAAATTCTATAGTTATTTCAAACAACCATTGTTTAGAGTTGAATTTTGAGCGTTTTAAGGGATTTGGTCAATAAATAGAGGCAATATTTGCGCTAATAAATCACTTGAGGGCATTTTTAGTGTGGGATTTGTGCAATTTACCTTAAACTCACTAAAAATTTGGTTTTGAGGGAGTTTTTTTAAACCAACTTTTTTCCCCACCATTTACCATTATGGCGGTTAACTGAAAAGCAACGATAGTCTAGGGTAGTTTAGTGTAATTTAGACTAATTTTGCACCTTTGAGTGAACTTGCATATAAATGACTTTCTTTGTGACAAATGTTTATAAAATGGTTCAGGTGAAATATCGGCCAAATGCTCCCTTGGTTCTAAAAGGGATCACTTGCACTTTTGAAGCTGGAAACAAAATTGGAGTTGTTGGGAGAACTGGAAGTGGGAAAACAACTTTGATAAGCTCGCTGTTTCGTCTTGTGGACCCTGCTGGTGGCAAAATTGTTATTGATGGGCTTGATATTTGCTTTATAGGGCTAAAAGATCTCAGGTCGAAGCTAAGTATTATTCCGCAGGAGCCGACTCTATTTAGGGGAAGTGTGAGAAGTAATTTGGATCCTCTTGGTGTTTATTCGGATCATGAGCTATGGGAGGTTAGACACATTGTATATTGTTTATTTCTGCAATTCTTTTCTCACACCATGAAATTTTAATCTGTGTGCATGTTTATGTTGATAACAACGAGGAAAAAACAGCGTTTGAAAAATAATAATTCATAACCCACATCACACTTCAGAGTTTTGGTTCAGTGTCTAGAACGATTGAGAAAATTTATAGAATATATCAGTTTTCGGTGTATATTAATCAATCGATCTTATTCTCATTTACATTTATGAAAACAGGCATTAGAGAAGTGTCAACTGAAAACAACCATCAGCTGCCTTCCTTCTCTTCTCGATTCATCCGGTAAGTCACTTCATCGAACTACTCAAAATGAAATCTTTATGGTTATAAATTAAAAGTCCAATCAAGACTAATATGCACTTTTGATCTCTTCCATTTCGAAAGTTAGCGACGATGGAGAGAATTGGAGTGTGGGCCAACGCCAACTCTTCTGCCTTGGCCGCATCCTCCTTCGTAAAAACAGAATTCTAGTTCTCGCTGAAGCAACCGCATCGATCGATTCTGCAACAGACGCGATTCTTCAAACTATTATCAGAAAAGAATTTTCTAGCTGCACGGTTATAACCATCGCTCATCGGGTTCCAACTGTTACAGATAGCGACATGGTCTTGGTACTTTCTTATGGTATGATACTAAGAAACTTTCTTTTTGATTATAGTGCATGAAAAATTGCAGGAAGCCTCTCACTTTTGCCTATATGCTACAGTTTGCAAATTTAAAATTACCCTAGTTTTCCTTTAAAAAAAATGATCACTGCCATTTTCCCCCATTAAATTGTACTTGTATATACAATACTTTTATAGAGGAGTATTTGGAAATAAAAGGCTTCCAAAAAATGCAAAGTTAACATCAATCAAATAAGTGGTAAAGGGCAACTATTTATACAGGCAATAGTGATATAGGTTTCCTGCAGTAATATTTTAGACTTTTTTTATAGAGCAAAAGGTGTGCATATGATGCAATAACACCGATCATTATTGGTTAGTAATTGATCTATGTGCTAAATGTACTTTACGAGATTTAATACTGCAGATTCAAGGTACATGAACAATCAAACGAATTTAAACATAAACTAGGAGATTTTTATTATTATTTTTGCCAAAGATGAGGGCAAAAATCCCAAATTTTTATATATTAAAATAAAATATAGTTACAAAAGAAAATTGAGTACACGAAACCAAGATCAAAGATATCACAAACCAATAGCTCAAGACTGGACTTTTAAAAAGGGAGGTAACACACTCTTATTTCAAGCAATTGGTTCATTACCAAAATCCTTAGCATAAAAAACTTAGCCATCCTGATTGAAAGTATCGGAGATCATATCCCGACGAACAATTTTTTTAGGCTTACATTGGCACCTAAAAATTCTATAGTTTTGTTCTTCCAAACATGCCAAACAATATTTGCAAGCACTATACGGAAGAGCGTTCCGATTGATTTCTTACTCGATAACTTTAATTGGATGAATTTTATGATGTCATGAAGATTAGAAGATATATTGCAAAACCGCAATGTGCAAAAGATGCTCGTATCACGCAACTAGAGAATTGATATTCAAAGAATAGATGTTTATGGCTCTCAGTTAGGCTTTACAAAGAATGCATTGTCCCCCTTGATTAATGCCTCTTTTTTGAAGTACATCGAGAGTTTTCAATTTTTCAAGTGTTGCATGCCATAAACAAAAAGAATTCTTTGGAATGAATTTGTGGAACCAAACAAAATTAGCCCAAGAATATATGAAGGAAGGTTGTGTTAGGAGTAAGAACTTTGCTGATTTTATTGTGAATTTTCCCATATGAGAAGGCTTTCAAAATAAAGTGTCGTCGGCGATAGATCTATCAATATCGATCGATCTAATCAACTCTAATACCTCTATTATACTCGGTGAACTAAATTGAGGTAGTAACCATTATTCATCAGAGTAAAGATCGAAAGTTTGGTGTCAAGTGGGATACTGATATCATATGCTAGTTGCTCTCAAAAAATATAAAAAAGAGGTTTTCCCTTGATCCAAAGTTCAAGAAAAAGATAAGTTGAAGTCCCATCATGAGTTTGATATTCGACTTTCTTTTTTATTAGATCTCTTATATGAAGAATACTTCCATAATGGAAGACCTCCATGGTGACGAAGTGGTCCAAAGATTTAGAAAACTATTTCTCCTTAAAGGTGCAACAAATACCGAATGAGTCCATAAAACCCAAAAACCCGCTTTATGAAAGTTCCCAACAAAACTTTAGACGTGATGTAAGATTACAATTATGTGGACTAAAGATATACAAACCGCCTTGCTCTTTCAGCTTGCAAATATCACTCCGTTTAATTATAGAAAGTTTCGAGTTGCCCCAAAAAACCCCGACAAATAGATTCAATTTTTAAAAAAAATCTTTTTGGAAGGTTGAAAGCTTGTGACCAATACCTTTGGTAAGCGAGGAGCGTCGATCGGAGAAGTTCAAAACGTCCGGCCATTGAGAGAGACTTGAATTTTTATCCGCTAAGTTGAGTCTTCATCTTATCTATGAGTGGTTGACACGTGGTAGCATTAAGACTTTTGGAAGAATGTGGAAGACCAAGATATGTAAAAAGAAACGCCCCTTCCTTTATACCGAGTGCTTGAAGAATCGACACTTTGTAACTCAACACTACTGTAGATGAAAAAAGATACGGCTATTATATCTATTTGCTTTTAGACCGGAGATGTAATGGAACGTATTAAGTACTTTATTTAAAGCCGTTGTAGGGTGTTTTTTGTCACTCCATTAAGATGGGAAATACGCATCGTTTGTCAGGTGCATTACAGAATCCCCCTGCCTAGGGTAGTATGGGGTTTATTAATTGTAGGGATCCGAATCTCCGGCAGCCGCGGACTAACCTGCCGTTAATTATCGCTCGCCTTTAGAGCGAAGGAACCTCCGATTGATGGGTCAAACTGGTCATGTGAACTCAATGTGCAGTATGCGTGCATTTTGTTTTAAGGGGTCTTGGGTATATCGGGGGCCTCGCAGAGTTTACGGGGGTTCCGCTATCCGGATAGCGGGCTGGGGGTCAAGGGAGCTAGTAGTCCCCTTGCGAGATGCGGGACAGTGCCCCGTTAGAAATTTTTCTAACGGGGGAAAGTATTGTGGAGTGTATAAAAAAGGAAAAATAGCGTCCAAAGGACATGTGGGTGCCAGCATCTCATATGCCAGGCACGCGGGCGCCGGGCGCCTCACGTGCCCGGCACGCGGGCGCCGGGCGCCTCACGTGCCCGGCACGCGGGCGCTGGACGCCAACGAGAAAAAGGGGCTTAGCCCCTTGCTGGGAGTTATATTCCTAATTGACTTTTTGGAGTTAAACTCCTAAAAAAGGACAAAGGGGCTTGGCCCCTGCACTGAGAGTTGTACTCCCGATTGACTTTTGGAGTTGAACTCCTGAAAGAAAGATTTATTTTATATATATATATATTTATTTATTTATTTATATTTATGGAGTTAAACTCTCAAGAGATTTTCGGAGATGATGAAAGGGGACCCCTTTCTTCTCCCTTAAGCCTTAGATCTTCTCTTGAGCCTTAGATTTTCCCAAAGTGGGATTTTTGGAAATAAGTCTCCTTCTTCCTCCTCTCTGTTGGCTGGATCTTGGAGAGAGAAAAAGGGATGAGATTTAAAAATCTCCCATTTTAAAGATCTGATGGGAGATCTGAGCCCCCTTTATGGGTTTTATGGTAAAAAACTATTCCTTTTTGGAAAAGGATGAGTTAAACTCTTGATTTTATTCAGAAAAGTGAATAAGGTTTAGAACCTTGAGAAAGGAGAAGGAGACACAGAAACACTAACTTTTGAGGGGAATGAATTCTTTTCATTTTATCATCATGTTGCTTTCTGTAGACTTACAAATTTACACATAGCCCCTTGGGCTTTACAAAAATAGCATTTTGCTCATTTTTCTTACATTTATTTATAAAAATTATATCAAAATTATTTATTACATAATTTTTATTTTGGCATGGAGCAGGTCGGCCGCGGGGCTCGACATGGGCATGGGCCCACTGGCCTGGGCTTGGGCCCGCTTACTTAGGGTTCATTTTGATTTTGACTTGGTCAACTGGGGTGTAATTTTTGACTCCAACAAAGTGCCCCCATCAATAAATGCACACCACGTATATGAGTTATGTGCATGAAATTGATAGACCTTGGAGTTGGACTTCGAGGATCGGAGCATTATTCCGGGGGCGGAGCATCATTCCGAAGAGTATAATTCCGGAGATCGGAGCATAATTCCGAGGATCGGAGCATAATTCCGGGATTGGAGAATCATTCTAAAAAGCAGAGCATGATTCCAAGGATCGGAGCATAATTCCGACGAGCGGAGTATGATTCCCAGGGGTCAGAGTATAATTCCGACAATCGGAGCATAATTCCGAAGAGCGGAGCATGATTCCAAAAGGAGGATATATTCTGAGACGAAGCATAACTTCAACGTAGGGTTCCGGGACGAAGCATAATTTCGACACGGGGCAGGTGTATCCTGGGACGAAGCTTAATTCTGGCACAAAGCAGACATTCTGAACGAAACATGGCTCCGATGCAGAGATTGATTCTCAGGCGAAACATAATTTCGACAGGGAAGGTGGATACTCCGAGGCGAAACATAATTTCGACATGAGATACATTCTGAGACGAACCATGATTCTGACGCAGAGGTTGGTATTCTGAATGAAACATAGTTTCGATGTAGAGGTTGATTCCCAAGCGAAGTATAATTCCGACATAGAAGATGGATATTCCGAGGCGAAGTATAATTTCGACATGGGGTATATTCTGAGACGAAATATGATTTCGACAAAGAGATTGGTGGTTGACTTGATTCCGGGTCGAAGTATAATTCAGACTGGAAGGTCGTCGGTTGACCTGATTCCGAGATGGAGTATAATTCCGATAGGGATAATTCTGACAGGAAGGTCGTCGGTTAACTTGATTCCGAGACGGAGCATAATTCCGACAGGAAGGTCGTCGGTTGACTTGATTCCGAGTCGGAGTATGATTCCGAGTCGAAGTTTAATTCCGACGGGAAGGTCGTTGGTTGACTTGATTCCAAAATGGAGCATAATTTCGACAGGGAGGTCATTGCTGCCCTTTTTGCAATCTGGACGGTCGGTGCTGCCCTTTTAGCGATGACGCCGGTGCTTGATTTGACTTGCTCGCTTCTTACGGTGTCAGGGATTGGATTTGACTTACTCCACTTTCTGCGGCGTCAGGGTTGAACTTGACTTGCTTCGCTTGTTGCGGTGTCGATGTTGGATTTGACTTGCTCCGCTCTCTGCGGTGTCGGGGATTGGATTTGACTTGCTCCGCTTTCTGCGGTGTCCGAGTTGAACTTGAGTTTCTCCGCTTCTTGCGGTGTCAAGGATTGGATTTGACTTGTTCCGCTTTCTGCGGTATCAGAGATTGGATTTGACTTGCTTCGCTTTCTGCGGTGTCGGGATTCGACTTGTTTCTGAGGTGGAGCTTGATTCCGCCAAAGAGGTCGTTGGTTGTCTACCTGACTTGATATGATTTGGGTTGACATCAGTATCGCTACACTAGAATATGGTACAAAGAGCGAATCATCATTTGCCATGAGAGGATTTGGGGGTTTTGGTTTTGGTTTGGCATCAGCACCGCTACACTGGAATACGGTACCATGAACGAATCATCATCTGCCATGAGGGGATTTCCTTCGTTCCCAGTTTAACGACTTAAGGGTCATCTGTTCCCAGTTTAACGACTTAGAGGTCATCTGTTCCCAGTTTAAAGACTCAGTGGTCCATCAGGTCGAAAGTTTGGAATTTTGGGGTTGGGGTCGGGATCAGTGTTGCTAACACTAAAGCACAGGTGCCAGGAGCAATTCATCATTTGCCTTTGTCTGTTGGGGAGCGATGGCTTAAGAGACATATTTAGGTCCCTATCACCTAAGCCTTTTCAATTTTATGACCCGTAAGGGTCCCATAAAAGCATTTGCTTCCTACAAGTCGAAAAGATCTCGTAGGTATACTTTCTCCTTAGGAGTCGTGGGGACTCCCAAGTGTGTTTTTCCTTTGTGAGTCGTAAGGATCCCACGAAGGCATTTTCTTACGAGTCGTGAGGATCCCGTAAGTTTTGTTCTCCTCATGTATCGTGAGGACATGATTGAAAGAGGTTTTGCGTACGTGCGCTTTTAAAAAGATAAATCAAAGAATATTAACCGCAATCAAGAACGACGTCGTTTGGTAGCTAGCCGGTTGAGTATGGGTCGGTCCACAGGGATTTTGTGTATTTTCTAGTTGTTCTAACGAGTTAATTTCAATTAGGGTTGGTTTGATTATCAATAAAAACTAAAGTTGATTTGGATTAGGATTAAAACCTTGCTAGGGTTAGGTTTAGGTTAAGTTTGGAAAGTCAATATTCCTCACCGCTTTCTATGCCCTAATTAAGAACTATTTAGGTGTTAAGGTAATAATTAACAAAGGGGATTAGCACGATCGGAAAGAAACTAGATTTCTTTCTCTAGGTCCTTGTCCGTCCTTTCTTAACTCTTACCCTAACCTCCACGGAAAACATACACAACCGTTCTTGAACTATGGTATCACCGCTACCTCGTGGGATAGGGTGCCATAGTGAGCGGTGTGTGTATGTATGCATAGAGTCCTATTTAAAATGTATAACGGGCAAGAAATGGGTGAAAGATTTTCATCTCTCAAACCTTTCCTATTCCTAACCCTAACAAGTGAGGAACTACTCATTCATTAGGGAATTGTTAAACGAATTCATTTTTTTGTTTGTTTTTAATAACCTAATTAACTAATCTACGGCAGATAAATAAAATTGCTAAACTACGGCAGATAAATAAAATTAACTAGGACAGAAAAGAAAATTAACTAAGGTAAGGTAAAGAAAAAGACTTACTTTTTATTTGATACACTCTTTGAACATTATAGGAATTGAAATTCTAAAATAGATGAATAAAAAGAGGCATGCTCCAAAAAGAGCTGTAGGGTTCCTATTTATAGATTATAGAAACCCTAGGGTTTATATCTGATCCCTATCTATATTTACAAAACTACCCTGAGAAGCCTAGTCAACGCTCCGCCATCCACCGACTTTTTGCGCTGACACGTGTACTGTATGGCCGCGGATCAGCGGCCATATGCCTTGTTTGGCCGTGGATCCACGGCCATATTGATTGCTTGCTGGCTCATTTTCTCAGGTGTACTTCATGTTGAATTTGGCTTCTGGTTTCTTACCTTGGTTTCTCAGAATGTCTTCTAGTTTCTTCCAGATTTCCACAGTGCAGAATGTTGTGGGTTTTTACCGTTTGCTTCGCGTTGAAGTCTTGAATCTTTGTGTTCCCTTTGTACTTTGTGAAATTGTTCATTGATCTTCATTTGTCCCTCAAACTGTAGGCATGATCAAGATTCTTCTATTTGTTGGTCGTAGTCTCACTTTTGTATCGTCTTTTCATCATTTTTACTGTTTTGTTCCGAGAACCTATAACCTGCAACTATTTAGCAGACATGGATCAAAAGCATCTATTTATTTGTAAAATGAATAAGAATGGGGAATATAATAATTCAAAATTATGATATGAACAAATACCCCCAAACTTATCTTTTGCTCGTCCTCGAGCAAAACTACTTTATTCTCGAAAAAGCCTAACCTCACTTTCGTAGGGAAACGCGATTGCATTGAGCTCGTGCAACAAGCCGTTAAACCTCTAGGTGTCCCTAGTAGGAGGAGTGTTGTCTCCTTAGGGTTTTCAGCGGATACTACCCACAAAATCCTATCAATTTGGCCTATTGATTTTTATTCTTCAATTCGGTTTTCTAGCAAGAAATTCTATTATCTTCAACTCAGAAATTATCAACCCGTATTTTTCACACTTCCTTATCATTTAACTTAAAATTGTATATGTTTTGTAAATTTATTTAGCTTTTAGCATCTTTTGAGTTTTCCTTCTAAGGTTCTATCTCAACTTAGGAATTTTTATCATCTCTACTAAAAATATAAGTCCTATTTTTCATTCCTATCTCTCATCCAAACCCCAATCATATACCCCTACGTGTATGTATGTATCACCCCTACACTTGGAAATTCAATTCAAGCTTTTATACTCTTGTCCATCGTTCAAAGTACTTCTAGTTGGTGAATTTTTAGATGAAATTGCTCACACATCCTTCATGCGACCGTTAATACTTCTTGACGACCGATTACAAAATGTGTTTGCACATTAAGGCATAATTCCTCGTCTTGTAATACTTAAGGCTTTAGCAGTGACTCCCAAACCAGTTGGTCTAAGGTACTAGGTGATAAAGCACCTTCGCTAAATATTTTTTTATTTATGCAGCCTTAAGTAATTACAAAACCAATGTTTATTTTCTCTCTCTTTATTCACAATTGTATATTCTCTTTTTATTTTCCTTCATACTAAGGACTTTAGACGAGCATTTCAAGGTCTCCTCTACTATTCCAAGTTTCAAGGTTCGTGTTTGTGCAAGTTGTAGGGTATATATTTTCAGAATTTAGACTTAAGCTTAGGGATTATTTTTCAGACTTACACTTTAATAAAAATATCAACACTCTTCCTTTATTTTGACTTAGCCCAAGAAGTGAACTCAAAATTTGCCTATTTCTAAGTAAACCACAAAGACATATTTTTTCTACGGTTAAACTTTAAAAAAGGTTATTTTTAGGGTTTTTAATTTACTAAGTCCAGGATCTAGTTTTTCCTAACTAGTTAACCGTCTTGTTAAACTTAAGTCAATTATGGCCAAAATTGAATTTTTCAATTTTTTATAATTTTTCAAATTTTTCAGTTTTTTTTATTTGATTTTTATATTTTTATATTTTCATTTTTTCAATTTTTATGATTTTTTATAAAGATGCAATGCAGAATTTAAACATGCAAAAGAAAAAGAAAAATATATACAAAAATTTAAAAAAATATGCAATGCAAATGATAACTATTTGCAACCACCTTCTCCTCCAAACTTGCCAAAAGCAGTGCCTTCACTGCTCGGCCCCACGCCGCGCCCTTGAGCGTGAATGGGAACGCTCCTCCCTACCCAGCAGGGTTTGGATACCCTGCTCCACTTCAGTCAACCGCCGATCATGCTCCCTCGCTATCCCCCTCAACTCATCAATGCCCCTAACAACTCTTCTCATTAAATTTGCATGTTCTAAGGGGATGAGTTCTCCTTCGCTCGCGGTCGAGCTGGAGCTAGGTGTTCTTGCGGGCACGTGCTCCGCCTGTTCAGTTCTTGACCAAACATCCGTCAAGCGTGTATAGGACGTAGAAATGCCCTTAATGAGAGGCCTGACGGGTATGCCTCCAAGCATGTAAAATTCAAACTCCTCCAGGGAAGGAAATAGCGACACAGTTGTGTCACAAGCATGGGGCAAGAGTAGTTTGCGGCCCTTTTGCCCGCACCAATTGAGTTCAGTAAAACCGTGCACATGTCGAATCTAGGGTTCTTTGTCATGAGTGTGTGCACGATATGCAGTGAGGGTGTGAAAAATGTGGTGTTGTGGGAACTCCCAAAAATATTGTTTTGTGCACACCGGCACTAGAACCTGGATAAACTCAAGGCACGTTTCAGTAATGCCAGTTTATGGGTTATCCCAGGTTTTGACGAGAGTTAACATTCTACCATTTGCAGGATCAATAGTTATATTGTTCTTGATTCGCCACCTTTTGAGTAAAATGAATTCTTTTTAGAAAATATTAGTGAAAGTATGGTAGAACTGAAAGTAATTCCAGAACCATAAAAAATTATTGAATATTTAGTAGAATCTAAGCATTCAATTGGGTTCGACAATCCACCAGCCACTCCGCAGATTTAGTAAGTAATCTCAGCCACCTGAGAGGTACTTAGTTTCCTCGTAGACGGTAATAGGGAGGTATACATCATCTCGATGATGACTCTTGTTTGCCACTGCTGCTGTTCTTGACTATGAGATTTGGTAGGTGATGACTATAACGTCATTTTAAATTAAATTTAGAAGTGCACGTGTATATGACTCTGCCAAAAGGTTATTGTAATCAGTGGGAGCATCGGAAGCGTGGTGGACAAGATACTTATGTCTATTTATATACTAAAATAAGGAGAGCGGAGATAAGTCATCTATTCTTGATGTGACAGTTATAGTGTTTGACTTCATTAAGAATAACAGATAGACCTGATAAGAAGGTTGAGTAGAGAGTACTGTCCTGGTTTTTTGGATGACATACTTCTAATAGAAAGTGTTGTTTCTGTACTACGATCGGTTAAACCATGGTCGTCATAGATGTTTCTTCACTTAAAATTTGGATAAAATATCATACATTCTGATGACTAGATTTATGGTTTTAGTTCTAGATTTGGAAAGTGTCCCAATTCGGGTACTTTGATACTATCCTAAAGTGTTTTAGAATGGATGGCTCCTTGCATGGTGGTGTACCTGCAGGTGATAAAGTCATCCTCTCTAAAGAGATGTCTTCTGGACTGACGAGGAGAGGGATTTGCATGATTACCATATCACTTGCTTAGGTAATTGAGTCAATCATGAAATGCCAAGTACCACACCAGATATTGCTTTTGCACTAGCCGCAATAAGCGGATATTAATTCAATCCTAAAGAAACATTAGGAAGCAGTTATGAACTTGAGAGAATGTTCTTGGTATATAGTAACGGCAGCCTCCTATAGGAGGCGGTTATCATTTCAGGTTTCCAAATTAACTTGGATGACAGAGTGGCGGTCAGAGTTAAAGTTTACGCTCTTATGAGGGGCAGTATATTGGACAGTGATTCAAGCGGATACTAAGATAGACATGGCGCAGGATACTGATTAAATTCAGTGGAAGATACAGTTTAAAAAGTTTGTTAGATTTGGAGTTCATTTATGAACCTGGTCCCAATAGATATCCAGACAAGTTCCGAGACAGGTATCTCTCATTTTGGGAGATAGCTATTCTCCGTGAAATTGAGATATAGAGAGATAAAAATAAAAATATTGGAGCGGATATACTCACTGCGGCTACTTCTCGAATGCGAATGTTTCGCAAACATGATTTGCGAAACTGATTAGTAGAAAAGTTGGGTGTTCAGCATCACACGGACTGTGAGTATACGACACTGCAATAATTAGCCTCAAGTGCAAGTGGGAGATTGTTGGTTATAGTGCCTTCAAAGCATTTGTTGTAATCAAAGGCAGGAGATTGTGATGATTGAGGGGGACCTATACGGGTAGAACAATCTTATTCCAGATGATAGTATGCTATCTGATTTATCTTTATTATCATGAACATGTATTATGTGGTATTACGGATCACTATTACATGTTAATATAGGCCATATGATCCATGCTTGACTATCAGGGTTATTGTAGCGATCACACTTGTGAGAACTGGGTAGTCTATAAGTATATCCTTAAATGTCCCTAGTTGTGGGAAAATTTATTACTGGACATCGATATTCCAAAATAGACCAGTGTATACGTTTCTTGACCCCGACAAGGGGCGATGGCCGGTCTCACAGCCATTGGTGCAAGTTAGTCATCAAAGATTGTATACATGTGCTCATTGGGTCATAAGTTACACTGGACGGACTCGCCGGGATATGCTAGATGGTATTATACCTATTGTCAGGTAGCAGTTCTTTGGTGACATGAGTACATGTTAGTATATCAACCTGAGATCGTCATTTGTCTCGTGTGAGTTTTCATTATGCTTTGATTACTACTCTACCACGGCTCTACTGAGTTGTGCAAATAGGTTTTAGTTGGGTATAGTCTCGAGCCATATGGAGGTAGTGAGCGAATTGTCAGGGATTCGTCTCTTTCGGTATTGGGGGTAGATGTCGCGCAGTGTATGGATGACCATCACTAGAAATCCTTAGCCAAGATATACGAGATTTACTAATTTGGATTAGTAGTTTCTTTGTAGGTGATGGGCTTCACACCGACACGACTTATCGCGTTATTAGGGGTATGACGTTTTCCACCCCTAGACCTGGTACGCGACGCCCTCAGACGAAGAAACTGGACTATACGGAGATTGTCACTTTCAGGCTTAATAGGGATACAGACGAGTTTGCTTGTCGACCTTTCTTTTGTTCAATACCTGAGTAGCCATTACGTATAGCTAGTACCGTTGATGTGCTTATTGTTGAACCCACTGCCAGCGTATTGTCGAGTCTTTTGAGTCCCACACAGAGGGTTTCCCAACTCAGGAGAAACGATGTGGTGTGCTTATTTTGATACGTACTTAGATTCGATTAAATACGTATTTTTGTACACGTACTTTTAATCGGATATTTTGTTAATACTAGCCCGTTTGAAAGATAACCAGATTATCACATTTGGATGAAATCTGAGCTAGTATTATATATCTCTTTTGATATCTCTCTTTTGGTATTTGTATTTTAACACGAACACGATATTTATACGAATACGGGTTTTTGTATAAATACATGTATTTGTGTCTTGATATAAATACGGGTATTTGTATCTTAATACAAATATGAGTGTATATATTTTATACGAATACGAGTATGTATTTTGATATGAATACGGGTGTGTATTGTTACCATATATTTGTATTAGTGTGTGTCTCTATACACACACACGTGTGTGTGTATAAATGAGGTGGCCCTCTTCTCTTCTTGTTTTTGTTAGAATGGTGCAGATTTGTGACTCACCATGGTGAGTGACAATTCCACCAATTCAAACACTTAAATGAGAAGAGAAAAAGAAAGGGAAAGGATTATGATATTTTTAGCCATGCTTGCTCATTTGAGTGATCTTCACCCTTAGCTTCTTCCTCCTCTCTTCTCTAGTTTTTTCAAGTTAAGAAAGGAAAAAGAAAAAACAGAGAAAACAAATAGATAACCGCTACTACGTCAACCACCACTACGTCTCTAGTGATCAATTCTTAGCAAGTTTTGTTCACTAGTTGCTTCACTTTCTTCTTAGTGTGAAGCTAGAGCTTTAGTTAGGGTTTCTTCATATGGATCATCTTCGATAAAGAAGACCGACTTTCAAGCTTGTTCCCGGTGAACCTAAGAACTAAAGAAGTGGAAAGAAGAAGGGCACGACTACAAAAGTAGCTAACACCTAACTGAGTAGTTAAACTCCTTAGCTTGCTAGTTTAGTGTTTGAAATCGATTCTAGGTCGAAATAGTTCGTGCTCTTGTTCTTAAAATTTTTGTTTTGTATTCCGTCTTGGCTGCAAGTTAGTGGTACGGGCACGGGCGTCTACTAACTAATATATAAGCAATACGATAAAATCAAGAAATAATGAAAAGCAAAATATGATGCATGCGATTTTAGAGTGGTTTGGTGCTCTCCGTTTAGTCCACTACCTAGGCCCAGCCTTTAAGACCTTTCTCTTTTACTTAACCCTCCTTTAACCGGCTGGAGGGACATCCTTACACATCTTTTTACGGGTAGTGGATCATCCTTATAATGGTTTGATTCTTCTCTCTAAAACAGATGAGAGACAATGAAGTACATACAATTCTTCTATAAGGTTTTGAAAATGATGTGCTTGAGAGATTGCTTTAAAATGAATTGAGCAAGTGAGTTCTTATCTTTTTCAATTTTGATATGAAAATGAAGTGGCTTTTTTTTTTGAAAAGCTAGTAGTATTTATAAATGAATTCATAGAGAAAGTAAAAATATATATGAAAATAGTTTTTCTCAAAACATTGGTTAAATTCCTAATTAGATATAATAACTATATTATTCAAAAGCTTGCCAAGTAAATATTAATTAGCCGTTACAAATACTAATGGTTCTGTTCTAAATTCAAAAACTTGTCCAAATCAATTAACCACAAGTTATATCTAATTGTGATAGTTTACCATAAATGCATAAAGTATCTGTTTGGGATCAAATCTTAGAAAGCACGTGGTTTATATTCCATGAGCCAAATAATTAGAATCAATCAAAATGTCCTAGATATGTATTTGCAACTAATAAGGAATATCTAGGACATACATAATAATAAAATAATATATTTTAGCACGTATGTTTAAATAGGTAAAATAGCTATAAAAAATACTTCAAAAAATATAATAAAATATATTTAGTTCCTTAATGATATCAAGAATCTATTTACTCTAATTTTGATATAAAAGAGTAAATAGTTTATCGCTCTACTTTTAATCATATAAGAATATCTTTTAATATAAATTTTATAAAAAATACTTTTAGTCTCGAAAAGATATTTTGTTAACACATTAAGCAATATAAAAATTAAATACGCGTGTGTGTTCTCAAGCTCATTAAATCATAACCCTTTACAATTAACTCCTTAATGAAATAAAACCCGATGAGTCAATGGGTCAATTGTTTTCGAACAATGGAGGTCGAAGGACTAGACTACAAAAAATTAAAACCCGATGAGTCAATGGGTCAATTGTTTTCGAACATGATGTCGAAAATATTGATGTTGCGAAGTCCTAATATTGACCTCCAATGGATTTAATATTTTGTAGTCTAGTCCTTCGACCTCCATTTGATGTTCCGAATAAATAATTCTGCAAAATAATCACATAATATGAAACAACTATTTGGCAATAATTAAAATACTATGGAGTGTGATCAACGGTCCTATCGAAAATTGATACCAAAGAGAACCTCGCAGACGCATTGACCAGGTTGTTTCGCTGGACAAGTTTAAGCTTTGTTTGGACAATGTCCAAATTGTTGATTGCGGAGATAGTGCTATAAGACGCACTGAAGAAAAAGAAAGCTTTGGAGATTTGACGATTTTATATTAAGGAAGAGAATGTTGTTCTTGTGATGCAAAATCACATGAGCCCAAGCCCAAGTTTTAGAGCCCAAGTCCAGTTTTAGTCTAATTTCTAGAGTTATTCTATAACTAGTGTAGAAACTCTAGAAATTAATTTAGAACGGTTCTAGATATCTTCTAGAATTGTTTTTGGAATAACTTTAGACTTCTTCTAGAAATAGCCTAAAAGTTCCAGAGACGTTCTAGAACCATTCATTGGATTCCTATAAATACCTTAGGGGTCATTTGAGATGGCCATCAAGCAATCAAGCAAATATAAACACTTGTGAGCTATAATGAAATTTTGTGAGAGATTAAGAGTTTGAGAGCTCTTGTAAAATTTGTGGTCCTCAAATTCCTTTGTAAAATAGATTTCTCTTCATTGGTATAAAGTTTTCTTTCGCCAATAAAATCCTTTTGTTATTTCTTCCTTACTTGCTATATTCCATGCAAAACCGGCGTTTCCGCCAACACATAACCATAGTTTCTTTGAAAATAGAGTTTGGGGCTAGCAAACCATAGTTTGCATCCCCTCTATCTCCACTTCAAAATAAACACCAGTTTTCCCAACTCCATACCCAAACAGGGTCTAAAGGGTCGTGGAGTTGTTAAGAAATACAAATTCAAATGACAAAAGAAAAAGAATTGACAATGAAAACGAAAAAGAGATGGAAATTGGAGAGAGGCTATCGGGACATGAGAAACTTGAAAAGAAGAAAAAGAAGAATTTGATGTTGAATTTGTTCAAGGAAGGAGGAGTAATGAGTTAGAATGGAAGTGGTCATGGATTGAATTGAGAGAGACGGGGAAGTTGGGATGTTGAGGAGAGAGGGTAGACATGAGGAAGGGATCAAGTCATGAGGAGGAGATACCTTTCACCATGTAAACATTGTACGGAAACTCTGAATTTGTTCATAAGCAATTTGCTTCTGCTTCTGTTTCCGTTTACATGCAAATAACATGATCTAATCATTATCCGTGACAAAGATATACAGCTAAGAATGAATCCTGTCGTTTTCTTTTCTTTTAGCATAACTATATCTCTGTTCTTAGAAGGGACCTTCATTATTTCATCATTTTCGCATTATGCTTATACTTGCTCAACCGAAGGAGTTTAATAAGTTAATAAACAATATGTTATATTAGTACACTTGAACCTCATTTTATGTAATTTAAATTTAGTATTCATGTAATTTTGCAGGGAAGCTTGTGGAATTTGAAAAACCATGGAAGTTGATGGAAACCAACAATTCTGCCTTCGCAAAACTCGTGGCAGAGTATTGGTCTAACTGTAAGAGGAATTCTGCTCAAAATCTTGCAAATATTTGAAAGGACCCGAGGAAATAGTACCTTCTTTTATAAATGTACCGTGAAAAAGTGAGGATGTTCACTTCCTATACGTATAACGTTTTCTCATCGTGTAAGCAATGAAAAGTTCCGGGTGAATAAAAGTAAACAGGACAGTCAGAAGAATATGGCCAAGGGATTTAGAAGCAATAATCGATGAAAGGTCATCTCAAATTGTTTTGGTAAAGTGATAATTTGATATACAGCACAAAATAAGGCTACATTGATATCGGCTTTGTATTTTTATTATGGTTACAAGACCTGATTGCACATTGATTGCTGTTGTTAATTTTAATTATACACGAACAGGGGGAAATATCATTATTTATTTATATAAGGACACACACGGACTTTTAACGTAAGCTGATTTCATCCATTAAGACTCGAGCCTTATGGTGGGCTGTCCTATCTTATATTTTATACACATGCACTTTTAAAGATGCACGGCTCAAATCCATTAGTGTTCACCCTAACTTTGATACCATGTTAATTTTAACTATACAGCGCACACGGGCTTTCAACATAAGCGGATTCTATCCAATAAGATTCAAGCCTTATAGCGGGCTATCCCATCGTCTTTCTTATACCTAGCTTTGATATCATGTCAATTTTAATTATACACGGACGAGGGGATTATATAAATATTTATTTATTTAAGGGCGCACATAGGCTTTCAATATAATCTTGTTCCATCCAATAGAGACTCAAACCTTATAGTTGGCTGTCCCATCTTATATCTTATATTCATGTAGTTTTTCCAATATGGGATTATGTTATCCACATATTTCAACACCCCCTCTCACGTGCAACGTGGTTGTACGTAGAGGTCCAATCGGGCTCTCTCAAAGATGCAATTAATAGACACAAATGAGGGGGCTCGATTATATATTTATCCTCTCAATGGTGCAATTTAATAGACACTAATGATCTGGTGCAATGAGGGGGACCTCAAAGGTGCAATTTAATATACATGAATGAAATTTAATATACATGAATGAGGGGTACCAATTATATATTTAATTATATAGAGACACAAGCCTTATATTGGATGCCCCATCTTATATTTTATACCCATGTAGTTTTTCAAATGTGGGACTATGTTATCCACACATCTCAACACTCTCCCTGTCACGATCCGGAAATGGCACGCGATCGGTACATGAATCACGTGTAATCTATAGGACCCCATTGTAATCCAAGTAAGCCGAAAACCAAGAATCTAAACATTTGTAGGAAAATAGTGGGGATGAAGTTTTAAAAAAAAGGTATAAATGAAATCAAGTTCTCTTTTCAAAGTATAAATAAGATTCGAAGAAATGCAAGTAGGTAGTATACTAAACTTTGAAAATCTTTTCGTCATTTGAAATATAGGTAGCATCTCCTTTGTAAATTTTGAACAAAACTAGTACATAAACAGTAATAATAGTGGCATCCACAAGCAGGAGCTAGCTCTTCACCAATCGGCGGAAATACAATCATGCAAGTAAGTACAAGACGCCCAAGACGAAAATCAATCATAGAAAAGAATGAAGAAAACCAAAACATCATCAGATCAACTATATCCAAATAATACACAATTCTCGACTCCAAGTCTGAAAGAATACACAACTAGTCTCTAGTCCACAATATATATAGTCTGGTTGATGGAGCTTTTAACTAGATTACAATGAATAAAATATGCAATGGTGGTTACGATCCGGACTGTAACCCACCTACCAAGCAAATCAGCCAAAAGAAGAACGTGCCAGCAAGCCGCTACTGATTCGAGCGGTCGGTCCTGTAAGAAAATTATGGCACAACGGAGATGAGTTGCCAACTCGTGAGTATAAGATATCATCAGGTAGAAATCGAATGCATAACGATCTACCTAGGTCATACTTTAATAATAATAATAATAATAATAATAATAATAATAATATCATACCGTATGGTATCGAAGGTAAACGTGTATATATATGTATATAAATATAACATCGTGTCTGTATTAATATGTGGTATCGTGTCATCCATATCATGTTTGTGTATCATCCACTAAGTGTCCATCAACGACACTCGAAATCATCATAAAATCCTGACTGTCCAGCATCGATACTCAAAATCATTATAAATCCCATGTCCAGCATCAACATGTAAATCTTAATATCTCAGGCACCGTCTCATCGGATTGGCCCTCATATCTCAAAAACCGTCTCATCAGATCAGTCCTCAAATCCATCTATCTCATATGACTCCGGTCGGTATCCTCCGGATATCCGCCGAGTCCAATACTGTCACCGGCAGGTAGTGTTCTCCAGCTAAGCTCAACGTCTTTCTATACGATCTTTTTGTCTCGGGATACCGTACCGGGTCCACTATGTATCTGCAATTGATTTCTCCCCTGTCTCGATTCGGATAATCATCATAGCTCAGAACCGAGAAATCTCATGGTGGACGTCGAAATATCATATCAAGAGAAAACCGCGTTTTTAAAACATTCACAAGTTTTTAAATTATATCTGTGGTTTGTCAAATCCAGAAATCTCATAAGAATATGACAATAGTGGAATAATATGTACATGCACAGAACAATACTGTAATGCATGGAAAGTATGTTCATATAAGCGTGTCGTACAGTATTGTAAAGAAAGTACTAATAGTATCTAACATGCTAACAGGTTATAGTATGATGCGGTGGCATAGCGAGTTCTATCTATGTATGTGGCATGACAATTACCAATCATGTGTGTGAGCATGCGAGTATGTGCACGTGCAACATGTAAATCATCGGTAATGTTGCGCGTGTCCTAGTACGAGGTCAAGTAAAACTAAGGTATAAACGTAGAATGTATCGTAAATGATCGAAACGTGAGCGTATGCAGAAATAAGAAA
The DNA here is from genome assembly GCA_030015575.1 of Agapanthus africanus. Lineage (NCBI taxonomy): Eukaryota > Viridiplantae > Streptophyta > Magnoliopsida > Asparagales > Amaryllidaceae > Agapanthus > Agapanthus africanus. The sequence goes on from CM057344.1 coordinate 123,331,268, forward strand.
TCGATAAGCGAGCGTAAACAGAATAAAAAATGAAACGCGAACAAGTATAAAAATAGGCAATTACGTATGAGCCATACAATTATAGTTTAAAATAGTACGAAACGTTATTTTAGAAAAGATGGGACTACGATGTTTTTGAAGAAGATACCATTTGAAAAGTCATCCTTGAATTTATCATTTAAAAGTTCGTAACGATTTGTTAGTTTTGAAAGTAGGTATGGCTCTAAACATATCATACTATCTACTTTAATGATTTTAAACAAGATTTCTCAAGTCGAAATAAATATCGGCGATCCATTCTCATCATATCATGTATGAAATATCCATCGTACGATGTCATCAAATTAATAGTACAGATCTATAGTCGCGTACATCATCTCATATCATATCGTATCATCTCATGTTATATTGTATCATATCATATCACATCACCTCACATCATCATATCGTGTCATATCGACTCATATTATCATATCCTAAATATCCTTATATATATGTGTATGTATATGTATAGCCAAATAGCAAGAAATAGAACTAGGGATATATTCTCTACTAAGTATAGAAATATACTAATATGGTATTCTCGCAAGACCTATACACTAAGTACTATTCTAATACATATATAGATATCGTATCCTAATTCTACGGTTGCGAGGGTGCTATATGCCATTCACCCGATTTCCCCAGTAGATATTCATCTACTCACTTTAACACGTCTCGTCCTAGTCGATTCCGACGGATGCCTTGCTTTTCTTCGCCGTCTCGGAAGTCCACGCTATTGTACCTACAATCAAATCCATAACCAAAATCGCATAAAAACCTTAATCGAATTTGAAATCATGAGTAAAGCGCACATGGGTTAGAACCTATGGTCAACGCATACTAAAACAATAAAATAACCCTTGACGTTGAAGTACGAATATCGAGCGACCAAGCCACAACACAAATATCTAAAAACCAAGTTTCATATATCGCAAAACATTGCCAGAAATCTAGTAAAACAACTCTAGATTTTTCTTCAGGTGATCTGAGACTTTTTAGTATATGGGGCAGTTTTAGTTATCTAGTGAGTGAGCTACATAACAAAATTCAAACTCTAACTCAAAAATTTACCCGAGATTTGTGGCTAAATCCAATAAAATTGCGGCCAAGAAAAGTAATTAGGGGCTCGGGCTTCTACGGTACCTTTCTACTGGTTTACACATCTTTCTGTATTCTCTATAAAATTTTCAGAGTTTCCAAATTATCCCAGATTCCATTTGATCCTCAAAAGTCAATGAAAAACCGATATCGGAAAATTATAAACTCATCTTGACCAAGGTTATTATCACTAGTAGGCTAGTAATCACTCTCTAAATCTCTACTACACTACCACTACAAGTTCTACCCATCAAATCTCACTTTAGGATTCTCAAGCTTGGAAAACATGCACTCTTTAATTCTAAACTAGTTGTGAAGATAAGAATACTTGAAAAATTATCTAAAGGTGAAATTATTATCTTAAAAAGAAACTCAAGAAATTTCCAAGATGGCAAAAAGAGCTCAAAACGAAAACTTGATCCTACCATGCTATTTAGGATGTTGTTAGGTATATTTTTAGTTAAGGTTTTAGAGTGTTTTGAGGTGGTTTGTGGGGGTGATGTATGGTGGTAGAAGATGGTGGAGGAGGTGGAGGAAGAATGAGATGATGAAATAAGGTGAGAAATGCAAACAAATGGTTGATGCTACCATGCCCTCTCTCTCATACTCTCTCTCCTACCCATACCTCCTTGTCTCTTGGTCTTTTCATTTTCTTTTTCTTTTCTTATATTCTCTTTTCTTTTCATTTTCTAAAATAGAAACTATACATAGAAACTAAAATATAAAATGTGTTAACTCTTTCAAATAAATGAGTCATGACACATTAAAATATAGTTAACAAAATAAGTTTGGTTTAATGCATAATTAGGAAAACCTTAATTAATTTTAATACTAAACTTGTATGGAAATAATTATATACTAATTTATAAAACGTCCAAATCAAATAAATGTCTTCATAATTAATAATTCATTTTAAATTTCAATTAATTTCTAAAAATAGAGGTATACAATTATATCAATCTATGAAAACTCAAATCTATATTATGATATACGAAAAATTTATTATTTTATTATTTAAATAATAAAATAATATTTTCCGTTTTCTGAAATGTTACAATTTTCCCCCTTAAATAAATTCGGTCCCCAATTTAAATTTATACCCCAAAGTATTAAAACATTTCAGTAAAGCAATTCAAATTAACGGGGCTCCAAAGTCACGGATAAACTAGAAATATCATAGCGCAACACGTGCGCATGAAAACAAGTCCAAAACTCAATAGCCGTAACTCCGACAGTATTATGCAAATCATAAAAACAATGAAAAGTATGTCATTTAAGAAATCTACCGTTTAAATCAAACACAATATAGTCAAGGCTACAATACGTATATAATATGCATCAAGTAAAATCATTTAAGTAGCTGAAAAATGTATGAAAAAACCTTTGCAAATCGTCGTGTGATGCTTATATCACAGTACATGCAACGTTTTGAAAATCGTTTAGGTGAAATTTCGGATAATCGGTAAAATAATGGGTGTTTTCCGTAAAAAAAAAATCAAGATATAAATATCTTTTAATATAAAATTAAATATACACATTCAAGCTATATAATTGCTTGTATTTGGTGTTTACTGAGCCACATGTAAAATTTCTAGTTTACTGAAATTTTTTCCGAAATTAATTATTTTAATATTATTTTAAGCCGTCACTAATACATTTAATTAGGGATAATTACAAATTGGAATGGGTTGATACAAATTTTGCGCATCATGACACATTAAACTAACATGTAAAATATTGATTTTGAAATGGAAAGAAATTATTAAGATGGTTTTAGAAAATATCGAAGAAAAATGATTAAATGGTGAAAATAAATTAAATGGGAATTGGGGTATAACATTTATCATTTTTTTTCCTTACCCACACTCACCCACACCCACTCTCCTCCCCCCTAGGCTGCTGGCCAAGCCCTTGGTAGCCCCAAAACTTGGTCCCATTTCACAAAGGAGAAGAATAAAACAAAGGAAAAGAAAGAAAGACAATAAATAAATGAGGTATGGGCTTTGACTTTTGTTGACTTGTTAATTCCAACTTCACTCTCTCTCCCCTCTCCCCTCCCCCCCCCCCCCACTTTGGCCGAGACTCCCCTCTCCCCAATCAGCTGCAGGCCCTCTCTTTCCCCAACTCATTATCACCTCAAAAATCATGATAAATTCCTCAAAAATCCAAATTAAACCTCACAAACTCTAAATCTAAGCCTTACCCATTATTCCTTGGCTACCATATTATGGAACTTGGTGAAAAGTTAGCATTTTGGAGACAAGTTGCATATGGGATCTCATGATCTTTGAGGTATAATCTTAACCCATGTTTTAATTGTTGCTAAATTATCTTAATATAGCCTAATTAGGTATTATTATGGTTTAATTTCAAGATTTGGAAATTCAAAGAGAAGGGTTTAAATACTAAGTTAGGGTTTAGGTCAATTGATCATGGTCTAATTGTGTGGTTAACATCTAGTGGGTATGCTAAAACAAAGCTAATTACTAGTTTGCTAATTGTAGTTTTAAAATTTGTTCTAATTATGCTAATTTTGCTAACTAGGTTTTTGGAAATGTATTAAATGGTTTAGATTAAAATATAATTAAGGTTTCATGTCATTATTAGCATTATCAATTGTAGTTTAATACTTTGGATCATGCAAAACCAAGCTTAGTTGTTGTTTTGTGCATTTTTACTTGAAATTGTTAAAATTGGATAAAATTGCAAACTAGAATTTTGGGTTTTATAAAAATTGATGAGATTAAATTATGATGTTGGTTTGTATTACTTAGTTATGATATTTAGTGAATATTATGGCTATTATTTTTGTTAAAACATCAAGTTTCGAATTAAAACAGTAATTAAGTGCTTTCTAGGTTTTCGGAAATAAATCGAATTGATTTATTTTGAGGTTTTAATAAGTTACAACTATTTCATATATATATTTAGTGTGTTGTGAAACCATGAATGGTGCGTTTGAGTTTTTATCGATCACTCGGCGTTTGTATGCCGATGTCGAGGGTTTTTGGGTTGATTTGAGAGAGCAAACCATAGGTTTTGACCTATGTGAGATTCGTGTGTCGTTTTGTTCATGAGTCGGATTTTAATGCGATACGATGTGTTATGATACGTAGGTACCCTCACGAGGACTTCGAGACGACAAGAAAGCGCGTGGCGACATTGGCATCGGCAAGCGAAAATCTGGTGAGTAGATTATATCTACGGGGGCGGGTGGATGGCGTATAGCACCCCCGCAGTCCGTACTATAGTTTATGATATATATGTTTATATAGGTGTTTTATGATACGAGGATGATTATCAAGATATGATTTTGTGTTTATGGTTTAATTTAGGATAGTTAGAAGTAGCATAGTTTAGCTTCTTAGTCGCGAATCCTAGAATAGATTTTTACCCACACGTACACACAAACATGCATACATTTATTTTACTTGTGCGTATATGGGGATACACACACACATATGAATTTTGAGGATAAGTACTTGGGATTGGAGATGAGTCGATGAGATTGGGCTTGGGGCCATGAGATCGGTGATATGATATGGTTCCTATTTGAGATACGATATGATATTTTAGTGGGTTCTTTAGGCGTGGTGTTTTCATACACACGCAAGCATTATATAGATGGTATCGGTATTGTACTAGACTTAGATCAGTACCCCCAGATCATGATATATGATGGAAATGATACCAGACGAATAATGAGATAAATGTGATATTTGACCTGTACCCAGATTTGGGAGGCCGTACGACGGATTTACCGTACGAGCTATATATTGATGATAGATCCGCACTCTTGACTCGAGAATGCCATATTATATAGGGTATCATATGGGATACTATTGAGGCGGGATCACCGATTGTTATACATATATATTATATATCGACTCAGATTTAGGTAGTTTCCATACCCTTTCCGATTGGTTGTTAGTTAGACCTGTAGTTACCTAGTAGATGTTAGGCTGGACCCGAGTTATACCTATTTCCAAAACTAACGAATCGTGAGGATTTTAAAGACATATCAAGGGATACTACGGATATTTCAAAAGACATACCTTTTCTTAAAAACACCGTAGCCCTTATTTTCAAAACACCACAATTCGTACTATTTCAAACGGTAAAACAGTATAACACAGGTGTAGCGATGTAGATTCCTTATTATTACGTTATCATTCATGTTCCGCATATTATTGTTGCAATTACTATTCATTACCATTTATCATGTTGTTATCGTCTCATTGCATGTTTATTGTGTACTTAGTGATTATGAACCATGCTGTCAGGACACCAGTACCATTACCGATGATGCGTATGTTCCATATACACTTACTTGCCGGCTCACACACATCATCATCGGTAATTTCCATGTCACATACACTTTAGAAAATACCTTTTCATTGACATAGCTTGATAGCTGATAGTCGCAATATGTTATAGCTTCCATATGCTAGTTTAAATATTGCATTCATTGCATGATATTAGATGCATTCATATATTCATTGGTTATGCAGTATTATGGAGATTTATGCCGGTATTCACTGTTTATTGGTATCATGATTTTGATGATTTCGGATTTACATTAGATTTCTGGATTTGGGGGAAAACCGCAAGAATATATATAAACTTCTCTCTCCCTCCCTATTTTAAAAAAAATGCAAATTGCGGTTTTCTCATGATGTATGAGTCGTCCACCATGAGTTTTCATGATAGCTGTTGGATTTCGAGACCCGATTCGAGGAGGAGTTGTAACCGTTTCGGGTACATGGTGGAACCGGTATGGTACCCCAGGACGAGAGTGATTTCATGGTGGATGATGAGCCTGGCAGGGGCAGACTGCCTACCGGTGATTTTACCTGGCGCAGCGGATATCCGAAGGATACCTTACGTGGTCGTGTGATTGAGATATTGAGATATTGAGATATGAGATATTGAGATCGAGATATTGAGATTTGAGATACAAAGATATTGGGATTTGATATTGAGATACTGAAACTTATGTTTTGTGTCGATGCTTGACACTGATTTCTCTGTTGCTTTCATTGATGATACTTGATTGATATACATATAGAAATCTTATTGATTAAAGAAAACAGTTGTCTCACTCATGATATATTCTGTTTTCATTCGTAATGTATTCATACATCATATATCTGATATGTTGCTATCTGAGGCACTGACACGAGTACGTAATATTGCACGTATATGTAGATGGATCAGGATATTATTCGAGGATATTACTGTAAGTCTACGGTAGCGCCCCGGCCGTCATTCTGACGCCAAACGCGGAACAAAAACTTTTACAACTGGCGCTATCGCATACTATAACCCGGATCTTGCCATTAACGCTAAACTAACAAACTGTAAAGAGGTAGAAAGGCTATACCGATCGATTCGAGTCCTTCGGTCTTTAGCCATCATCCCACGCTCCTCGCGGCAACTCCTATCTCTTGTCTCCTCATCGAGGTGGCACCACGTCAACGGATTTTTAAATGGACTCCCGCCTCTATACTAAGACAACTCGGACATGAAGTATGCTAACCGACATGTCTAAGATGAAGTAGAGAATGAGTAGAATACTTTATCTCAAATAACCCAGGGTTCTCATCACATGAGAGGGATAGCGTGGAGGTTGAAGAAGATGCAAAGAGATGGAAATTGTGAACTCAAGAAAAATCTTGTGAGCAAAATAACCAAGCACTAAAAAATCCCTTGGCTGCCCAAAATATTGGTGATGATATATATAAGGTTTTGTGATAAAATATCAAGGAAAATATCCTACCAAAATATCTCCAATTCAACCCTAAAATATCACACTCAAAACAAAAGTCATTAATTCTTCATGACTCACTACATGACTCATTAACATGAGCCATTAGTGAACATGCTAGAATCAATGACTCATTAACATGAGTCACACTTTCCAAAACATTAACCATTTAAACCAAAATGATTAACCCCAAAAGAAATGCATCTTCTAAAGTATTCTCATAACGGATTACGAGAATACCCCTCACCTGTATATACATACCTGTATCCGTATTCTGACCGAATACGAATCCGAGGGACTAAAATATTCTGACTCAATATAATACTTGGATCCGGCTTAAACCAAAGCCCACCAGTATTATCTGTCCGAAATATGACACATGCACAAGTGCACGTGCATTTTCGAACCCTGCCATAAAACCATACGGCCTCTACAACGTTTCGCCCGAACTTGGGAAACTATCTGTGGGGGACTCTAAAGACTCGTCAGTACCCTGGCAGTGGGTTTAACCACAAGCACGTCAGCGGCACTAGCTGTGCGTAACGGCTGCCCATGTACTGACCGAAAGGGAAGCCGATGAGCGAACTCATCCTGGAACCCTACTGAGCCTATCAGTGACAATATACATACAGTCCGGTCCGTTCGTCTATGAGCATCGCATATCGGGCCTAGGGGGCTGGTAACGTCAGACCCCCAATAGCGGTATAAGTCGTATCGGAGAGTAGCCCTGAACACCCTGAGAAACTACTGGAATACTTACCAGTAATTGTCACCTGCCTTGGCCAAGGACTCGGTGTAATGGCTCTCCTAGACACAGCGTGATCTCACCCCAATACCGGGAGAGACGAATCCCCTGCCGATCCGCTCACTTGCCTCCATGTGGCTCGGGACCGTTCCCAACTAAAACCTGTTTGCACTACTCCTTTGAGTCGTGGTAGGGTAGTAATCAAAGCATAGTGGGAACTCACATGAGACAAATGACGACCTCAGGTCGATGAACTAACTTGTACACATGTTACCAGGGAACTGCTATCTGACGCTAGGTATAATACCAACTGGCAGGTTCCCGGCGAGTCCTGTCCGATGTACTCATAACCCAATGAGCACCTGTATACATCTTAGGTGATCCAACTGACACCAGTGGCTTGTGAGAACGGCCACCGCCCCTCGTCGGGGTCTGGACTGTATACACTAGTATACTCTGGAGTATCGATGCCCTGTCTCGAAACTCCTACGACTAGGGACCACTTTTAAAGATTTGCTTATAGACTACCCAACTCTCACGTATATGATCTCCTTCATACTGTTGGTAGTCAAGCAGGATCCTAAGGGCTCTATCAACGTGTAATAGTGATCATGTCACCTAAACCTATACACGACTGATAAGGCAAACCAGATAGCATACTATCATCTCGAGTAAGACTGTCCTACCGGTATAGGTCCTCCCTCATTCATTGCAATCACATACCTGCGATCCAATAATTGACTTTGAGGGCACTATATCCAACAATCTCCCACTTGCACTTAAGGCTAATTATTGCGATGTCGCATACTCACAGTCCGTGTGTTACTGAACACCCAACTCCTCTACTAATCAGTTTCACAAAGCTCGTTTGTAAAACTCTTGTGTTCGAGAAATAGCCTCAGTGAGTGGATCCACCCTGATGTATCTTTCTATGTCTCTCTTAATCTCAAGTTTGCGGGGAAAGCCATCTCCCGAATTGAGTAATACCTGTCTTAGAATATGTCTGGATATCTGATGGGACCTAGTTCATAAATGAACTCCAAATCCAAACTTCTTAGACTGTATCGACAACTGAACCTAATCAGTATGCTGCACCATGCCTCCCACAGTATCCTCTTAGACCACCTGTCCATAATACTGCCCCCTTCGTCAGAGGGAAAACTATAACTCTGACAATCACTTTATCATCCATGTCACCTTTGGAAGCCTGGAATGATAACCGTCTCCCAAGGAGGCTGCCGTCATCAAATCCGTAGAACATCCACTTATGTTCTAAAACTGTTTCCAAATGTTTCTCCAAGATTGGATTAATATAAACTTATTGCATCTAGTGCAAAAACAACATCTGGTGTGATACTTGACATCTCATGATCGACTCAATTGCCTAAGCAAGTGATATGCCAATCATGCACATCCCTCTCCACTTTAGTCTGTAAGACACCTTTAGAGAGGGTGACTCCTTCACATGCAGGTACACCACCATACCAGGAGTCATCTATTCTAAATACTTTTAGAATACTATCTAAGTACCCAGATTGGGAAACTACCCAAATCTAGATCTAAAACCATAGATCTAGTAACCAGAATGTCAGATATTATATCCATATCCTGTGTGGAGAAACAACTGTGTGACAACCACAGTACAACCGATCGTAGTATAGGAATTTTACTTCCTACTCTGTGTATGTCATCCAAATACCAGGACATCACACCCTACTACCTTCTTAACAGATCCATCCTCTATTCTGATAAAGTCAAACCCATGCCTGTCACATCAAAATTAGATGATCTATCTCCGCTATATCTGCTCGAGTCTATAAATAGACATAAGCTACTTGTCCACTATGCTTCCGCTACTCCCACTGACCACAACAACCCTCTGGCAGAATAATATATACGTGCACTTCTAAAGCTAGTTTAGAATGACGCTATACTTAACCTCCTGCCGGGTCTCATAGCCTGGAACAACGGTAGTGTCAATTCTGGGTAAACAAGAACCTCCCTGTCACCGTCCTTGAGGCTACCGGAGTACCTCTCGGGTGCCTGAGGTTACCCACCATATCTGCGGAGTGGCTAATGGAATGTCAAATCTGATTGAATCTTTAGGTCCTATTAAATTTTCAGTAATTGTTTGCGGTTCTGGAATCACTTCCAGTTCTACCATACTTCCACTGCTGTTTTCTGAAAAAATCCATTTTACTAAAACTGTGGTGAATCAAGAACAATATCACCATTGATCTTCCAGATGGTAGAAAATCAACCCTCGTCGTAGCCTGGGTCAACCCACAAACTGCCATTACAGAAACGTGCCTTGAGTTATCCAGATTCTGGTTTTAAGCATAAGCCGGACAACTCCCCATATCTTAACATCGTTAAGATACGAACCATTCTATATCCAATATAGAAACTTTGGCACTTATTTAATTGGAACCAGATTCTAATCATGCAGCTGTCTCCAGTGCATATCAACTTAATAGAAAGAGGCTAATCGGTATTACTCAACTTAGGAATGCATCCATTTATGAGTAACCTGAAAGAGAAACAAGTTTCTCAAAACCATTACTATCAACTGAATACCAATTACAAGTATCTACATCTTCGATCTCTTTGAAGAATCCCGATACTTACGACATCTGGTTCTCTACTTTATTCCTATACCCACAACTTCTTAAAACTTAGACCTTGTATTTCTACGAAACACTTGTCTAAAAACTAGAGAAGTCACAAGTAAACAGAACATAGTACGAGGACCAGTCCCTTTGTCCTAATGGACACTGGACAACATACAATACTCTGTATAAGTCTGCTGAGTTGAATAACTCAAAACCTGCGCGTCGTAGGTTGAAAACTGTACCCAGGCGATTTCCTCAAATATCACCAATTACAACGAATTCCGATATAATGAGGATGATCACCTAATTTCCAATAACTTACTCCCACTCATCATCTGTAAAACCATACGGATGTGAGAATCATACCTGGTAAATACATACCCTGGAATAAGTATCTAATCGGGAAAACAGTTTTCCTGTAACAACGCATAGTGTAACTGAAACATGAAAATGTTTCGAAGGGGTATCCGGGTATTCATAGTAACGCCTCTTCCATAACCTAATTCATGACTGTAACCGTATATTTCTTTGCCATCTCTCCAAATCCCTTTATTTGTCTTTAGTCGTTACCTTCTGTACACCATCGTTAAGCTAAATGGTTTCCTTCCTTCCCTACCGTTCGGCACCAGCCTATGGTTTGGAAGAAGCCTATCCAATAAGCGTAATAGGTGTATACCCCTAAACCAAGGAGTACTCGCAACCTGAGAGAAGGTGATGATAAAAGACAACTGAATAAAACTTTATTCTATTTCTCCTGAACCTGATCCATCCTCGAATCTGGAACAAGTTCCTTTGAGTTCGTATATAACCATATGATGGATTTATCCAATGGAAGTGGATGTCCATAATAATATGGGGTGTTCTGGAGAAATGCAAAGGTGAAGTAGGAGTGGCGATGAACTACACGGTTTGGTCGTGAATGATAGCAGTCGCAATTACTTTGCTCTCTTTCTAATCCTTTTATTTTGTCTTTACTTATTACCTTCTGTACACCCTACTTAGGCTAGTTGGTTTTCTTCATTCCCTACTTTTCGGCACCTGCCTATGGTTTGGAAGAAGACTATCCAATAAGCGTAATAGGTGTACTCTTCTAAACCAAGGAGCCCTCGCAACCTGAGAGAAGGTGATGATAAAAGACAACTGAATAAACCAATTCAATTTCTCCTAAACCTGGATCCATCCTCGAAAAATTCCCTTCGATTTCGTATATAACCATACGATGGATTTATCTAATAGAAGTGGATGTTCGTAGTAATACGAGGTGTTCTGGAGAAATGCAAAGGGTAAAATAAGGAGCAGCAATGACTTATGCAACTTAGACAATCCAAAAGCCAGTATTTTAAGAAGGTTCGGTCAACTTGGTCACTGAGTCATAGTCAAGGGTCGGTCAAAGGTTGCTGCCAAAGAGAGAGAGAAAAGAAACACTTTGAGTGCACTCAAAGCTAGATCAGAATGGTTATCACTTTATCTAATCAGGAAACCTCCCACTGTACTGTCAAATTCTCCTCCAAATCTGAAAGAAGAATCAATCGGGATCACCCGGAGAGTAAACCAACTCATCAGTGGGAATCGGGATCCAAATCTCATCGCATGATAACGTGAAGGAATCCACTCACGTTATCACACTCCAGAAGGTATGCGCATGCCTGGAAAGTTTCAGTTTCTTTAGAAACTCCCGATATGATTTTTACCCCATGCTCTTATGACCTTGACGAAGGCCAACAAATCATAAGTCACATGTCAAGTTCTACCCGTCATTATCTTGTTAATTTGAACTTACCCGTACATGCCCCTGACGTTGGCCAAATGGCAGAACGACTGTCCCAAACCAACTCATATATCTATGCAACAGTAAGGTAACAAGCAGCTACCATCCACTATGCCTTGACGAAGGCCAACAAACATAGCATGAATACTGCGTGCTACCCGTCTGAAACGACGGAGGGCTACGACTGGTTTTTGGCGAAAAACCATTAACGTAACGAACTTGATATCGCTGAAGGAACCTGATAGCTTTTTATAAAAATATAGTGGCGAAAACCTTCGCTAAAGAGGTCACTCCCGGTGAAGGGATCTGGGCTCTTTCCTCGTGGAATGAGGTGCAGGATATTCCAACTGAATACCGCGATGCAAAGCATCAAGTAATCGACTATAGTGAAGTTATTACCCTGACGCCAATTTCTGCCCAAGGGGTCACTCCTGGTGAAGGGATCTCGGCCCTTGCCTCGTCGAATGAGGTGTAGGATATTCCAACTGAATACCACTGTTCAAAACAAAAGAAAACGTCCTTGTAATAACACATTTTAAAACTGTTCCAACAACATCCAAACAGGTTTGTTTTCCTTTGCATTGATCAGAATCAACGCAGTCCCATCAATTAATCACACCAGAAAAGAACGAAAATAAAATGTACGTATATGCTATCCGCATTCGTCACTGGGTCCCGTCATCACCCGTTAGGTTACTTAACTAACGACAGAGCGGGGACTGGACTAGCGCGGGTGTAAAACATATACAACATCTACTAGTATATATAAAAATATACAATAATTGCTCCAGGCATGATAATATGCACCATTACAGAAAAGTAATAAGTATCACAGAACAATACAGATAATCTGGGATCCCCGGGTTTCATAGAGCCGCTGCTGAAACCCGAAGTTCCCCTGGTCGTGTGGATAGCCTGTACAATGAAAACCTAGACCCCTACGAGTGCGGCAAGTTACCCACCAAAACCTGAAGCGAGGCAGCCCCCTACAGCAAAGTGAATGGACCACCCAGCACTTCATGGAATCCGGTAACTTGGGCACTCCATCTTGGGTCAACCTGTATCCCCTACGAGTGCGGCGAATAGTCTGCCAATTCTAGAGTCAGACCCCTTTGCCTCTCAAAGCCATGAGATGTGGACCCGTTGCCCTCCAGAACCCGGCTATCCGTGCACTCCGTCGCGGGGTAAACCTAGTACAGAAATGAAAAATATGTACAACGGGTACATCGACCTCAGCCTGGTCGTGCCCCAAAGAATATTATACAAACAGACAGTGACGGCAGTCCACATGTTGGACGCTCGCCTAGCAATATCAAATGTACAAATAAATCCAAACTGGACTACCATTGCACACAGCTATCCACCACGACAAATCCGCAACATCACAGCACAACACAGAACATCAACGTGAATGTCACGTTCGCAAACCCGTCTAAAAGGACTATAGCAATTAGACATGATTTACCACTCGAATGACATTCACGGTCGGAGATATAATGTAGGTACTGTAAACTAACATGTTTAAAATTCCGATCGACAAAACTTCCCGAAGTGGGCCCCAAGTACAACTCCAGTACTCAAACAAAATCTGGGCCCAAACAAAACATTCCAGAAACCACAATTCCACATGAAAAATGCGGTTTTGAAAATTTCGTTCGATCGATGTTTTAAACACGTTAGAACAAGTTAGTAAAGGTTAATGGCGTGACTTTAATACCATGTAAGTCTACGGTAGCGCCCCGGCCGTCATTCTGACGCCAAACGCGGAACAAAATCTGTTACAACTGGCGCTATCGCATACTATAACCAGGATCTTGCCATTAACGCTAAACTAATAAACTGTAAAGAGGTAGAAAGGCTATACCAATCGATCCGAGTCTTTCGGTCTTTATCCATCATCCCACGCTCCTCGCGGCAACTCCGATATTTTGTCTCCTCATCGAGGTGGCACCACGTCAACGGATCTTTAAACGAGTTCTCGCCTCTATACCGAGGCAACTCGGACATGAAGTATGCTAACCGACATGTCCAAGATGAATTAGAGAATGAGTAGAATACTTTGTCTCAAACACCCTAGGGTTCTCATAACATGAGAGGGATAGGGTAGAGGTTGAAGAAGATGCAAAGAGATGGAAATTGTGAACTCAAGAAAAATCTAGTGAGCAAAATAACCAAGCACCAAAAAATCCCTTGGCTGCCCAAAATATTGGTGATGATATATATAAGGTTTTGTGATGAAATATCAAGGAAAATATCCTACCAAAATATCTCCAACTCAACCCTAAAATATCATACCCAAAACAAAAGTCATTAATTCTTCATGACTCACTACATGACTCATTAACATGAGTCATTAGTGAACATGCTAGAATCAATGAATCATTAACACGAGTTACACTTTCCAAAACATTAACCATTTAAACCAAAATGATTAACCCAAAAAGAAATGCATCTTCTAAAGTATTCTCGTAACGGATTACGAGAATACCCCTCACCTGTATATACATACCTGTATCCGTATTCCGACCGAATACGAATACGGGAGACTAAAATATTCCGACTCAATATAATACTTGGATCCGGCTTAAACTAAAGCCCACCAGTATTATCTGTCCGAAATATGACACGTGCACAAGTGCACGTGCATTTCGAACTCTGCCATAAAACCATACGACCTCTACAACGTTTCGCCCGAACTTGGGAAACTATCTGTGGGGGACTCTAAAGACTCTTCAGTACCCTGGCAGTGGGTTTAACCACAAGTACGTCAGCGGCACTAGCTGTGCGTAACGGCTGCCCATGTACTGACCGAAAGGGAAGCCGATGAGCGAACTCATCCTGGAACCCTACTGAACCTATCAGTGACAATATACGTACAGTCCGGTCCGTTCGTCTATGAGCATCGCATATCGGGCCTAGGGGGCTGGTAACGTCAGACTCCCAATAGCGGTATAAGTCGTATCGGAGAGTAGCCCTGAACACCCTGAGAAACTACTGGAATACTTACCAGTAATTGTCACCTGCCTTGGCCAAGGACTTGGTGTAATGGCTCTCCTAGACACAGCGCGATCTCACCCCCAATACCGGGAGAGACGAATCCCCCGCCGATCCGCTCACTTGCCTCCATGTGGCTCGGGACTGCACCCAACTAAAACCTGTTTGCACGACTCCTTTGAGCCGTGGTAGGATAGTAATCAAAGCACAGTGGGAACTCACACGAGACAAATGACGACCTCAGGTCGATGAACTAACCTGTACACATGTCACCAGGGAACTGCTATCTGACGCTAGGTATAATACCAACTAGCAGGTTCCCGGCGAGTCCTGTCCGGTGTACTCATAACCCAATGAGCACCTGTATATATCTTAGGTGATCCAACTGACACCAGTGGCTTGTGAGACCGGCCACCGCCCCTGGTCGGGGTCTCGATTGTATACACTAGTCTACTCTGGAGTATCGATGCCCTGTCTCGAAACTCCTACGACTAGGGACCACTTTTAAGGATTTGCTTATAGACTACCCAACTCTCACGTATATGATCGCCATCATACTGTTGGTAGTCAAGCAGGATCCTAAGGGCTCTATCAACGTGTAATAGTGATCATGTCATCTAAAGCTGTACACGACTGATAAAGGCAAACCAGATAGCATACTAACATCTCGAGTAAGACTGTCCTACCGGTATAGGTCCTCCCTCAATCATTGCAATCACGTACCTGCGATCCAATAATTGACTTTGAGGGCACTATATCCAACAATTACTTGATATGACCTAGGATAGCGTCATACATGCGATTTCTGCTCTGTGATGTTTTCTACTCACGAGTTGGCAACTCACCCCGTTGTGCCACAGTTCCTTGCAGGTTTTGCCGTACAGGTTCATTGCGGCTTTGTTGGCACATTGCTCCTTCCGAGTGATTGCTTTGATAGGTGAGTTCTTTGCATCAGGACCACCATTGTATATTTGTTATTTCAGTTGTATCTAGTAAAACTCCATCAACCAGATTATATATTTGATAGAGATAGAAGACCAGACTTGTTATTATTTCGACCTTAGAGTCGCGCGTTGTATTATTATGTTTTTCATGTTTTTTTAGTTTATTTTGAGTTTTGATCCTCGCCCTTCGGCGTTGTATGTTATATTGCTTGCGTGGTTGTGACCGTCGATTGACGAAGAGCTAGCTCCCGCTTAGGGATGCCTTTTTTTTCATTTCGTATACTATTCATGTTGTATCCCGTTAGGGGCCAGTATTTACAAAGGAGACTCTGCCGAAATTTTTAGAAAAGATTTGAAATTTTAAAATGCATATTTCGGCTTATGTTGCTAAACTACTTGATTTAAATTGGTTTTTCCTTCACTCTACTGCTTCTTTGGTTTTGATTTCTGGGTTTTGACTTACTTAGATTACGTACGTCTCGAGACGTTTCATAATTTAAGTGCCGGTCATGTTCCGTACTTTTTGGGTCGTGACAAAGTTGGTGTCAGAGCGTTAGGTTTTATCTTCGGAGTGTAGAATGACCCTTGGTTGATGGAGTAGGTGATTCAAGTAGAATGACGTACCGTGTATATGTTCTGCGGCATATTTACGATACACTACTCCGATTAAGAAGCCATAGGCTGTACATTTCTTTGCACAACAATATATTCATTCCTATGATCTAGCCTCATCAGTACCAGTTATGGTTTTGTTATCATGGTTGTACGGGCGTGGAGAGCTACGGCTAGAGTTGCGGTCAGCACGAGTTCATCACGGACAAGGACTGACCAGGGCGTGATTCCAGAGACATACGATTGCATAGAGGCATCATTTTATTGTGTTTTCACGTCTTGAGTGTTTGATGGGTCGCTTTTACGAGATTTCTCGGACGTGCAGATCAGTACCAGAGGATGAGGCCACTGATAGAGGCCAGCCAGAATGTGACGACCGTCATTACACTATAATTCTTGATGATTGAGGCACTGTTTAGCGTGCAGACGAATGAGCCAGTTGTTGCTGCGAATGAGAAGATATCGCCCCAGATGTTGAAGCTAATGCCGCACGAGTTATACTTCGAGATATGATAGAAGATCGCTAGTCACTAAGATGGAAGACTAGGACATGTGATTCATTGCCTACCCCGATGCAAGGTCATCAGATTGATTAATTCCAGCTAGAGACGACTTCACGCTGATACGTTGAGAGTCGATACAGACGATCGAATGTCAAGGACCCATTTTCCAAGTTTAAAGTATTCGGAAAACAATACAAGCAATTCTATGGACCCTCTAGAAGAATGAAACCCTAACTCGACGTAATGACCACGGAACGCCTTTAAACCTTAGGGTTTGCGGCAGTTCAGCGGTGCCATTTGTGAGGCTTGGGTTTGCCTTCTACGGCTGGTCCACAGGTGATGTGGCATATATTCGATACTATTAAACTGTACCCAAGATGTTGAGCTCTTGGGGATTATGGAACCTTGACGAATCGATCGAAAAGTTCGACATCATTCAGATATCATGTGATGGGATACATTGCTTGGGAGACTCCAGATACAAGTATAGCTATTGGAGCGCAGTCCATGCAGTCATAAGGAGACGAGTCCGAAGTAGTCGACAATAGAGAAAAGTGGAGTAAGAGGTTCGTACGAGATCTTGATGAGGTGATGTTCCATTCCGCTGACATCAGAGATGTGATACGCAAGCAGAGGCGTTGACTATGGATATATCTTCCAGGGGGAGTCATGATGAGTATGCAGCCGTCCTGGAACAAGAAATAGATATAGTAAAAGATGATAACTTCCGGGCAGTTCAGTAGAAATGAGGTTTGGGGAGAGATCTCGACAGGACCTTTTTGGAATATTATACGAGAAGACTTGGACCCAGGATCGGTTGTATTGCACACGCCCAGCAGGCCAGAGTTCACCATCGTCGACGAAACATGTTATGAGTGACCATGACAGTTGGCCAGAGATCTTTAGAGGATGTGCCAGAGCAGACTACTTCCATTATCGTTTCCATATTGGACCGTTGAGCCGAGAAGCTATGTATTTAGCAATTCGCAGTGAGAGACGAGAGCCTAAGGGCACCAGGCAACATGCTATGATCAGGCAAGTAGATATCTTGCTTTGCTAGCATTGGGTGCACCGACACCTTCTCGAGCTTGAAGGAAGGACATTGACGACAGTATTTATCATTTGTGATTTTGTGATTGACTATCACGTATCCGTCACTTTGGATTTCAGTATTTTTGGGTGATTTATTTCATGATTGAGTTTTTATGACCGAGTTTCATGATATTTGATTTCATGCCTAGGGCATGCATATGATTTGACTTATGCGTTCGACATAGTTTTCATGCACTTTTAGTATTTTGATTTGCTTTTATGCACGCTGATGCACAGGGTTATGAGGTTATATACCACGGCATACCTGCTTTGGATTCGGATTAAGATGTGTTGTATGCCGTCGATTTCGATTGTGATATTCAATATTGTTTTCGTGCACCTTGTGCACTGGATTTGGATTGTTGCGCATACTTGGGAGCTTGATGTGATTTGATGCACACCAGATGCACTAAATCGAGATTCTTCGTGCATATCAGATGCACCTGGTTTTGCTGTCAGGCACACACGTTGCCCTTGACAGATGTTTTCGTGCACACCTGTTGCACTCAGATTTTGTTTCCGTGCACATGTAAGGCACATTCATGGATTTCGATTTCCGTGCGCACCAGATGCACGTGGCATTCATATATATATATTTAGGATTGATTTCTTTTGGAGCAGTATATTTTATGATACTTGCTATTTGGTTTAGTACTGAGCAGGACTAGTCAGAGGACAGTAGCTGAGTATATTTTTGCATGTATTGATAGTTATCGAAGGGATTTCCAAAGAGGAGCTATAGTCTCAGTATTTACATACGTGTCCGTGATGACACGAAACATTTTACAAGGGAAACCCTTCTAAAGTGTTTTCAAAACGGCGGGACGTGTATGTTAAACAAAGGATATATATATATATATATATATATATATATATATATATATAGTTATTTTCTTACAATAGACGTCCGCCACCGTGCAGTGTTGCGAATATCGCACAACGATTTGAAAAAGGTTTTGGCATGCATTGCTTCCAGATGTTTTAATGATGTATATTGTAGAACCTTGTTAGAGTACCTAGGAACAGAATCCTAATATCCATTTAGATCTATCGCATATATCCATAACCCAGGATTTAGGAGGTATCATTTTGATCCTGGGGAGAATCACTGGAAAAGTTCTAGGGTGATAAGGACGACTGAATGTCAGTCGCAGGCATTGTCTTTACCTTCAGTGGAGGGACGGTATGTTGGAAGAGTTCCAAGCTAGATACCGTGGCAAACTAGATGATAAAGGCTGGTGACATTGCTATCAAAGATACTACCAAAGAGGCAGTTTGGGTGAATATTGGTTCATAAGATGAACTAGGTTCCTACTATTGTGTGACAATGGAAGTGTGGCTTTGGCCCAGGAACCCCGGTCCTATCAGTGACCCAGATATATTCTGAGGCAGTATCGCCTGATCATGGAGATAGTAGATCTCCAAGGTGATAGAGGTTAGGAGAGTAGACTCAGAGGACAACACGGCGGATCCACTCACAAAGGCCTTTTCCCAGAGAGAGACTTTTATGGGATGGTTGAGTATGAGATACTACAACTACTGCTACAAATGGCCCTAGTGCAAGTGGAAGATTGTTAGTTATATGTATGCCCTAGAGGCCATTACTGTACATGAGATGTATATTGTAGTAGATGCTGGGACATATATAGGTAGGACTTTCTTGCTCGACATGATAATAGGCTATCTGGTTGCTCTTCATCTTAACATGTATACTTATTGTCTCTCTGTTACATGTTGATAAAGCCCTTAGGATGTGTACTCGACTTCCAGGACTATGATGTAGATCATACTAGTGGGGTCTGGGTAGTCAATGAGTACATCCTTCAATGTTCCTAGTCGTGGGAATATCGAGACGGGGCATCGATATTCCAGAGTATACTAGCATATATCTTCGCGACCCATGTGATGGGCAATGGATGATCCCATATCCATTGGTGTTTGACATCAGAGACGGTATGCGGGTGCTCAGTGTAGACTGGATACACTGAACGGACTTGCCGAGAACTCCCAGATGGTATTATACCTCACGTCAGATGGCAGTTCTCTGGTGACACTGGTACAGCTTAGTCTGTTGAACCGAGATCGTCATAGAGTCTTGTGTGTCTCCCACTGTGCTTTGATTTCCACCCTACCACGGCTCTACTGAGGTGTGCAAACAGGTGGTTTTTGGGTACAGTCCCGATTCACATGGAGGCATTGAGCGATAGGAGGCGATTTGTCACTCCCGGTATTGGGGGTTGATATTGCGCTATGCTCGACTGGCCATAACTGGAAATCCTTGGCCAAGGTTGCACTTATTTACTGGTAAGTGTTATCAGTAATTTCACGCTTATTGTGGACCTTACATCGGCATGACTTATCAAGCTGCTGGGGTCTGACGTTTACCACCCCTAGGCGAGATATGCGACATATCAGACGAACAGACCGGACTGTGCGATGAGTGATACTGATTGGATTCGCAGGAGTGTGAGCAGGCTTGCTCGTTGATCTTCTGATCACTCAATACCCGGGTGGCCGTTACATTTAGCAGACCGCTTGCGGCTTGTGGGTGATTGATATGATCACCGCTTACTGCCGGCGTATTGACGAGTCTTTAGAGTCCTACACAGAGGTTTCCTGGATCAAGCGAAACGAAATAGGAGCGCATATGAGATATGTGCGGGACCGAGAATAATACCAGTATGTGATACTGTATTCTATTCTCGGTCCCGCATATATCTTATATGCGCTCCTATTTCGTTTCGTTTGATCCAGGAAACTTCTGTGTAGGACTCTAAAGACTCGTCAATACGCCAGCAGTAGACGGTGATCATATCAATCACCCACAAGCCGCAAGCGGTCTACTAAACGTAACGGCCACCCGGGTATTGAGCGATTAGAAGATCAACGAGCAAGCCTGCTCACACTCCTGCGAATCCAATCAGTAACACTTACCGCACAGTCCGGTCTGTTCGTCTGATATGTCGCATATCTCGCCTAGGGGTGGTAAACGTCAGACCCCAGCAGCTTGATAAGTCATGCCGATGTAAGGTCCACAACAAGCATGAAACTACTGATAACACTCACCAGTAAATCACTGCAACCCTGGCCAGGGATTTCCAGTTATGGCCAGTCGAGCATAGCGCAACATCAACCCCCAATACTGGGAGAGACGAATCCCCTCCTATCGCTCATTGCCTCCATGTGAATCGGGACTGTACCCAAAAACCACCTGTTTGCACGACTCAGTAGAGCCGTGGTAGGGTGGAAATCAAAGCACAGTGGGAGACACATAAGATTCTATGGCGATCTCGGGTCAACAGACTAAGTTGTATCAGTGTCACGAGAGAACTGCCATCTGACGTGAAGTATAATACCATCTGGGAGTTCTCGGCGAGTCCGTTCAGTGTACCGAGTCTACACTGAACACCCGCATACCGTCTTTGATGTCAAACACCAATGGATATGGGATCATCCATCGCCCATCACATGGGTCGAGAAGATATACGCTAGTCTACTATGGAATATCGATGCCCCGTTTCGATATTCCCACGACTAGGAATATTAAAGGATGTACTCATTGACTACCCAGGCCCCACTAGTATGATCTACATCATAGTCCTGGAAGTCGAGTACACATCCTAAGGGCTTTATCAACATGTAACAGAGAGACAATAAGTATACATGTTAAGATAAAGAGCAACCAGATAGCCTACTATCATGTCGAGCACGAAAGTCCTACCTATATATGTCCCGGTATCCACTACAATATACATCTCATGTACAGTAATGGCCTCTAGGGCATACATATAACTAACAATCTCCCACTTGCACTAGGGCCATCTGTAGCAGTGGTTGTAGTATCTCATACTCAACCATCCCATAAAAGTCTCTCTCTGGGAAAAGGCTTTTGTGAGTGGATCCGCCGTGTTGTCCTCTGAGTCTACTCTCCTAACCTCGATCACCCTGGAGATCTACTATCTCCATGATCAGGCGATGCTGCCTCAGAATATGTCTGGATCACTGATGGGACCGGGGTTCCTGGGCCAAAGCCATACTTCTATTGTCACACAATGGTAGGAACCTAGTTCATCTCATGAACCAATATACACCCAAACTGCCTCTTTGATAGTTTCTTTGATAGCGATGTCACGAGCCTTTATCGTCTAGTTTGCCACGGTATCTAGCTTGGTACTCTTCCAACATACCGTCCCTCCACTGAGGGTAAAGACAATGCCTGCGACTGACATTCAGTCGTTCTTATCACCCTGGAACTTTTCCAGTGATTCTCCCCAGGATCGATTGATACCATCTCAGTACACCTAGTGAGAATCCTAATATCCATTTAGATCTATCGCATATATCCATAACCCAGGATTTAGGAGGTATCATTTTGATCTTATTTGGAGAATCCTTGTGATAAGAGGAGATTGACCGTGCGTAGCATAGGAAACTCTTTTCCTATCAAGAGTATGTTGTCCACGTACAATACGAGGATGACCAGCTTACTCTCTACTACCTTTTTGTATATACAAGGTTCATCTACCATTTTGATGAAGTCAAACACTTTGACTACCACATCAAAACAGACGTTCCAACTCCGCGATGCCTGCTTTATCCTCTAAAGCAACTTGCACACGTTTCCGCCGCTCCCACTGTTTACGAAGCCCTCTGGCTGTGTACTTATAGACGCTCTCTTCTAAATCAATATTTAGAAAAGCAGTCATGACACCCAACTGCCAGATATCGTAGTCATGGTATGTAGCCATGGCAAGTAGGATCTTGATGGACTTAAGCACAGCCACTGGAAAAGGTTTCGTCATTATCCACGCCTGGTCGATGACGAAAACCATTAACAAGTCTAGCTTTGAAAGTCTCAACTTTTCCATCTACACCAAGTAATCTTCTCAAGATATACTTGCTCCTGATGGGGTTTTAACCCTTCAGATAAGGCAACCAAAGTCCATACTTTGTTGGTGTATAAGGATTCTATCTCAGATCGTTAAGCATCCAGCCATTCTTACAGAGTCCCACTCCTGATGGCTAGCTCGAAACTAGTTGGGTCATCATCTCATGATGCATTCCTCACTCCCACTGTCATAGAGAAACTCGAAGTATCTCTCAGGTGGGTGAGAAGCCCTACTAGATCGGCGGAGAGGCTGAGGTTCGTTGGTTACTATTGAATCTTTTGGTTCTACCAAATCATCAGCTGCAGTTTGTATAGCTGGAACTCTTTCCAGTTCTACCTTATGACCATTAATTTCTTCACAAGAAATTCCTTTTCACAAAGGTGGCATATTGAGAAATAAAATATCTTTTGTTCCTCGGTTTGGTAGAAGATATTCCCTTGCGTAAGCTTGGGATATCCAACAAACTTCTATAGAACTGACTTTGCCTCGAGCTTGTTCGGATTATGCTTTTAGACATAGGCTGGACAACCCCAAATCTTAACAAATTTAAGATATGGGCTCTTCCCTTTCCACATCTCATATGAAGTGGTAGGCAACAGATTTGATCGGAACCCTATTCAATAGGTGTGCAACTTCACAAGTGCATAACTCCCTAAAAGGAAATAGGAAACTCAGCAGTACTCATCATAGAGCGCACCATATCAAATAAGGTGTGATTGCTCCGTCCCGATACACC
Organism: Agapanthus africanus; assembly: GCA_030015575.1. Lineage (NCBI taxonomy): Eukaryota > Viridiplantae > Streptophyta > Magnoliopsida > Asparagales > Amaryllidaceae > Agapanthus > Agapanthus africanus. The sequence continues at coordinate 123,355,070 of CM057344.1, forward strand.
GACGTGCTGTGGTGTATGCGGAGGAAAAATACTGAGAGAGAATCTCATTCTCCTTTAGAATAATCCAGGAATTCCGTGCTCAAGTATTCTCCTCCTTGATCTCATCATAGGACATAATACTTATACCCGTTTTGGTTCTCTACTTCTGACTTATATTCTTTGAATTTCTCAAAAGTTTCAGACATGTGTTTCAACAGGAACATGTGTTCGAATCTTGAGAGATTCTCATTGAATGTAAGGAAGTATAAAGAACTACTTCTGGCATCTGCAGACAGGGGACCTTCATACATCACTATGTATCATCCCAAGAGTTCACTAACTCTTTCTCTGTTTCCAATAAACGGAGCAATGGTCATCTTATCTTCGTGACATGACTGGCAAGTTTCACAAGATGTAAATTCAAACTGATTTAAATATGCATCTAAATGTAACTTAGCTGGTCGGGTCGCAATGATATGACCCAGTCTACAATGCCCTAAGAAGAATTCGTTCATTTCTGAAATCTTCCTCTTGTGTGTGTTCTTTACGTAAGGAACTGTGGTTTGATTTAGAAATTATATGCTTTTAGATAACGTGACTAAACCAATTAACTCTTGATATAGGAAATGTTCAAAACATTATCCAACAATACAAAATTATATCCTTCTTTAATAAAAAGAGACTGATATGATGTTGTATATCAGGTTCGGTATCTAACAACATTCGTTCAGAATCAATGTATTCTAGTAATACAGGGTGATAACTGCCAACATCTTGGCTGCAACAATTGCACCGTTTTCAACTCTTGAAACTTATCACCCGATCTCAGTTCTCTACCTATCTGTAGCCCATGTAACAGATTACATATATGGGATCCTGATCCGGTATCTAATACCCAGGACGTAGAGGATACTGAGAAACAGTTCTTTGTAATGAACACACCCGAAGAAGATGCATCATCATGCACTTTCTTCGTTTGGGCGGCATGGAAAATCTGGTATTCCCCAATTTCCTGCTCGGTCTTATAACAATTATAAGTTGGAGCGGGACCAACGTTCCCCAACTCAGTATAACAAGCGGGTTCGGTCAATACATCCATATTATTATCTTGATTAAGGCGTGACATAGTCGCTACCTGGAGAGAGAGAGAAGAAAACACTCTGCGTGCGCTCTTGCAAGATTAGATTGGTTATATATTTTATCTAATCAGGATGGCTCCCACTGTTTTTATCAAATCTTCCTTCAAACCCTAAAAGGAAAGACTAGCCGGGATTAATTACACTCTACAAGTTCGCCAATCTTTCAGCCAGGCCAGTGCCGGTACTTTGAGGGAGGTTCCCCGTGCTTTCGCACGGACCTAATTAAAATAAACCTCGTTTTCCCAGGGACGTAACCCCGTTGACACCTTTCTAGACACCTACTTGATCGGCTAATTGCAAAGTGCAGAACTCCCCCAGGAGTAACAATTACTCGCAGTGGGTATTGGGATCCAACTATCTCATAGAAGGTATGCAATCTCATTGCAAATTTCAACACTTGAAACTCCCGATAAAGGATTTTACCCCTAGCACTTATGACCTTAACTATGGTCAACAAATCATAAGCACTAGTCAAGTTCTACCCGTCATTTCGTGATTAATTAGACCCACCCACATGACCCTTAACTAAGGTCAACAAAGTCACGCGACTGTCCTAACTAATCGCATCATATGAGGTGTAGGAAGACATCACTTAACTACCGTACACTGTGCTTTGACTATGGTCAACAAACACAGCACAAATACTAAGTACTCTACTCCCTAAAATGACGGAGGGTTGCGGATGGTTTTAAGAAAACCTTTAACGCTTTGAACTTGATCTCGCTGCAGAATCAAATGGTTTTAAATGGAGTGTTTTTGAGTCTTTTACTAGTTTCGCTAAAGAGGTCACTCCCGGTGAAGGGATCTCGGCTCTTTCCTCGTCGAATGAGGTGCAGGATATTCACAATACCATTTATGCAAAGAAAGAACTATAAAAGCAATCAAAAGACAAACCGAAGGTTGTAGCATCTGCTAGTTATTGCTAAAGAGGTCACTCCCGGTGAAGGGATCTCGGCTCTTTCCTTATCGAATAAGGTGCTGGATGTTCTACAAGGAACACCGCTATGCAAAGCAACAACTAGAGCTACCTAATTTTTAAAATTTGATTCCACAACATCTTTTAGGTTTATTTTCTTTCATTAATCTCATTAATAAAAGTCCCATCATTTAAGTCCACCTAAACATCACAGATAAATACAACATACACTTATGCCATCCGCATTCGCCTCGATGTCCCGTCTGCACCGTTAGGTTAGGTAACTAACGGCAGAACGAGGCAGGGCTAGCGCGAGTGTAAAACATAAGCAACGTCTATATAATATATCATATATACTATATACAGTATCTATCTGAACATATTACATGATCACATCACAGATAACGCAGCAGAAAATATCATATGAGATATTGGATATACTAGGACATCCGTGTTTTATTTTGAGCCTGTATAAAACACGGATTCCACGGTCGTGATGAATAGCCAATCCCACACCCCTAGACCCCTACGAGAGCGGCAAGCAACCCTACCAATTCTAGAGTTAAGATACCCGGACTCGACTCCTCGAGATGGTCTCCCACTGGACCCTAGAACCCGGTTACTTATGCTCCCCTCCTGGGTCTATCCTAGTGCGGAAAAGTAAATAATATACAATGGTGACATCATCCTCAGCCCGGAAGTGCCCCAATAAAAGAATATTACATACAATGAATTTTACATGAATGAAAAAAGAAAAACTCTCATCTCACATAAAAACCCCCGGCTATTCAAACACGACGATCCAATATAAAATATCCAGCAACACATAACATCACATATCATCAACATAAGTAAATATGCGTATCCCAATTGTCGTTGATGTATAGTAACGAAACCGGCGATACACCACATATTATACTTACGGTCGCAGAAAAGAAAGCGTAAAACTACAACAGTTGGAATCCGCAACCTCCTTAGACATCGCATGCCTAACCAAATGAATTCCTTAGACATCGCATGCCTAATAATTATAAACCCCGCATTTTAGTCTCATCATCGAAAACACTTTTCAATATCTAGTCGGGCAATTCAACAAGATTCCCGACATCTTGATCGAATGCTCGTCGCAAACTTTAGTAGACGGCCACACCCCCGGATGCCGTCGACGAAGTGCACTAAGACAGAACACCGCTGCCGCGAGCACCCGAACGGATGCTTTTGGCGATGGGGTTCTCCTACAGTCACTTGGTCGGGGCTATGAGGCGTGGCTATCTATTAAGTTTACCCGGCGAGTATCCGCGTACGCTACGTGATTGCGACGGACTTTTGATCACATCAAAATCCCATGGCAACCGATCAAATAAGACTAAAGTGTTAAATTTATAACAATCAAATTAGTTATCTCATAACTACTTGTGGATTCCAAATATTGTATCACCTTCCAGATAAATAGACAATTTTAAACTTTCCGATCGAATAATCAAACACCCAAGTTTTCCTAAATAGTTCTCAACACTTGAGGGGAGTTTAAAAACATCCATCACATGCCACAGTACCAATGGTCCAGCCGTAGAAGGGTCAAGCTAATGCCTCACATGTGGCAACGCCGTACTGCCCCAAACCCTAAGGTTCAAAAGGCAGTTCAAGACGGTCACATAATCGAGTTAAGGTTTGTTGTCTTCTAGAGGGTCCATCGCGTTACTTGCACGACTTAGAACGTTCTTAAACTACAGAAAAATCCAACGCTTGGAAACTTTCCGGCAGGGGAAAAAGTGAGTTATTGATATCCGGTCGAACTTTTTAACACGATCTAAAAATTACCCGGACAAACTAAACAAAGTTAAATTATCTGATCGAATCAACGAGTCCCCAATACAACCCTAAGAAAACTCAACACTTGAGTGGAATTAAAAAATTCCCAGAAAAAATTGACAAGAAATGACCTAAGAATAAATATATGAAGTATGAGGGACTAAGTCATAATTTGGGCCGCGGAACCGCCGCCAAACCCTTGGTTTGGCCGCGGTTCCGCGGTTATATAGACGAATCAATGGGCCGTACTTCACAGTAATTCTTAGTTTTTCCTGCTTAATTTTCTGAGCATTTTTAATTCATAAAAAATCACATTTTAAAAAAATATCCAGAGAAGGGTATTCGTCGGGGTTTCCGGGTTCGATCGGACTTTAAACTTCGTCTATACTTCGCATAAAGCTATACCTTGGCTCTGATACCACTGTAGGGTTCCTAGGCACTCTAACAAGGTTCTACAGGGCATCAACCATGCCCGATTCAAAAAAATAGCCGTGCCGAACAACCCTAACCAAGATCGTATACTAGAGATTATGCGAAAACTAGCAAGTTAAACATTTTAACTACAAGTGAAAGGGATTACAACCTTTGTAGATTCGCTCCTTCACTTCTAAAGCTCCGTGTTGACGTCCCTTCGCTGCGATCATCGGGATCCCGGACTCTAGCGATGGTTTCTTCGGAGAAATGAGCGGGCTAGGTCGTTGACTTCGAGGCCGAAGATGATCTACGTCGAGGAGACTCAAACTCAAGCTCCATCTTCACTAGGTCAAGAACTTTGTGAAGAGAATACCCTAAACTAAATGGCAAGTAGTAGAGGATGATGAAATAGGAAATGTGTTCATTTTAGATTTGGATTTCTCACTCTAAATCTTCACTTGAAAATTTTCTAGAAAGCTTTCTTCTTCTTGAAGAAGAAGAAGAAGAAGAAGAAGAAAAGAATAATAATGAATTATCTCCAAAGAATAATCAAGTGAAGTCTATCATAATGCAACCATGGGTGAGTTAACCTTTGTAGAGACTAAACCATAGTTAATTATAATGTTTTGGTTAATGAATATCTTAATCAAGACAAAATGAGTGGACTTTGTCAAAGTTGCTTCAAGCTTCATGAAGCTTCAAGCCATGACAAAAGAAGCCACCATTTTGAATAATTAAGATAAATAAAAACCTAAATTATAATTAACATGGTGTATGTCACACACCCACCCATGTTTGCATGTATCATCAATCATGATGCAAACTAGTGCACAAACATATATCACATATACAACTTGTGCAAATCAAGTAAGAAAATCAATCTTAAGTGAACCAATACTAGTTAATGTAAAGTAATATATCAAATATATAATTATAAATTAAATCATTAAATCAACACTTGATTTAATGATTCGGTCATATCGCATATAACCGACTAATATCTAGTGTATCAATGTATCGAATTAACACTTGATTCGGTAACCCGGCTATATCTCATATAACCTACCGATGATACAAATCGCGAGAATAGAATACAGTATCACATACTGGTATTATTCTCGGTCCCGCACATATCTCATATGCGCTCCTATTTCGTTTCATTTGAGCCAGGAAACCTCTGTGTAGGATTCTAAAGACTCGTCAATACGCCGGCAGTAGGCGGTGATCATATCAATCACCCACAAGCCGTAAGCGATCTGCTAAACATAACGGCCACCCGGGTATTGAGCGATCAGAAGATCAACGAGCAAGCCCGCTCACACTCCTGCGAATCCAATCAGTAACACTTACCGCACAGTCTGGTCTGTTCGTCTGATATGTCGCATATCTCGCCTAGGGGTGGTAAACGTCAGACCCCAGCAGCTTGATAAGTCATGCCGATGTAAGGTCCACAACAAGCGTGAAACTACTGATAACACTTACCAGTAAATCACTGCAACCCTGGCCAGGGATTTCCAGTTATGGCCAGTCAAGCATAGCGCAACATCAACCCCCAATACCGGGAGAGACGAATCCCCTCCTATCGCTCATTGCCTCCATGTGAATCGGGACTGTACCCAAAAACCACCTGTTTGCACGACTCAGTAGAGCTGTGGTAGGGTGGAAATCAAAACACAGTGGGAGACACACAAGACTCTATGACGATCTCGGGTCAACAGACTAAGCTGTACCAGTGTCACCAGAGAACTGCCATCTGACGTGAGGTATAATACCATCTGGGAGTTCTCGGCGAGTCCGTTCAGTGTACCCAGTCTACACTGAGCACCCGCATACCGTCTCTGATGTCAAACACCAATGGATAGGGGATCATCCATCGCCCATCACATGGGTCGAGAAGATATACGCTAGTCTACTCTAGAATATCGATGCCCCGTCTCGATATTCCCATGACTAGGAACATTGAAGGATGTACTCATTGACTACCCAGGCCCCACTAGTATGATCTACATCATAGTCCTGGAAGTCGAGTACACATCCTAAGGGCTTTATCAACATGTAACAGAGAGACAATAAGTATACATGTTAAGATAAAGAGCAACCAGATAGCCTACTATCATGTCGAGCAAGAAAGTCCTACCTATATATGTCCCAGTATCCAGTACAATATACATCTCATGTACAGTAATGGCCTCTAGGGCATACATATAACTAACATATATCATGTTAGTTTTCATATTGGGTTTTGACATTGGTGTCTTCGTCCTAACTCTGATGATTGCGGGATGCTTGACGGAGTTTTACTTTTGATGATATACTCGTCTTTCATGCGCATGCTTTGCGCTACGATATGTTTTATGTATTTATGATTTTGGAGCCCCGACGACTTGATTTTTTGCTGAAATGTTTTAGTATTCGGGAGAGTTTTAATTTAAATTCGGGGACCGAATTTCTTTAAGGGGGGAAGATTGTAACATTTTGAAAATCGTTTAGGTGAAATTTCGGATAATCGGTAAAATAACGGGTGTTTTCATTAAAAAAAAATCAAGATATAAATATCTTTTAATATAAAATTAAATATACACATTCTAGCTATGTAATTGCTAGTATTTGGTGTTTATTGAGCCACTTGTAAAATTTCTAGTTTACTGAAATTTTTTCCGAAATTAATTATTTTAATATTATTTTAAGCCGTCACTAATACATTTAATTAGGGATAATTATAAATTGGAATGGGTTGCTACAAATTTTGTGCATCATGACACATTATACTGTTGGATATAGTGCCCTCAGAGTCAATTATTGGATCACAGGCACGTGATTGCAATGATTGAGAGAGGACCTATGCCGGTAGGACAGTCTTACTCAAGATGATAGTATGCTATCTGGTTTATCTTTTGTTAGTTATATGTATGCCCTAGAGGCCATTACTGTACATAGGATGTATATTGTAGTGGATGCTGGGACATATATAGGTAGGACTTTCTTGCTCGACATGATAGTACGCTATCTGGTTGCTCTTTATCTTAACATGTATACTTGCAGTCTCTCTATCACATGTTGATAAAGCCCTTAGGATGTGTGCTCGACTTCCAGGACTATGATGCAGATCATACTAGTGGGGCCTGGGTAGTCAATGAGTACATCCTTCAATGTTCCTAGTCGTGGGAATATCGAGACGGGGCATCGATATTCCAGAGTAGACTAGCGTATATCTTCTCGATCCATGTGATGGGCGATGGATGATCCCATATCCATTGGTGTTTGACATCAGAGATGGTATGCGGGTGCTCAGTGGTGACTGGATACACTGAACGGACTTGCCGAGAACTCCCAGATGGTATTATACCTCACGTTAGATGGCAGTTCTCTGGTGACACTGGTACAGCTTAGTCTGTTGACCCGAGATCGTCATAGAGTCTTGTGTGTCTCCCACTGTGCTTTGATTTCCACCCTACCACGGCTCTACTGAGTCGTGCAAACAGGTGGTTTTTGGGTACAATCCCGATTCATATGGAGGCAATGAGCGATAGGAGGGGATTCGTCTCTCCCGGTATTGGGGGTTGATGTTGCGCTATGCTCGACTGGCCATAACTGAAAATCCCTGGCCAGGGTTGCAGTGATTTACTGGTAAGAGTTATCAGTAATTTCACGCTTGTTGTGGACCTTACATCGGCATGACTTATCAAGCTACTGGGGTCTGACGTTTACCACCCCTAGGCGAGATATGCGACATATCAGACGAACAGACCGGACTGTGCGGTAAGTGTTGCTGGTTGGATTCACAGGAGTGTGAGCGGGCTTGCTCGTTGATCTTCTGATCGCTCAATACCCGGGTGGCCGTTATGTTTAGCAGACCGCTTGCGGCTTGTGGGTGTTTGATATGATCATCACCTACTGCCGGCGTATTGACGTGTCTTTAGAGTCCTACACAGAGGTTTCCTGGCTCAAGTGAAACGAAATAGGAGCGCATATGAGATATGTGCGGGACCGAGAATAATACCAGTATGTGATACTGTATTCTATTCTCGCGATTTGTATCATTGGACGGTTATATAAGATATAGCCGGGTTACCGAATCAAGTGTTGATTCGATACATTGATACACTTGATATTAGTCGGTTATATGCGATATGACCGGATCATTAAATCAAGTATCGATTTAATGATTTAATGTATAATTATATATTTGATATATTACTTTACATTAACTAGTATTGGTTCACTTAAGATTTGTTTTCTCACTAGTTTGTGCATAAGTGTATATATGATATATATATGTGTACATATGTTTGTATCATGTTTGATGATACATACAAGTTGTGTGTATGAGAATTATATCAAGATTAAGTTTAAGACTAGGGTATTGTTTTATTAAGAGAATTAACAAAAGAAATGAACTTGGTCAAAATTGTCAAGCTTGAAGAAACTTGGAGATACCTTGACAAAGTCCACTCTTTTGTCATTTCTTATGATAATTCTTTAACCTAACCTTTAACCTAATACCTTGGTCAATTCTCTACATGAGTTAAGCATGAGGGCTTAACTCAACCATGGTGCCATAATTAAAAGGATAAGTTTCATTCTTATTTCATTATCTCTTTATGTTAGTTATATGTATGCCCTAGAGACCATTATTGTACATTGGATGTATATTGTAGTGGATGCTGGGACATATATAGGTAGGACTTTCTTGCTCGACATGATAGTACGCTATCTGGTTGCTCTTTATCTTAACATGTACACTTTCTGTCTCTCTGTTACATGTTGATAAAGCCCTTAGGATGTGTACTCGACTTCCAGGACTATGATGCAGATCATACTAGTGGGGCCTGGGTAGTCCAAGAGTACATCCTTCAATGTTCCAAGTCGTGGAATATCGAGACGGGGCATCGATATTCCAGAGTAGACTAGCGTATATCTTCTCGATCCATGTGATGGGCGATGGATGATCCCATATCCATTGGTGTTTGACATCAGAGATGGTATGCGGGTGCTCAGTGGAGACTGGGTACACTGAACGGACTCGCCGAGAACTCTCAGATGGTATTATACCTCACGTCAGATGGCAGTTCTCTGGTGACACTGGTACAGCATAGTCTGTTGACCCGAGATCGTCATAGAGTCTTGTGTGTCTCCCACTGTGCTTTGATTTCCACGCTACCACGGCTCTACCGAGTCGTGCAAACAGGTGGTTTTTGGGTACAGTCCCGATTCACATGGAGGCAATGAGCGATAGGAGGGGATTCGTCTCTCCCGGTATTGGGGGTTGATGTTGCGCTATGCACGACTGGCCATAACAGGAAATCCCTGGCCAGGGTTGCAGTGATATACTGGTAAGAGTTATCAGTAGTTTCACGATAGTTATGGACCTCACGTCGGCATGACTTATCGAGCTATTGGGGTCTGACGTTTACCACCCCTAGGCGAGATATGCGACATATCAGACGAACAGACCGGACTATACAGTAAGTGTTACTGGTTGGATTCACAGGAGTGTGAGCGAGCTTGCTCGTCGATCTTCTGATCGCTCAATACCCGGGTGGCCGTTACATTTAGCAGACCGCTTGCGGCTTGTGGGTGTTTGATATGATCATCACCTGCTGCCGGCATATTGACGAGTCTTTAGAGTCCTACACAGAGATTTCCTGGCTCAAGCGAAACGAAATAGGAGCGCATATGAGATATGTGCGGGACCGAGAATAATGCGTGTATGTGATACCGTATTTCATTCTCGCGATGAATGTGTCGAATGGTTGTATGCGATATAACCTAGTTATCGAATCAAGGATTGATTCGATAAGCCGATACATTGGATACTAGCCGGTTATATGAGACATGACCGGATCATTGAATCAAGTGTTGATTTAATGATTTAATGTATAATTATATATTTGATATATTACTTTGCATTAACTAGTATTGGTTCACTTTAAATGGATTTACTCACTTAAAATGCACATTGTATATGTGATATATTTTAGTGCACTTGATTGTATCATGTTTGATGATACATTCTTGCTTGGGTTTGTGTAAAGAATTAAAGCATGGTTAGTTAGTGGTTAGGGTTTCATTTTATTTACTTATTCATTTATCTATTTATTTATTTCATTTAGAAAAGATAATGAGAATGGTGGCTTATTTTGTAGTTTTGTGGAAACTTCATGAAGTGTTGAAAGCTTGACCATTCTTGTTCTTTTCCTAAACCTAACCATTAACCCTAATCATGGTTTATTCTCTACACCTAACTAAGGTTAAGATTATGATAAGTATCATATTGTTTTTTATTTTACTTAATACTTATCATATTCATTTCTTTCTTCTTCTTCTTCTTCATGAGCAAGAAAGAAAAGCTTTCTACATCAATGGCAACTTGAGCAAATGAGTGAGAAATCCAATTCTAAAGTGAACCCACCTCCTATTTCTTCATCCTCTATCTCTTGCCAAGTAGTATAGGGTGTTTCCTTCACTAGTTTTCATGGCTTGGTGAAGTTGGAGCTTGATCTTGTGATGCCTCGACGTAGATCATCTTCGGCATCGAGCCGACGACCAAGCCCGCCCATTTCTCCGATGAAGCCGATGCTAGAGTCATGGATTTGATTTGGACAGCGGAGGGACCTCATCACGGAGCCTAGGACGTGGAGGACCGGATCTACAAAGGTTGTAGCTTCTTTCCTTTAGTTAAAATTCGTTTATTTGCATTGCATCGCCTCATTATCTAGTTAACGATCCGTATTAGGGTTTGTAGGCACTTGTAAAATTTGAATTAGCCATGTTTGATGCCTTGTGAGACCTCATTAGTGTGCCTAGGAACCCTACACTTTATTCTTCCTTCTTCATCATCTTCATCAAGCTTCATGAAAGCTTGATAGCTCCAATGGTGCCATGAGAAAAAGAGTGAGAAATCCAATTCTAAAGTGAACCCACTTCCCATTTCTTCATCCTCTACCACTTGCCATGTAGTAAAGTGTGTTATCTTCACAAGTTTCATGACCTAGTGAATATGGAGCTTGGGTTTGAGTCGCCTCGACGTAGATCATCTTCGGCACCGAAGTCAACGACCTAGCCCGATCATTTCTCCGACGAAACCATCGCTAGAGTCCGGGATCCGATGATCGTAGCGGAGGGACGTCATCACGGAGCTAAAGAGGTGGAGGACCGGATCTACAAAGGTTGTAGTCACTTTCACTTATAGTTAAACTGTTAACTTGCATAGTTTCGCCTTACCTCTAGTAACGATCTAGTTTAGGGTTCTTTGGCACATAGAAAATTTTGAATTGGACATATTTGATCAGTTGTTGAATCTTATGTGTATGCCTAGGAACCCTACAGTGGTATCAGAGCCTAGCTAGAGTTTTAGGCGAAGTGTAGACGAAGGTAGAAGTCTGATCGAACCCGATATCCCCCGATTAAACCCTTCTCTGTACATTTTTCCAAACTGTGGATTTTTGTGAATTAAAAATGCTCAGAAAATTAAGCAGGAAAATCTAAGAATTTCTATGAAGTACGGACCCCTAACTAAAAAATTTGACCGTGGAACCGCGGCCAAAACATAGGTTTGGCGGCGGTTCCGCTGCCAAAATTATGAATTAGTCCCTCAAACTTCACATATTTATTCTTAGGTCATTTCTTGACATTTTTTTCTGGAAATTTTTTAATTACACTCAAGTGTTGAGTTTTCTAGGGTTTTATTGGGGACTCGTTAATTCGATCGGATAATTTAACTTCGTTTATGTTTTTCCGGATATTTTAGAAACTGTTAAAAAGTTCGACCGGATATAAATACTCAATTTTTCCCCTGCCGGAAAATTTCCAAGTGTTGGATTTTTCCGTGGTTTAAGAACGTTCTAAGTAGTGCAAGTAACGTGATGGACCCTTTAGAAGACAACAAACCTTAACTCGATTATGTGACCGTCTTGAACTGCCCTTTGAACCTTAGGGTTTGGGCAGTACGGCGTGCCACATGTGAGGCGTTGGCTTGACCCTTCTACGGCTGGACCGTTGGTACTGTGGCATGAAGTGAATATTTTTTTAACTTATTTCATGTGTTGAGCTGTTTCGGGAAAACTTGGGTGTTTAATTGTTCGATCGGAAAGTTTAACATTTTCTATTTATCTGGAATGTGATACAATATTTGGAATCCACAAGTAGTTATGAGATGACTGATTTGGATGTTATAAATCTAGCACTTTAGTCTCACTTGATCGGTTGCCACGGAATTTTGATGTGATCAAAAGTCTGTCGTAATCACGTAGCGTACGCGGATACTCGCCGGGGAAACTTAATAGACAGCTACACCCCATAGCCCCGACCAAGTGACTGTAGGAGAACCCCGTCGCCGAAAGCATCCGTTCGGGTGCTCGCGGCAGCGGTGTTCCGCCTTGGTGCACTTCATCGACGATATCGGGGGTGCGGCCGCCTACTAAAGTTTGTAACGAGCATTCGTTCAGGATGTCGGGAATCTTGTTGAATTGCCCGACTTGATATTGAAAAGAGTTTTCGATAATGAGACTAAAATGCGGGGTTTATAATTGTTAGGCATGCGATGTCAAAGGAATTCATTTGGTTCGGCATGCGATGTCTAAAGAGGTTGCAGATTCCAACTGTTGTAGTTTTACACTTTCTTTTCTGCGACAATAAGTGTAATATGTGATATCGCCGGTTTCGTTGCTATACGTCAACGAAAATTGGGATAGGCATATTTACTTACGTTGATGACATGTGATGTTATGTGTTGCTGGATATGTTATATTGGATCGTCGTGTTTGAATAGCCGGGGTTTTTTATGTGAGACGAGTGTTTTTCATTTTCATTCATGTAAAAACTTGTATGTAATATTCTTTTATTGGGGCACTTCCAGGTTGCGGAAGATGTCACCGTTGATGTATATTATTTGCTTTTCCGCATTAGGATAGACCCAAGGAGGGGAGCACAAGTAACAGGGTTCTAGGGTCCAGTGGGAGACCATCTCGATGAGTCGAGTCCGGGTCTCCTAACTCTAGAATTGGTAGGGTTGCTCGCCGCTCTCGTAGGGGTCTAGGGGTGTGGGATTGGCTATTCGTCAGGACCGTGAAATTCGTGTTTTATACTAGCTCGTATTAAAAACACGGACGTCTTAGTATATCGAATATTTCATATGATATTTTCTGCTGCGTTATCTGTGATGTGATCATGTGATATGTTCAGATAGATATTGTATATAGTATATATGATATATTATATAGACGTTGCTTATGTTTTACACCCGCACTATCCCTGCCCCGCTTTGCCGTTAGTTACCTAACCTAACGGTGCAGACGGGACATCGAGGCGAATGTGGATGGCATAAGCGTACGTTATATTTATCTGTGATGTTTAGGTGGACTTAAATGATGGGACATTCATTAATGAGATTAATGAAAGAAAATAAACCTAAAAGATGTTGTGGAATCGAATTTCAAAAATAAAACAGGTAGCTACAGTTCTTGCTTTGCATCGCGGTGTTCCTTGTAGAACATCCTGCACCTTATTCGATAAGGAAAGGGCCGAAATCCCTTCACCGGGAGTGACCCCTTTAGCAATAACTGGCAGATGCTACAACCCTCGGTTTGTCTTTTGATTGCTTCTATAGTTTTTGCTTTGCATAGCGGTATATGTGATATATCCTGCACCTTATTCGATGAGGAAAGGGCCGACGATCCCTTCACCGGGAGTGACCCCTTTAGCAAAACTAGAAAAGCCTAAAAAACACTCCATTTAAAAACCATTTGATTCCGCAGCGAGATCAAGTTCAAAGCGTTAAAGGTTTTCTTAAAAACCACCCGCAACCCTCCGTCATTTTAGGAAGTAGAGTACTTAGTATTCATGCTGTGTTTGTTGACCATAGTTAAGGCACAGTGTACGGTAGCTAAGTGATGTCTTCCTACACCGCATATGATGCGATTAGTTAGGACAGTCATGTGGCTTTGTTGACCTTAGCCAAGGGTCATGTGGGTGGGTCTAATTAATCACGAAATGACGGGTAGAACTTGACTAGTGCTTATGATTTCTTGACCTTAGCCAAGGTCATAGGTGCTAGGGGTAAAAACCATTATCAGGAGTTTCAAGTGTTGAAATTTGCAATGAGATTGCATACCTTCTATATGATAGTTGGATTCCGATACCCACTGCGAGTAATTGTTACTCCTGGGAGAGTTTTGCACTTTGCAATTAGCCGATCAAGTAGGTGTCTAGAAAGGTGTCAACGGGGTTACGCCCCTGGGAAAACGAGATTTACTTTAATTAGGTCCGTGCGAAAGCACGGGGAACCTCCTTCAAAGTACCGACACTGGCCTGGCTGAAAGATTGGCGAACTTGTAGAGTGTAATTAATCCCGGCTAGTCTTTCCTTTTAAGGTTTGAAGGAAGATTTGATAAAAACAGTGGGAGCCATCCTGATTAGATAAAATATATAACCAATCTAATTTTGCAAGAGCGCACGCAGAGTGTTTTCTTCTCTCTCTCTCTCCAGGTAGCGACCATATCACGCCTTAATCAAGATAATAATATGGATGAATTGACCGAACTCGCTTGTTATACTGAGCTGGGGAACGTTGGTCCCGCTCTAACTTATAATTGTTATAAGACAGAGCAGGAATTAAGGGAATACCAGAATTCCCATGCCACCCAAACGAAGCAACTGCATGATGATGCATCTTCTTCGGGTGTATTCATTACACAGAACTGTTTCTCAGTATCCTCGGCGTCCTGGGTATCTGATACCGGATCAGGATCCCAGATATGTAATCAGTTACATAGGGCTTCAGAAAGATAGAGAACTGAGAACGGGTGATAAGTTTCATGAGACAGAAAACGGTGCAAGTGTTGCAGCCAAGTCTGTTGGTCACTGTCACCCTGTATTACCAATACATTGATTCTGAACAAATGCTATTAGATACCGAACTTGATATACAAAATCATATCAATCTCTTTATTTATTAAAGAAGGATATAATTTTGTATTGTTGGATAATGTTTTGAACATTTCCTATTTCAAAAGTTGATCGGTTCAGGCACGTTATCTAAAAGCATTGGCGTTCTAAATCAAACTACAGTTCCTTGTATACAGAACACACACAAGAGGAAGAGTTCAGAAATGAACGAATCCTTCTTGAGGTATTGTAGACTAGGTCATATCAATGTGACCCGACTTGCTTAAGTTACATTTTAGATGCATATTTAAATCAGTTTGAATTTACATCTTGTGAAACTTTCCAGTCATGTCACAAAGATAAGATGACCATAGCTCTGTTTATTGGAAATAGAGAAAGAGTTAGTAAACTCTTGGGACTGATACATGATGATGTATGTAAGGTCCCCGGTCTACACATACCAGGACCGATTCTTTGTACTTCCTTACATTCACTGACGATCTCTTAAGATTCGGACACATGTTCCTGTTGAAACACATGTCTGAAGCTTTTGAGAAATTCAAAGAATATAAGTTAGAAGTAGAGAACCAAAATACGGGTATAAGTATTATGTCCTATAATAAGATCAGGGAGGAGAATACTTGTGCATGGAATTCTTGGACTATTCTAAAGGAGAATGAGATTCTCACTCGGTGTTACTCCTCTGAATACACCACAGCACAACGGTGTATCGGTGCGGAGCAATCGCACCATATTAGATATGGTGTGCTCTATGATGAGTACTACTGAGTTACCTATTTCCTTTTGGGGTTGTGCACTTGAGAAGTTGCATACCTATTGAATTGGATTCGAATCAAATCAGTGCCTATTACTCCATATAAGATATGGTATGGGAAGAGCCTATCTCTTAAGTAAGTTAAGATTTAGGATTGTCCGGCCTATGTTAAAAGCAAAATCCGAACAAGATCGAGGCAAGGTCAGTTCTGTAGAATTAGAAAAGTTCCAGCTATACAAAACTGCAGCTGATGATTTGACAGAACCAAAGGATTCAATAGTCCCCGACGAACCTCAGCCTCTCCGCCGATCTGGTAAGGGTTCCTCATCCGCCTGAGAGACACTTCGGTTTCTCGATGACAGTGGGAGTGAGGATTGCATCATGAGATGATGCCCTAACTAGTTTCGAGCTGGCCATCGAGAATAGGGACTCTGTAAGAATGGCTGGATGCTTAGAGATCTGAGATGGAATCCATGTACACCAACAAAGTATGGGCTTTGGTTGCTGTATCTGAAGGGTTAAATCCCCATCAGGAGCAAGTATACCTTGAGAAGATTACTTGATGTAGATGGAAAAGCTGAGACTTTCAAAGCTAGACTTGTTGAAGGTTTTCATCATCGACCAGGCGTGGATAATGATGAAACCTTTTCCAAGTGGCTATGCTTAAGTCCATCAGGATCCTACTTGCCACGACTACATACCATGACTACGATATCTGGCGGTTGGGTGCCATGACAACTTTTCTAAATAATGATTTAGAAGAGAACGTCTATAAGAACACAGCCAGAGGGCTTCATAAACAATGGGAGCAGCGGAAACGTGTGCAAGCTGCTTTACAGAATAAAGCAGATATCGCAGAGTTGGAACGTCTGTTTTGATGTGATAGTTAAAGAGTTTGACTTCATCAAAATGGTAGATGAACCTTGTATATACAAAAAAGTAGTAGAGAGTAAGGCGGTCATCCTCGTATTGTACGTGGACAACATACTCTTGATAGGAAAAGAGTTTCCTATACTACACACGGTCGATCTCCTCTTATCACAAGAATTCTCCAATAGGATAGAGGTGATACCTCCTAAATCCTGGCTTTTGGATCTATGAGATAGATTTAAATGGATGTTAGGATTCTCACTAGCAGTAGTGAAATGGTATCAGTTGATCCTGGAGAGAATCACTGGAAAGGTTCCAAGGTGATAAGGACGACTGAATATCAGTCGCAGGCATTGTCATTACCCTCAGTGGAGGGACGGTATGTTGGAAGAGTTCCAAGCGAGATACCGTGGCAAACTAGACGATAAAGGCTGGTAACATCGCTATTAAAGATACTACTAAAGAGGTAGTTTGGGTGTATATTGGTTTATGAGATGAACTAGGTTCCTACCATTGTATGACAATGGAAGTGTGGTTTTGGCCCAGAAACCCCGATCCCATCAGTGACCCAGACATATTCTGAGGCAGCATCACCTGATCATGGAGATAGTTGATCTCCAGGGTGATCGAGGTTAGGAGAGTAGACTCAGAGGACAACACGGCGGATCCACTCACAAAGGCCTTTTCCCAAAGAGAGACTTTTATGGGATGGTTGAGTATTAGATACTGCAACCACTGCTACAGATGGCCCTAGTGCAAGTGGGAGATTGTTAGTTATATGTATGCCCTAGAGGCCATTACTGTACATAGGATGTATATTGTAGTGGATGCTGGGATATATATAGGTAGGACTTTCTTGCTCGACATGATAGTACGCTATCTGGTTGCTCTTTATCTTAACATGTATACTTGCAGTCTCTCAATTACATGTTGATAAAGCCCTTAGGATGTGTGCTCGACTTCCAGGACTATGATGCAGATCATACTAGTGGGGCCTGGGTAGTCAATGAGTACATCCTTCAATGTTCCTAGTCGTGGGAATATCGAGACGGGGAATCGATATTCCAGAGTAGACTAGCGTATATCTTCTCGATCCATGTGATGGGCGATGGATGATCCTATATCCATTGGTGTTTGACATCAGAGATAGTATGCGGGTGCTCAGTGGTGACTGGGTACACTGAACGGACTCGCCGAGAACTCCCAGATGGTATTATACCTCACGTCAGATGGCAGTTCTCTGGTGACACTGGTACAGCTTAGTCTGTTGACCCGAGATCGTCATAGAGTCTTGTGTGTCTCCCACTGTGCATTGATTTCCATCCTACCATGGCTCTACTGAGTCGTGCAAATAGGTGGTTTTTGGGTACAGTCCCGATTCACATGGAGGCAATGAGCGATAGGAGGGGATTCGTCTCTCCCGGTATTAGGGGTTGATGTTGCGCTATGCTCGACTGGCCATAACTGGAAATCCCTGGCCAGGGTTGCAGTGATTTACTGGTAAGAGTTATCAGTAGTTTCACGCTTGTTATGGACTTTACATCGGCATGACTTATCAAGCTACTGGGGTCTGACGTTTACCACCCCTAGGCGAGATATGCGACATATCAGACGAACAGACCGGACTGTGCGGTAAGTGTTGCTGGTTGGATTCACAGGAGTGTGAGCGGGCTTGCTCGTTAATCTTCTGATCGCTCAATACCCGGGTGGTCGTTACTTTTAGCAGACCGCTTGCGGCTTGTGGGTGTTTGATATGATCATCACCTACTGCCGGCGTATTGACGAGTCTTTAGAGTCCTACACAGAGATTTCCTGGCTCAAGTGAAACGAAATAGGAGCGCATATGAGATATGTGCGGAACCGAGAATAATACCAGTATGTGATACTGTATTCTATTCTCGCGATTTGTATCATTGGACGGTTATATAAGATATAGCCGGGTTACCGAATCAAGTGTTGATTCGATACATTGATACACTTGATATTAGTCGGTTATATGCGATATGACCGGATCATTAAATCAAGTATCGATTTAATGATTTAATGTATAATTATATATTTGATATATTACTTTACATTAACTAGTATTGGTTCACTTAAGATTTGTTTTCTCACTAGTTTGTGCATAAGTGTATATATGATATATATTTGTGTACATATGTTTGTATCATGTTTGATGATACATACAAGTTGTGTGTATGAGAATTATATTAAGATTAAGTTTAAGATTAGGGTATTGTTTTATCAAGAGAATTAACAAAAGAAATGAACTTGGTCAAAGTTGTCAAGCTTGAAGAAGCTTGGAGATACCTTGACAAAGTCCACTCTTTTGTCATTTCTTATGATAATTCTTTAACCTAACCTTTAACCTAATACCTTGGTCGATTCTCTACATGAGTTAAGCATGAAGGCTTAACTCAACCATGGTGCCATAATTAAAAGGATAAGTTTCATTCTTATTTCATTATCTCTTTATTCTTTCTTCTTCTTCATCTTCATCAAGCTTCATGAAAGCTTGATAGCTCCAATGGTGCCGTGAGAAAAAGAGTGAGAAATCCAATTCTAAAGTGAACCCACTTCCCATTTCTTCATCCTCTACCACTTGCCATGTAGTAGAGTGTGTTATCTTCACAAGTTTCATGACCTAGTGAAGATGGAGCTTGGGTTTGAGTCGCCTCGACGTAGATCATCTTCGGCACCGAAGTCAATGACCTACCCCGATCATTTCTCCAACGAAACCATCGCTAGAGTCCGGGATCCGATGATCGCAGCGGAGGGACGTCATCACGGAGCTAAAGAGGTGGAGGACCGGATCTACAAAGGTTGTAGTCACTTTCACTTATAGTTAAACTGTTAACTTGCATAGTTTCGCCTTATCTCTAGTAACGATCTAGTTTAGGGTTCTTTGGCACATAGAAAATTTTGAATTGGACATGTTTGATCAGTTGTTGAACCTCATGTGTGTGCCTAGGAACCCTACATCTTTTTCATCGTGTACTGCTTTAGGTGACCTTACAGGTCACTATTACACGTTAATAGAGCCCTTAGGATTCTTGCTTGACTACCAGCAGTATGAGGGCGATCATATACGTGGGAGCTGAGGTCTATAAGCAAATCTTTAAAAGGTCCCTAGTCGTGGGAGTTTCGACACAGGGCATCGATACTCCAGAGTATATTAGTGTATATAGTCGAGACCCCGACGAGGGACGGTGGCCGGTCTCATAAGCCACTGGTGTCAGTTGGTTCACCTAAAATGTGTACAGGTGCTCATTGGGTTATGAGTACACCGGACATGACTCGCCGGGAACATGCTAGTTGGTATTATACCTGATGTCAAATAGCAGTTCCCTGGTGACATGTGTACAAGTTAGTTCATCGACCTGAGATCGTCATTTTTCTCATGTGAGTTCCCATTGTGCTTTGATTACTACCCTACCACGGCTCAAAGGAGTCGTGCAAACAGGTTTTAGTTGGGTACAGTCCCGAGCCACATGGAGGCAGTGAGCGGATCTGCAGGGGTTCGTCTCTCCCGGTATTGGGGGTGAGGTCACGCTGTGTCTAGGAGAGCCAGTACATGAAAAGTCCTTGGCCAAGGCAGGAGATTTACTGGTTGGTATTCCAGTAGTATCTCAGGATGTTCTGGGCTACACTCCGACACGACTTGTACCGCTTTTGGGGGTCTGACTTTTACCAACCCCCTAGGCCTGCCATGCGATACTCATAGACAAACGGACTGGACTGTACGGATATTGTCACTGACAGGCTCAGTAGGGCGTCAGGATGAGTTCGCTCATCGACGTCCCTTTTGGTCAGTACCTGGTAGCCCGTTACGTATTGGCTAATACCTCTGAAGTGCTAGTGGTTAAATCCACAACCAAAGTATTGACGAGTCTTTAGAGTCCCCTACAGACCAGTTTCTTAAGTTTCGGGCGAAACGCTGTAGAGGCCATATGGAGATATGGCAGGGTTCGATCAGATAAGTGCGGTATTGCACGGATCGTGATCGGATGGATTTTACTAGCGGGCTTTGGTTTAAGCCGGATCCTAGTATTAGACAGTGTAGTTTTGTCTCTTTGCATTTGTATTCAGTGGGAATACAAATGCGGGCATGTATATGCAGTTACGGGGTTTTCCTGTAATTTATTACGGGATCAGTTTTCTGAAGTTTCAAGTTTGCATTCCGTTTCGGCCAGTTTTCCTTTGTTCCTTCTGTAGGGTTCCTAGGCACACTAATGAAGTCTCACAAGGCATCAAATATGGCTAATTCAAATTTTACTTGTGTCTACAAACCCTAATACGGATCGTTAACTAGATTTATAGGCTATGCGATGCAAGTTAACGACTTTAACTTAAAAGGAAAGGGACTACAACCTTTGTAGATCCGGTCCACCATTTCCTAAGCTCCGCAATGATGTCCTTCCGCTGTCCAAATCGGACCCCGGACTCTAGCATCGGCTTCATCGGAAAAATGGGCGGGCTTGGTCGTCGGCTTCGATGCCGAAGATGATCTACGTCGAGGCATCACTAGATCAAGCTCCCACTTCACTAAGTCATGAAACTTGTGAAGAAAACACCCTATACTACTTGGCAAGAGATAGAGGATGAAGAAATAGGAAGTGGGTTCACTTTAGAATTGGATTTCTCACATGATTTCATCACTTGCCATTGATGAGGCAAGCTTTTCTTTCTTGCTCATGAAGAAGGAGATGAAGAAAGAATATGATAAAGTGTTATTGAATAATTGAAAAAGAATTGATTCTTATCATATTCTAACCTTAGTTAAGTGTAGAGAATAGACCATGGTTAGTTATGATGGTTAGGGTTAAGCAAGAGACAAAAATGGTGGACTAGGTCAAAGCTTCATGAAGATTCAACAAAACTACAAATAAAGCCACCATTCTTTTCTTATCCTTTCCAAAATGAATAAACAAATAAATAAATGAATAAGCAAAACCCTAATCATCAACTTAACCATGGTTTAATTCTTTATACTTAACCAAATAAGCATGTATCATCAAACATGATACAATCATGTGCATAAAAGTATATCACATATACAACTTGCACAATTCAAGTGAGAAAATCCATTTAAAATGAACCAATACTAGTTAATGCAAAGTAATATATCAAATATATAATTCTACATTAAATCATTAAATCAACACTTGATTAAACGATCCGGTCATATCGCATATAACCGACTAGTATCCTATGTATCGGCTTATCGAATCAATGCTTGATTCGATAACTAGGTTAGATCGCATATAACCAATCGATACATTCATTGCGAGAATGAAATACGATATCACATACACGCATTATTCTCGGTCCTGCACATATCTCATATGCGCTCCTATTTCGTTTCGCTTGAGCCAGGAAACCTCTGTGTAGGACTCTAAAAACTCGTCAATACGCCGGCAGCAGGTGATGATCATATCAAACACCCACAAGCCGCAAGCGGTCTGCTAAACATAACGGCCACCCGGGTATTGAGCGATCAGAAGATCGATGAGCAAGCCCGCTCACACTCCTGTGAATCCAACCAGTAACACTTACCGTACAGTCCGGTCTTTTCGTCTGATATGTCGCATATCTTGCCTAGGGGTGGTAAACGTCAGACCCCAGTAGCTCGATAAGTCATGCAGACGTGAAGTCCATAACATGTGTGAAACTACTGATAACACTTACCAGTAGATCACTGCAACCCTGGCCAGGGATTTCCTGTTATGGCCAGTCGTGCATAGCGCAACATCAACCCCCAATACCGGGAGAGACGAATCCCCTCCTATCACTCATTGCCTCCATGTGAATCGGGACTGTACCCAAAAACCACCTGTTTGCACGACTCAGTAGAGCCGTGGTAGGGTGGAAATCAAAGCATAGTGGGAGACACACAAGACTCTATGACGATCTCGGGTCAACAGACTAAGCTGTGCCAGTGTCACCAGAGAACTGCCATCTGACGTGAGGTATAATACCATCTGGGAGTTCTCGGCGAGTCCGTTCAGTGTACCCAGTCTCCACTGAGCACCCGTATACCATCTCTGATGTCAAACACCAATGGATATGGGATCATCCATCGCCTATCGCATGGGTCGAGAAGATATATGCTAGTCTACTCTGGAATATCGATGCCCCGTCTCGATATTCCCTCGACTAGGAACATTGAAGGATGTACTCATGGACTATCCATGCCCCACTAATATGATCTGCATCACAGTCCTGGAAGTCGAGTACACATCCTAAGGGCTTTATCAACATGTAACAGAGAGACAGAAAGTATATACTTTAAGATAAAGAGCAACCAGATAGCGTACTATCATGTCGAGCAAGAAAGTCCTACCTATATATGTCCCAGCATCCACTACAATATACGTCCAATGTACAGTAATGGCCTTTAGGGCATACATATAACTAACAATCTCCCACTTGCACTAGGGCCATCTGTAGCAGTGGTTGCAGTATCACATACTCAACCATCCCATATAAGTCTCTCTCTGGGAAAAAGCCTTCATGAGTGGATCCGCCGTGTTGTCCTTTTAGTCTACTCTCCTAACCTTGATCACCCCGGAGATTATCTATCTCCATGATCAGGTGATGCTGCCTCAGAATATGTCTGGGTCACTAATGGGACCAGGGTTCCTAGGCCAAAGCCACAGTTCCATTGTCATACAATGGTAGGAACCTAGTTCCTCTTATGAACCAATATACACCCAAACTGCCTCTTTGGTAGTATCTTTAATAGCGATGTTACCAGCCTTTATCGTCTAGTTTGCCACGGTATCTAGCTTGGAACTCTTCCAACATACCGTCCCTTTACCGAGGGTAAAGGCAATGCCTGCGACTGACATTCCGTCGTCCTCATCACCCTGGAACTTTTCCAGTGATTCTCCCCAGGATCGAGGTGGTATCACCTTTATCCTATTTGGAGAATGGTTGTGATAAGCGGAGATTGACCGTGCGTAGCATAAGAAACGCCTTCCCTATCAAGAGTATGTCATCCACGTACTCTATGAGGATCACTACCATACTCTCTACTACCTCTTTGTATATACAAGGTTCATCTACCATTCCGATGATGTCAAACTGTTTGACTAATTCATCAAAACAGACGTTCCAACTCCGCGACGTCTGCTTCATCACATAAAACATCTTGCACACGTTTCCGCTGCTCCCACTGTCTACGAAGCCCTCTGGCTGTGTTCTTATAGACGTTCTCTTCTAAATCATTATTTAGAAAAGTAGTCATGGCACCCAACCACCAGATATCGTAGTCCTGGTATGTAGCCATGGCAAGTAGGATCCGGATGGACTTAAGCATAGCCACTGGAAAAGGTATCATCATTCTCCACGCCTGGTTGATGACTAAAACCTTTAACAAGTCTAGCTTTGAAAGTCTTAACTTTTCCATCTATACCAAGTAATCTTCTCAAGATATACTTGCTCCTGATGGGGATTTAACCCTTCAGATATGGCAGCTAAAGTCCATACTTTGCTGGTGTACATGGATTCCATCTCAGATCGCTAAGCATCCAGCCATTCTTCCAGAGTCCCTACTTTTGATGACCTGCTCGAATCTAGTTGGGTCTTCATCTCATGATGCAATCCTTGTTCCCACTGTCATCGAGAAACCGAAGTATCTCTCAAGCAGGTGAGGAACCCTGCTAGATCGGCGGAGAGGCTGAGGTTCGTCGGGAACTATTGAATCCTTTGGTTCTGTCAAATCATCAGCTGCAGTTTTGTATAGCTGGAACCTTTCCAGTTCTACACAACTGACTTTACCTCGATCTTGTCCGGATTTTGCTTTCGACATAGGCCAGACAACCCCAAATCTTAACTAATTTAAGATATGGGCTCTCCCTTTCCATATCACATATGAAGTGGTAGGCAACTGATTTGATTTGAACCCAATTCAATAGGTATGCAGCTTCTCAAGTGCATAACCCCTAAAAGGAAATAGGCAACTCAGTAGTACTCATCATAGAGCACACCATATCGAATAGGGTGTATCTGCTCCTCCCCGATATACCATCGTGCAATGGTGTATACCGAGGAGTAATGCTGAGAGAGAATCTCATTCTCCTTTAGAATAATCCAGGAATTCCGTGCACAAGTATTCTCCTCCCTGATCTCATCATAGGATATAATACTTATACCCGGTTTTTGGTTCTCTACTTCTAACTTATATTCTGTGAATATCTCAAAAGCTTCGGGCCTATGTTTCAACCGGAACATTTGTCTGAATCTTGAGAGATCATCTGAGAACGTAATGAAGTACAAAGAACCGGTCCTGGCATGTGTAGGCAGGAGACTTTACATACATCATCATGTATCAGTCCCAAGAGTTCACTAACTCTTTCTCTGTTTCCAATAAACAGAGCTATGGTCATCTAATCTTTGTGACATGACTGGCAAGTTTCACAAGATGTAAATTCAAACTGATTTAAATATGCATCTAAAATGTAACTTCAGCCAGTCGGGTCGCATTGATATGACCTAGTCTACAATGCCTCAAGAACGAATCGTTCATTTCTGAACTCTTCCTCTTGTGTGTGTTCTGCATACTAGCATCTGTAGTTTGATTTAGAACGTCAATGCTTTTATATAACGTGCCTGAACCGATCAACTTTTGATATAGGAAATGTTCAAAACATTATCCATCAATACAAAATTTTATCATTTCTTTACTAATAAAGAGACTGATATGATTTTGTATATTAGGTTCGGTATCTAATAGTATTTGTTCAGAATCAATGTATCGGTAATACAGGGTGACAGTGACCAACAGACTTGGCTGCAACACTTGCCCCGTTTTCTGTCTCATGAAACTTATCACCCATTCTCAGTTTTTCTACCTTTTTATAGCCCTATGTAACAGATTACATATCTGGGATCCTGATCCGGTATCAAATACCCAGGATTCAGAGGATACTGAGATACAGTTCTTTGTAATGAACACACCCGAAGGAGATGCATCATATGCACTTTCTTCGTTTGGGCGGCATAGGAATTCTGGTATTCCCTATTTCCTGCTCTGCCTTATAACAATTATAAGTTGGAGCGGGACCAACTTTCCCCAGCTCAGTATAACAAGCGGGTTCGGTCAATACATCCGTATTATTATCTTGATTAAGGCGTGATATGGTCGCTACCTGGAGAGAGAGAGAAGAAAACACTCTGCGTGCGCTCTTGCAAGATCAGACTGGTTATATATTTTATCTAATCAGGATGGCTCCCACTATTTTTATCAAATCTTCCTTCAAACCTTAAAAGGAAAGACTAGGCGGGATTAATTACGCTCTACAAGTTCGTCAATCTTTCAGCCAGGCTAGTGTCGGTACTTTGAGGGAGGTTCCCCGTGCTTTCGCACGGACCTAATTACAATAAACCTCGTTTTCCCAGAGGCGTAACCTCGTTGACACCTTTCTAGACAGCTACTTGATCGGCTAATTGCTGTTAGTTATATGTATGCCCTAGAGGCCATTACTATACATAGGATGTATATTGTAGTGGATGCTGGGACATATATAGGGAGGACTTTCTTGCTCGACATGATAGTATGCTATCTGGTTACCCTTTATCTTAACGTGTAAACTGATTATCTCTCTATTACATGTTGGTAAAGCCCTTAGGATGTGTACTTGACTACCTGGACTATGATGCGGATCATACTAGTGGGGACATGGTAGTCCATAAGTACATCCTTCAAAGTCCCTAGTCGTGGGTGTATCGAGATGGGGCATCGATATACCAGAGTAGACTAGCGTGTACCTTCTCGACCCATACAGATGGGCGATGGATGATCCCATATCCATTGGTGTTTGACATCAGAGATGATATACGGGTGCTCAGTAGAGACTGGGCACAGTGGACGGACTCGCCGAGAACTCCCAGATGGTATTATACCTCACGTCAGATGGCAGTTCTCTGGTGACATTGGTACAGAGTAGTCTGTTGACCCAAGATCGTCATAGAGTCTTGTGTGGTTCCCACTGTGCTTTGATTTCCATCTTACCACGTCCAAGAGGGCATGCAAAACGGTGGTTTTTGGGTACAGTCCCGAGTCACATGGAGGCAATGAGCGATAGGAGGGGATTCGTCTCTGCCGGTATAGGGGGTTGATGTTGTGCTGTGTTCGATTGGCTATAACAGGAAATCCCTGGCCAGGGTTGCTGAGATTTACTGGTAAGTGTTATCAGTAGTTTCTCGAATTATTATAGACCTCATATCAACACGACTTATCGAGCTATTGGGGTCTGACGTTTACCACCCCTAGGCGAGATATGCGACATATCAGACGATCAGACCGGACTGTACGGTAGTGTTACTGGTTGGATTCACTGGAGTGTGAGTGGGCTTGCTCGTCGATCTTCAGATCGCTCAATACCCGGGTGGCCGTTACGTTTAGCAGACCGCTTGCGGCTTGTGGGTGTTTGATATGATCATCACCTGCTGCCGGCGTATTGACGAGTCTTTAGAGTCCTACACAGAGGTTTCCTGGCTCAAGCGAAACGAAATAGGAGCGCATATGAGATATGTGCGGGACCGAGAATAATGCGTGTATGTGATACCGTATTCCATTCTCGCGATGAATGTATCGATTAGGTTATATGCGATATACCCTAGTTATCGAATCAAGGATTGATTCGATAAACCGATACATTGGATACTAGTTGGTTATATGTGATATGACCGGATCGTTAAATCAAGTGTTTGATTTAATAATTTAATGTATAATTATATATTTGATATATTACTTTGCATTAACTAGTATCGGTTCACTTTAGATGGATTTTCTCACTTGGATGTACAAGTTGTATATATGATATACTTTTTGTGCATTTTATTGTATCATGTTTGATGATACATGTTTACTTGGTTAAGTGTAAAGAATTAAACCATGGTTAAACTTATGATTAGGGTTTTATTTCCTTTTCTCATTTATTTATCTATTTATTCATTTTGGAAAATAAATGGAAAAGAGAAAAAAAAAGAATGGTGGCTTTTTTTGTTGTTTAGTGGAAGCTTCATGAAACCTTGACCCTAACCATTCATTTAACCTAAGTTAATTCTCTACACTTCACCATGGTTACCTTTATGATAAGAATTATTATTCTTTTCTTTTCTAATTAACTTATCATATCATTTCTTCTTTTTCTTCCTTGAACTCAAGAAGAAACCTTCACTTCATCAATGGTGGATTGATGAAATGAGTGAGAAATCCAATTCTAAAGTCTACCCACTTCTTATTTCTTCATCCTTTACCTCTTGCCAAGTAGTAGAGTATGTTTTCTTCATAAATTTCTTGACTTGGTGAAGTCGGAGCTTGATTTAGCGATGCCTCGACGTAGATCATCTTCGGCATGGACATCGACGACCTAGCTCGCTTATTCTCCGATGAAGTCGACGCTAGAGCCCGGATTCTTTTTGGACAGCGGAGAGGACTTCGTTACGGAGCTATGGAGGTGGAGCACCGGATCTACAAAGGTTGTATTTCCGTATTCCCTTAGTTAAGTGTTAACTAGTTAGCTTTTTCGCCTAGTTTTCTAGCAAACGATCCGTAGTCGGGTTTCTCGGCACCCATATTTTTTTATATTGGCATGTTCGATGCCTTGTGAGACCTCTTGAGAGTGCCTAGGAACCCTACAGTGGTATCAGAGCCTAGCTAGAGCCTTAGGCGAAGTCTAGACGGAATTTGAACTCCGATCGAATTAAAACCAAAACCCTAAAATTGCTCTCTGTACTTTTTCTTAAATCGTGGATTTTTCCAAATTAAAAATATGCAGAAAACTCAGCAGGGAATTCTAAGAATTACGGCGGAAATTTTTTTTCATGAACAGTGATTTTGGCGGCGGAACCGCGGCATAAGCCTAGCTTATGCGGCGGTTCCGCGGCGGATGTATGACATCAGCCCTAACATGTTACACAGTAATTCATTGTTTCTGGTTCTGAGTTCTCTGGGTATTTTTAAAATTTATTCAAGAGTTGAATTTTCTGGAGTTGTTTTGGGGATTCGGTGTTTCGATCGGAGTATCAAATTTTGTCTGTGTGGCTTTCCGGATAAATTTTAGAATATGTTAAAAAGTTCGACCGGATATAAATACCCAATTTTTCCCCTGTCGTGAAATTTCCAAGTGTTGGATCTTTCCATAGTTTAACGACATTCTAAGTAGTGCAAGTAACTCGATGGACCCTCTAGAAGACAACAAACCTTAACTCGATTATGTGACCGTCTTGAACTGCCCTTTGAACTTTCGGGTTTGGGGCAGTACGGCGTGCCACATGTGAGGCGTTGGCTTGACCCTTCTACGGCTGGACCGTTGGTACTGAGGCACGAACGGAATGTTGTTAGACTTATTTCATGTATTGAGCTGTATCGGGAAAACTTGTGTGTTTGACTGTTCGATCGAAAAGTTTAACATTTTCTGTTTATCTGGAATGGGATACAATAATTGGAATTCACAAGTAGTTATGTGATAACTGAATGAATGTTATAAACATAGCAGTTTAGTCTCACTTGATCGGTTGCTACGGAATTTTGATGCGATCAAAAGTCCGTCGCAATCACGTAGCGTACGCGGATACTCGCCGGGTAAACTTAATAGACAGCCTCACTCCATAGCCCCGACCAAGTGACTGTAGGAGAACCCCGTCGCCGAAAGCATCCGTTCGGGTGCTTGCGACAGCGGTGTTCCGCCTTGGTGCACTTCGTCGACGGTATCGGGGGTGCGGCCATCTACTGAAGTTTGCGACGAGCATTCGATCAGGATGTCGGGAATCTTGTTGAATTGCCCGACTTGATATTGAAAAGTGTTTTCGATTTTGAGACTAAAATGCGGGGTTTATAATTGTTAGGCATGCGATGTCTAAGTAATTCATTTGGTCAGGCATGCGATGTCTGAGGTGGTTGCGGATTCCAACTGTTGTAGTTTTACACTTTCTTTTCTGTGACCGTAAGTGTAATATGTGATATCGCCGGTTTCGTTGCTATATGTCAACGACAATTGGGATGTGCATATTTACTTACGTTGATGACATGTGATGTTATGTGTTGCTGGATATGTTATATTGGATCGTCGTGTTTGAATAGCCGGGGGGGGGGGGTTTATGTGAGATGAGTGTTTTTCATTTTCATTCATGTAAAAACTTGTATGTAATATTCTTTTATTGGGGCACTTCCAGGAAGCGGAAGATGTCACCCTTTGTATATTATTTACTTTTCCGCACTAGGATAGACCCAAGGAGGAGGGCACAAGTAACCAGGTTCTGGAGTCCAGTGGGAGACCAACTCGAGGAGTCGAGTCCGGGTCTCCTAACTCTAGAATTGGTAGGGTTGCTTGCCGCTCTCGTAGGGGTCTAGGGGTGTGGGTTTGGCTATTCATCGCGACCGTGGAATCCGTATTTTATACTGGCTCGTATTGAAAACACGGACGTCCTAGTATGTCCAATATTTCATATGATTCTTCTGCTGCGATATCTGTGATGTGATCATGTGATGTTCTGTGATAGATACTGTATATAGTATATATGATATATTATATAGGCGTTACTTATGTTTTACACCCGCGCTAGCCCTGCCCCGCTCTGCCGTTAGTTATCTAACCTAACGGTGCACGAGGGGATATCGAGGCGAATGCGGATGGCATAAGTGTACGTCGTATTTATCTGTGATGTTTAGGTATTTAAATGATGGGACTTCATTAATGAGATTAATGAAATAAAAGAAACCTAAGATGTTGTAGAATCGAATTTTAAAATAAAACAGGTAGCTACAGTTCTTGCTTTGCACAGAGCTATATATGATATATCCTGCACCTTATTCGATGAGGAAAGGACCGAGATCCCTTCACCGGGAGTGACTCCTTTAGCAATAACTGGCAGATGCTACACACTCGGTTTGTCTTTTGATTGCTTTTAAGTGTTTTTGCTTTGCACAGCGATATATATGATATATCCCGCACCTCATTCGACGAGGAAAGGACCGACGATCCCTTCACCGGGAGTGACTCCTTTAGCAAAACTAGAAAAGCCTCAAAAACACTCCATTTCAAAATTCATTCGATCCTACAACGATATCAAGTTCATTACGCAATAGGTTTTCAGAAAAACCTGTCGTAGCCCTCCGTCATTTCAGATACGTACTAGTTAGTATTCGTGCTGCGGTTGTTTGGCCTCCGTCAAGGCGTAGTGTACGGTAGCTAACTAGTGCTTATCTGCTAGCATATGATGCGATTGGATTAGGGTATTCGTACGGCGTTGTTTGGCCTCCGTCAAGGGTCGTGCGGGTGGGTTTAATTCAATCAGGAAATGACGGGTTGAACTTGACTAGCGGACTATGGGTTGTTTGGCCTCCGTCAAGGTCATAGCAAGCTAGGGGCAAAATATTATCGGGAATTTCAAGTGTTGAAATTTGCAATGAGATTGCATACCTTCTATGAGATAGTTGGATCCCGATACCCGCTGCGAGTAAAAGTTACTCCTGGGAGAGTTTTATTCATTACAATTAGCCGATCAAGTAGGTATCTAGAAAGGTGTTAACGAGGTTACGCCTCTGGGAAAACGAGGTTTACATTAATTAGGTTCGTGCGAAAGCACGGGGGACCTCCCTCAAAGTACCGACACTGGCCTGGCTGAAAGATTGGCGAACTTGTAGTGTGTAATTAATCCCGGCTAGTCTTTCCTTTTAGGGTTTGAAGGAAGATTTGATAAAAAGCAGTGGGAGCCATCCTGATTAGATAAAATAATAACTAATCTATTCTTGCAAGAGCGCACGTTGAGTGTTTTCTTCTCTCTCTCTCCTGGTAGCGACCATATCACGCCTTAATAAAGATAATAATACGGATTATTGACCGAACCCGCTTGTTATACTGAGCTGGGGAACGTTGGTCCCGCTCTAACTTATAATTGTTATAAGACAGAGCAGGAAATTGGGGATTACCAGAATTCCCGTGCCGCCCAAACGAAGAGAGTGCATGCTGATGCATCATCTTCGGGTGTATTCGTTACAAAGAACTGATTCTCTGTAACCTCTACGTCCTGGGTATGAGATACCAGATCAGGATCCCATATATGTAATCTGTTACATAGGGCTACAGATAGGTAGAGAACTGAGAACGGGTGATAAGTTTCATGAGGCAGAAAACGGGGCAAGAGTTGCAGCCAAGTCTGTCGGTCACTGTCACCCTGTATTCCAAATACATTGATTCTGAACGAATGTTATTAGATACCGAACCTGATATACAAAATCATATCAGTCTCTTATTAGTAAAGAAATGATAAAATTTTGTATTGTTGGATAATGTTTTGAACATTTCCTATATCAAAAGTTGATCGGTTCAGGCACGTTATCTAAAAGTATTGATGTTCTAAATCAAACTGCAGTTCTTAGTATATGGAACACACACAAGAGGAAGAGTTCAGAATTGAACGATTCCTTCTTGAGGTATTGTAGACTAGGTCAGATCAATGTGACCCGACTAGCTAGAGTTACATAAAGATGCATATTTAAATTAGTTTGAATTTACATCTTGTGAAACTCGCCAGTCATGTCACAAAGATATAATGACACTAGCTCTGTTTATTGGAAACAGAGAAAGAGTTAGTGAACTCTTGGGATGATACATGTTGATGTATGTAGGTCCCCAGTCTACACATGCCAAGACCGGTTCTTTGTACTTCATTACATTCTCTGATAATCTCTCGAGATTCAGACATATGTTCCTGTTGAAACAAAAGTCCGAACCTTTTGAGATATTCACAGAATATAAGTTAGAAGTAGAGAACCAATAAGGGTATAAGTATTATGTCCTTTGATGTGATCAAGGAGGAGAATACTTGAGCACGAAAATACTGGACTATTCTAAAGGAGAATGAGATTCTCTCTCAGCATTACTCCTCTGTATACACCATAGCACGATGGTGTATCGGGACGGAGCAATCACACCCTATATGATAAGGTGTGCTCTATGATGAGTACTACTGAGTTACCTTTTTCCTTCTGGGAGTTATGCGCTTGAGAAGTTGCATACCTATTGAATACGGTTCGAATCAAATTAGTTGCCTACCACTCCATATGAGATATGGAAAGGGAAGAGCCCATGTCTTAAGCTAGTTAAGATTTGGGGTTGACCGGCTTATTTCTAAAAGCAAAATCCGGACAAGCTCGAGGCAAGGTCTGTTATGTGGAACTGGAAGTGTTCCAGCTATACAAACAACAGCTGATGATTTGAAAGAACCAAAGGATTCAGTAGATTCCAACGAACCTCAGCCTCTCCACCGATCTAGTAGGGTTTCTCACCCACCAGAGAGATACTTCGGTTTCTCTATGACAGTGGGAGCGAGGATTGCATCATGAGATGATGACCCAACTAGTTTCGAGCTGGCCATCAGGAGTAAGACTCTATAAGAATGGCTGGATGCTTAGTGATCTGAGATGGAATCCTTATACACCGACAAAGTATGGACTTTAGTTGCTATATCTGAAGGGTTAAATCCCCATCAGGGGCAAGTAAATCTTGAGAAGATTACTTGGTGTGCTTGGAAAAGTTGAGACTTTCAAAGCTAGACTAGTTAAAGGTTTTCGTCATCGACCTGGCGTGGATAATGATGAAACCTTTTCCAGTACCTATGCTTAAATCCATCCAGATCCTACTTACCACGGCTACATATCATGACTTCGATCTCTGGTGGTTGGGTGTCTTGACTGCTTTTCTAAATGATGATTTACAAGAGTGCGTCTATAAGTACACAGCCAGAGGGCCTCGTAGACAGTGGGAGCAGCGGAAACGTGTGCAAGATGCTTTATAGGATAAAGCAGGCATCGCGGAGTTGGAACATCTGTTTTGATGGATTAGTCAAAGAAGTTGACATCATCAAAATGGTAGATGAACCTTGTATATACAAAAAGGTAGTAGGGAGTATGGTGACGATCCTCGTAGAGTACGTGGATGACATACTCTTGATAGGGAAGGAGTTTCCTATGCTACGCTTGATCAATCTCCGCTTATCACAATGATTCTCCATATAGGATCAAAGTGATACCTCCTAAATCCTGGGTTTTTGGATCTATGAGATAGATCTAATTGGATGTTAGGAATCTCACTAGTAGTAGTGAGATGGTATCAATTGATCCTGGGGAGAATCACTGGAAGTGTTCCAGGGTGATAAAGACGACTGAATGTCAGTCGCAGGCATTGTCTTTACCCTCAGTAAAGGGACGGTATGTTGGAAGAGTTCCAAGTTAGATACCGTGACATACTAGACGATAAAGGCAGGATACATCGCTACTTAAGATACTACCAAAGAGGCTGTTTGGGTATATATTGGTTCATAAGATGAACTATGTTCCTCCCATTGTGTGACAATGGAGTTGTGGCTTATGCCAAGGAACGCAGGTCCCATCAGTGATCCAGACATATTCTAAGGCAGTATCACTTGATCATGGAGATGGTTGATCTCCAGGGTGATCGAGGTTTGGAGAGTAGACTCAGAGGACAACACAGCGGATCCACTCACAAAGGCCTGTTCCCAGAGAGAGACTTTTATGGGATGGTTGAGTATGAGATACTACAACCACTGCTATCAGATGGCCCTAGTGCAAGTGGGAGATTGTTAGTTATATGTATGCCCTAGAGGCCATTACTATACATAGGATGTATATTGTAGTGGATGCTGGGACATATATAGGGAGGACTTTCTTGCTCGACATGATAGTATGCTATCTGGTTACCCTTTACCTTAACGTGTAAACTGATTGTCTCTCTATTACATGTTGGTAAAGCCCTTAGGATGTGTACTTGACTATCTGGACTATGATGCGGATCATACTAGTGGGGACATGGTAGTCCATAAGTACATCCTTCAAAGTCCCTAGTCGTGGGTGTATCGAGATGGGGCATCGATATACCAGAGTAGACTAGCGTGTACCTTCTCGACCCATACAGATGGGCGATGGATGATCCCATATCCATTGGTGTTTGACATCAGAGATGATATACGGGTGCTCAGTAGAGACTGGGTACACTGGACGGACTCGCCGAGAACTCCCAGATGGTATTATACCTCACGTCAGATGGCAGTTCTCTGGTGACACTGGTACAGAGTAGTCTGTTGACCCGAGATCGTCATAGAGTCTTGTGTGGTTCCCACTGTGCTTTGATTTCCATCTTACCACGTCCAAGAGGGCGTGCAAAACGGTGGTTTTTGGGTACAGTCCCGAGTCACTGTTCATACCATAATATTGTATTTTATATTCCCCATTCTTATGCATTTTACAATGAAAACAGGTGCTTTTGACGCATGTCTGCTACATGTTACAGGTTACAGGTTCTTGGACAGGAAACAGTGAAAACGATGAAAAGATAATGCAAAAGTGGACTTTAACCGACAAACAGAGAATCTTGATCAAGCCTACATAAAGATCAGTTCACAAAGCAAGATTCAAGATATCGACTCAAAGCGAACGGTTAAAAATCCATTGCGAATTGTTCACTGGAAATCTGGAACTAACCTAGAAGCCCAAATGGAAAACAACATACATAAACAGAAGCCCAAAAAGTCAATGAACGAAACCCAAAAAGCCCAGAGCCCAATTCCAGATTTTGGCCGCGGAACCGCGGCCAAACCAGGCCTTGCGCCACGGTTCCGCGGCCGTCTAGTGCACGGAGTTCGAGAATTTTTTCCAAAATGCTGAGGCGGCGCGGATCTTTGACTTGGTGTTTTCTTAGAGGGCATTTTTGTAAAAACAGATGTGCGAATCAAAATGTAACCTAGGGTTTCCTATTATCTATAAATAGGACTCTAATCATTGTAATTTTTCATGCCTCCCTTCATTAATAAATTTTAGAATTCTTTTGGAGAGCATCGGTGTTTCTTTTCCATTAAGAAATTCAGATCTGACAAACCTGCATGGATGATTTGAGGGATGCATCTGTAAGTATTTTAATTCCTTGCCTTAGATGTTAGCTTTGGGAAAGGCTTTTGAGAGATGAGATCTCTCATCCCTTTCTTACCCATCAATTAGAATCTATAGGACTCCATGCATACATGCACATACCGCTCCCTACGGCACTCTATCCCTCGAGGTAGCGGTGATACCGTAGTATAAAGGCCCGGGTGTGATGTTTTCCATGGAGGTTAGGGTAAAGATTGATAAAGGAAGGACAAGAACCTAGAGGAAGGAACACCTTCCCGAACGGATCTAATCCACTTTATTGATAATTACCATAACTCCTCTTAGATCCTAATTTGTGTATAGAAAGCGTTGAGATTTATTTACATTTCCAAACCATTCCTAAACCTAACGCTCGCAAGAATAGATTTAATTAATTGCCCTAGAATAATTAGATTTTTAGATTTAATAAACAACCGAACACCCTTCGGAATTAACTCGTAAGAACGAATCGGAAATTCACAACATCCCTGTGGACCGACCCGTACTCACCGGCTAGCTACAAAGCGACGCCGTTCTTGATTGCGGTTACAAATATTTTTGATCTATCTTTTAGAAAGCGCAAGCACGTAAAATCTCACACCAATCAAATGGCGCCGTTGCCGGGGATCGAACCCGGGTCACCCGCGTGACAGGCGGGAATACTCACCACTATAAATAGGACTCTAATCATTGTAATTTTTCATGCCTCCCTTCATTAATAAATTTTAGAATTCTTTTGGAGAGCATCGGTGTTTCTTTTCCATTCAGAAATTCAGATCTGACAAACCTGCATGGATGATTTGAGGGATGCATCTATAAGTATTTTAATTCCTTGCCTTAGATGTTAGCTTTGGGAAAGGCTTTTGAGAGATGAGATCTCTCATCCCTTTCTTACCCATCAATTAGAATCTATAGGACTCCATGCATACATGCACATACCGCTCCCTACGGCACTCTATCCCTCGAGGTAGCGGTGATACCGTAGTATAAAGGCCCGGGTGTGATGTTTTCCATGGAGGTTAGGGTAAAGATTGATAAAGGAAGGACAAGAACCTAGAGGAAGGAACACCTTCCCGAACGGATCTAATCCACTTTATTGATAATTACCATAACTCCTCTTAGATCCTAATTTGTGTATAGTAAGCGTTGAGATTTATTTACATTTCCAAACCATTCCTAAACCTAACGCTCGCAAGAATAGATTTAATTAATTGCCCTAGAATAATTAGATTTTTAGATTTAATAAACAACCGAACACCCTTCGGAATTAACTCGTAAGAACGAATCGGAAATTCACAACATCCCTGTGGACCGACCCGTACTCACCGGCTAGCTGCAAAGCGACGCCGTTCTTGATTGCGGTTACAAATATTTTTGATCTATCTTTTAGAAAGCACAAGCACGTAAAATCTCACACCAATCAAATGGCGCCGTTGCCGGGGATGGCGTAGAATTTTCTTTTCGTAATTTCGGGTTAATCATAAAATTTAAAAATCATAAAAATCTGAAAAATCATAAAAAAATATAAAAATATATCAATTGTTATTTTTGGAAAGGGATACTTTGTGGTTGAATTTTTGCAGGATTTACAAAGACGATCTGGAAATTTCCAGAGATCAAAATAGGAAATAAAAGATCCTAACAATAGAAGATTACAACAACAGAGGAGCACACAAAATCTGGAGAGCTGAAACCATAAGCCAACCGCGGATCCGCCGCGCCAAGCCACTTCAGACCGCGGAACCGCCGCCGTCTGGTCAACTTAGAACGTCAGAAAAATTTTGGGGATCCGTACCGGTCACGTGACCGCCTTTCCGCGGTGGGATCTACGTTAAGACCGCGGAAACGCGGCAAAATAGTTTCTTCAGTTCGTGAAAATTGCACTGTAAGTTCCTCTTCTCTTGCTCTGGAAATCTAGATAAATATTTTCTGAAAAATTCCTGCAGGATTTTGTGCGCTATAAAAATATATTCCCTTCCAATAACAATCTTGTGCAGGATTTGTGGGCCCCGCTTGAACTAAATTGATTGCAAGAAATATTTTGTTGTTGCATATCTTTTCTCAAATATCTTTTTGCAACGGTTTTTTCCAAATAAAGATTCTTGTGATATGCTTAAGATAATAACTGATTGCAGGTAATATATTTTAGATTGCATATCTTTAATTAAAAAATCTTTTTGCAACAAATTTTCAAACAAAGAAAAAGAAAAAGGAAAATTTTTATTAGAGAACTTGCAAACTTTAGCCCCAAATAAATCCTCGCACCATCCAACCTTCCTTCTTTCAACCTTTCTTCTTTTAACATGGGTACCCCACATAAAAAATCACTTGCCGAACTTTGGTATCCTGAACCTGATTTTGCGTCGTTCGGAAATTTGTTCGGTCAATATAAAGACGATCCCTCCATGCCAAAAAAATCTTTGAAAGATCACATAGAGGAGTCTAGGAGAAACAGTTTGACTTTTCAACCCACTTTGTGTCAACCTAGTCAACCTTTACCACCTACATATGTTGACACCACTTTTCCAAGTCCTGCTGTAACTCCTAGGCCGATGTCCATTGCTGAGCATATTGCTCAATCTCGTAGCCGATCTTTCACCCCTCTCCACTCATCTAGTTCTAGGGATCCGCATGATTATTCACCTTTTTATCCGCATGTTGACCCTACCCCAGTCCAAGAACTTTGGTATCCCGAACCTAATTTTGCATCATATGTCAATGTGTTCGGTCAACTTAAAAACGATCCCTCCATGCCTAAAAAATCTCTGAAAGATCACATAGAGGAGTCTAGAAGAAACAGTTTGACTTTTCAACCCACCTTGTGTCAACCGAGTCAACCTTCACCACCTACATATGTTGACACCACTTCTTTAAGTCCTTCTGCCACTCCTAGGCCGATGTCCATTGCTGAGCATATTGCTCAATCTCGTAGCCGATCTTTCACCTCTCTCCACACATCTAGTTCTAGGGATCAACAAGACTATTCACCTTTTTATCCGCATGTTGACCCTACCCCAGTCCAATCACTCTCTTCCTACCAGTCCTACCCGACCTTTCCACCTTCACTAGACACTGCTTCTACACAGCCATTAGGGAGTTTCACATGTCCAAACAATTTTGAATCTTTTACCGAAACCCCCTTACCACCCAAGTCTAGTTTGGAAGAGGCGTTGGAGGCGTATATCGCAGCAACAAATAAAATGGTTAGGAATGTGGAAGCGTCCGTGGCCACCCTTATGCAACCTAGTGAACCGGTAGCTAGTGTCCCGCTAGCTCCAAATTTTTCAATGTATGAGGCGGCAGTTGGACAGAGTGAGAATGAGAGAGGATTTTCAAATCAAACCTACCCTTACCCAATTGAAACCCAAAACTCCTGTTTTCCTTCGATTGCCCCAAATAGATCACCTGTTGAAAATAAAAATGAGTTGTGTGATTTTGTAGTGTTTGATTTGCCAGATTGTGAGGAACCCCTTTCGAGTGAAACCGCACCTAATCCTTTCGATCTTTACATCTCCACTCTAGAACCTAAATCGATAGATATCCATGCCTTTGATGAGGTGTCTAAAGAAATTGACTTTCACTTGATTGAGGATATAGACGCCGGGAATATTTCGGATGATGAACCTGTCGATTTAATTGAAATTTTATGTTCAAATCATCATCCTGAGTTATTAAATGTTTCTCCCGAATCTCATATGCGTCTTGATTTTGATGATAATGGCATGGATGAGTTGAATATTGAGGAGAATTATGAGGATAATATTGAGGAGAGTAGTGAGGATCATATTGAGGTTGAACCATTTTTCTTTGATGTGTCTGATTTTCCAATTCATCCTCCTGAACCTTTGACTGTTATATCACCCTCCCTCTTTTCCATCGTTCCGACCACACTTCATTTCACGCTTGACGACTGTGAGCTTGAAAACCTTTCCTTTGAATCTGACACAGTTGCCACAGCCGATGACACTTACGAGTTTTTCACTTTTTCGGACGATGTTGAAGTCTCACCGCCCGAGTTTGAGTCCTTTGCATTTTCAGATGAGTTAGTTAATCCTTCAGACTCGGTTGCTTACAGTCGTTTCGAACCATTGATGGAATCTTTCCAGTTCGACACAGTTTACTACGGTGAGAATGAGACTATCCCTAATTCACTCCCTTTCGTCTTTCCCATTGTTCCGACCGAACAAATGACCGCTACGCTTTCTTCTCCTATACCAAGTTCGGCGTACCCATGTTTTCTCACGACTCTTGAGGGATTTGATCCCATTTCTCGACGAGTTGATAGGTTAGCGCAATCGCTTTTAACACATCGGTCATCACAAATTGCGCTAATTTATTCACTCAATTTACACCCTCAAGATCGTCCTCCACTTCCTTCTTCTTTTCGCCATTCTTCTCCCCCACCGAGACCATATTCTACCATTCTTCTTTCCACACGGTCTCGCGTGCTTTTCATATCTTTTCTTTCCATCCCATTCTTGCACCAGCTATACCATTTCCACGATAAGATTTTTGAATGGTTGGTGTTAACTGTTGGCTTGTGTAAGGCCAAGCTTAAGTTTGGGGGGAACCTTTGTATATATGTATATATATTTTCGTTTTCTTTTTCTATAAAAAAAAAAAAATTTCAAAACATTAAAAATAAAAAAATTGTAAATAAATAAACAGGGGAGTATCGGCATTTTGACCCTCTTGGTTTAGCATGACAGTGAGGACACTGTCAAAATTCAAGTTTGGGGGTATGCTCGGTACGTCTTCCTCCTTCGCATTCATATGTACATTTTTGCATTTGCATACTTATTTGAAAACCCATAAAAATTTGAAAAAATTCAAAAATTATAAAAATTAATGTATTCAATTTTGGCTAATTGACTAGAGTTTGACAAATAGGTTAACTAGCTAGGAACAACTAGATCTTAGACTTAGTAAATTAAAAACCCTAAAAATAACCTTTCTTAGAGTTTAACGGTAGAAAGTATATGCCTTGTAGTTTATTTAGAAATAGGCAAATTTTGGGTTCACTTCTTGGGCTAAGTCGAAATGAGGGAAGAGTATTGATGTTCTTATTAGAGTATAAGTTTGAAAAATAGTTCCTAGCTTAAGTCTAGATTCTGAAAACGTATACCCTACAATTTGCACAATCACACACCTTGAAACTTGGAATAGTAGAGGAGACCTTGAAATGCTCTTGTCTAAAGTCCTTAGTACAATGAAAATAAAAGAAAAAAAAAGTGAATAAAGGAAAAAAATGGACACTGGTTTTTGTGATTACTTAAGGCTGTAAAAATAGAAAAATATTTAGCGAGGGTGCTTCATCACCTAGTGCCTTAGACCAACTGGTTTGGGAGTCACTGCTAAAAGCCTTGGGTGTTGCAAAACTAGGAAGTACGCTTTAAAGTGCTAACGCATCTTGTAATCGGTTGTTGGTACCTCAAGAAGTATTAACGGTCG
The DNA here is from genome assembly GCA_030015575.1 of Agapanthus africanus. NCBI lineage: Eukaryota > Viridiplantae > Streptophyta > Magnoliopsida > Asparagales > Amaryllidaceae > Agapanthus > Agapanthus africanus. The sequence continues at coordinate 123,396,241 of CM057344.1, forward strand.
CATGAAGGATGTGTAAGCAAATTTCATTTAAATTCACCAACTAATTAGTACTTTGGACAATGGACAAGGGCATGATTGCTTGAATTGAATTTCCGAGTGTAGGGGTGATCTATACACACACGTAGGGGTATGTGATTGGAATTTAGATAAGAGAAAGGAATGAAGAATAGAACTTGTATCTTTAATAGAGTTGATAGAAATTCCTAAGTGGAGATGAAACCCTAGAAGGAAGACTTAAGAAATGCCGAAAGCTAAGTAGATCTGCAGGATATATATAATCTTAAGTTAAATAATGAGGAAGTGTGAAGAAGATGGGTGGATAATTTGCGGGTCGACGATAATAGAATTCTTAGTTAGAAAACCGAATTGGAGAACAAAAGTCGAAAAGCCAAATTGATAGGATTTTGTGGGTGTAATCCGCTGAAAACCCTCAGGAGACAACACTCCTCCTACTAGGGACACCTAGAGGTTTAACGGCTTGTTGCACGAGCTCAGTGCAATCGCGTTTCCCTGCGAAAGTGCGGTTAGATTTTTTGTAGAGAATAAAACAATAAGTTTGCTCGAGGACGAGCAAAAGATAAGTTTGGGGGTATTTGTTCATACCATAATATTGTATTTTATATTCCCCATTCTTATGCATTTTACAATGAAAACAGGTGCTTTTGACGCATGTCTGCTACATGTTACAGGTTACAGGTTCTTGGACAGGAAACAGTGAAAACGATGAAAAGATAATGCAAAAGTGGACTTTAACCGACAAACAGAGAATCTTGATCAAGCCTACATAAAGATCAGTTCACAAAGCAAGATTCAAGATATCGACTCAAAGCGAACGGTTAAAAATCCATTGCAAATTGTTCACTGGAAATCTGGAACTAACCTAGAAGCCCAAATGGAAAACAACATACAGAAACAGAAGCCCAAAAAGTCAATGAACGAAACCCAAAAAGCCCAGAGCCCAATTCCAGATTTTGGCCGCGGAACCGCGGCCAAACCAGGCCTTGCGCCGCGGTTCCGCGGCCGTCTAGTGCACGGAGTTCGAGAATTTTTTCCAAAATGCTGAGGCGGCGCGGATCTTTGACTTGGTGTTTTCTTAGAGGGCATTTTTGTAAAAACAGATGTGCGAATCAAAATGTAACCTAGGGTTTCCTATTATCTATAAATAGGACTCTAATCATTGTAATTTTTCATGCCTCCCTTCATTAATAAATTTTAGAATTCTTTTGGAGAGCATCGGTGTTTCTTTTCCATTCAGAAATTCAGATCTGACAAACCTGCATGGATGATTTGAGGGATGCATCTGTAAGTATTTTAATTCCTTGCCTTAGATGTTAGCTTTGGGAAAGGCTTTTGAGAGATGAGATCTCTCATCCCTTTCTTACCCATCAATTAGAATCTATAGGACTCCATTCATACATGCACATACCGCTCCCTACGGCACTCTATCCCTCGAGGTAGCGGTGATACCGTAGTATAAAGGCCCGGGTGTGATGTTTTCCATGGAGGTTAGGGTAAAGATTGATAAAGGAAGGACAAGAACCTAGAGGAAGGAACACCTTCCCGAACGGATCTAATCCACTTTATTGATAATTACCATAACTCCTCTTAGATCCTAATTTGTGTATAGAAAGCGTTGAGATTTATTTACATTTCCAAACCATTCCTAAACCTAACGCTCGCAAGAATAGATTTAATTAATTGCCCTAGAATAATTAGATTTTTAGATTTAATAAACAACCGAACACCCTTCGGAATTAACTCGTAAGAACGAATCGGAAATTCACAACATCCCTGTGGACCGACCCGTACTCACCGGCTAGCTGCAAAGCGACGCCGTTCTTGATTGCGGTTACAAATATTTTTGATCTATCTTTTAGAAAGCGCAAGCACGTAAAATCTCACACCAATCAGTCACATGGAGGCAATGAGCGATAGGAGGGTGTTTCCCCCAATCAGAGCAAGGCTCTACTGAATTTTGAAAATTCAAAATTTGAAGCAACGCTTCGGTTTCCGTGCGCAGCGCGCAATTTGCCACATGGCAGAAGCTGATTCGGCGGCGTAACGCCCGAGACAGTGCGTCCCATCAGAGCAAGGCTCTTCAGAAAACAAAATTAAGACTTAAACTGCGCAAATGCATGGCAGCACGACACGTGTCTGCGCAAGCGCATGGATGTACGACACGTGTCTGCGCAGTTGCGCAATCGCAACTGCGCAAGCGCACGGATGCGCGACACGTGTCTGCGCAAGCGCACGGATGCGTGACACGTGTCTGCGCAGTTGCGCAATCGCAACTGCACAAGCGCACGGATGCGCGACACGTGTCTGCGCAAGCGCACGGATGCGTGACACGTGTCTGCGCAGTTGCGCAATCGCAGCTGCGCAAACGCACCGATGTGCAACACGTGTTTGCGCAAGCGCACAGATGCGTGACACCTGTCTGCGCAGTTGCGCAGTCGCAGCTGCGCAAGCGCACAGATACGTGACACTTGTTTGCGCAAGCGCACAGATGCGTGACACGTGTTTGCGCAGTTGCGCAATTGTAACTGCGCAAGCGCTCGGATGCGCGACACGTGTCTGCGCAGTTGCGCAACTGCAACTGCGCAAGCGTGCGGATGCGTGACACGTGTCACAAGCTGGTAAGTTGCGCAGCAACTGAATGAAGATTTAAATAAATCTTTTCTGTTCTCCTGTAAAACAAGAACCCTCGGATCAGAGATCCAATGGCGGGAAAATTCCCAAAATTATTCAGGAAAGATTTTGTTAACAAATCCAACAAATTGGTGGGCACTATAAATAAGACCCCAGACCTCATTCAAAGGCATCAGAGAATCAATCATCATCGAGAGAGAAAACAAAGCTTCTGGAAAAAAAAGAGAGCTCTTGAAGATTAATCAAGAACAAAAAAAAAAGAAGGTAAAATTTCTGAAGAACAGAAAATAAGAAAATAAATAGTGCCTTGCACTTGATAGGAACCCCTGGTTCTAAAAAAAATATATATAAATAAGAGAATAATAAATAGTGCCTTGCACTTGATATGAACCCTTGGTTCTAAAAAAAAAATAATAATAACAAATAGTGCCTTGCACTTGATATGAACCCTTGGTTCTAAAAAAAATAATAACAAATAGTGCCTTGCACTTAATATGAACCCTCGGTTCTGCATGATCAGAAAAAAACAAGAACTTGTTTTCCTTTGATCCAAATTCAAATCAAAAGTGCCATGCACTTGTGTTCTTCAATCTGAAGATTTCTAGGGTTTCTGCAACCCCTTGTTTTGGGCCCGGCCCAAATTAAATTGAAATAATAAAAGGGCAAGGCCCTGTTTGGAAAAATTCCTGAGTTTCTGCAGACTCGTTATTCAAATGGGCCTGGCCCAAACTAAATTACAGAACAATAAAAGGGCAAAGCCCTGTTTGTAAAAACCTTTTGAATTTCTGAAACTCATTATTTAAAAGGGCCTAGCCCAATTGCAGAAAAAATAAAAAGGGCAAGGCCCTGTTTGGAGAATTCCTGAGTTCTTGTAACTCATTAATTAAAAGGGCCTGGCCCAGATCAGACTTGCAAAATATTGAAAGGGGCAAAGCCCTGTTTAGATTGATTCTTCTAATCAGGCAAAGCCTAAAATAAAATTTGGACTTAACCCAATCCTGGCTGTAAGTCCTTAAATTAAATGCCTCTCACAAATTAAGTCACGACCGGTTCGAGGGTACATCTCCGAACTCCTTTGACATCAGTCGTTGTAATTCCTCAACGACGTCAAAGAGGCGACGAGTCCCAACGACCACTCATCTAAAATCGGACCGAAACGTCCTTAAACTAATATCGGACCGAAACGTCCCTAAACTAATGACGGACCGAAACGTCCTTAAACTAATATCGAACCGAAACGTCCCTAAACTAATAATGGACCACTACGTCCCTAAACTGGCGACGGACCGAAACGTCCCTAAACTAATAATGGACCACTACGTCCCTAAACTGGCATCGGACCGAAATGTCCCTAAACTAATGACGGACCACCACGTCCCTAAACTGGCGATGGACCGAAACGTCCTTAAACTAATATCGGACCGAAACGTCCCTAAACTAATGACGGACCGAAACGTCCTTAAACTAATATCGGACCGAAACGTCCCTAAACTAATAATGGACCACTACGTCCCTAAACTGGCGACGGACCGAAACGTCCCTAAACTAATAATGGACCACTATGTCCCTAAATTGGCGACGGACCGAAACGTCCCTAAACTAATAATGGACCACCACGTCCCTAAAACTGGCAATGGACCGCCACGTCTTTAAATTGGCACGATAGAGCCCAAATGCTCTTTTGTCGGATCTAAACGGTCCCGTCTAAGTTGATCTTAGCCCCAAATACGGTTAATGTGTCCTTAGATATTTAAATAAACCATAAAACCCCAAACCAACTTTGGTTCAAGGGTACATCTCCGAACTCCTCAGACGCTTGTCGTTGTAATCCCTCAACGACGTCAGAGAGGTGACGAGTCTCAACAGCCAGATAATTAAATCGATCACTGCGTTAAGTTGATCTTAGTCCAAAACAGGACTAAAGTATTCTTGACGAACGTCTAAGTTGATCTTATCCGCAACGCGACTAATGCGTCCTTAAACTAAAAAAACACCAAACTCAAATCTAAGCAAACACGGATTTGGACTAATCCACGTCCTACGGGCGACGACATCACTAAGTCTCCGTATACAATCCACGGGCAACCACAAACAAAATAAATATACACGACACGAAGTGAAATTCTGGAGAAGGAGAAAGTTGTTATCGCAACGCGATAGCGTAATTAACTGCAGGGGCTTGCGCCTGCAGGGAAGAGCGTCCCCACAATCAAAAACCCCTCACCCTGAGGGGGAATCTGACAAAGTCTGCTACATCGGCCGCATCCGTCTAAACCTTCGATATACGGTGCCATAAATCAACTTGGCATCTTCGAAGAGGTGGACGGATAAAAACCAAATAGCATCTGCCCCGAACACGAGGCACGTGACGTCCCGACGTCGCAGGCCGCCGTTCGGAGGGGAACAGATTCTGGCACGCCCGGTGGGACCTTTTCCTCTTTCCACTCCACACTTCGTGTGTCGTCTTCGCGAACCAATCGCGGTTTGTTAAATGGTTGTCCTCGAATTTCAAGTTGCTAAGATTTGGTCTTTTGTCTGGCGCAGAACTCAAGATTCAATGGCCACCAACTGCTCGAAATGCCATTGCAGCGGACGTTCCACCTCACCGCGAGGTGTAGCATATGGGCCCCAGGCGGCTTCCTTCCTGACTCTGCCGGTAGACCAGGTGACTCAGGCCACCACCGGTTTATTTTTCGGGACCATGGTCCCACCTGCAAGCTTCTCCATGCCGATATCCGCACCAGAAGCGAACAAGAAGTCGGTATTCGACCGGCTCGCTGCTACTACGACCCCTGTCAACGGGTCGCCCACTAGTAAGCTGACAGCCTCTGTTTTCACCAGGCTAGGTCAGGATCATAAAGTGGCTGTCCCAAAGAGGGCAACGGCCACAGCTTCGGAAGTCGTTGAAGCAGCTTCTCCTATCAGAAAGTCAGTCTTCACAAGATTGACGGTTCCTACTCCTCCTTCAGCTGATCAAAAAGCATCAGTCTTTGATAGGCTGACACCGGCAGTTGCCCCACTCCCAAACAAGGGGTGATCAGTCAAAAATATTGCATATTTTAACCGGCAATTTCCTTATCATCTGCATACATATAGAAGTGTACGGTATTCATAATTCACATATTAGCAAATCGGTCGCAAAATATCAGATTACATGTATTCGACCTTAAAACCGGCATTTCTAGGGAAATTGACTGCATTGCATTACATAGCATATTTTCTATATCTTGCAACCCCTGTTTCGAAGTCTGTGCAGGAAAAGAGAAGCTTGCTCGATCATTACAGTGCTCGACCATTACAATCGCTCGTAAACTCACTGAACTCAAATCTGGTATCAACACAGAAGGGAAACTGAAATTCTAAACATCAAAGAATGGCCCAAACAGAAGTACCAAGCAACAGAAGAAAGCCCAAGCCCCAAGACCATCAATGCGCGGCGGAAGAGCGGCCTAAAGGTACATATTGCGGCGGTTCCGCGGTGGGCCCAGGCAATCACTTCTCAAATTTTGTACCACAACTCCTGTTTCATGGCCTAAAGTTCAGGAAGACATCAAAAGTTCCAGAAAACTCCAGAGACTTCTACCAGATCAGCAAACACCTTGAGTTACATTACATTAGCCTAATCATTCTAGAACTTTCCCTAAACCCTAGCTTAAACCCTAAGCTAGCTCCTAACAAACTCCTTCTAGAAACTCCTCAACAAACTTTTGGAGGGAAAGGGAAATTCAAATCTAAACCTAGGGTTTGGGAGTTCTATAAATAAGACCCTAGGCTCATCATTGAAAAAAGGGGAATGATAGGATTCAACCTTGGGAAAGTTTAGAAAATCAATCTCTTTCTTCATCCCCTCTTCCTCAAGTTTAGTGAGAGAGCTTGTAGGAAACCCTAACCCTAAATCCAACCACAATTCAAGATCTTCAGTGCAAGCCAAGCAAGATGCCTTCAACCCTTTTATGAGCCGAGCTGATCTTCAATCGGGCAAGAGATCAAAGTAGATCCACGATCCACGGAGACGAGCGAAGCCAAGTCGACGATCGATTTCTTCTTCTTGTAGATTCTTGAAAGAATGTATTGAAATTGTTGATTAAATAAAAGGTGATATTCTTTTATCTTGTTTTCTTTAAATTCCGCATCATGTTATCTTTATAATTCTTGAATATTATCTTTGTGGTGATGTGTGAATAAAACTCCGCTCGTAAAGGAGTCGAGACGGTTGTAGAATGATGATGTAACAAAGCTTTCATCGATTCTTGATTCCTACGATGGTTTGTAAACCCTAGCAAGTTCAAGAACCGACAACCCATTTTGTTTCGATGCTTTCTTGATTGACATCGTTCATAATGAGGGTGTTAGGATCGTTTCTTGAAATTGCTAGAGGCTAGAATGTGAATGATATCGACAATAGAACAAGGGATAAGATGAAACCCTAGTTTCACGAGAAAAACCCTAACTCTTGTCGATGATCATCGATCTAGTGTCAATCCTTCGAAGGACAAGAACACGATATCTTTAGATTACATCACGTCTATTGATCCTATCGATTCCTACGAGCCTCTCTTATGTTCTTGATTGTTGATTGGAAATATTATCAAAACAACCGATTCTTGATTGTTTATAGTTTCTTGATTCTTGCATAAAGAATAGTGACACTCGATTACAAATCACATCTTGAATCATGTTTTCGTTTATTGTTGCTTAACATTTCATTTCAAACGTATCAAAATACAATTGAATTGCACAATCCCTGTGGACGATCCGCACTCATTCATTAACTACTTCCGACACCGTGGTTTGATTGCGGTCAATATAATTTTTTGATTGTCGTTACTTTTTATATATACACGTCAGAAAATGGTTCAATCAAAATGGCGCCGTTGCCGGGGATCGCGCTAATTCATTTGCATTTTTAGTTTGAAGTGAAAGAATTATTACGTTTTACTTCTTGAAATCAAAATTCGTACAAACTCTTACACGTGTGTTGTGATTTGACTGCAAGGTGATCTGGAGCATTCTGTTCTGTGGAAAAATTTGTTTGAATATACCCAAGAGCTGGAGATAGTAACAGGAGCTCTCTGAAGAAAAATTGTTCACTGTTCCCAAGAACTGACCGCTCATCCGCGGCAAATACATGGTTTTTGCGGCGGAAGCGCCGCATACTTGAGGGTTCTCTGGAAAATTTTCCAGCAGGTATTTTCTTGCTCTCTCCCCTCTCTCTTTTTAGCTCCAATTAACCCTTTGCTGCAGGATTCTTTGCAAATAAATCACAGCGCGCAAAAGCAAAATTAAAATTGTGTGTGATTTTTGATTTCTCGGTTGTTTGCATTATAATACGGAAATTTAAGGGGCACGGCCAAATCCAAATTAGGTGGGGATTTCATTACCCTTCCTAGGCCCCGAAAATCGTCAAACTTGCATCCGCATTACCTCCATTAACTAAAAGAAATCTAGAGAAGACTCTAAGGACTGTCGCGCTCAATAGGACAAGAGAAGGTCGTGGGTAATTCATTGCTTATCCGCGTTTTCTTGTGGTGCCTAAGGCGAGTGTGTCTAAGGCTAGTGGTTATTAATTAGGTCCACTGTAGTGGTGGTTCCTTCCCACTTACCTGGCACTTATCCGGCCACAGGGGGACAAAGAGGCAGTGGAGGATCTATCCTGCGACTTGTCTTTTGGCAGTTAGGAGCGGTCTAGAGATCGGACCTAGGTGACCATTAGATTCTAGGGTTGTGTGCTGCATTTGTTTTGTCGCATCATTTTTTTTCAAAATCCGACCCTTTTTCAAAAGCAAACACCGCATTCATTTTACCCCTAATTATAAGTCAACGCTGCCACTTGTACTAACCCATTTTAGTACAAGATAGGCTGGACACGGGATTCTAGTGCCCGTTTAGTCCGCGTACCTTTTATCGACTCCGAAGTCGATAATTCTCCATTTACCTTTTCTTTACCCACTACCACACCCACACCGATGGACCCGAATCCATCGAACTTCTTTGACCCTAATCTGCCGCCGTCCGTTGGTGCGCAGAATCCTACTCCACCCCACATTTCCCTCCAGGAGAGGTGCTATCCACTTAGAGGTCCTCTTTCGACCTGCTTATCCACACCACCAGCCAATGGGGATAACTTCGAGATTAAGCCCCAGTATATCAATCTTTTACCCAAATACCACGGACTCGAGACCGAGGACGCTTACGTTTTCATTACCAAATTTGAAAACGTATGCGCAATGATGGGTACGTCACAACTTTCAGTGGATGCGATGCGTCTACGACTTCTTCCATTTACTTTGTGCGATATAGCCGAGAAGTGGCTATATAACACCACCGCACACTCTATTACGAATTGGGAAGAATTCGTCGCTGCATTCCTTAAGAAATTTTACCCAATCCAAAAGACGGCTCGAATCCGTAGCGAACTGAACCAATTTGCCCAGCTCCCTGCCGAACCATTTTCAAAATACTTTGAACGTTTCAAGGATCTCTTGGTTCAATGTCCTCACCACGGCATCCCTAGATGGGAGCTTTGCCGAATCATATATGAGGGCAGTAACCCTAACACTAAACAGAGCCTTGAAAACATGTGTCAAGGTACTTTTATGACCAAAGATGATGGGGAAGCCTGGCGATACTTAGAAGAGTTCGCTGAAAAGTCACTAATTTGGGAGAGTGGAACACAACCATTGAATAGGGGTGGCGTACACCAAATAGATGTGTCATTCGGTGTTCGAGCTGAAATGGCAGCAATGCAAAAGAAGCTCGACGCTATGGAACACAAATTTGCAGCAGCCTCCCTAAACCCAATGTCGCTCCCCAAAACTGTTTGTGGGTGCTGTTCTGATCCGTCTCACTTGACGGAAGAATGTCCGTTTCAAGGTCGTGAGCATACCAATGCCGCATTTCAACGACCTAGAAACGATCCTTTTTCTTCCACATATAATCAGGGATGGAGGAATCACCCCAATTTTTCTTGGAACCAATCACAATCACAAAACACGGTTCCAAACCAAAACAATTTTCAAAGGGTCCCTCCACCACAACAGCAGCCACAACTTCAATTAAGTCAGCACCCCTTTCAAGCACATAATTCTCAAAATACGGTCAACACACCTGCACTGTCTAGTCCTTTACAGTTGACCGGAACTGATGAATCCTCTTCTTTTGCACAATACATGAATTTGGTCTTGACAAATATCATGCAATTTACGGCTGAAATGAAATCTTCCGTCGATGACATGAAGAAAAACTCTGCGTCCCAAAACGAGAGTATTAAATCGATGGAAGAAGAGATTGCACGATTAAAAGCCGAACTAAGTGCAAGAGAGAAAGGGAAACTTCCAGCTCAACCCTTACCCAATCCTGGTTATTCACATCATGTGAATGCAATCACCACGTTGAGATCTGGACGAGTGCTTGACAATCATGTTGGGGAAGAAGTTGATGATACTGAAAATCATGTCAACACCCCGGCTGAGACCTTTCCACACACACACACTTCTGACCCTACTTCTTCTACCCCACCACCCTCTTCCGAGCCTATTCTCCATTTCCCAAAAGGCTCGCCACTACAGCCCACCTCTTTTACCCCTCCACGGACGATCCCCACTTCTATACTGGGATCGGTTCCACACACACTTTCTTCTCCTATGATGGACCCAGCTCTTATTGCTAAAGCACCTTATCCTAATCGGTTAAGGGCTAACACACCAAGTCCACAAATGGAGAAGATCACTGAGATGTTTAAACAGGTTAACATCAATATCCCTCTTCTAGATGCAATTCAACAGGTCCCTGCATATGCGAAAGTTCTTAAAGATTTTTGCACTAGAAAGAGGAAGAAACAAATGCCCAAGAAGATATTCATGGCTAAGACAGTAGACACAGCTTTCCCCCAGCAATTACCAAGGAAACGTAAGGATCCTGGCTATCCTACGATTTCCATCTCTATTGGGGAGAAACACATTAACCGTGCTCTACTAGATCTTGGGGCAAGTGTTAACCTGCTTCCCTTCTCAGTTTATGAGCAGTTAGGAATCGGAGAGTTGAAACCATCTCCTTGCACTCTCCAGATGGCTGACCGATCAATCACCAGACCTAGGGGTGAACTAGAGGATGTGTTAATAAAAATCGGGGAATTTATTTTCCCTGTGGACTTTATTGTAATTGATACACAACCTGTAGCGAACTCACGGAATCAAATTCCGGTGATTTTAGGTCGCCCCTTTTTGGCCACTTCCAATGCTATCATCAATTGTCGTAACGGTTCCATGACCCTATCCTTTGGAAACAGGACAATTGAGATGAACATTTACAAGTTAGGAAGTGTACCCTCCGAACCTACTGTTCAGGTCTGTTCTGTCGACTTAATGGATATCGACAGCAGCGAATTAGACAATCCTCCTGATACCGATCTAGACTCTTTTCATACGTTATTGTTTGACCCAACTATGTATCATACACATACGGACTCTTCCACCGAGATATCCGGGTCTGCAATTAACACCGATTATGAAATGCTTTTAGAGTCTGAAGATCACCCCGCACCTTGTGATGATATTATTCTTCGGGGTATAGATGAAACTTTTGAGGAAATCTTCGCTGATGAACTCGCATTTCTAAAAAGCACGGGTGTTGAGATGAATCAGGTTCCACTCACTGAAATTGAACCTCCACCCCTTCTTCTGAATTGTAAAAAGAATGCGAGTAATCCATCACATACACTGCATCGTCTCTCCAAAATGAGACGCACACACATTCTCTTCCACCACTTAACCTTTCCACACTTCTTCTTCCACCAACCAGAGCACTGCATTGATAAAATTTTTGAATGGTTGGTGTTGACATTCGGTCTTTGCAAAGCTTGGCATCGACCAATGATTTTTGACCCCCTCATATGATTTTCAAAGCTTAACATTGCATAACTCAAGTTTGGGGGGGTATAATTTTTTTTTTCTGGCTCCTGAAAAGAAAATTTTTACAAAATTTTGAGCCAAAAATAAGTTTGGGGGAGGATCTCCACTTAAATATTTTGCCCCCACTAATAAATTCCTCCCAAGCTTACATGTTTTTCGAGATTTAGCAGAAGGCAACAGTGAGGACACTGTTGAAAACAAGTTTGGGGGAGGTTTGTGCTTATTTCTGCATCAATTGCATATCATCTGCATAAGCACAAAACATTTCTTTAAAAATCTATAAAAATTGAAAAATTTTCAAAACCCATAAAAATTTAAAAATTTTCAAAATGATAAAAAGATTTTTGTACATAAATAAGATAATGAAAGTTTAGATAGTGAAAAATTACATCCATGAGATTAGAAAAATTTTAGAAAACTAAGAAAATTAGAAGTTTTCTTATATGAACTAGTAATAAGTAGTTATGAGCCGTTGTCCCAAGGGTTAGTAAGATGAAAGACGTCACTAATCTGAGGATAAAAATAAGTCTGAAAAATAGTTTCTATTCTGGAAGCCAAACATTTTGAACGTTGCTACCCTGCTATTCGCACTTACACACGTCTTAAAGCCTGGGATAGTAGAGGATACCTTGAAATGCTCTTGTCTTAAAGCCAAAAGTATGAAGGAAATAAAAAAAAAAAAATGAATAAAGAAAATATAAAGTGGTGAGAAAAATGAACACTGGTTTTGTTATCACCAAAGGCAATAAAAAAATGTATAGCGAGGGTGCTTCTTCACCTAGTGCCCTAAGGCCAACTGGTCTGGGAGTCACTGCTATGCCTGAGGTGGTGCAAGACGAGGAAAATACACCAAGTAAGCAAGCACAGGAGTAATCGGTCGGTTAGTACCTCAAGAAGTATTAACGGTCGCATGAAAGTGTGTGAGCAATCTCATCTAAATATTCATTAATTAAAAAGTACTGAGGCTGACGGGCAAGAGTATGATAGCTTGAATTGAATTCTCCGGGTGTAGGGATGTCTTTACACACACGCAGGGTTATATGATCGATGTTTGGAAAACAGATAGGAATGAAGAATAAGACGATGTTTTATTGAGGGAGGACGTGATTTCTAACATCTTTTCATGACCATTAAGATAGGGCTCATGACAACCGAAAAGCTAGCTTAGTTGGAAACCCTGATTTTCAAAGTTTTTCTTTTACAATTCTTTTCTTTAAATGTAATATTCATGATCTTGCTTTTATTATTGGATTTTGTGGGTGCAATCCGCTGAAAACCCTCAGGAGACAACACTCCTCCTACTAGGGACACCTAGAGGTTTAAAGGCTTGTTGCACGCGCTCAGTGCAATCGTGTTGCCTACGAAAGTGTGCTAGTTAGTTTTTCTCTTTCTTTATTTTCTCCTTCTCTTTTTAATAAAACATTCGCTCGAGACGATCGAAATTAAGTTTGGGGGTATTTGATCAGTCAAAAATATTGCATATTTTAACCGGCAATTTCCTTATCATCTGCATACATATAGAAGTGTACGGTATTCATAATTCACATATTAGCAAATCGGTCGCAAAATATCAGATTACATGTATTCGACCTTAAAACCGGCATTTCTAGGGAAATTGACTGCATTGCATTACATAGCATATTTTCTATATCTTGCAACCCCTGTTTCGAAGTCTGTGCAGGAAAAGAGAAGCTTGCTCGATCATTACAGTGCTCGACCATTACAATCGCTCGTAAACTCACTGAACTCAAATCTGGTATCAACACAGAAGGGAAACTGAAATTCTAAACATCAAAGAATGGCCCAAACAGAAGTACCAAGCAACAGAAGAAAGCCCAAGCCCCAAGACCATCAATGCGCGGCGGAAGAGCGGCCTAAAGGTACATATTGCGGCGGTTCCGCGGTAGGCCCAGGCAATCACTTCTCAAATTTTGTACCACAACTCCTGTTTCATGGCCTAAAGTTCAGGAAGACATCAAAAGTTCCAGAAAACTCCAGAGACTTCTACCAGATCAGCAAACACCTTGAGTTACATTACATTAGCCTAATCATTCTAGAACTTTCCCTAAACCCTAGCTTAAACCCTAAGCTAGCTCCTAACAAACTCCTTCTAGAAACTCCTCAACAAACTTTTGGAGGGAAAGGGAAATTCAAATCTAAACCTAGGGTTTGGGAGTTCTATAAATAAGACCCTAGGCTCATCATTGAAAAAAGGGGAATGATAGGATTCAACCTTGGGAAAGTTTAGAAAATCAATCTCTTTCTTCATCCCCTCTTCCTCAAGTTTAGTGAGAGAGCTTGTAGGAAACCCTAACCCTAAATCCAACCACAATTCAAGATCTTGAGTGCAAGCCAAGCAAGATGCCTTCAACCCTTTTATGAGCCGAGCCGATCTTCAATCGGGCAAGAGATCAAAGTAGATCCACGATCCACGGAGACGAGCGAAGCCAAGTCGACGATCGATTTCTTCTTCTTGTAGATTCTTGAAAGAATGTATTGAAATTGTTGATTAAATAAAAGGTGATATTCTTTTATCTTGTTTTCTTTAAATTCCGCATCATGTTATCTTTATAATTCTTGAATATTATCTTTGTGGTGATGTGTGAATAAAACTCCGCTCGTAAAGGAGTCGAGACGGTTGTAGAATGATGATGTAACAAAGCTTTCATCGATTCTTGATTCCTACGATGGTTTGTAAACCCTAGCAAGTTCAAGAACCGACAACCTATTTTGTTTCGATGCTTTCTTGATTGACATCGTTCATAATGAGGGTGTTAGGATCGTTTCTTGAAATTGCTAGAGGCTAGAATGTGAATGATATCGACAATAGAACAAGGGATAAGATGAAACCCTAGTTTCACGAGAAAAACCCTAACTCTTGTCGATGATCATCGATCTAGTGTCAATCCTTCGAAGGACAAGAACACGATATCTTTAGATTACATCACGTCTATTGATCCTATCGATTCCTACGAGCCTCTCTTATGTTCTTGATTGTTGATTGGAAATATTATCAAAACAACCGATTCTTGATTGTTTATAGTTTCTTGATTCTTGCATAAAGAATAGTGACACTCGATTACAAATCACATCTTGAATCATGTTTTCGTTTATTGTTGCTTAACATTTCATTTCAAACGTATCAAAATACAATTGAATTGCACAATCCCTGTGGACGATCCGCACTCATTCATTAACTACTTCCGACACCGTGGTTTGATTGCGGTCAATATAATTTTTTGATTGTCGTTACTTTTTACATATACACGTCAGAAAATGGTTCAATCAAGGGGCAACAAGAAACTGTCCCGATATCTGAGCCAGTCCCAATGGCTCGTCGTGCGCGACGTCGCCATTGGCAGCGAATAAGGAAAGCAGGAGGCAACTCCCCTTCAGGGCTAACCCCGCCTGCTCCAGTGGCGGAGGTCAACGCTGTTGTTCCAACTGGGAACAGCTTTGAATTGCTAAGGAAGGTGAGAAAGAACTCCCCGGTTGCTACATTGAAAAGGTCTCCTCCACCCATGGAAAAAGCTCCGGAGACGAAACAGGAACAGCCCCCTCAACGGCTGTCATCAAAAGTTTATAAAGTATGGCGCAGGGTTCAAAACTCTGTGATCGATCCGGACCACTTGCGTCACCAGAAGAAGGCGAAGGTGGAGAGTAACAAAAACTGCCCCATTAAACAGCAGGGGGAAACAAATGCTAGAATGCCCGCTTCAACGGCTCCTTCAACCTCGAAGGTCTACAAAAGAAGGAGGCCGGAGAAAGCTCCCGCAACAGCAGCAAGAGTTAACAATGGTGAACCTAAACGCCCCAAGTCAGGGGGCATAACAGTTCATACGATCTATATGGCTTCAGGAAAAAAAGAAAGTCGTACTTATACGGGTCACCGACCGCTTACCCGGTCAGTGACCAGGTCTCAGGAGCAGCAACAAAAGCTCCAGGAGATGATGACTACAATGGCTGCACTCACGGGGCCAAAAGAGAATCCTGAGACGTCCTTAGATGAACGCCAAGAGGAGGAGACCGACGCTGAGTTCCTCCGCCGAATACTGGAAAAAAGAGACAAAGAGGCTGCAGAACAGGCGGCCAACATAAAGAAAATGGCCCTCCTGTTCCAGGATGTGGTGGGTATGATGATTCAACCAGATCCACCTGCTGGAGATCCCCCAATCATTCTTGAAGATGATAGGGGAGAGACATCGAATCCTCCACCGGCTCTGTCCGCAGCTAAAGAGGATACCATATCAAAAGCTGATTTGGATGAATATATTGCTCAACAAATACGAGTGCATCAGGCGGTTGAAGCAGCCGGTCAGATCGTGAAAACGGGGCGCCCATATCCGGGATGGTACGACCAAATCAAGTACCCGCCAGGTTACACGATTCCTAAATTTCATGTCTATAAGGGGACCGGCAACCCCCATCAACATGTTGCCCAGTTCAGGGCGCTGTGTGGTAACACTGGAGGCGACGACAAACTCTTGCTGCGCCAATTCGTTGGAAGCTTATCAGACACGGCTTTCGAGTGGTATTCCGAGCTCCCCAACGACTCTATTAAAACCTTTGCGGAGATGGAGCTGCTCTTCACCCAACGTTTTGCAAGCGCCAGCGAGCGTACTCCGATGACGGTGCTGATTAACGCCAGGGTAAAGCCCGGCGAGACGTGGGTACAATACGCTATACGGTGGCGTAATCTATGGTCTAAGTGTGAACAACGCATAGAAGAAACGCCAGCGGTGGGGATGTTTGTTGGAATGCTTGATCCACAGGCAACCATCTCGCAGTTCATGATGTTCTTCAAGCCGACTTCCTTCCAGGCTTTGATCGACAAATTAGCGCAGATGGACCAGATGGGCCATAAACCCCCTCTCCCGAAGCCGGACCCCCGAAACGATAAAGGAAAGGGAAAAGCGATCATCGTCGCCAATGCCCAACAACAGCTGAGCGACTCGAAGCCGGCTGCTCGTCCAAACAATACACGCCCATACGTACCCCTTGAGGACAGGATGGGACGTGCTTACTCCTTCCCCCGTGATAAAACAAGGAGGCTGTTTGAGCTGGCGTTGCGCAACAGGCTCATAAATCTGCCAGATCCAAAACGTCCGTCACAACCAAATGACGTCAACGATCCTAATTACTGCCCTTATCACAGAGTGTTGGGACATCCAATCGAAGACTGTTACGTTTTCAAAAATTGGCTTGAGAATCAATACCGTCAGGGCAAGTTTGCGCTGTCTGACAAATGGAAGGTGAACCCTCCGCAGCCCCACACCTATAAGGGGACGAATACGCCGGGGGCAACATGCTCCGTTATTGAAGAGGCTCCCTGGGAGGTTGTATTATCGGCCAAAACGAAAAGAATGCTAAATGATCTTCAAACCTGCCCAGCGGTCAAGTGGAAGAACCCCTTAGAACCACAGGTTATTGAAGGGATGTTGAAGCCACGACCGACTCCGAAGACCGATGGTGGTAGTTCAAACGTTCATAGCCAGCCGTCAAAATCTTCGAAAAAGAAGAAGAAGAAATCTAAGAAGCCCGTGAAGCCTGGCGACAAGCGCACGGACTTACAAAAGCAAATCGATGCGCTGGATGAATATAACCAAAAGGCGCAAACTCCCATCACGCTCCAAGATTTCCTTGATCACGTCTTCCAAAAAGAAGATGAGGAGGAAAGTTCATCGGATGAATCTGACAAATATGTAGCAAGCTGTCATATGATTTCCCATTCGACCACGAACGATGAAGGGACTTCTGGCACTGAAACGCTGGGGGCAAAAGCCGAATCAGGAACCCCAGGGTTACCGGTTGAAATGATTAGCGCGTTTCTTAATGAAGCTCGGTTGAAAAGCAAGGCTGATCGAGAGCGCGAGACGGCTATATTCGAAAGGGCCAAGCGTCAGCGACTTGAGGAAGGAGCCGAAATGATCCCGTTGGAGCAAAATGCCTCCACCGCTGACAAAAGCCAATTCAAGATAAAAAAAGAAATTTGCTAAGGCCATATCGATGGGAATAAAGCTACCACCCTCTGAAGAAAAAGTTACTGGCGCGGTAGAAATGCATCCCTCTTATTGCTTATACCATCAGAAGGTCTCACATTCCACCCAAGATTGCAAAGCTTTCAATGGATGGTGGCAAGGATACGTCGCTAATCGACAACGATTTAAACGGGAAAAACGTAAAATTCGCCGAGAGCAGAGAAATACGACTAAAGAACTTGAAAGAGCTGCCGGCAATTGTCACATGGTTAACACTACCGGGTTACAAGTGCCTACATTTGGGAGCGACTCCGATGAAGAGCTAGAGCTTGGCCCCCTCTTCGAAGAATCCACTTCAGGAAAAGAAAAAGAACTGAAGGCCTGCGAGAATATACAGCTGCGCAATCGAACATTACCCGAAAAGAACCTCGGACCCTTGAATAAGAAAAACAAAGGGAAAGAGAAGGTCTCTGAAGACATCGCTTTGGATGACCAAGTTGCGGAAGAGTTAACCGCCAAGAATCCCCCAAAAAGGAATAAAGTAGATTACAATGTCTTGGCGCATCTGAGAAAGCTACCCTCACAACTCAGCATTCTCGATGCCCTATTGCTATCGAAAGAAGCGAGGGATTCTTTGATTAAGGCCCTACAAGATCCGGACCAGTTCCAGGCTTTCCTAGCCGAACAAAAGATGAAGGATGAATTGGAAGAGGTGCACACAGCCGACGTTGCTTTTGGTGATGAAGACCTTCTCCTCGGAACGTGTGAGCACAATCGCCCACTTTATGTTTCAGGATACTGCCATGACGTAAAGATAGGAAAAATCTTGGTCGATAACGGATCGTCTGTCAATTTACTCAATGTGCGAGTGTTAAAGGAGATTTGCATGAGTGTCCAACACCTCGCCCGGGACAAAATCACCATCTCCGGTTTCGACTCTCAATCCTCAAAGACTCTTGGATCTGTGATATTGACGCTACGCTTCGGGGTGCTCGTCACAGACATCAAGTTCCATGTTATAGACGCCAAGACGTGCTATAATGCTCTGCTTGGCCGACCATGGCTACACGAATACAATATCATCCCTTCTACACAGCATCAGTGCATGAAGTATTCTAGGGACGGCCTCGAGTACACAGTGGCAGGAGAGTTGAATCCATTTTCCGTGAACGAAGTTCGCAAGTATGAAGATGCCAAATACTTCCTACCGAGTTTCGAAGACACGGAAAGGTGTCACAAACCGGAGAACAAAACTAACGCAACCATCCCTGTCTTCGGCAGTGACACCGAGGAGGAGGAGGATATAATTTATTCAGGTCCGTCCCGGTCCACCAGGCCAGGACCATCTGTTCCTTCATTGATCTTCGGTAGTGACTCAGAGGATGAAGTTCATGCTGTATTCCCTGCTCGGCCTTCGATACGGGCTTCTGCCGATGAAGAGCGAAGTCTACAGATAACCATGGTGCCGCTTGAGCATTACAAAGAACTGGATGCACTTGACACCAACAGCGTAGAAGAATTGCAGACATTCTATATCCCTCCTGGACGAAAAGGCGAGAAAGCAATCCTATTCTACCGTTCTGAAGAAAACAAGGTGGAAAAAGAAATTTGGCACGGCGCGGATCCCACGCTCGACAGGCTCCAACCTATCTGTCTTCCCAGATATTACACCCAAGGTTTAAAGAAACTGCTGAAACGCCAAGGGATGTCCTTCACACAGACTGCTAGAAAAGCCAAATTCTATGACAAGGTCTGGAACGTTCCCGGGACTCAGTGCAAACTGCTTAACGGAAGAACAGAGACGAAAGGACTCGGGTATATTCGCTCAAAGAAACGTGAGCTAATAAACAGCTGTTATATCATGTATGACTTTGATGAAGAAGCAGACGCTCACTGGGAAGACGCTAATCCTGAATCAGTAAAAGTTCCCGATGCAAGACCTCCTAACCCATCGTCTGAAGAACAAATGAGCAAACCTACAAGGGATGCCAGTCGAGAAGCCCGAGATGATCACGATCGTGAAATGGCAATCTATGAAAAGGCCAAGACACGGCGCCTCCTTCAGCGGGCGATGAAAGACGAAAACGCCGCTCCTTGTCAACCTGCTATGAAGAAGGTTCGACTCGAAGGCAGAAATAAGTTGAAAGGCAAGAGAAGCGCTCGACAACCACAAAGCAAAGCTAAGAAGCCACGCATCCGAGAGTCGAGCGTTGTTGACCAAGCCATCATGAAGAAAATGGGTCGAGCATACTCATTTCCTCAAAACAAAACAAGGAAAATACTTGAGCTTGCTCTGAAACATCGAATGCTTACTCTGCCAGAGTCTAAACACCCTGAGCAAGCAGGCGAAGTCTCCAACCCAAAGTATTGCTTTTACCATCGAGTAATAGGGCATCCGCTCGAAAATTGCTTCACCTTCAAGAATTGGGTCGAAGATCAGTATCAGCTTGGCAAGTTCGCGTTGTCTGATAACTGGAGGGTAGCACCACCACAGAAGCACGAGCCCGAAACCGCAAAAGAAAAACCAGTTCCACATCGGAGTGGGCAGAAAAGTCACACCTGTCATGTGATAACAATATTAAAAGAAGGGTCCGACGATATGAACAACCTCCCTTGGTGCTTTGAAAGCGGCAGCGATGAGGTGATCTCAGAATTTCCCCCAGCTCCGAAAGAACTGGAGGACGGAATCCATACCACCGCAGATAATCTCAAGAAAATTGAGTTGGGGACGGAAAATGATCCGCGACCGACATTCGTCAGCGAGCTTCTGTCTGAAGAGAGGGTGGCTGCGTTAAAAGACGTCCTTGTGCAGCATAAAGATTGCTTCGCATGGAACTATTCCGAGATGCCGGGACTAGATCCAGAAGTTGCTGTACATAGACTAGCAATATCCCCAGACGTCAAGCCGATCAAACAGGCGCCGAGAAGAATGCGACTCGAGCTTGAGATGAGCATAAACACCGAAGTCAAAAAGTTAATCGACTCTGGCTTCATTCAGGAAGTTCAGTACCCTGAATGGATTGCCAACATCGTCCCAGTAATGAAGAAAAATGGGACAGTGCGCATATGCGTAGACTTTCGGGATCTTAATAAAGCCTGCCCAAAAGATGATTTCCCAGTGCCAGTCACTGAACTTATGATAGACAATACATCCACTCATGAGGTTTTCTCCTTCATGGATGGCTCGTCGGGGTATAACCAGATAAAAATGCATCCCGAAGACCAGAAGCACACAGCCTTCAGGACTCCTCTTGGTATATTTTGTTACAAAGTGATGCCCTTCGGTTTGAAGAACGCCGGTGCTACTTATCAGAGGGCCATGACAAAGATCTTCGACGACCTCATACATGAAATCGTTGAATGCTATATCGACGATCTTGTGGTTAAAAGCAAATCATACGAAGAACATCTCGAGCATTTAAAGATCGTGTTTCAACGCCTTCGGCAATACAACTTGAAGATGAATCCTCTTAAATGTGCGTTCGGGGTTTCCTCAGGCAAATTCCTAGGATTCGTCGTTCGACACCGGGGTATTGAAATAGATCCGTCGAAGATTAAAGCGATTATGGAAATGCCTCCGCCGAGGACTCTCAAACAGTTGCGGTCTCTCTAAGGGAAGCTCGCGTATATAAGGCGATTTATAGCTAACCTTTCAGGAAAGTGCCGTCCTTATAGTCACCTGATGAAAAAGGGAACCCCATTCATTTGGGATCAAAAATGCCAAGGCGCACTGGATGAGATCAAGCAATACCTGCAGAACCCGCCGGTGTTGGCTGCTCCGGTTAAGGGGAAGCCTCTTATTCTTTATACAACCGCCCTCGAAGGTTCCTTAGGCGCATTATGGGCACAAGAAAACGATCAAGGGAAAGAGAGGGCGCTCTACTACTTAAGTCGAGTGCTGCTGGGGGCAGAAAGCAACTATTCTCCCATTGAAAAACACTGCTTGGCATTGATCTTCGCAATAACAAAGCTTAGGCACTATGCGTTGGCGCACGAGGTCCGTCTGATTTCAAAAGTGGACCCTCTCAAATATTTAATGTCAAAAGCCATATTGACAGGACGACTCGCTAAATGGGCCCTGCTCTTGATGGAATTTTCCATAACATATCAACCTCTCAAGGCGGTAAAAGGCCAGGCCATCGCCGACTTCCTCGCTGAGCATCCCATACCTGCCGACTCTCCTTTAAATTGCGATTTGCCAGACAGACACGCGTTTGATGCAATCGACAGTGGTGATACCCGTTGGGAGCTTTACTTTGATGGAGCGTCCTCTATGAAAAAGCACAAACAAAGTATGCCAACGATCAAATCAGGGGTGGGACTCATCTTTGTGACTCCCCAAGGAGGAATAATGCGCTTCGCCTTCTCCCTAACGGAGCCGAGAACGAATAATGAAGCTGAATATGAAGCTTTGATAGCAGGCCTCGAGATCGCCATCGATATGAGAATTGAGAGCCTCCTCATATACGGGGACTCCCAACTGGTCGTCAGTCAAGTGAACGGCGACTACCAAACGTGCAAACCAGAGTTGGTGAAATACGGTGAAAAAGTGCAACAACTGCTAACCCAAATTCCCTCCTACACTTTGGAGAGCATACCGCGAGCGGAAAACAGCAAAGCGGACGCACTAGCCAAACTTGCTAAAGAACTGGCTGACGAGAACCTCGACGACGTTAGAATCATGGTACAAAGCCGTCGAGTGCTTGCCCCAGCAGAAGTATCTCCAGAATCGTCTGAAGAAAAAGGAGCGAACGAGGAGACGACCCTACAAATAAAAGACCATGGGAAGACCGAAGACTGGAGAGAAGTTTTCATAGATTACTTCAAGTTCCACTGAATACCTGAAGAAGCGTCCACAAGACATCAGCTCACGAAACGAGCTCTGTCTTTCGCCTTCGTCAATGATACTCTATACAAGAGGTCATTCGATTCTCTGTGGTTGAGATGCCTAGGACCTGACGAAGTAAAAAGAGTCGTTCAGGAAGTTCACGACGGACTCTGCGGTTCCCACCAAGCAGGCCCGAAGATGAAGTTAAAGATAAAGCGGATGGGCTACTACTGGCCCACGATGATGCAGGATTGCCTAGAATACGCGAGGCAATGTCATTCATGTCAAATTCATGGGGACTTTATCCATCAGCATCCCAATCCATTGCATCCAACAGTGGCTAGTTGGCCATTCGAAATGTGGGGAACCGACATAGTCGGCCCCATCGAACCAGCGTCGTCAAAGGGACATCGTTTCATCTTGGCGACGACTGATTACTTCTCCAAATGGGCAGAAGCGGTACCGTTGAGGGAAGTAAAAACGGAGAACATCCTCCATTTCTTCAAAACGCATGTCATATACCGATTTGGAACCCCAAGAAGGATTATCTCTGACAATGGGCCAGCCTACCGAAGTCATAAGATTAGCCGCTTCGCACAGCAGCACAATATAGACTGGAGATATTCCTCGGTTTATAACCCGCGAGCTAACGGTCTAGCTGAGGCCTTCAACAAGACCTTGACGAAGATCATAAAGAAAACAGTATCCCGAAATAAGAAAGACTGGCACGAGAGGCTGTAAGAAGCTCTTTGGGCGTATCGAACGACGTTCAAGACAGCCACAAAAACAACGCCATACGCGTTGATCTTTGGGACGGAAGCAGTGCTCCCCCTCGAGATAGAATTACCCTCTCTACGAGTGGCAGTCCATTACGAGTTGACGGACGAAGAAAATGCTCACCTTCGGTTTGAAGAGCTTGACGCCCTTGATGAAATCCGGCTTCTAGCACAGCAAAATTTGGAAGCTTATAAAGCAAAGATGACGCGCTCATATGAAAGATTGAGTCGCCCGAGGACATTCCACCAAGGCGAACTCGTGCTAGTCGTCAAAAGGCCCATGATCCCCAATCACGCCAAGCGGGGAAAGTTTGAGCCAAACTATGAAGGACCGTACATCATTGATAAGGTCTACCAGGGTGGGGCCTATCTACTCATGGACATGCACGGTGAAAGGCCTTTCAGGCCAATAAACGGTCGCTTCCTAAAGAAATATTACGCTTAACGAGCCTTAGTTTAGGTCAATGATAGATGACGACGACTATGTCCGCTCGCTGTCTTCCTAAGCTCAGGCTTTATAAGCAGTAGCCAGCCCTCTCAATATTGGACCGAAATGTCCTTAAACTAATATCAGACCGAAACGTCTTTAAACTACTACCGCTGCATCTTTAGACTAACGAGATTCTTGTGGGGAAAAAAAAAAAACGGTATGTCCATAAGCAAGAAGGGCACGGATGAAAACCCGAAAGGGCTCCGTGAGTAAAAACAGCAGGACTGCCGGCGAATGTTTGTGAAAACCCGAAAGGGCGCAACTTCGTTAAAGAACCCTTACAGAGTCCTCTCGACCCTGTAAGGAGAAACCACCCGCGTGGGATCCTTACGACTCACAAGGGAACA
Source organism: Agapanthus africanus (assembly GCA_030015575.1). Lineage (NCBI taxonomy): Eukaryota > Viridiplantae > Streptophyta > Magnoliopsida > Asparagales > Amaryllidaceae > Agapanthus > Agapanthus africanus. The sequence goes on from CM057344.1 coordinate 123,420,218, forward strand.
ACACGCTTAGGAATCCCCACGATTCCTAAGGAGAAAATACGCTTGCGAGATCTTCACGACTCGTAAGGAGAACTCTCTTATGGGACCCTCACGGCTCATAGGATTTGAAAGTCTTAAGTCACAGAGGCCTAAACCTGTGCTTAAGCAAACCCCCACAAACTTCCAATGTTGCCCTACAAGTGGTTCAATATTGACCCTTGTATACAATCCACGGGCGCGAATAAACATTTCCCTAACCAAGGTCCATCCGTAACCGGGGATATGTTCGCATAACCCTTGTAAGCCCTCTCGATTTACAAGAAGAAAACCCCCTCTGTAGGATCCTTACGACTTACGGAGGAACAAAACACTTTGGAACCCTTACGATTCCTAAAAAAAAAAAAAAAAAAAAAAAAAAAATATACACCTACAAGATCCCCACGACTTGTAGGGAGAAATACCTTCACGAGACCCTTACGGCTCATGAAGTCAAAAGCCTTAGCCGACAGGACCCTAACCCTGGTCGCTAAGCCTCCTTTGTTCGACAACGACAGAGGCAAATGATGATTCGCTCCTGGCAATATCCCAGTTGTAGCGGTGCTGATGCCGAAATCGGTGTCCAATTTCAGCTTTACAGCGAAAAGCCAGTAGGCCGCACATGCATACGAAATAGCCGAAATGATGGGGCGACTTGCAATAAAAAGCAGCAAGTAAAAACATATGCATGAAGAAATAGCCGAAATGATTGGGCAACTCGCAATAAAAAGCAGCGGGTAAAAATAAAATAAATAGCCGAAATGATTGGGCACCGCGAAAAATAGCCGAAATGATTGGGTAATCGCGACCTTCGCGATATAAAAGCTGAAATGATAGAGCATCGCGGAAATAAAATAAAACAAAAATAAGAAATGATGATTCTTCGGCCCTACAGTTAAGATCACATCGATCCCTGTATACAATCCAAGGGCGCAAACAAAGAAGAAACCATACTTCCCCAGCGGATTCCGTCAAACGACGAAGCCAAACCTCAACGGTTCATTTCAACCGAAGAAACCAGAAAAATCCTCAACTCATGGATACAAACACTCCTTGACGAGAGCCTCCTGATCCGCGTCGACCCGCAGAGCCACCAGTGCCTCCGTAGGAACCCTCGACTCGTTTCAAACCCCAAGGACACAAATAATCCTTGGCGCTTGGGAAACAAATAATCCCTCGCAAAACTTCTCAACTCACGGATACAAACACTCCTTGACGAGAGCCTCCTGATCCGCGTCGACCCGCAGAGCCATTAGTGCCTCCGTAGGAACCATCGACTCGTTTCAAACCCCAAGGACACAAATAATCCTTGGCGCTTGGGAAACAAATAATCCCAGCAAATTCCTCGACTCACGGATACAAACACTCCTTGACGAGAGCCTTCTGATCCGCGTCGACTCGCAGAGCCACCAGCGCCTCCGTGGGAACCATCGACTCGTTTCAAACCCCAAGGACACAAATAATCCTTGGCGCTTGGGAAACAAATAATCCTTCGCAAAACTTCTCAACTCACGGATACAAACACTCCGTGACGAGAGCTTCTCTGACTCACATCTCGGGCAGTAAGGATTCAAAAACTTGCTTCCTGAACAATGGGATCCTGCAAGTCAATCCTAAATGGTCTCTTGCATACTATTCACGGGTCTCACTCTCTAAAGTCGGTTCTCGACAAAGAGGGAAACAACCGCTTACGAGCCCTCTCGACTCGTAAGAGGGCAATGGGACCCTACAAGTCAATCCTAAATGGTCTCTTGCATACTATTCACGGGTCTCACTCTCTGAAGTCGATTCTCGACAAAGAGGGAAACAACCGCTTACGAGCCCTCTCGACTCGTAAGAGGGAGAAATTCTCTCATAAGATCCTTTCGACTTATGAGAGAAAACCACCCTTAGGAATCCTTACGATTCCTAAGGAGAAAATCCACCTACGAGATCCTCTCGATCCATAGGGAGAAAAGTCTCTATGAGACCCTCACGGCTCATAGAGTTGAAAAGTCTTAGGCAGCAGATCTGAACCTGCGGCCTAAGCCATCGCTATATCTCGAAGAAACCAAAATGCTTACTCTATTACCTGTCAATCATGTTTATCAAGACAGCATGCTGATAATAAGAGAAGGGAGAAAGCAAAGAAATGATACAAGACATTGGAAAAAAAAAATGTGTATCTTTATTTATTAATTCAATCAAATACAGGGCGAATCGTATAAAAGAATAAAGAATGTATACGTCTTATTCAAAAAAGAAAATTACAAGTATATTGATACAAGGGAAGCTATTGGGAGGGGAGCGTCTTGCACAGATGTAGCAATCGCTCGCATATCTCCTTCCACGCCTTCTCCTGCTCGGCTACCGCCGTCAACTCTGCCTCCACTTGGGCCCGTTGCCGCAAGACCACTGCAAGCTGCTCCCTCACGCCCTGATAAGTAGCCTCCCGACTTGGGATATGGCGCTCAGCCACGTCAAGCTTCCTCTTTAAATTTAGCCCATGGGAGATGCGCTCCAAGAGACCCTCAAAGATAGTCTTCACTTGGGCAGCATTTGCCTCAACCTCAGCGCGCAGATGGGCCGTTTCGTTTGAGGTCTTTTGGCATTCCCTTAGTCTCCGAGCTGCTTCTTGCTCCAAGTGGCGGGAGTGCGAAGTGCTTTGCTCGAGCCAAGTTGTGCGTTGGGCGGTCAGAGCTAAAACTTCGGGAGCAGGGCGCGTCAACTCCAGCCGATACAAGCAGGCCTCGATCTCCCTGCAGTGGTTAACCCAAGATTCAACGACGCCCTCGTCATGAAAAGTTACGAGCGCCGCTAACATTGGGTTAACATCCGTAGCGAAATCGACAGCAGAAGGGAGAGCGTCCATGCTGAGCTCTTCAATATACCCGCTCAGCATGCCTAGACTCATCACCGCACCCTTTGAAGACGGACGTCTCAGAAAGGGGCCTGCCGGTAAAAGGACGCGAGCCTCGAAGGGGACCGGAACCGGAACGATAGCTGCAAAACAAAACAGGGTTAAGCGATGGTTCAAAAGATGTTAAAGGATTACCAAAAAGGAGATCTACTATACCAGCAGCAACGGACGGCAGAGCCGGAAGGGCCGGTAGCGCGACAGGGCTTACATCCCCTCCTTCGATTTGTGGCACTACAATAAAGAAAAGGAAAAGTCAGAAATCATCCCATTGCTAGGAAAAAAAGGAGTAAATAAAGATATTACCGGCGCCACTAGAAGGAGAAGCGAGTTCGGACGGGAAAGAAAAGTGCGGGAGCAACACTCGATACAAGTGATCAAAAAGCACTCCTGCAAAGGCACTATGGTGTAACGTTAGTACAAAAGCTGCATTTTCGAAAGATTAATGCATGAGTCGTAAATCCATACCTTCCAACATCCGTGACGGCACAAGGGAAGACGGAGAGGCGACTACTGCCAAAGCAGTGGTTGACGGTGCCCCCTCGAGCAGTGGAGCATCGGTACTGGCCACACCTGCAAGAACAAATTTGTTAGAAGAGATCACAAGATATATACAAAAAAAAGGGGGGAATGCTGGCGATAAAAAATTTTACCTGACGAGCTGCCAGCAGAAACTGAGGCGGTCCCCTCCTCCACTGACGGAAGACCACCGCCTGTAGCTTCATCACCCGATTCAAGGGGAATCGTTGTTACGCTCTCAAGCTCTGCAGGCGGTGGGGAACCATAGACAGGGAGGGCCAAGATAGGAACATTGCCAGATTCCTGAGAAGGAGCGCCTAGCTCGTCCTCAGGAATCATGGCCGCCTCACCTGCTGCTCCCTCAAGATCAGCGATTACAGCTGCCCCGTCCACCGGCACCACGAGGTCCCCAGCCTCAAGTACCTCGCCCTCTACCGCCTTCGGCTCGGTCGAGACAATCATATCATATGCCACCGCTTCGGGTACGGCATCAATGACTTTCTCCGCGGTAGGTTCCTCAATCTCGGCTCCAGTCCCCACGGCCTCGACAAAGTTGTCCACTGTCGGTTCGGGTTCGGCAAGTACCGCTTCTTCCGCTCCCTTGGGTTCGACGGTCGTCTCCGCCTCCCCCTCAGTTGGACTTGACCCTGCAAGATGAGATATGTATAAGCCAATAGTTTTACAAGTCATGCAACAAGGCTCTGAAAGGAGTAATACCTGAAGCGGATTTATCATTAGCGTTCCGAACCGCCCGCGCAACTTGCCGACGAGCGGTAGATAGGGCCACAGGGGGCTCTTCAGAAGGAGTACTAGAGCGAGGAACAGTGCTGGGGCCCGCTCCTGCGGCCAGAGCAGCTCTGCGCGCCTTAGCTTCGCGTCTGGACCGCTTCCGTTCCTCTTGAGCCGATGAGACAGATGCCATCAGAGCTTCCTTGAGCGAAGCCTCCTCATCCGTGTAGAAGGATGCCTCCAGATTTTTCAGAGCATCCTTCGTTGTTGCATCAAGCCGAGGCTCTTGCGGCAGCTTCGACGGAGCTGGGACTTCGATGACAGGCTTGGGAAGGGTCCTTGCGCCGATTAATACCACCCCTGTAAAGAAACAAGAGAAGGTCAGGTCGACTATCATAAAAAGACAACAAACTTTCCTTATAAAAGAGAAAGGGATAAAACATACCGACGCTTGCCAGGGCTCGTTTCTTCTCCTCCTCTTGGAAGGTCTTCAACGATGCAGCGATAGCATCTTCAGTGGAGATACCTGTTAAAAAAGGGAGCAAAAGTTAGTTAAATGTAACAATATAGAGTGCAATGAGATAACAAATAAGGCGTCTGATGATTACCGGACTCGGCGAGTTTACTCAGCATCGCTTCGAGCCTCGCTGATCGCTCTGATTCTGCAATGACGGCGGCTAGGTTGGTGTCCGCAGGATCCACCACGAAACCCTCGTTGCTGCCGTACTCGCATATAGCCTTGGCAGGATGCGCCGCGGGCTCTAAGTTAAGAATCGCGTCGAGGGATAAGGTGGACTTCTTCTTCTTTTGTTCACCAGCCTTGGATCCACCAGGAGCAGTTTTGCGCTTGCCAGTTTTGGCAGTCACTTTCGGACGGCGAGTCCCGATGTCTGCTCCTGCACCCGACTCCGGCGATGCCGCTTTAACCGTCTCTGTCGGAGCACGGGGCGCCGTTGGGGCATCCACCGTAATGGGCAGTGGCAGTCCACGCAGAGGGGCCAACACCCGTGGTCGATCTGCTCCGGCCTCTTTCGTCGGAGGGATAACCTGGACCCTAGGCTGCAATGGAGCCTTGCGATTGCTGCCGGGAGGCGCAGCCCTACGATCGACCAATAGACGTTTCTCCATCAAGATAATGGGGCCCATCGCGTGCGCGTACCAAGCCACATACGGATTGAGTATCTTGGAGGTACAGCTGGGCTCACTGATGAAAAAGTAGGAGCCTGTATTGAGCCGGATGAAGTGATGCATCGCATTCCGTACTCCCTCTGGACCGACTGCAGGTGTTCCCAAGAAGGCTTCCAACGGGACTCCTTGGTTATAACTCGATTGCCGAGCAAATCGATGCGGGTTATACCTCATGAAGAGGGCCGTTTCATTCTGCCTAAATACCAAATAACCCGGCCGAATGGAATAAAGGTGGAGGATTTCCCGAGCCTTCAACACGGAGACACCGCCCTTAAAGTCATCACGCAGCGGCACCACCGACTTAGTGGTCTCGGAACCAATGGTGACGACCTTGTCCACAAAAGAGGTCTTCGCCCCGACTAGATGCGAACGCAGAAGCAGTCCCCTAGACTCCCGCGGAGATGCAAACACGATGGAAGCCCCGATCAATCGTATGATTCTTGGAAATATAAATCTCTCAATGAATGGAGGAGTTTTGTGGGCACCAAACACTCCTCGAACATGCAGCTCCATCCAAGAAGTGAAGTAATGCATCGGGAAATTACCAGGCTGCACCCCAGGTTCATTAGCGTCCGCCGCTACGCTAAGTCCATTGTAAAGGTGAGCCAACCCGGCGATCCCCACTGATAACTGTAAACCGGCCACCATTTGATGTGCCGGGTAAAAGACAGAAGACCTCATGAGGCGTGGGTGCATGGGAAGCGCGAAGCTGCACAGCCACAGACCTAAGAACCCGATGAAGAAGGTCTCCTCATCCATGCCAGGAACGACGATCTCTGAGAAAGGAACGCTAGCAGTGCCGGGAAGGTAAAAACCTCGCTGATCAATTTCCGATGAAGGTCGGCGGTCCAGGCCGAAACCAAAAGGATCAGCAAGTTGGGCAAACTTCTCACCTTGCTCTGATAAAAATTCCGGGCGAATAAAACGAGCAATGAAGTCCGCAAAACTAACTCCTCGGTCGCCCAATTCCAAATGAAGCTCCTCGTAAATCTCCAACACCCTCACCAGGCCCGGATGCTGATGCTGGATGGCATTTTCCGGAGTCAAGTCAAGTACCACTTGCTTGGTAGCAAAGACGTACTCATCAGGAGGAAGCAGCTCTTCGTAATGCTCCCCCCTCGCCGGTAAACCAGAAAGCTCAACGAATTCCTCTAGAGAAATTGAAACTTCCCTATCCGCCGCCAAGAAAGTATGCGTGGGGATATTCCATTGTTCGATGAAGGCCTTTGTCCACCACGTTGGAGGAGTAGGATACTCGAAAAGCGAGACGTAGACGGCGGAATATAAACCTATCTTCGTCAGGTGAGCTCTTTTCGCCGCTAAAATGTACCGGGCCCATGGCAGGTATCCAGCAAGCGGTCGCGGATTCAATCCAATATTGTAGGCCTGCCCCCAGGGGCGTGCTTCACCCTGACAGATACGCCTTCCTAAGATATCTATGGCCGGCGGCGGCTGTACCGGAATAGCGCCGATTGCAGGCTGGAGAAGGTCGTCTGAATTCCAATTTTTTACCTCCACGGCATACTCCACCGGGGGTTTGTCCGCATAGGGAATCGTAACTATGGATTCGGAAGGCGAGGCGGAACTGAAACTGCGGCGGCCTTGGATGATCTGGCTATACCACCTTCCCCACAGATGAAGCTTTTTGCATTCAGGATCGCGGTCTTTAATAAGAGCGAGTACCACCCGATCCACTGGCGCATGGGGGAACCCTCCTTCCGAACGAACGAAGGGGAAAGACAAGTCGTCAGACATCTTTTCTGTGGAAAGACAAAGAAACATACATCATTAGTGGCCTAACGCTTGGCAGTTAAAAAATATATATATATTTTTTGCTCCACACTGTGATGCAGTAGACAGGGGACCAAAGGGGAACCCACAAAATCTGGATGATGTGCATCATTTAATAAGACAATCCCATCATTTGATGGGACTGTCGATTCATAAAAAAAAATTTTCCCAATAGGATACACCCATTGGTGGGAAAGCCCCTAGAAACAAGGAGAAGATCTCCTCTTTTCAGAGCAAAGCTCTGTCACAGAGTGACATTTGTCAAACTCCTATTTCAAAAGAATAAAACTTCTTAAAAAAGGAGCCTAACTCTGTAGCAGTAATAAAAATTCACAACTCCTAAGGATTAAAATTTTGGGGTCTTAAAAAATCCATGGAAACTTTTAAAAAGTTTTCTAGTTGATCTGTGAGCAGAGCTCTGTTCATGGGTTAAAACCTAAGAACAGAGTCTCTGCAAATTTTTGAGAGCAAGGCTCTGTGAATAAAAACCCCAAAGGGGTTTCCTTTAGATCAAAGATCTATAAGAGCAAGGCTCTGTTGAAGAAACCCCAAAGGGGTTTCCTTTAGATCAGAGATCTATAAGAGCAAGGCTCTGATTATTAAATTTAATTTAAATTAATTTACCTAAATGGTTCTGAAGTTAGAACTGAGAAGTTCTTAAGGAAATCACAAGAGCAAGGCTCTGAAGTTTTAAACAAGAGCAAGGCTCTGGGTAAAAATTCTTGAGAATGGTAAAAATTACCAAGGACCAAGGGTCCTATTTATAGGCGCCTGCGCCTGTTCACCTGACCCTTCGATCCGATGGTCAGGATCTTGCCACCGCTGCACTCACGTGCGCGCCACGTGAGCGCAACGGTGGGGGGGCATCTGTTTCCCCCAATCAGAGCAAGGCTCTACTGAATTTTGAAAATTCAAAATTTGAAGCAACGCTTCGGTTTCCGTGCGCAGCGCGCAATTTGCCACATGGCAGAAGCTGATTCGGCGGCGTAACGCCCGAGACAGTGCGTCCCATCAGAGCAAGGCTCTTCAGAAAACAAAATTAAGACTTAAACTGCGCAAATGCATGGCAGCGCGACACGTGTCTGCGCAAGCGCATGGATGTACGACACGTGTCTGCGCAGTTGCGCAATCGCAACTGCGCAAGCGCACGGATGCGCGACACGTGTCTGCGCAAGCGCACGGATGCGTGACAGGTGTCTGCGCAGTTGCGCAATCGCAACTGTGCAAGCGCACGGATGCGCGACACGTGTCTGCGCAAGCGCACGGATGCGTGACACGTGTCTGCGCAGTTGCGCAATCGCAGCTGCGCAAACGCACCGATGTGCAACACGTGTTTGCGCAAGCGCACAGATGCGTGACACCTGTCTGCGCAGTTGCGCAGTCGCAGCTGCGCAAGCGCACAGATACGTGACACGTGTTTGCGCAAGCGCACAGATGCGTGACACGTGTTTGCGCAGTTGCGCAATTGTAACTGCGCAAGCGCTCGGATGCGCGACACGTGTCTGCGCAGTTGCGCAACCGCAACTGCGCAAGCGCGCGGATGCGTGACACGTGTCACAAGCTGGTAAGTTGCGCAGCAACTGAATGAAGATTTAAATAAATCTTTTCTGTTCTCCTGTAAAACAAGAACCCTCGGATCAGAGATCCAATGGCGGGAAAATTCCCAAAATTATTCAGGAAAGATTTTGTTAACAAATCCAACAAATTGGTGGGCACTATAAATAAGACCCCAGACCTCATTCAAAGGCATCAGAGAATCAATCATCATCGAGAGAGAAAACAAAGCTTCTGGAAAAAAAGAGAGCTCTTGAAGATTAATCAAGAACAAAAAAAAAGAAGGTAAAATTTCTGAAGAACAGAAAATAAGAAAATAAATAGTGCCTTGCACTTGATAGGAACCCCTGGTTCTAAAAAAAATATATATAAATAAAAGAATAATAAATAGTGCCTTGCACTTGATATGAACCCTTGGTTCTAAAAAAAAAATAATAATAACAAATAGTGCCTTGCACTTGATATGAACCCTTGGTTCTAAAAAAAAATAATAACAAATAGTGCCTTGCACTTAATATGAACCCTCGGTTCTGCATGATCAGAAAAAAACAAGAACTTGTTTTCCTTTGATCCAAATTCAAATCAAAAGTGCCATGCACTTGTGTTCTTCAATCTGAAGATTTCTAGGGTTTCTGCAACCCCTTGTTTTGGGCCCGGCCCAAATTAAATTGAAATAATAAAAGGGCAAGGCCCTGTTTGGAAAAATTCCTGAGTTTCTGCAGACTCGTTATTCAAATGGGCCTGGCCCAAACTAAATTACAGAACAATAAAAGGGCAAAGCCCTGTTTGTAAAAACCTTTTGAATTTCTGAAACTCATTATTTAAAAGGGCCTAGCCCAATTGCAGAAAAAATAAAAAGGGCAAGGCCCTGTTTGGAGAATTCCTGAGTTCTTGTAACTCATTAATTAAAAGGGCCTGGCCCAGATCAGACTTGCAAAATAATGAAAGGGGCAAAGCCCTGTTTAGATTGATTCTTCTAATCAGGCAAAGCCTAAAATAAAATTTGGACTTAACCCAATCCTGGCTGTAAGTCCTTAAATTAAATGCCTCTCACAAATTAAGTCACGACCGGTTCGAGGGTACATCTCCGAACTCCTTTGACATCAGTCGTTGTAATTCCTCAACGACGTCAAAGAGGCGACGAGTCCCAACGACCACTCATCTAAAATCGGACCGAAACGTCCTTAAACTAATATCGGACCGAAACGTCCCTAAACTAATGACGGACCGAAACGTCCTTAAACTAATATCGGACCGAAACGTCCCTAAACTAATGACGGACCGAAACGTCCTTAAACTAATATCGGACCGAAACGTCCCTAAACTAATAATGGACCACTACGTCCCTAAACTGGCGACGGACCGAAACGTCCCTAAACTAATAATGGACCACTACGTCCCTAAACTGGCGACGGACCGAAACGTCCCTAAACTAATAATGGACCACTACGTCCCTAAACTGGCATCGGACCGAAATGTCCCTAAACTAATGACGGACGACCACGTCCCTAAACTGGCGATGGACCGAAACGTCCTTAAACTAATATCAGACCGAAACGTCCCTAAACTAATGACGGACCGAAACGTCCTTAAACTAATATCGGACCGAAACGTCCCTAAACTAATAATGGACCACTACGTCCCTAAACTGGCGACGGACCGAAACGTCCCTAAACTAATAATGGACCACTATGTCCCTAAACTGGCGACGGACCGAAACGTCCCTAAACTAATAATGGACCACCACGTCCCTAAAACTGGCAATGGACCGCCACGTCTTTAAATTGGCACAATAGAGCCCAAATGCTCTTTTGTCGGATCTAAACGGTCCCGTCTAAGTTGATCTTAGCCCCAAATACGGTTAATGTGTCCTTAGATATTTAAATAAACCATAAAACCCCAAACCAACTTTGGTTCAAGGGTACATCTCCGAACTCCTCAGACGCTTGTCGTTGTAATCCCTCAACGACGTCAGAGAGGTGACGAGTCCCAACAGCCAGATAATTAAATCGATCACTGCGTTAAGTTGATCTTAGTCCAAAACAGGACTAAAGTATTCTTGACGAACGTCTAAGTTGATCTTAGCCGCAACGCGACTAATGCGTCCTTAAACTAAAAAAACACCAAACTCAAATCTAAGCAAACACGGATTTGGACTAATCCACGTCCTACGGGCGACGACATCACTAAGTCTCCGTATACAATCCACGGGCAACCACAAACAAAATAAATATACACGACACGAAGTGAAATTCTGGAGAAGGAGAAAGTTGTTATCGCAACGCGATAGCGTAATTAACTGCAGGGGCTTGCGCCTGCAGGGAAGAGCGTCCCCACAATCAAAAACCCCTCACCCTGAGGGGGAATCTGACAAAGTCTGCTACATCGGCCGCATCTGTCTAAACCTTCGATATACGGTGCCATAAATCAACTTGGCATCTTCGAAGAGGTGGACGGATAAAAACCAAATAGCATCTGCCCCGAACATGAGGCACGTGACGTCCCGACGTCGCAGGCCGCCGTTCGGAGGGGAACAGAGGGGATTCGTCTCTCCCGGTATAGGGGGTTGATGTTGTGCTGTGTTCGATTGGCTATAACAGGAAATCCCTGGCCAGGGTTGCTGAGATTTACTGGTAAGTGTTATCAGTAGTTTCTCGAATTGTTATAGACCTCATATCAACACGACTTATCGAGCTATTGGGGTCTGACGTTTACCACCCCTAGGCGAGATATGCGACATATCAGACGATCAGACCGGACTGTACGGTAGTGTTACTGGTTGGATTCACTGGAGTGTGAGCGGGCTTGCTCGTCAATCTTCAGATCGCTCAATACCCGGGTGGCCGTTACGTTTAGCAGACCGCTTGCGGCTTGTGGGTGTTTGATATGATCATCACCTGCTGCCGGCGTATTGACGAGTCTTTAGAGTCCTACACAGAGGTTTCCTGGCTCAAGAGAAACGAAATAGGAGCGCATATGAGATATGTGCGGGATCGAGAATAATGCGTGTATGTGATACCGTATTCCATTCTCGTGATGAATGTATCGATTAGGTTATATGCGATATACCCTAGTTATCGAATCAAGGATTGATTCGATAAACCGATACATTGGATACTAGTCGGTTATATGTGATATGACCGGATCGTTAAATCAAGTGTTTGATTTAATAATTTAATGTATAATTATATATTTGATATATTACTTTGCATTAACTAGTATCGGTTCACTTTAAATGGATTTTCTCACTTGGATGTACAAGTTGTATATGTGATATACTTTTTGTGCATTTTATTGTATCATGTTTGATGATACATGTTTACTTGGTTAAGTGTAAAGAATTAAACCATGGTTAAACTTATGATTAGGGTTTTATTTCCTTTTCTCATTTATTTATCTATTTATTTATTTTGGAAAATAAATGGAAAAGAGAAAAAAAAAGAATGGTGGCTTTTTTTGTTGTTTAGTGGAAGCTTCATGAAACCTTGACCCTAACCATTCATTTAACCTAAGTTAATTCTCTACACTTCACCATGGTTACCTTTATGATAAGAATTATTATTCTTTTCTTTTCTAATTAACTTATCATATCATTTCTTCTTCTTCTTCCTTGAACTCAAGAAGAAACCTTCACTTCATCAATGGTGGATTGATGAAATGAGTGAGAAATCCAATTCTAAAGTCTACCCACTTCCTATTTCTTCATCCTCTACCTCTTGCCAAGTAGTAGAGTGTGTTTTCTTCACAAGTTTCTTGACTTGGTGAAGTCGGAGCTTGATTTAGCGATGCCTCGACGTAGATCATCTTCGGCATGGACATCGACGACCTAGCTCGCTTATTCTCCGATGAAGTCGACGCTAGAGCCCGGATTCTTTTTGGACAGCGGAGAGGACTTCGTTGCGGAGCTATGGAGGTGGAGCACCGGATCTACAAAGGTTGTATTTCCGTATTCCCTTAGTTAAGTGTTAACTAGTTTGTTGTTTCGCCTAGTTTTCTAGCCAACGGTCCGTTCTAGGGTTTCTCGGCACCGTAATTTTTGAAATTGGCATGTTCGATGCCTTGTGAGACCTCACTAGGGTGCCTAGGAACCCTACAATTGCAAAGTGCAAAACTCTCCCAGGAGTAACAATTACTCGCAGTGGGTATCGGGATCCAACTATCATATAGAAGGTATGCAATCTCATTGCAAATTTCAACACTTGAAACTCCCGATAATGGTTTTTACCCCTAGCACCTATGACCTTGGCTAAGGTCAAAAAATCATAGGTACTAGTCAAGTTCTACCCGTCATTTCATGATTAATTAGACCCACCCACATGACCCTTGGCTAAGATCAACAAAGCCACATGACTGTCCTAACTAATCGCATCATATGCGGTGTAGGAAGAAATCACTTAGCTACAGCACACTACGCCTCGGCTATGGTCGACAAACGTAGCACGAATACTAAGTACTCTACTTCCTAAAATGACGGAGGGTTGCGAATGGTTTTTGTGAAAACCTTTAACGCTTTGAACTTGATCTCGTTGCGGAATCAAATGGTTTTTAAATGGAATGTTTTCCGAAGCTTTTCTAGTTTTGCTAAAGGGGTCACTCCCGGTGAAGGGATCGTCGGCCCTTTCCTCGTCGAATGAGGTCCGGGACATATCATATATATCACTGTGCAAAGCGGAAACTATAAAAGCGATCAAAAGACAAACCGAGGGTTGTAGCATCTGCCAGTTATTGCTAAAGGAGTCACTCCCGGTGAAGGGATCTCGGTCCTTTCCTCATCGAATAAGGTGCTGGATGTTCTTTAATGAACACCGCGATGCAAAGCAAGAACTGTAGCTACCTGTTTCATTTTGAAATTCGATTCCACAACATCAATTAGGTTTATTTTCTTTCATTAATCTCATTAATGAATATCCTATCATTTAAGTCCACCTAAACATCACAGATAAATATAACGTACGCTTATGCCATCCGCATTCGCCTCGATGTCCCGTCTGCACCGTTAGGTTAGGTGACTAACGCTAGAGCGAGGCAGGACTAGTGCGGGTGTAAAACATAAGCAACGTCTATATAATATATCATATATACTATATATAATATCTGTCACAGAACATCACATGATCACATCACAGATAAGTCACAGCAGAAGATACATATGAAATATTGGATATACTAGGACGTCCGTGTTTTCAATACGAGCCAGTATAAACACGGATTCCACGGTCGTGATGAATAGCCAATTCCACACCCCTAGACCCCTACGAGAGCGGCAAGCAACCCTACCAATTCTAGGGTTAGGAGATCCGAACTCGACTCCTCGAGATGGTCTCCCACTGGACCCTAGAACCCGGTTACTTGTGCTCCCCTCCTTGGGTCTATCCTAATGCGGAAAAGTAAATAATATACAAAAGGTGACATCTTCCGCAACCTGGAAGTTCCCCAATAAAAGAATATTACATACAAGTTTTTACATGAATGAAAAATGAAAAATACCCATCTCACATAAAAACCCCCCGGCTATTCGAACACGACGATCCAATATAACATATCCAGCAACACATAACATCACATGATATCAACGTAAGTAAATATGTGCATCCCAATTGTCGTTGACATATAGCAACGAATCCGGCGATATCACATATTACACTTACGGTCACAGAAAAGAATGTATAAAACTACAACAGTTAGAATCCGCAACCTCTTTAGACATCGCATGCCTAATCAAATGAAATACTTAGACATCGCATGCCTATCAATTATAAACCCCGCATTTTAGTCTCATTATCGAAAACACTTTTCAATATAAAGTCGGGCAATTCAACAAGATTCTCGACATCCTGATCGAATGCTCGTCGCAAATTTCAGTAGACGGCCGCACCCCCGACGCTGTCGACAAAGTGCACCAAGGCGGAACACCGCTGCCGCGAGCACCCGAACGGATGCTTTCGGCGACGGGGTTCTCCTACAGTCACCTGGTCGGGGCTCTGGAGTGAGGCTGTCTATTAAGTTTACCCGGCGAGTGTCCGCGTACGCTACGTGATTGCGACGGACTTTTGATCACATCAAAATTCCGTGGCAACCGATCAAGTGAGACTAAATCGCTAGATTTATAACATTCATTCAGTTATCTCATAACTGTTTGTGAATTCCAATTATTGTATCACATTCCGGATAAGATAGAAAATGTTAAACTTTCCGATCGAACAATCGAACACCCAAGTTTTCCCGATCATCCGAATGAAATAAGTTCAAAAACATTCACTTCATGCCTTTGTACCAACGGTCCAGCCGTAGAAGGGTCAAGCCAACGCCTCACATGTGGCACGCCATACTGCCCCAAACCCGAAGGTTCAAAGGGCAGTTCAAGACGGTCACATAATCGAGTTAAGCTTTGTTGTCTTCTAGAGGGTCCATCGCGTTACTTGCACTACTTAGAACGTCTTTAAACCACGGAAAAATCCAATACTTGGAAATTTTCCGGCAGGGGAAAAAGTGGGTATCTATATCCGGTCGAACTTTTTAACATATTCAAAAATTATCTGGAAAAACACACAGACAAAATTAGACGATCCGATCGAAACACCGAGTCCCCAATACAACCCAGAAAATTCAACTCTTGAATAAATATTAAAAATTCACAGGAAAACCAGTACTGCAACCTAAGAATTACTGTACAAAATTCGATGTACAACAAGACAAAATGGCCGCGGAACCGCGGCACGAGCATGAGGCCGCGGAACCGCCGCACGAGCCATGCTCGTGCCGCGGAACCACGGTGCCTTTAAGGAATTAGGCCATCGAATTTTACAGTAACCCTTACAATCCCCTGCTGATTTTTCTGCATATTTTTAATTTACAAAAATCCACAAATTTCAAAAATGTACAGAGAGCAATATCAGGGTTAGGGTTTCGGTTCGATCGGATTTCTAACTCCGTCTACGCATCGCCTAATGCTCTAGCTAGGCTCTGATACCTCTGTAGGGTTTCTAGGCACACTAATGAAGTCTCACAAGGCATCAAACATGGCTAATTCAAATTTTACATGTGCCTACAAACCCTAATACGGATCGTTAACTAGATTTATAGGTTATGCGATGCAAGTTAACGACTTTAACTTAAAAGGAAAGGGGCTACAACCATTGTAGATCCGGTCCACCATTTCCTAAGCTCCGCAATGATGTCCCTCCGCTGTCCAAATCGGACCTCGGACTCTAGCATCGGCTTCATCAGAAAAATGGGTGGGCTTGGTCGTCGGCTTCGATGCCGAAGATGATCTACGTCGAGGCATCACTAGATCAAGCTCCCACTTCATTAAGTCATGAAACTTGTGAAGAAAACACCCTATACTACTTGGCAAGAGGTAGAGGATGAAGAAATAGGAAGTGGGTTCACTTTAGAATTGGATTTCTCACATGATTTCATCACTTGCCATTGATGAGGCAAGCTTTTCTTTCTTGCTCATGAAGAAGGAGATGAAGAAAGAATATGATAAAGTGTTATTGAATAATTGAAAAAGAATTGATTCTTATCATATTCTAACCTTAGTTAAGTGTAGAGAATAGACCATGGTTAGTTATGATGGTTAGGGTTAAGCAAGAGACAAGAATGGTGGACTAGGTCAATGCTTCATGAAGATTCATCAAAACTACAAATAAAGTCACCATTCTTTTCTTATCCTTTCCAAAATGAATAAACAAATAAATAAATGAATAAGCAAAACCCTAATCATCAACTTAACCATGGTTTAATTCTTTACACTTAACCAAATAAGCATGTTTCATCAAACATGATACAATCATGTGCATAAAAGTATATCACATATACAACTTGCACAATTTAAGTGAGAAAATCCATTTAAAATGAACCAATACTAGTTAATGCAAAGTAATATATCAAATATATAATTCTACATTAAATCATTAAATCAACACTTGATTAAACGATCCGGTCATATCGCATATAACCGACTAGTATCCTATGTATCGGCTTATCGAATCAATGCTTGATTCGATAACTAGGTTAGATCGCATATAACCAATCGATACATTCATCGCGAGAATGAAATACGATATCACATACACGCATTATTCTCGGTCCTGCACATATCTCATATGCGCTCCTATTTCGTTTCGCTTGAGCCAGGAAACCTCTGTGTAGGACTCTAAAGACTCGTCAATACGCCGGCAGCAGGTGATGATCATATCAAACACCCACAAGCCGCAAGCGGTCTACTAAACGTAACGGACACCCGGGTATTGAGCGATCAGAAGATCGACGAGCAAGCCCGCTCACACTCCTGTGAATCCAACCGTAACACTTACCGTACAGTTCGGTCTATTCGTCTGATATATCGCATATCTTGCCTAGGGGTGGTAAACGTCAGACCCCAGTAGCTCGATAAGTCATGCCGACGTGAAATCCATAACATGTGTGAAACTACTGATAACACTTACCAGTAGATCACTGCAACCCTGGCCAGGGATTTCCTGTTATGGCCAGTCGTGCATAGCGCAACATCAACCCCCAATACCGGGAGAGACGAATCCCCTCCTATCGCTCATTGCCTCCATGTGAATCGGGACTGTACCCAAAAACCACCTGTTTGCACGACTCAGTAGAGCCATGGTAGGGTGGAAATCAAAGCACAGTGGGAGACACACAAGACTCTATGACGATCTCGGGTCAACAGACTAAGCTGTGCCAGTGTCACCAGAGAACTGCCATCTGACGTGAGGTATAATACCATCTGGGAGTTCTCGGCGAGTCCGTTCAGTGTACCCAGTCTCCACTGAGCACCCGTATACCATCTCTGATGTCAAACACCAATGGATATGGGATCATCCATCGCCCATCGCATGGGTCGAGAAGATATACGCTAGTCTACTCTGGAATATCGATGCCCCGTCTCGATATTCTCTCGACTAGGAACATTGAAGGATGTACTCATGGACTATCCAGGCCCCACTAGTATGATCTGCATCACAGTCCTGGAAGTCGAGTACACATCCTAAAGGCTTTATCAACATGTAACAGAGAGACAGAAAGTATACACGTTAAGATAAAGAGCAACCAGATAGCGTACTATCATGTCGAGCAAGAAAGTCCTACCTATATATGTCCCAGCATCCACTACAATATACATCCAATGTACAGTAATGGCCTCTAGGGCATACATATAACTAACACCTTCACGGCCGGACTTTTCCGATGGAGGGGGTTATTTGCAGTTGTGCAAATTATCTTTTGTGGAGGGGTTATTTGTTTATGTGGCTTCATAATCATGAGATTCTTTTTTAGTCTCTTCCATTGCATTTAATGTGATGGTGTGTGAAAGGATTTGATGTGAAATGGTGTGACCATTTTTAATTGATGTTTTTCATTTTCTTTCCTTGCATCATTAGATTTTTCCCTCCACCATCACTTTAGGGGCCGGCCACTTTGAGGGAGGATAGAGGGAGTTCATTTTTCATGTGGGAAAAATTATCATTCATCTCATTTTTAGCTTGCCACCAAAAATTCCCAAGTTCATCTCTTTTCTTCACCTCCATCCTTCAAAGGCAACTTCAATCACCCCAAAAGAGATAACCTCTCTACACTTGCCTACAATATTCCTTGGGCACGTCGGCTCGCCAACTTCGTGCCCGAGTTGCCTCAGTCCTGAGGTGGGAGCCCGTAAAAGAACCCGGCGATGTGGTGCCCGTTTTGACGAGGAGGCGACGACCGGAGATTCCGCGAGGAGATCGGAGTGGAGGCGAAGACCGAAGGACACGGATCGCTTGATATAGCTTCTCTACTCTTATTCTAGATTGCTAGAGTTAGGTTAATGGCCCGATCCGGGATTTTAGTGCGCGGTGGTGCCGGTTTCAATAGTTTTTGAAAAGTTTTTCGTTTCCGCATTCCGGCGTCGGATTGACGGCCGGAGTGCCGCCGTGCACTTACACTGGTATCAGAGCCACGCCATTAAGCTTGTCTAGCTTGCTCTAATTTGTTTACATGTTCGATCGGACAATTTTTCAAAAACCGCGTTTTCATTGCATGTGTTTCTGTCGAAATTTTTTTTGGGCTCGAAAATTTTTTTAGGTTGTTGCAGAAATACATGCAGGGAATTATAAGAGTTCTGCAAAAATTTGGTGGCATGACTTCACATTTCCACCGCGGAACCGTGGCCAAACCCATGCATTGGCCGCAGTTCCACGGCCATGTTAAGTCCTTGCTGCACCAAATTTTTCCAGAGGGTCTTATACTAGGAAATGTGGGTTTTGGAATATTCCTTTTGGGCCCAGATTTTCGTGGAGTGCTACAGTTGTGCTTGGGGCCCACTTCGATAAATTTGGTCGATCGAAAATTTTAAACATGTTAGTTCACAGTATTTACATTATATCTGCGACCGTGAATGTCATTTGATCGGTAAATCCTGTCTAACTGCTATAGCCATTTTAGACGGATTTGCGAACGTGACATTCATGTTGATGTTCTGTGTTGTGCTGTGATGTTGCGGATTGGTCGTGGGGGATAGCCTGGATGCAATGTTAGTACAGTTTCGTTTTATATGTACATTTGATATTGCGGGGCGAGCGTCCGACATGTGGACAGCCGTCACTGCCTGTTTGTATATTATTCTTTTGGGGCACGATCGGGTCGAGGTCGATGTACCCGTTGTATGTATATTTTATTTTCTGTACTAGAATTACCCTAAGGAGGGGTGCACGGATAGCCGGGTTCTAGAGGGCAACGGGCCCGCATCTCATGGCGTTGAGACGGAGGGGGCTTTACTCTAGAATTGGCGGGCTATTCGCCGCACTCGTAGGGGGTACAGGTTGACCCAGGAGGGGTGCCCAAGTTACCAGATTCCGTGAAGTGCTGGGTGGTCCATTCACGTTGCTGAAGGGGGCTGCCTCGCTTCAGGTTTTGGCGGGTAACTTGCCGCGCCCGTAGGGGTCTAGGATTTCATTGCACAGGCTATCCACATGACCAGAGGAGCGTCGGGTTTCAGTAGCGGCTTTATGAAACCCGGGGATCCCAGATATCTGTATTGTTCTGTGATGCTTATTACATTTCTGTGATGTTGCATTTTATCACGCCTTGAGCGAATATTATATATTGATATATATACTAGTAGATGTTGTATATGTTTTGCATCCGCGCTAGTCCAGTCCCCGCTCTGTCGTTAGTTAAGTAACCTAACGGGTGATGACGGGACCCAGTGGCGAATGCGGATGGTATATACGTATATCATTATTTTCGTTCTTTATTGGTGTGATCAATTGATGGGACTGCTTTGATTTAGATCAATGCAAGATAAACAAACCTATTCTGATGTTGTTGGAACACTTTTCAAAAAGTTGTTATTGCAAGGGCGTTCTCTTTTGTTTTGCACAGTGGTATTCAGTTGGAATATCCAGCTCCTCAGTCGACGAGGCAAGGGTCGAGATCCCTTCACCGGGAGTGACCCCTTGGACAGATATTTGCGTCAGGGTAATAACTTCACTATAGCCGATTACTTTTGCTTTGCATCGTGGTATTCAGTTGGAATATCCTGCACCTCATCCTACGGGGAAAGAGCCGAGATCCCTTCACCGGGAGTGACCTCTTTAGCAAAGGTTTTCGTCGCTATATTTTTATAAAGCTATCCGGTTCCTTCAACGATATCAAGTTCATTACATTAAAGGTTTTCTCCAGAAACCATTCGTAGCCCTCCATCATTTCAGTTAAATATTCGGTAGTATTCAAGCTATGTATTTTGACCTCACGCCAAGGCATAGTGATTGGTAGCTGCCGGATATTTATCTGTTGCATAGATAGATGCGTTGGTTTGGGACAGTCGTATTACTATTTTGGCCTACGTCAAGGGTATGTACGGGTGGGTTCAAATTAACCTGGATAATGATGGGTAGAACTTGACATGTGACTTATGACATTTTGACCTCACGCCAAGGTCATAAGAGCATGGGGCAAAAATCACATCGGGAGTTTCTAAAGAAACTGAAACTTTCCAGATATGCGCATACCTTCTGGAGTGTGATAACATGAGTGGATTCCGTCACGTTATCATGCGATGATAGTTGGATCCCGATTCCCACTGATGAGTTGGTTTACTCCTCGGGTGATCCCGACTAATTCTTCTTTCAGGTTTGGGAAAGAATTTGACGTTACAGTGGGAGGTTTCCTGATTAGATAAAGTGATAACCATTCTGATCTAGGTTAGAGTGCACGCTGAGTGTTTCTTTTCTCTCTCTTTTTGGCAGCGACCATGACCCGACCCTAGACTATGACTCAGTGACCAAAATTAACCGAACCTTCTTAAACACTGGCTTTTGGATTGTCAGAGTTGCATACCTCATTGCCACTCCTACTTTTACCCTTTTCTCCAGGACACCCCGTATTACTACGAACGTCCACTTCCATTGGACAAAACCATCGTATGGTTATATACGAACTCGAAGGAATTCGAGGATGGTTTCCGGTTCTGGAGAAAACGAATAGGACTATTCAGTTGTCTTTTCCTTTTACCTTCTCTCAGGTTGCGAGAACACATTGGTTTAGGAGATAGTACACCTATTACGTAAATTGGATAGTCTTCTTCCAAGCCTTAGGCTGGTGCCGAACGGTGGGGAATGAAGAAAACCAATTAGCATAACGACGGTGTACAGAAGATATTAAGTAAAGACATATCAAGGGATTAGTAAGAGGGCAAAGTAAATTGCGACTGTTATTCACGACCAAACCAAGTATTTCTTCGCCAATCCTAAATCACCTGTGTATTTCTCCAGGACACTCCGTATCACTACGAAGATCCACAGTTTATTGGATACTCCATCGTATGGTTATATACGAACTCGAAAGGAACTTTTTCCAGTTCGGGGATGGACTCTGGTTCAGGAGAAATAGGAATAAGGTTTATTCAGGTGTCTTTTATCTTTACCTTCTCTCATATTGCGAGTGCTCCTAGGATAAGGACAGTACACCCATTATGCTTATTGGATAGTCTTCTTCCAAACCATAGGCTGGTGCTGAATGGTAGGGAAGGAAGAAAACCATTTGGCCTAAAAGGGTGTGCAGAAGGTAATGACTAAAGACATATAAAGGGATTTGGAAAGATGTCAAAGAGATATACGGTTACAGTTGTGAATCTGGATAATGGAAGAGGCATTACTATGAATACCGGGACACCCCATCGAAACATTTCAATGTTTCAGTTTCACTGTGTACTGTTAAAAGAAAACTGATTTCCCAATTAGACACTTGCTCCAGGGTATGTATTTACCAGGCTTGATTCTCATATCTGTATGGTTTTACAGATGATGAGTGGGAGTAAGTTATTGGGAATTAGGTGATCATCCTCATTATATCGGAATTCGTTGTAATTGGTGATATTTGAGGAAATCGCCTGGGTTGTTTGCCGGACGGCAAATATTTGGTTTTGAATATCCATTGTTATGCACCAATTTCAAATTGATATATCTGTACGTCTATTTCATAGAGTGAGATATACCTTTTTGAAATTATGTCTATGGCGTTTACCTATATCAGTGGATGGTTAGGTAAGGAGTATTAAACAGCGGTGTAATTCTTCTTAACCATAAGTACAATTTTCAACCTACGACACACAGTGAATGAGTCACTAGACTCATGGGAATTAAACAGAGCGTTGTATATTGTCCAGTGTCCATTAGGACAGAGGGGTTGGTCCTCGTACTATATTCGGCTTACTTATGACTTCTCTAGTTCTTAGATAAGTGTTTCGTAGAAACACAAGGTCTGAGTTTTGAGAAGTTATAGGTATATAAATAAAGTAGAGAACCAGATATTGCATGTGTCGGGATTTTTCAAGGTGATCGAAGATGTAGATACTTGTGTGTGGTATTCAGTTAATAGTAATGATTAAGAGAATTTGCTTCTCTTTCAGGTTACTCATAATTGGAAGCACTCCTAAGTTGAGTAATGCTGATCGGCCTCCTTCCATTTAGTTAACATGCACTAGAGACAGCTGCATGATTTGAATCTGGTTCAATTAAATCAGTGCCTCTGTTTCTATATTGGATATAGATCAGTTTATATCTTGACATTGTTAAGGTACGGGGAGTTGTCCGGCTTATGCTTAAAATCAGACTCTGGATAACTCAAGGCATGTTTCTGTAATGGCTGTTTGTGGGTTGACCCGGGCTATGACGAGGGTTGATTTTCTACCATCTGGAAGATCAATAGTGATATTGTTCTTGACTCGCCACAGTTTTAATAAAAATGTTTTTTCCCCAAAAAGCAGTAGTGGGAGTATGGTAGAACTGGAAGTGATTCCAGAACCGCAAACGATTACTGAAGATTTGATAAGAACCTAAAGATTCAATCTGGTTTGACATTCCATTAGGCACTCCGTAGATATGGTGGGTAACCTCAGGCGCTCGAGAGGTACTTCGGTATTCTCAAGGACGGTGGCAGGGAGGTTCTTGTTTACCCAGACTTGCCATTGCTGTTGTTCCAGACTGTGAGGCTCGGCAGGAGGATGAGTATAGCGTCGTTCTAAACTAGCTTTGGAAGTGTACGTCTATATGACTCTGCTAGAGGGTTGTCGTGGTCAGTGGGATCAGCGGAAGCATAGTGGACAAGTGGCTTATATCTATTTATAGACTAAAGCAGATATAGCGGAGATAGATCATCTATTTTTGACGTGACAGTCATAGGTTTGACTTCACCAGAATAGGGGATGGATCTTTTAAGAAGGTAGTAGGGTGTGATGTCCTGGTATTTGGATGACATACACAAGGTAGGAAGTGATATTCCTATACTACGATCGGTTATACTTTGGTTGTCATACAGTGGTTTCTCCACATGGGACTTGGATATAATATCAAAACATTCTAGTTGCTAGATCTATGGATCTAGATTTGGGTGGTTTCCCAATCAGGATACTTAGACAGCATTCTAAGAGTTTTTAGAATGGAAGACGCCTGGCACGGTAGTGTACCTGCAGGTAATGGAGTCACCCTCTCTAAAGGTGTCTTATAGACTAAAGTAGAGAGGGATGTGCATGATTGGTAGTCACTTGCTTAGGCAATTGAGTTGATCATGATATGTCAAGTACCGCACCAGATGTTGTTTTTGCAGTAGGTGCAATAAGTTGATATTGACCCAATCCTGGAGAAACATTCGGAAGCAGTTTTAGAATATAAGTGAATGTTCTAGGGATATGATAACGGCATCCTCCTTTAGGAGACGGTTATCATTCCAGGCTTCCAAGGTGACCTAGATGACAGAGTGGCTGTCAGAGTTATAGTTTTCCCTCTGACGAGGGGCAGTAGTTTGAACAGGAGGTCCAAGCGGATATTGAGGGCGGCATGGCGCAGGATACTAATTAAGTTCAGTTGACGATACAGTCAAAGAAGTTTGGATTTGGAGTTCATTTCTGAACTAGGTCCCATCAGACATCCAGACACATTCTAAGACAGGTATTGCTCATTTCGGGAGATGGTTTTCTCCGCGAACTTGAGATAAAGAGAGACATAGAAAGAAACTTCAGAGCGGATCCACTCACTGAGGCTGTTCCTCGAACGCAATAGTTTCGCAAACAGGCTTTGTGAGGCTGATTAGTAGAGGAGTTGGGTGTTCGGTATCACACGGGCTGTGAGTATGCAACATCGCAATAATTAGCCTTGAGTGCAAGTGGGAGATTGTTGGATATAGTTCCTTCAGAGTCAATTATTGGATCACAGGCACGTGATTGCAATGATTGAGGGAGGACCTATGCCGGTAGGACAGTCTTACTCAAGATGATAGTATGTTATCTGGTTTATCTTTATCATCGTGTACTGCTTTAGGTGACCTTGCAGGTCACTATTACACGTTGATAGAGCCCCTAGGATTCTTGATTGACTACCAGCAGTATGAGGGCGATCATATACGTGGGAGCTGGGGTCTATAAGCAAATCCTTAAAAGGTCCCTAGTCGTGGGAGTTTTGAGACAGGGCATCGATACTCCAAAGTAGACTAGTGTATACAGTTGAGACCCCGACGAGGGGCGGTGGCCGGTCTCACAAGCCACTGGTGTCAGTTGGTTCACCTAAGATGTGTACAGGTGCTCATTGGGTTATGAGTACACCAGACAGGACTCGCCGGGAACATGCTAGTTGGTATTATACCTGATGTTAGATAGCAGTTTCCTGGTGACATGTGTACAGGTTAGTTCATCGACCTGAGATCGTCATTTGTCTCATGTAATTTCCCACTGTGCTTTGATTACTATCCTACCATAGCTCAAAGGAGTCGTGCAAATAGGTTTTAGTTGGGTACAGTCCCGAGCCATATGGAGGCAGTGAGCGGATCTGCAGGGGTTCGTCTCTCCCGGTATTGGGGGTGAGGTCGCGCTGTGTCTAGGAGATCCAGTACATGAAAAGTCCTTGGACAAGTTAAGAGATTTACTGGTAGGTATTCCAGTAGTATCTCAGGGTGTTCTGGGCTACACTCCGACACGACTTGTACCGCTTTTGGGGGTCTGACTTTTACCAACCCCCTAGGCCAGCCATACGATACTCATAGACGACCGGACCGGACTGTATGGATATTGTCACTGACAGGCGCAGTAGGGTGTCAGGATGAGTTCGCTCATCGACGTCCCTTTTGGTCAGTACCTGGTAGCCCGTTACGTATTGGCTAATATCTCTGACGTGCTAGTGGTTAAATCCACAACCAAACTATTGACGAGTCTTTAGAGTCCCCCACAGACCAGTTTCTCAAGTTTCGGGCGAAACGCTGTAGATGCCGTATGGAGATATGGCAGGGTTCGATCTGATACGTGCGGTATTGCACGGATCGTGATCGGACGGATTTTACTAGCGGGCTTTGGTTTAAGCCGGATCCTAGTATTAGACAGTGTATTTTTGTCTCTTTGCATTTGTATTCAGTGGGAATACAAATGCGGGCATGTATATGCAGTCACGGTGTTTTCCTGTAATTTATTACGGGATCAGTTTTCTGAAGTTTCCAGTTTGCATTCCGTTTCGGCCAGTTTTCCTTTGTTCCTTCACGGCCGGACTTTTCCGATGGAGGGGGTTATTTGCAGTTGTGCAAATTATCTTTTGTGAATGGGTTATTTGTTTATGTGGCTCATGAGATTCTTTTTTAGTCTCTTCCATTGCATTTAATGTGATGGTGTGTGAAAGGATTTGATGTGAAATTGTGTGACCATTTTTAATTGATGTTTATTATTCATTTTCTTTCCTTGCATTATTGGATTTTTCCCTCCACCATCTCTTTAGGGGCCGTCCACTTTGAGGGAAGATAGAGGGAGTTCATTTTTCATGTGGGAAAAATTATCATTCATCTCATTTTTAGCTTGCCACAAAAAATTCCCAAGTTCATCTCTTTTCTTCACCTCCATCCTTCAAAGGCAACTTCAATCACCCCAAAAGAGACAACCTCTCTACACTTGCCTACAGCATTCCTTGGGCATGTCGGCTCGCCAACTTCGTGCCCGAGTTGCCTCGGTCCAGAGGTGGGAGCCCGTAAAAGAACCCGGCGATGTGGTGCCCGTTTCGACGAGGAGGCGACGACCGAAGATTCCGTGAGGAGATCAGAGTGGAGGCGAAGACCGAAGGACACGGATCACTTGGTATAGCTTCTCTACTCTTATTCTAGATTGCTAGAGTTAAGTTAATGGCCCGATCCGGGATTTTAGTGCACGGTGGTGCCGGTTTCAATAGTTTTTGAAAAGTTTTTCGTTTTCGCATTCCGGCGTCGGATTGACGGCCGGGGCGCCGCCGTGCACTTACATATACTAACATGTAAAATATTGTTTTTGAAATGAAAAGAAATTTTTAAGATGGTTTTAGAAAATATCGAAGAAAAATGCTTAAATGGTGAAAATAAATTAAATGGGAATTGGGGTATAACATTTATCATTTTTTTCCATACCCACACTCACCCACACCCTCTCTCCTCCCTCCTAGGCTGCTAGCCAAGCCCTTGGTAGCCCCAAAACTTGGTCCCATTTCACAAAAGAGAAGAATAAAACAAAGGAAAAGAAAGAAAGACAATAAATAAATGAGGTATGGGCTTTGACTTTTGTTGACTTGTTAATTCCAACCTCACTCTCTCACCCCTCTCTCCCCCCCACACTTTGGCCGAGCCTCCTGTCTCCCCAATCAGCAGCAGCCCTTCTCTTTCCCCATCTCATTATCACCTAAAAAATCATGATAAATTCTTTAAAAATCCAAATTAAACCTCACAAACTCCAAATCTAAGCCTTACCCATTATTCCTTGGCTACTATATTATGGATCTTGGTGAAATGTTAGCATTTTGGAGACAAGTTGCATGTGAGATCTCATGATCTTTGAGGTATAATCTTAACCCATGTTTTGTTGCTAAATTATCTTAATCTACCCTAATTAGGTATTATTATGGTTTAATTTCAAGATTTTGAAATTCAAAGAGAAGGGTTTAAATACTAAGTTAGGGTTTAGGTCAATTGATCATGGTCTAATTGTGTGGTTAACATCTAGTGGGCATGCTAAAACAAAGCTAATTACTAGTTTGCTAATTGTATTTTTAAAATTTGTTCTAATTATGCTAATTTTGCTAACTAGGTTTTTGGAAATGTATTAAATGGTTTAGATTAAAATATAATTAATGTTTCATGTCATTATTAGCATTATAAATTGTAGTTTAATACTTTGGATCAAGCAAAACCAAGCTTAGTTGTTGTTTTGTGCATTTTTACTTGAAATTGTTAAAATTGGATAAAATTGCAAACTAGAATTTTGGGTTTTAGAAAAATTGATGAGATTAAATTATGATGTTGGTTTGTATGACTTAGTTATGATATTTAGTGAATATTATGGCTATTAGTTTTGTTAAAACATCAAGTTTCGAATTAAAACGGTAATTAAGTGCTTTCTAGGTTTTCGGAAATAAATCGAATTGATTTATTTTGAGGTTTTAATAAGTTACAACTATTTCATATATATATTTAGTGTGTTGTGAAACCACGAATGGTTCGTTTGAGTTTTTCTCGATCACTCGGCGTTTGTATGCCGATATCGAGGGTTTTTGGGTTGATTTGAGAGAGCAAACCATAGGTTTTGACCTATGTGAGATTCGTGTGTCGTTTTGGTCATGAGTTGGATTTTAATGCGATATGATGTGTTATGATACGTAGGTACCCTCACGAGGACTTCGAGATGACAAGCAAGCGCGTGGCGATATTGGCATCGGCAAGCGAAGATCTGGTGAGTAGATTATATCTACGGGGAAGTCGGGTGGATGGCGTATAGCACCCCCGTAGTCCGTAGTATAGTTTATGATATATATGTTTATATAGGTATTTTATGATACGATGATGATTATCAAGATATGATTTTGTGTTTATGGTTTAGTTTAGGATACTTAGAAGTAGCATAGTTTAGCTTCTTAGTCGCGAATCCTTGAATAAGTTTTTACCCACACGTACGCACAAACATGCATACATTTATTTTACTTGTGCGTATATGGGGACACACACACACACACACACACACACACACACACATATATATATACATACATACATATACATGGATTTTGAGGATAAGTACTTGGGATTGGAGATGAGTCGATGAGATTGGGCTTGGGGCCATGAGATCGGTGATATGATATGGTTCATATTTGAGACACGACATGATATTTTAGCGGGTTCTTTAGGCGTGGTGTTTTCATACACACGCATGCATTACATAGATGGTATCAGTATTGTATTAGACTTAGATCTGTACCCCCAGATCATGATATATGATGGAAAAGATACCAGACGAATAATGAGATAAATGTGATATTTGACCCGTACCCAGATTTAGGAGGCCGTACGAAGGATTTACCGTACGAGCTATATATTGATGATAGATCCGCACTCTAGACTCGAGGATGTCATATTATATAGGGTATCGTATATGATACTATTGAGGCGGGATCACAGACTGTTATACACATATATTATATATCGACTCAGATTTAGGTAGTTTCCATACCCCTTCCGATTGGTTGTTAAATAGACCTGTAGTTACCTAGTAGATGTTAGAATGGACCCGAGTCATACCTATTTTCAAAACTAACGAATCGTGAGGATTTTAAAGACATGTTAAGGGATATTACGTATATTTCAAAAGACGTTCCTTTTCTTAAAAACACCGTAACCCTTATTTTCAAAACACCAAGATTCGTACTATTTCAAATGGCAAAACAGTATAACACAGGTATAGCGATGTAGATTCCTTATTGTTACGTTATCATTCATATTTCGCATATTATTGTTGCAATTACTATTCATTGCCATTTATCATATTGTTATCGTCTCATTGCATGTTTATTATGTACTTAGTGATTATGAACCATGCTGTTAGGACACCAGCACCATTACCGATGATGCGTATATTTCACATACACTTACTTGCCGGCTCACACACATCATCATCGGTAATTGCCATGTCACGTACACTTTAGAAAATACCTTTTCATTGACATAGCTTTATAGCTGATAGTCGCAATATGTTATAGCTTTCATATGCTAGTTTAAATATTGCATTCATTGCATGATATTAGATGCATTCATATATTCATTGGTTATGCAGTATTATGAAGATTTATGCCAGTATTCACTGTTTATTGGTATCATGATTTTGATGATTTCGGATTTATATGAGATTTCTGGATTTGGGGGAAAACCGCAAGAATATATATAAACTTCTCTCTCCCTCCCTCTTTTAAAAAAAATGCAAATTGCGGTTTTCTCATGATATATGAGTCGTCCACCATGAGTTTTCATGATAGCTGTTGGATTTCGAGACCCGATTCGAGGAAGAGTTGTAACCGTTTCGGGTACATAGTGGACCCGGTATTATACCCCAGGGCGAGAGTGATTTCATGGTGGATGATGAGCCTGGCAGGGGCAGACTGCCTACCGGTGGTTTTACCTGGCGCGGCGGATATCCGGAAGATACCGTACGTGGTCATGTTATTGAGATATTGAGATATGAGATATTGAGATCGAGATTTTGAGATTTGAGATAAAAAGATATTGAGATTTGATATTGAGATACTGAGACTTATGTTTTGTGTCGATACTTGATACTGATTTCTCTGTTGCTTTCATTGATGATACTTGATTGATATACATATAGAAATCTTATTGATTAAAGAAAACAGTTGTCTCACTCATGATATATTCTGTTTCCATTCGTAATGCATTCATACATCATATATCTGATATGTTGCTATCTGAGGCACTGACATGAGCACGTGGTATTGCACGTATATGTAGATGGATCAGGATATTATTTGAGGATATTACTTGATATGACCTAGGATAGCGTCATACATGCGATTTCTGCTCTGTGATGTTTTCTACTCACGAGTTGGAACTCACCCCCGTTGTGCCACAGTTCCTTGCAGGTTTTGCCGTACAGGTTCATTGCGGTTTTGTTGGCACACTGCTCCTTCCGGGTGATTACTTTGACAGGTGGGTTCTTTGCATTAGGACCACCATTGTATATTTGTTATTTCAGTTGTATCTAGTAAAACTCCATCAACCAGATTGTATATTTGATAGAGATAGAAGACTAGACTTGTTATTATTTCGACCTTAGAGTCGCGCGTTATATTATTATGTTTTTCATGTTGTTTTGAGTTTATTTTGAGTTTTGATCCTCGCCCTTCGGCGTTGTATATTATATTGCTTGCGTGGTTGTGACCGTCGATTGACAAAGAGCTAGCTCCCGCTTGGGGATGCCTTTTTTTCATTTCGTATACTATTCATATTATATCCCATTTGGGGCCAGTATTTACAAAGGAGACTCTGCCGAAATTTTTAGAAAAGATTTGAAATTTTAAAATGCATATTTCGGGTTATATTGCTAAACTACTTGATTTAAATTGGTTTTTTCTTCACTCCATTGCTTCTTTGGTTTTGATTTCTGGGTTTTGGCTTACTTAGATTACATACGCCTCGATATGTTTCATAATTTAAGTGCCGGTCATGTTCCGTACTTTTCGGGTCGTGACAGTACAAGTAGCGGACGTTCATTTTGTAAAAAAAATATATATATCTATATATGTTTCGCTTAAGATATATATCCTGTCTTTTTTTTAAAAAATGATTTAGAAGGGTTTCCTTTTTGTAAAGTTTTGTGTCGCTCATAAGCACGTAGGAAAATAATGAGACTATAGCTCCTTTGAAAACCTCTTCAGTAAATATCGATGCATACGAAAACACTCAGATACTGTTCTCAGACCAGTCCTGCTCTGCTACTATACAACATAGTGAATATCATAAAACGCGATGCTTGAAAAGAAATTAATCCCAATAGGTATACTTGAAAACCAACCCACGTGTGTCTGGTGCACACAAAAATCGAAGTCAAATCCAAGTGTCACGAATGTGTACGAAAAAGAAAACCAAATGCAACGGGTGTGCACTAAAGTATCTGTCAAGTGCATCGGGTGTACATGACAAAATGACAACATCAAGTGCATCTAGAATGTATGAAAATCCCAATCAAGTGCATCAAATCTGCACAAAACCACATCTAGTGCAATAGGGTGCACGGAAATCAATATCAAGTGCAACTAGGTGCATGAAAACATAATTCTAGTGCAATTGGCATGCACGAAAACCATATCAATGCATCGAAAACACTTATAAACAATATCGAGTGCATGAGTCAAAATCAGGTGCATACAACGTGCTCGAAATCAAAATCGAGTGTATCAGAATACATGAAATCATAAATATGTGCAACTGGGTGCACAAAACAACATCGCGTGCGAAAGTCAAAACTAGGTACATACAACATGTACGAAATTAAAATCAAGTATATAGGAGTGCACAAAATCGTCAATATGTGCAACAACGTGCACAAAATAATACCAAGTGCAATGGATATGCACAAAAACATAAATAAAGCATGACTGGTGTATGCAATCGCCGTGCACAAAGAAAATATCTAACAGGTACAACTACGGTGCACAAAAATATCAATCGTGAAACCAAATTACCAAAACACAAAAGTCCAAACGACCAAAGCGTGATACTAGAATCACCAAATCACAAGTCAAAAACAAATGACATTGAGGTATATCTCCTTCAATGTCGAAAGGTGCCGGTACACCCGGAGTTAGCAGAGTAAGAATTTAAACTTTCCTTCTGCCCACGGTCTGACGTCCTCTGTCTCTAGATTTTTGTTCTGTCCGTGGATCACCAATTCTGTGACCTCCCAGCTTGATAGCCTGGTAAGGAGTAGAGACGGAAACAGTTTCGCTTTGACGCCTCTCGAAACATTTCCTAGCCAATTAACCTGGCCACTCTCAACGTAGCTCGTCAATGACGGCAGCCTCTGGCCTTCTGAGTGTGTGCCATACAATCGATTCTGGATCCAAATCTTTTTCGCTGAAGTATTCCAGAAAGAACCTGCCACGGCCTCTTCCGATATCATCTCTACCGAATTGCCTGGAAGTTGGCACTATTTAATTAATCCGTTTCTGTTCTGGGACAGCTGCAATCTCATCACAACTTTCCTCTATAAATGTGGTATCAGAACTTTAGCATCAATGGAGAGAAACAACTTATTGAGATGTCGCACGAATCTCATAATCCACTTTTCTTCAATATTGACCAAATCGGAATCATATCTTGATAGCCGTGTAGACTGCAATTCATATTCGGCCATGGTCATATCCAAAGTCTTAGAAACTATGAATTCGGTATCTCCAACACTCTGTAGAAGAAATCTGGGTAAATACGCCATTGAGAACTCTTCTAAGCCATCGGAAGAATATGCACTGCTCGTCCTCTCTCGATCGACTCACACCAGGTCTGAGCAAGACCCTTCAAACTGAAGCTAGCCAACTCAACTGATCTCACATCGGGACATCCAAACGAACGAAATATCCTAGTCACTTTATCCAAGAATGATTAGGGATCTTCTATCACATTCCTGCCTATAAACACATATGGTTTAAGCTTCGTGAACTCTGGAAGCGATATCTCATCAATCTCAGCAATAGCTGGCATATCTGTCTGCACGGTAGACAACACAACGATCTCCGGAGTAGCTTGTACGTTAACAGTCTTCTCAATCTGGCCGGCCTCAAGCAATAGCCCGATCATATGGTGCAGCTCTCGAATGCTCATCTCAAACGAGAACTCCTAGTATAAACGAGAAATCAATCTATTTCTGTGTCACCAGAATAACACCCTGGTTAGTCCTCGTCCTTGACGCGGTCGCTCTCACCGCATCTCTAGCCGCAGCCCTCTCAGCTTACGTAGCCATGGTGACAGAAACCGCAAACAAATATCGATGATGATAGATCACAAGAACGAATAGAATAACGGATCTCAAGATATGTACATCTTAAGATTACTTAAGCGGAGTATCGTATCGTAAATATACCATGGAACATAAGCACGGTACGTTACTGCAATATTTTGGAAAATTATAAATATTAATTTATAATTTTAAATATGAATAAAATGAGTTTACAAAAATAATATCGCATATGAATTTTGGTATCGGATTGATATCCGCAAAAATGTAATTATTTTAGTAAAAATGAAGAAAATGTGTGATATTATAAAAATGATATTTTAATTGTTTTAACATGACATGAGATTTTATTATAAGATAATGATATTTAAGTATTATGCAAAGTGTTTTATTTCTTTTAAAATCAATAATTTAGATATTTGTAACATGGAGGTATTTTTTTAAAAGGTTTTTCTTTTGTAATGAGAGTGGTTGGTATATGTTTAGGTTAGAATAGCCCTCACAACCAACACACCTACACACTCACTCTTCTCTTTCCACCTCCTCCTTATACCTTTACATTTTCTATTTACTCTACACCACTTCTAAACTCTACCAACAAATGCTTATGATATCTTAATTCTCAAACTGAACAAAAATCATTCTCCCTCATCCTCATCCTAAAGTTTAACCCTTCACTCAAAAACCATGGTCCTTTCATCAAACTTGTGCATACCATCAAGTTAGAGCCACAACCACTTCAAGAAAACCTCAAGGCACCAATTTTTGAGTTGGAATTCTCTTGTGCATCATCCCTATAGGTATATCTCAACTCCTTTTGCAAGTTCTTTTTTTGTTACATATCTGTTTTTGTGTACAAATATCTGAAAATGAGATTTTTTATGATATTTGTGATGCTAAATTTGAATCTGGAACTACTAGGTTAATCCACTAGAAAAACTTGTTAGTTGTATGTATGCCCTAGAGACCAGTATTGTACAGATGATGTATATTATATTGGATGCTTGGACATATATAGAGATGACTTTCTTGCTCGATATGATAGTATGCTATCTGGTTACTCTTTATCTTAACATGTACACTTGTCTCTTTAAACTGTCTTATAGTTACATGTTGGTAAAGCCCTTAGGATGTATACTTGACTACCTGGACTATGATGCAGATCATACTAGTGGGGACATGGTAGTCCATAAGTACATCCTTCAAGGTCCCTAGTCGTGGGTGTATCGAGACGGGGCATCGATATACCAGAGTAGACTAGCGTATACGCCTCTCGACCCATGAGATGGGCGATGGATGATCCCATATCCATTGGTGTTTGACATCAGAGATGGTATACGGGTGCTCAGTGGAGACTGGGTACACTGGACGGACTAGCCGAGAACTCCCAGATGGTATTATACCTCACGTCAGATGGCAGTTCTCAGGTGACACTTGTACAGGTTAGTCTGTAGACCCGAGATCGTCATAGAGTCTTGTGTGATTCCCACTGTGCTTTGATCTCCACCTTACCACGTTCATGAGGGCATGCAAAACGGTGGTCTTTGGGTACAGTCCCGAGTCACATGGAGGTAATGAGCGATAGGAGGGGTTTCATATCTCCCGGTATTGGGAGTTGATGTTGCGCTGTGCTCGATTGGCCGTAACAGGGAAGTCCCTGGCCAGGGCTGATCAGAGATTTGCTGCTAAGTGTTACTAGTAGTTTCTCGACCCGTTATGAGCCTCACATCGGCACGACTTATCGGTTATTGGGGTCTGACGTATACCACCCCTAGACTTGATATGCGACGTATCAGACGAACAGACCGGACTGTACGGTAAGTGTTACTGGTTGGATTCACAGGAGTGTGAGCGGGCTAGCTCGTCGATCTTCTGATCGCTCAATACCCGGATGGCCGTTACGTTTAGCAGACCGCTTGCGGCTTGTGGGTGCTTGATATGATCATCATCTGCTACCGGCGTATTGACGAGTCTTTAGAGTCCTACACAGAGGTTTCCTGGCTCAAGCGAAACGAAATAGGAGCGCATATGAGATATGTGCAGGACCGAGAATGATGCGTGTATGTGATACCGCATTTCATTCTCGCGATATATGTTTCGATTGGTTATATTCGATATGACCTAATTATCGAATCATTGATTCGATAAATCGATACATTGGATTCTAGTCGGTTATGTGAGACATGACCGGATCATTGAATCAAATGTTGATTTAATGATTTAATGCATAATTATATATTTGATATATTGCATTGCATTAACTGGTATTGGTTCACTTTAAATGGATTTTCTCACTTGATGTACATGTTGTATATGTGATATACTTTTGTGCACATCTTTGTATCATGATTGATGATGCTTGCTCATTAGGTTAAGTGTGAAGTATTAAACCATGGTTAAGAGATGATTAGGGTTTTGCCTTTTTATTTATTTATTTGTTTATTTATTTAGAAAAGGTTTAGATGAGAATGGTGGCTTTCTTTGTCTCTTGTTGAAGTTTCTTGAAGCTTTGACAAAGTCCACCATCCTTATCTCATCCTTAACCCTAACCATTCCTATTAACCTTAGTTTAATCTCTACACTTGACCATGGTCAAGATATGATAAGTATTCATATTTGTTTCTTTTTCAAATAAGAAACTTATCATATTCTTTCTTCTTCATCATCTTCTTCTTCAAGAAAAGCTTGATGCCATCAATGACAACTTGAGCAAAAGTGAGTGAAATCCAATTCTAAAGTGAACCCACCTCCTATTTCTTCACCCTCTACCTCTTGCCAAGTTGTTTTGGGTGTTTTCTTCACAAGTTTCACAACTTTGTGAAGTCGGAGCTTGAGTTTGTGCAACCTCGACGTAGATCGTCTTTGACACGAAGCCGACGACCTATTCCGCTCGTTTTCCCGATGAAGCCGACGAATGAGTCTAGGATTCGAAAAGGACAGCGAGAGGATGACTACGTGGAGCTAAGGTAGTGGATATCCGGATCTACAAAGGTTGTAGCATCTAACTTTTAGTTAAGTAGTTAACTAGTTTACCGTTTCGCTTAGAAATCTAGCCGACGATCCGTATTAGGGTTTCTCGGCACCCATAAAATTTGAAATTGGCATGTTCGATGCCTTGTGAGACCTCTATAGTGTGCCTAGGAACCCTACAGTGGTATCAGAGCTTAGCTAAAGCCTTAGGCGAAGTCTAGACGATGTTTGAAACCCGATCAAACCCGAAAACCTAACTTTAAGATGCTCTCTGGACTTTTTCTAAATTCTGGGATTTTTCCAGATTAAAAATTGCTAAAATATTCAGCAGGGAAATATATGAATTACGGTGCAAAAATTTATTTATGAACAGTCTAAAGCGCGGCGGATCCGCGGCCTAAGCCTCCTTAGGCGGCGGATCCGCGGCATCTTTATTAAATTATTATATAATTTTTGCACAGTAACTGATATCCTCTGGTGTTGGATTTTCTGGGAATTTTTAATATTTATTCAAGAGTTGAATTTTCTGGGGTGTTTTAGAGCTTCGATGTTTTCGATCGGATTATCAAATTTCGTCTTTGTGTATTTCCGGATAATTTTTAGAATATGTTAAAAAGTTCGACCGGATAAAAATACCCAATTTTTCCCCTGTCGGGAGATTTCCAAGTGTTGGATTTTTCCGTAGTTTAACGACGTTCTAAGTAGTGCAAGTAACGCGATGGACCCTCTAGAAGACAACAAACCTTAACTCGATTATGTGACCGTCTTGAACTGCCCTTTGAACCTTCGGGTTTGGGGCAGTACGGCGTGCCACATGTGAGGCGTTGGCTTGACCCTTCTACGGCTGGACCGTTGGTACTGAGGCACGAACTGAATGTTGCTAGACTTATTTCATGTGTTGGACTGTATCGGGAAAACTTGGGTATTCGACTGTTCGATCGGAAAGTTTAACATTTTCTGTTTATCTGGAATGTGATACAATAATTGGAATTCACAAACAGTTATGAGATAACTGGATGAATGTTATAAATCTAGCACTTTAGTCCCATACGATATTGAAAAGAGTTTTCGATAATGAGACTAAAATGCGGGGTTTGTAACTGTTAGGCATGTGATGTCTAAAGAGGTTGCGGATTCCAACTGTTGTAGTTTTACACTTTCTTTTCTATGACCGTAAGTGTAATATGTGAATCGCCGGTTTCGTTGCTATATGTCAACGACAATTGGGATGCGCATATTTACTTACGTTGATGACATGTGATGTTATGTGTTACTGAATATGCTATATTGGATTGTCGTGTTTGAATAGCCGGGGGTTTTTATGTGAGATGAGTGTTTTTCATTTTCATTCATGTAAAAATTTGTATGTAATATTCTTTTATTTGGGGCACTTCCAGGTAGCGGAAGCTGTCACACTTTGTATATTATTTACTTTTCCGCATTAGGATAGACCCAAGGAGGGGAGCACAAGTAACCGGGTTCTGGGGTCCAGTGGGAGACCAACTCGAGGAGTCGAGTCCGGGTCTCCTAACCCTAGAATTGTCAGGGTTGCTTGCCGCTCTCGTAGGGGTCTAGGGGTGTGGGATTGGCTATTCATCACGACCGTGGAATCCGTGTTTTATACTGGCTCGTATTGAAAACACGGACGTCCTAGTGTATCCAATATTTCATATGTTTCTTCTGCTGCGATATCTGTGATGTGATCATGTGGTGTTCTGTGATAGATACTATATATAGTATATATGATATATTATATAGACGCTACTTATGTTTTACACCCGCGCTAGCCCTGCCCTGCTCTGTCGTTAGTTACCTAACCTAACGGTGCACGAGGGGACATCGAGGCGAATGCGGATGGCATAAGTGTACGCCATATCTATCTGTGATGTTTAGGTATTTAAATGATGGGACTTCATTAATGTGATTAATGAAAGATAAGAAACCTAAGATATTGTGGAATCGAATTTTAAAATAAAACAGGTAGCTACAGTTCTTGCTTTGCATAGCGGTATATATGATATACCCTGCACCTTATTCGATGAGGAAAGGACCGAGATCCCTTCACCGGGAGTGACTCCTTTAGCAGTAACTGGCAGATGCTACACACTCGGTTTGGTTTTGATTGCTTTTAAGAGTTTTTGCTTTGCACAGCGATATATATGATATATCCCGCACCTCATTCGACGAGGAAAGGGCCGACGATCCCTTCACCGGGAGTGACCCCTTTAGCAAAACTAGAAAAGCCTCAAAATCACTCCATTTCAAAACTTCATTCGATTCTACAATGATATCAAGTTCATTACGCTCATGGTTTTTTTCTGAAAGAACCCGCGTAGCCCTCCGTCATTTCAGATAGATATTATTTAGTATTCATGCTATGTTTGTTGACTTAGTCAAGGCATAGTGTATGGTAGCTAAATTATGTTTATCTGCAACAACATGAGATGTGATTGGATTAGAGCATTCGCACGACCTTGTTGACTCAGTCAAGGGTCGTTCGGGTGGGTTTAATTCAATCGGGAAATGTACGGGTTGAACTTGACTTGCGATTTATGGTTTGTTGACTTAGTCAAGGTCATAGATCGCTAGGGGCAAAAGCATTATCGGGAATTTCAAGTGTTGAAATTTGCAATGAGATTGCATACCTTCTATGAGATAGTTGGATCCCGATACCCACTGCGAGTAAGAGTTACTCTTGGGAGAGTTTTACACATTACAATTAGCCGATCAAG
Source organism: Agapanthus africanus (assembly GCA_030015575.1). Taxonomy (NCBI): domain Eukaryota; kingdom Viridiplantae; phylum Streptophyta; class Magnoliopsida; order Asparagales; family Amaryllidaceae; genus Agapanthus; species Agapanthus africanus. The sequence continues at coordinate 123,458,892 of CM057344.1, forward strand.
TAGGTGTCTAGAAAGGTGTTAACGATGTTACGACTCTGGGAAAACGAGGTTTACATTAATTAGGTTCGTGCGAAAGCACGGGGGACTTCCCTCAAAGTACCGACACTGGCCTGGCTGAAAGATTGGCGAACTTGTAGTGTGTAATTAATCCCGGCTAGTCTTTCCTTTTAAAGTTTGAAGGGAGATTTGATAAAAAGCAGTGGGAGCCATCCTGATTAGATAAGATAATAACCAATCTGATCTTGCACGAGCTTACGCTAAAGTGTTTTCTTCTCTCTCTCTCCAGGTAGCGACCATTTCATGCCTTAATCAAGATAATAATATGGATGTATTGACCGAACCCGCATGTTATACTGTGCAGGGGAACGTTGAACCCGTTCTATCTTATAAGTGTTATAAGAATGAACAGGAAACAGGAGAATATCTGGATTCTCACACCGCCCAAAAGGAGAACATGCATTTTGATGCATCATCTTCGGGTGTGTTTGTCATTGAGAACTGTTTCTCAGTTCACCCTACGTCCTGGGTGTTAGATACCGGATCAGGATCCCACATATGTAAGCAGTTACATGGGCTAAGGAAAGGTAGAGAACTGGGAAAAGGTGATCATTCCGTTCAAGTAGGGAATGGGGCAAATGTTGCAGCCAAAGCAGTTGGCATATATCACCTGGTATTACCAAATGGTAATACACTAGTCCTGAATGACTGCTATTATATACCGAACATGATGTGCAACATTATATCAGTTTCTTTATTAAGTAAAGAAGGATATAATTTTGTAGTAAAGGATAATGTTATGAACATATTCCTGGATCAAAGGTTGATTGCATCAGGCTCGCTACATAATGGCATATTCATTCTCAATCAAAATACAGTCTTCAATATACAAAACACACACAAAAGGAAAAGCTCAGAAATGAACGAATCTTTCTTGTGGCACTGTAGACTTGGCCATATCAATGAGACACGACTAGCTAAGTTGCATAAGAATGGATATTTGAATTCATTCGAATTATCATCTTATGACACTTGCCATTCATGTCTCAAAGGAAAAATGACCAAAACTCCGTTTACGGGACACGGAGAAAGAGTTACTGAACTCTTGGGACTGGTGCATAGTGATGTATGCGGTCCAATGTCTACACACGCCAGAAATGGTTCTTCCTACTTCATTACATTCACTGACGATCTCTCTAGATACGGGCATGTGTTCCTGTTGAAACACAAGTCTGAAGCTTTTGAGAAATTCAAAGAATATAAGCACGAGGTAGAGAACCAAACGGGCAAAAGTATTAAGGTTTTTCGATCTGATCGAGGAGGAGAATACTTAAGCAGTGAATTCCTGGATTATCTAAAAGAGAATGGGATTCTCTCTCAGCTTACTCCTCCTTATACACCATAGTACAACGGTGTATCGGAACGAAGGAATCGCACCCTATTAGATATGGTGCGTTCATTGATGAGTAATGCTGAGTTACCTATTTCCTTTTTGGGGTATGCGCTTGAGACAGCCATATACCTATTGAATCTGGTTCCGTCTAAATCTGTACCTACCACACCATATGAGATATGGAGTGGGAAGAGACCATATTTTAAACGAATTAAGATATGGGGTTGTCCGGCCTATGTCAAAAAACAAAATCCGGACAAACTCGAGGCACGATCAGTCCTTTGCAAGTTTGTGGGATATCCTAAGAATTCTCAAGGATATTTTTTTCTACCAAGCTGAGGAACAAAGAGTGTTTGTTGCTCAACATGCCACCTTTTTGGAAAGGGAATTTCTTGCAAAAGAAATTAATGGCAAAGAGGTAGAGCTGGAAGAGGTTCCAGCACCACAAACTGCAACTGACGATTTAGTAGAACCAGAGGATTCAGTGGTGCCCGACGTACCCCAGCCTCTCCGCCGATCTAGTAGGGTTTCTCGTCCACCTGAGAGATACTATGGTTTTCTCATTGATGGTGGCAGTGAGGATTGCATCATGGAGGATGATGACCCAACTAGCTTCGAGCAGGCCATCACGAGTGGGGACTCAGTGAAATGGCTGGATGCTATGCGGTCCGAGATGGAATCCATGTACACCAACAAAGTATGGACTTTGGAAGTTGCTCCTGAAGGGGTAAAACCCATTGGGAGCAAGTGGATCTTCAAGAAAAAACTTGGTGTAGATGGGAAAGTGGAGACTTTCAAAGCTAGACTTGTAGCAAAGGGTTTTCGTCAAAGACCAGGTGTGGACTATGACGAGACCTTTTCTCCAGTGGCTATGCTTAAATCCATCCGGATCATGCTTGCCATCGCTGCATATCATGACTACGAAATCTGGCAAATGGATGTTAAGACCGCCTTTCTAAATGGTGATTTAGAAGAGTGCGTGTACATGACTCAGCCGGAGGGCTTCGTAGACAGTGGGAGCAGCGGGAAGGTGTGCAAGCTGCTTAAATCCATTTATGGATTAAAGCAAACATCGCAGAGTTGGAACATCTTCTTTGACGTCGTTATCAAAGAGTTTTATTTCGTCAAAAATCCAGATGAACCTTGTATCTACAAGAAGGTGGCAGAGAGTAAGGTTGTCTTCCTCGTATTGTACGTGGACGACATACTCTTGATAGGAAATGATATTCCTATGCTGCAATCGGTCAAGCTCTTCTTATCACAAAGATTCTCAATGAAAGATCTTGGTGATGCCTCCTGCATATTGGGAATCAGGATCTATAGAGATAGATCCAAAAGGATTTTGGGATTGTCCCAATCCAGGTACATTGACACCATACTAAAGAGGTTTAGTATGGAAGAATCCAAGCGTGGGAACTTGCCCACGATCTCTGGACTCACTCTCTCCAAAGAGATGTCTCCCAAGACTGATTTGGAGAGAGCTCGCATGCAAGGGATACCCTATGCTTCGGCAGTAGGCTCTATCATGTATGCGATGCTATGTACCAGACCCGATGTTGCATACTCACTAAGTGTAGTGAGTCGGTATCAAGCAGATCCTGGAGAGAGTCACTGGACAGCTGTGAAGAACATTCTCAAGTACTTGCGAAGGACTAGAGATATGTTCTTGGTGTATGGTAACGGAGAACTCCAAGTGGAGTCCTTTACCGATTCGAGCTTCCAGAGTGATAAGGACGACTCTAAGTCGCAGTCGGGTTTTGTCTTTACCCTTTACGGAGGGGCGGTTAGCTGGAAGAGTTCCAAGCAGGAAACCGTGGCAGACTCGACGATGGAGGCTGAATACATCGCTGCCAACGATGCTGCTAAAGAAGCTGTCTGGATCAAGAAGTTCATTACTGAACTTGGAGTGGTTCCATCCATTGAGCATCCAATACCTTTGTATTGCGATAACAATGGAGCGGTGGCTTTGGCCAAGGAACCCAGGTCCCATCAGCGATCCAGGCATATTCTGAGGCGGTATCACCTGATCCGGGAGATAGTTGATCGCCGGGAGATCGAGGTCAGGAGGGTTGACACGAAGAACAACACGGCGGATCCACTCACGAAGGCCATTCCCCAGATACAGTTTGAGAGACTCTTCGGGATGCTCGGTATGCGATACTACAGCAGCTGGCCCTAGTGCAAGTGGGAGATTGTTAGTTGTATGTATGCCCTAGAGGCCAGTATTGTACAGATGATGTATATTATATTGGATGCTTGGACATATATAGAGATGGCTTTCTTGCTCGATATGATAGTATGCTATCTGGTTACTCTTTATCTTAACATGTACACTTGTCTCTTTAAACTGTCTATTAGTTACATGTTGGTAAAGCCCTTAGGATGTATACTTGACTACCTGGACTATGATGCAGATCATACTAGTGGGGACATGGTAGTCCATAAGTACATCCTTCAAGGTCCCTAGTCGTGGGTGTATCGAGACGGGGCATCGATATACCAGAGTAGACTAGCGTATACGCCTCTCGACCCATGAGATGGGCGATGGATGATCCCATATCCATTGGTGTTTGACATCAGAGATGGTATACGGGTGCTCAGAGGAGACTGGGTACATTGGACGGACTCGCCGAGAACTCCCAGATGGTATTATACCTCACGTCAGATGGCAGTTCTCAGGTGACACTTGTACAGGTTAGTCTGTAGACCCGAGATCGTCATAGAGTCTTGTGTGATTCCCACTGTGCTTTGATCTCCACCTTACCACGTCCATGAGGGCGTGCAAAACGGTGGTCTTTGGGTACAGTCCCGAGTCACATGGAGGCAATGAGCGATAGGAGGGGTTTCGTCTCTCCCGGTATTGGGAGTTGATGTTGCGCTGTGCTCGATTGGCCGTAACAGGGAAGTCCCTGGCCAGGGCTGATCAGAGATTTACTGCTAAGTGTTACCAGTAGTTTCTCGACCCGTTATGAGCCTCACATCGGCACGACTTATCGGTTATTGGGGTCTGACGTATACCACCCCTAGACTTGATATGCGACGTATCAGACGAACAGACCGGACTGTACGGTAAGTGTTACTGGTTGGATTCACAGGAGTGTGAGCGGGATAACTCGTCGATCTTCTGATCGCTCAATACCCGGATGGCCTTTACGTTTAGCAGACCGCTTGCGGCTTGTGGGTGCTTGATATGATCATCATCTGCTACCGGCGTATTGACGAGTCTTTAGAGTCCTACACAGAGGTTTCCTGGCTCAAGCGAAACGAAATAGGAGCGCATATGAGATATGTGCAGGACCGAGAATGATGCGTGTATGTGATACCGCATTTCATTCTCGCGATATATGTTTCGATTGGTTATATTCGATATGAACTAATTATCGAATCATTGATTCGATAAATCGATACATTGGATTCTAGTCGGTTATGTGAGACATGACCGGATCATTGAATCAAATGTTGATTTAATGATTTAATGCATAATTATATATTTGATATATTGCATTGCATTAACTGGTATTGGTTCACTTTAAATGGATTTTCTCACTTGATGTACATGTTGTATATGTGATATACTTTTGTGCACATCTTTGTATCATGATTGATGATGCTTGCTCATTAGGTTAAGTGTGAAGTATTAAACCATGGTTAAGAGATGATTAGGGTTTTACCTTTTTATTTATTTATTTTTTTATTTATTTAGAAAAGGTTTAGATGAGAATTGTGGCTTTCTTTGTCTCTTGTTGAAGTTTCTTGAAGCTTTGACAAAGTCCACCATCCTTATCTCATCCTTAACCCTAACCATTCCTATTAACCTTAGTTTAATCTCTACACTTGACCATGGTCAAGATATGATAAGTATTCATATTTGTTTCTTTTTCAAATAAGAAACTTATCATATTCTTTCTTCTTCATCATCTTCTTCTTCAAGAAAAGCTTGATGCCATCAATGGCAACTTGAGCAAAAGTGAGTGAAATCCAATTCTAAAGTGAACCCACCTCCTATTTCTTCACCCTCTACCTCTTGCCAAGTTGTTTTGGGTGTTTTCTTCACAAGTTTCACAACTTTGTGAAGTCGGAGCTTGAGTTTGTGCAACCTCGACGTAGATCGTCTTTGACACGAAGCCGACGACCTATTCCGCTCGTTTTCCTGATGAAGCCGACGAATGAGTCTAGGATTCGAAAAGGACAGCGAGAGGATGACTACGTGGAGCTAAGGAAGTGGATATCCGGATCTACAAAGGTTGTAGCATCTAACTTTTAGTTAAGTAGTTAACTAGTTTACCGTTTCGCTTAGAAATCTAGCCGACGATCCGTATTAGGGTTTCTCGGCACCCATAAAATTTGAAATTGGCATGTTCGATGCCTTGTGAGACCTCTATAGTGTGTCTAGGAACCCTACAAAACTAACAATACCGGGATATGATGAGACTAATAGGAAGCCACCCCTAAAGCCCGAGTCCCTAATTTTCTAGTTCACCCGTTAGTTTTCCTCTTTTTCCCGTCGCCGCCGGGTTTTCAATGTAGTTGTGTTTTGAGTTTTGGTCAGTAGCTTAGGTTGGTGATAATATAAGCTACTGTATTGTTTGATTTGTCCCAGATTTTATATAGAGAAATCTAGCAGTGTTCTAGTCTTGTTTTATCAATGTTTCCGATATTTTAATACGACTTTTCGTATTTCTGTACCGCGACTGATATATTGACGTTCATATGTTAATGTCAGGGGTAATTGGTCGTATTTGGAGTAAGTAAGTTATAGGTTCTAACCTATGGGTGTTTGGCTCATTGTTTTGGTTTTGATATGATATTTAAGTCGATGTGTTATAACTACGATTGTAGGTACGATCGCGGAAGTTTCCAAGACTGCAAGGACGGACAAAGCAAACGTGGATTTTGACTAGCTCGACAAGAGTGAGTAGATTTATATCTACGGGGGGGGGGGATCGGGTGGATGGAGTATAGCACCCCCGCAACCAATTAACTAGGATAGTTATGCTATCTAATTAGATTTTAATGATACGTTAGATAACATAGCTTTATTAGATTGATGTTATTTCGTATCTAGTAGGTTATACATGTGGTTATATTTGATATATGGTTATGATGACATACGTACATGATGATAGATCCGTATGATGTGGATATGATACTGGATAAACATTGTACGAGGGATCAAACCGTACTTGTGATGATGAGGAGAGCATGCTGAATAAGGTCAAGTGTCATTTGGACTCGTGGAGTCACGGGTTATCCCGACTTAGGACATTACGCTTGAGTGAGCTATACTCTTTTAAAAACCAACGATTCGTATTTCATTTTAAATGATAAATTGTAGGGTTCCATAGCACCATTACTAGGATTTTTGGGGCATCAAGTATACAATTTTAGAAAACCTAGAGAGCTATGCAATCCATGCCAATGATCTAACTAGAGTTTTAGGAGCTAAACTAAAATGTAAACAACTTTACATAGAAACTGAATGAGGAATACAACCTTTATAGACCGGTCCTTCACTTCTAAACCTCCGTGTAGAAGTCCCTTCGCTGCGATTGTTGATCTCCCGAACTCTAGTATGGGTTCCTTTAGAGAAATGAATAATCTTGCTCGAAGTCTTCGAGGTCGAAGATGATATACGTCGAGAAGACTCAAACCCAAGCTACCTCTTCACTAGGTGATGAACATTGTGAAGAGAACACCCTAAACTAAATGGCAAGTAGTAGAGAATGATGAAGTAGAAAGTAGGCTCACTTTAGATTTTATTTTCTCACAATATTTCTTCATGTTTCATGGAGCTAGAAAGCTAGAAGAAAGAGATGAAGAAAACCTCCATGAAAAATGAAGCAACGCAAGAATGAAAAAACTAAATAATGTGAGAATAACAACCATGGGTGAGTTAGTGTCATACACTAACCATTGTAGAGACATAACCATAGTTTAAGATAATAGTTTGGTTAATAAATATCTTGAATGAGACAAAATTAGTGGACTAACTCAAAGATGCTTTAAGCTTCTCCAAAGTTCTAAGCATGACATAATACCACTAATTTTGAATAAATAAAATCCTTACCATTATCTTAATTATGGTGTAAGTCACACACACACCCATGTTTGCATGATCATCTAGCATGACACAAAATAATGTACACTAATATATCACATATATACTAATGCACAATCAAGTGAGAAAAGAAATCTTAAGTGAGCTAATACTAGTTAATGTAAATTAATATATCAAATATAGATAATTATACATTAGATCATTAAATCAACACTTGATTTAATAATCCGGCTATATTATATCAACCGACTAATATCATATGTATCAATTTATCAAATCAACTCTTGATTCGATAACCCAGCTATATCGCATATAACCGACCGATGATACAAATCGCGAGAATAGAATATGGTATCATATACGCGTATTAATCTCGGTCACGCACATATCTCATATGTGCTCTTACTCCGTTTCGCCTGAGCCAGGAAACCTCTGTGTAGGACTCTAAAGACTCGTCAATACGCCGGCAGTAGGTGATGACCATATCAGTCACTCACAAGCTGCAAGCGGTCTGCTAAACGTAACGGCCACCCGGGTATTGAGCGATCAGAAGATCAACAAGCAAGCCTGCTCACACTCCTGTGAATTCAATCGGTAACACTACTGTACAGTCCGGTCTCTTCGTCTGATATGTCGTATATCTCGCCTAGGGGTGGTAAACGTCAGACCCCAATAGCTTGATAAGTCATGCCGATGTAAGGTCCATAACGGGTGAGAAACTACTGATAACACTTATCAATAAATCTCATCTACCCTGGCCAGGGATTTGCAGTTATGGCCAATCGAGCATAGCGCAACATCAACCCCCAATATCGGGAGAGACGAATCCCCTCCTATCGCTCATTGACTCCATGTGACTCGGGACTGTACCCAAAAACCACCTGTTTGCATGACTCAGTAGAGCCGTGGTAGGGTGGAAATCAAAGTACAGTGGGAGACATAAGACTCTATGACGATCTCGGGTCGACAGACTAACCTGTTCCAGTGTCACCAGAGAACTGCTATCGAGGTATAATACCATCTAGGAGTTCTCGGCGAGTCCGTTCAGTGTACCTAGTCTCCACTGAGCACCCGTATACCATCTCTGATGTCAAACACCAATGGATATGGGATCATCCATCGCCCATCACATGGGTCGAGAAGATATACGCTAGTCTACTCTGGAATATCGATGCCCCGTCTCGATATTCCCATGACTAGGAACATTGAAAGATGACCTCATGGACTACCTAGGCCCCACTAGTATGATCTGCATCTTAATCCTGGAAGTCGAGTACACATCCTAAGGGCTTTATCAACATGTAACAGAGAGATAGTGAGTATACATGTTAAGATAAAGAGCAACCAGATAGCGTACTATCGTGTCGAGTAAGAAAGTCCTCCCTATATATGTCCCAGCATTCACTATAATATACATCTCATGTATAATAATGGCCTCTAGGGCATACATACAACTAACAATCTCCCACTTGCACTAAGGCCAGTTGTTGTAGTATAGCATACCCAACACCCTATAAAAGTCTCTCGAAGGAAAGGCCTCAGTGAGTGGATCCGCCGTGTTAACTTCTGAGTCTACTCTCCTAACCTCGATCTCTTGGAGATCAACCATCTCCTAGATCAGGTGATACTCCTTAGAATAAGTCTGGGTCAATGATATGATCGGGGTTCCTAGGCCAAATCCATACCTCCATTGTAACACAATGGAAGGAACCTAGTTCATCTCATGAACAAATATACACCCAGACTGCCTCTTTGGTAGCATCTTTGATAGCAATGTCACTAGCCTTTATCGTCTAGTTTGTTACGGTATCTAGCTTGGAACTCTTCCAACATACTGTCCCTCCACTGAGGGTAAAGACAATGCCTGTGACTGACTTTCAGTCGTCCTTATCACTTTAGAAGCTATCCAGTGATTCTCCCCAGGATCGATTGATACCCTATCACTACACCTAGTGAGGATCCTAACATCCACTTAGATCTATCTCATAGATCCAAAACTCAGGATTTAGGAGGTATCACCTTGATCCTATATGGAGAATCAATATGATAAGAGGAGATTGACCGAGTGTAGCATAGGAAACTCCTTTCCTATCCAGAGTATGTGATCTACGTACAATACGAGGAAGACCACCTTACTCTCTACTACCTTTTTGTATATACAAGGTTCATCTACTATTTTGATGAAGTCAAACACTTTGACTACCATATCAAAACAGATGTTCCAACTCCGCGATATTTGCTTTAACCTGTAAAGCAACTTGCACATGTTTCCGCTGCTCCCACTGTCTACGAAGCCCTCTGACTGTGAACTTATAGACGCTTTCTTCTAAATCACTATTTAGAAAAGCAGTCATGATCCCCAACCTTCAGATATCGTAGTCATGGTATGTAGCAATGGCAAGTAGGATTCGGATGGACTTAAGCATAGCCACTGGAGAAAAAGTTTCATCATTATCCACACCTGATTGATGACGAGAACCTTTTACAATAAGTCTAACTTTGAAAGTCTCAACTTTTCTATGTACACCAAGTAATCTTCTCAAGATATACTTTCTTCTGATGGGAATTTAACCCTTCAGATATAGCAACCAAAGTCCATACTTTGTTGGTGTATATAGATTCCATCTCAGATGGCTTAGCATCCAGCCATTCTTACAGAGTCCCTACTCTCGATGGCCTACTCGAAACTAGTTGGGTTATCATCTCATGATGAAATCCTCACTCCCATTGTCATTGAGAAAACCGTAGTATCTCTCAGGCGGATGAGGAACCCTACCAGATCGGCGGAGAGGCTGAGGTTCGTCGGGAACTATTGAATCGTTCGGTTCTACCAAATCATCAGATGTAGTTTGTATAGCTGGAACTCCTTTCAGTTCTACCTCATGACCATAAATTTCTTTCCCAAAAAGGTGGCATGCCGAGAAATAAAACAACTTTTGTTTCTCGGTGTGGTAGAAGATATTCCCTTGCTAATGCTTGGGATATCCAACAAACTTTCACAGAACTGACATTGCCTCTAGCTTGTCCGGATTTTGCTTTTAGACATAGGCCGGACAACCCAAATCTTAACATGCTTAAGAGATGGACTCTTCCCATACCATATCTCATATGGAGTGGTAGGCATTGATTTGATTGGAATCCAATTCAATAGGTATGCTACTTCCCCAAGCGCATAACCCCCAAAAGGAAACAGGTAACTTAGTAGTACTCATCATAGAGCGCACTATATCTCACAGGGTGCGATTGCTCCGCCCCGATACATCCACGTGCTGTGGTGTATACGGAGGAGTAATGCTGAGAGAGAATCTCATTCTCCTTTAGAATAGTCCAGGATCTCCATGCTCAAGTATTCTCCTCCATGATCTCATCATTGGATATAATACTTATACCCGTATTGGTTCTCTACTTCTAACTTATATTCCTTGAATTTCTCAAAAGCTTCAGACTTGTGTTTCAACAGGAACATGAGTCCGAATCTTGAGAGATCATCAATGAATGTAAGGAAGTATAAAGAACCAGTCCTGGCATGTGTAGACAGGGGACCATATACATCTCTATGTATCAGTCCCAAGGGTTCACTAACCCTTTCTCTGGTTCAAGTAAATGGAGCTATGATCATCTTATCTTTGTGACATGACTGGCAAGTTTCACAAGATGTAAATTCAAACCGATTTAAATATGCATCTAAATGTAACTTAGTTAGTCGGATCGCATTGATATGACCTAGTCTATAATGCCTTAAGAATGATTCATTTATTTCTGAACTCTTCCTCTTGTGTGTGTTCTGTATGTTAAGAACTGTGGTTTGATTTAGAACGTATATACTTTTAGATAACGTGCCTGATCCGATCAACACTTGATATAGGAAATGTTCAAGACAATATCCAATAATACAAAATTATATCCTTCTTTTCTAAATAAAGAGACCGATATGATGTTTTATACCAGGTTCGGTATCTAATAACATTCGTTCAGAATCAATGTATTTGGTAATACAGGGTGATAACTGCCAACTGATTTGGCTGCAATAATTGCACCAATCTCTATACTTAGAAACATATCACCCTATTCTCAGTTCTCTAACTATCTGTAGCCCATGTAACAAATTACATATGCGCGATCCCGATCTGGTATCAAATACTCAGGACGCAGAGGATACTGAGAAACAATTCTCTATAATGAACACACCCGAAGAAGATGCATCATCATGCACTTTCTTCGTTTGGGCGGCACGGGAATTCTGGTAATCCCCATTTCCTGCTCGGTCTTATAACAATTATAAGTTAGAGCGGGACCAACATTCCTCAGCTCAGTATAACAAGTGGGTTCGGTCAATACATCCATAGTAACTAATGGCAGAGCAGGACAGGGCTAGCGCCGGTGTAAAACATAAGCAACGTCTATATAATATATCACATATACTATATATATAGTATCTATCTCATCATATCAAATGATCATATCACAGATATCAGCAGCAGAAGACAATATATGAAATATTGGATATACTAGGATATCCGTGTTTTATTTTGAGCCTTTATAAAACACGGATTCCACAGTTGTGATGAATAGCCAAACCCACATCCCTAGACCCATACGAGAGCGGCAAGCAATCCTACAAATTCTAGAGTAAGGAGACCCGGACTCGACTCTTCGAGATGGTCTCCTACTGGACTCTAGAACCCGGTTACTTGTGCTCCCCTCCTTGGGTTTATTCTAATGCGGAAAAGTAAATAATATACATCAACGGTGACATCTTCCTCAACCCGGAAGTGCCCCGAATAAAAGAATATTACATACAAGTTTTTACATGAATGAAAATGAAAAAATCCCATCTCACATAAAAAAAACCCAGGCTATTCAAACACGACGATCCAATATAACATATCAGAGCAACACATAACATCACATGTCATCAACGTAAGTAAATATACGTATCCCAATTGTCGTTGATGTAAGTCCATGTCACGCACCCCACGAACTTGCGGGGAGGCGGAACATATGAAAAACGATTATCAAAGCTTCGTAACACGGACTTGAGTGCATGAATCGTATCTAAACCATTGCTAACAACCTACAAGAGGTTTAACTACTCGGATTCGAAGTTATACCTCATGTTACATGTCCTTCGGGTCTTCATCGCTGTCCTCCACTTCTCGTAGGCTCCTTGGAACATCGGCATCTCAACGGCCTCCTCGAGTCAAAGACGATCCACCCGAGAGCTCCTACGCCAAGCTTGATCTCTAACTTGAGATAACTAGGTTGCTCAAAGTGCTAATCTAAGCTACCTAGGGGATATAGAGTGAGGTTATGGAAGTATTAGTCTATCTAACCCTTGATCTCAACACATGAGAGGTTAGGGTTAGGGTTTGAAGAGGGAGAGCTTGAGGAGAGAGAATGTGAGAATATGAATTACTTTTGATGAATGAAATCATTTGTGTATATATGAAACATATGATATTACTAAGTAAATAATAAATAAAGCTTTATCATCATGTTTCATTAATACCCTAAGTGATTCATCATATGAGTCATATAAATCATTAAATGAATCATTAACTCATTGCATGAATCACTACATGACTCACTAATCCAATTAATGCAAATGCCACCTTAGCCTCCAACTCACCATGCTTCTAGAAGCTTCCCGAAAAATTACGAGAACGCCCCTCCAATTCGTGAAAACACGGAAAAACTTTAGACTGTATAAATCCAATAACCCGATACTAGAATCTGGCTTAAACCAAAGCCGGCTAGTAAAAACTGTCCGAAAAGTCGTACGTGCGTAAACACACGTACGCATCCGAACCCTTGTTGTAAAACCATACGACCTCTATATCGTTTCGCCTGGAGCAGGGAAACTCTCTGTGTGGGACTCTAAAGACTCGACACTACACTGGCAGTGGGTTTAACCACAGACCGCAAGCGGCACTACCTGTACGTAACGGTCCCCAGGCAGATGTCGATAAGAAGGCCGATGAGTAAACTCATCCGAACTCCCACTGAGCCTGATGTGACAATCTCCGTACAGTCTGATTTGTTCATCTAAGACTATCGCATATCAAGCCTAGGGGGCGGCAAGCGTCAGTCCCCTAATAGCTGTATAAGTCGTGTCGGAGCGAAGCCCATTACACCCTGAGAAGCTACTAGAACCTACCAGTATATCTCGCTTGCCCTGGCCAGGGACTTTGCGTAATGGCTCTCTGACACAGCGCGATATCATCTCCCAATACCGGGAGAGACGAATCCTGTCTAACCACTACTGCCTCCAAGTGCTCGGAACTGCACCCAACTGCTACCTGTTTGCATAACTCCTTTGAGCCGTGGTAGGGTAGCAATCTAAGAACAGTGGGACACACTCGAGGCGAAGTAGCAGTGTCAAGTCTGCGGACTATGCTGTACTTATGTCACCTGGGAACAGTTACCTGACGAAGGGTATAATACCATCTAACAGTTCCCCTGCGAGTCATGTCCGGTGTACACGTAACCTAACGAGCACCTGTATACTATCTCCAGTACGACGTACTGATGGCTATAGGACAGACCATCTCCCCAACTGGGATGAGAAGCGTACACACTAGTCTACTGTGGAGTATCGATGCCCTGTCTCGATAATCCTACGACTAGGGACCTGTATAGGATGTTGCTTATAGACTACCCAGCCCCCACTAGTATGACTGCCATCACAACGCTGGTAATCAAGCAAAGAACCTATGGGCTCTACTAATATGTATAAGTGATACGTTACAAGAAACATATGCACATATTAAAGTAGACACAAACCAAGTAGCATGCTACCATTTTTAGCAAGACTGTTATATATACAACTGTGAATATCCTAAGCTTCCATTAAGTAATATACAACCTAGTGTGATACAATAATGGCCCCTAGGGTATATACACTAATAATCTCCCACTTGCACTAGGGCCATGAGCTGGCATATCGTAGACCTATCATCTCGAATAGCCTCTCGAACTGCGTCTTAGGAAGGGCCTTTGTGAATGGATCAGCAATGTTATTCTCCGTCTCTACTCTCTTCACCTCGATCTCCCGGCGATCTACGATCTCCCTGATTAGGTGATACCGCTTTAAGATGTGTCTGGACTTCTGATGGGACCTGGGTTCCTTCGCTAAAGCTATAGTGCCGTTGTTGTCACAATACAGAGGTATTGGATCAACACTGGTAGGAACCACCTGAAGTTCTGTGAGGAACTTCTTCATCCAGACAGCTTCTTTTGCGGCATCGCAAGCAGCTATGTACTCTGCTTCCATCGTTGAGTCAACAATGCTTTCCTGTTTGGAACTCTTCCAACAGACCGCCCCTCCATTGAGGGTAAAGACATAACCCGACATGGATTTGGAGTCATCTTTGTCACTCTGGATGCCGGAGTCGGCAAAGGCCTTAATCTGGAGGTCTTTTCCGCCATACACCAAGAACATATCTTTAGTCCTCCTTAGGTACTTGAGAATGTTCTTTACTGCTATCCAGTGCTTCTCCCCTGGGTTTGCCTCATAACGGCTTACAACGCTCAATGCGTATGCTACATCTGGTCTGGTACATAATATCGCATACATTATAGAGCCTACCACAGAAGCGTAGGACATGCGATCCCTTTCCAAATCAGTCTTGGGAGACATCTCTTTGGAGAGGGTGATTCCATGACAAGCCAGTAGGTTACCGCGTTTAGAATCATACATACTGAATCTCTTTACTATGGTGTCTATGTACCTGGACTGTGAAAGTCCCAACATCCTCTTTGATCTATCACGATAGATCCGGATCCCCAGAATGTAGGTGGCATCACCCAGGTCTTTCATGGAGAATTTATGTGACAAGAATCTTTTGACTGACTGTAACATAGGAATATCATTTCCTATTAGGAGAATGACATCCACGTACAAGACGAGGAATACTACAACTCTCCCTACAATCTTACTGTATATGCAAGGTTCATCTGGATTTTTGATAAAGTCAAATTCTTTGACAGCATCATCAAAACAGATGTTCCAACTCCGTGATGCCTGCTTTAGTCCATAAATGGACTTAAGCAACTTGCATACTTTACCGCTGCTCCCACTCTGAATGAATCCCTCTGGCTGATCCATATAGACGCTCTCTTCCAAATTACCATTTAGAAAGGCCGTCTTTACGTCCATCTGCCAGATTTCATAATCGTGGAAGGCAGCAATAGCAAGAAGGACCCGAATGGATTTAAGCATAGCCACTGGAGAAAAGGTTTCGTCATAGTCCAAACTAGGTCTTTGACGGAAACCCTTTGCAACAAGTCTAGCCTTATAGGTTTCAACCTGTCTATCTACACCAATCTTCTTTTTGAAGATCCATTTGCATCCTACGGGTTTTACCCCATCTGGAGCAACGTCCAAAGTCCATACTTTGTTAGTGTAGATGGACTCCATTTCGGTCCGCATTGCATCCAGCCATTTTACTGAGTCACTGCTCTGAATGGCTTGCTGGAAGCTAGTAGGCTCATCATAGTCAATAGTGCAATCCTCTCTATCCCCGTCTATAAGAAAACCGTAGTATCTCTTGGGCGGATGAGATTGCCTACTACTCCTGCAGAGTGGCGTCGGGATGTCCTGTTCTCCTGAACCTTCTGGTTCTTCCAAGGTTTCAGTAATAGCTTGTGGTTCTGGAATTTCTTCCATTTCTATTGTGTCCCCACTCTTCTGATTTTCTAAAAACTCAGTTTCCAAGAAGCAGATATGAAGAGAAACAAAGACCTTTTGTTCCTATGCGTAATAGAAATAATATCCCTTGGAGTTCTTTGGATATCCCACAAATTTGCATTTTACTGAGCGTGCCTCGAGCTTGTCCGCATGCTGCTTCTTTACAAAAGCTGGACATCCCCATGTCTTAAGATACTTAAAGACAAGGTTTCTTCCCACTTCACATCTGATATGGTGTGGTAGGCACAGTCTTGGTTGGAACTCGGTTCAAAAGATATGCAGCTGATTTTAGTGCATATCCCCAGAATGATCGCAGCAACTCAGCGTTACTCATCATGGAACGAACCATATCCAATAGGGTTCGGTTCCGCCTCTCCGATACACCGTTATGTTGTGGTGTGTATGGAGGAGTAAGTTGAGAGAGAATTCCATTCTCTTTTAAGTAACCCAGGAACTCGGCACTTAAGTATTCACCACTTCGATCAGATCTAAGTGTCTTGATACTTTTGCCGGTTTGGTTTTCCACTTCATTCTTGTATTCTTGGAATTTCTCAAAAGCCTCGGATTTATGCTTCATTAAGAAGACATATCCATACCTAGAGAAATCATCTGTAAAAGTAATGAAGTAGGAATAACCACCTCGTGCATGTGTAGACATTGGACCGCACACGTCACTGTGTACGAGTCCCAAGAGCTCGCTTGCTCTTACTCCGTGTCCAGTAAACGGAGTTTTTGTCATCTTTCCTATGAGACAAGATTCACAAGTAGCATAAGATTGATATTCGAACGGATTCAAATATCCATCTCTATGTAACTTAGTCAACATTCTCTCATTGATGTGACCTAGTCTACAATGCCATAAGAAAGCCTGATTGATTTCCGGAGACTTTCTTTTAAGTGTGTTCTGGACACTGAAAATCTGAACTTGATTTAATACGTATATCCCATTTTTTAATATACCTGACCCAATCATATCTTGATTTAGGTGGATGTGAACTACATCACTTACGAATGTAAAATCATATCCTTCTTTAGAAAGTAAGGATACAGATATGATATTACAAGTCGTACCTGGTACATAAAAACAGTTACGCAGAATCAATATCTGCCCAGTTGTCAGTCCAAGATGATATTCCCCTACGGATTCAGCATTCATGCTCATTCCGTTAGCAACCGTGAGGGTCATGTCACCTATCCTGATAACCCTACGGTTTCTCAGAGCCTGTAAAGAATTACAGATGTGAGTTCCTGACCCGGTATCCAATATCCAGGAAGTAGGGTTAACTGACATACAATTTTCTATTACAAACACACCCGAAGTCGAAGCCACAACATGCTTCGTATCATGGCTACTGGCTTCAAAAGCCCTGCAATCTTTCTGCCTATGCCTAATCCCATAACAATAGGAACGTCCCTCTTTTACTATATTCAATCCCGAAACTTTTTTCCTTCTCTTTCCTTCTACTTCCCTGGTTTCCTTCAGGGTAGAATGTAGAGACTGTAGAATCAGGTCAGTATTTGACCCGTTCTCCGACGTGGTCTTCAGGTCCGTGAGCTTATCAATATAGCTAGTAATTGTAAGGACGTTGTTCCCTACAGATGACCCATCAGCTAACCTCACTTGAATTAATTCGTTCGAGGTTTCATATCTTGTGATATGAGATTGCTCTCCATATAAATCTTTGTTATGGAGAAAGATGGAAAATAAGTCCATCTTCTCGTGCTGCTTCTGGTATACACCATCAACTGAAGCTAACAGGAGGCACTTAGCTTTCGCTTTATCTTTTTCCCTTGTCTGACAGATATCCATATCCGCGACAGTGGAAACTGGACCTGGGACGGCGGGATCTTGAGTAGTAATAGGGTGGTCTAGCTTGTCATAGGCAATGGACATCTGGACAGACCTTTGCCAGTCATATAAGTCAGATTCAGTCAATTTGTTATCTAGATGTAACCTATGTGTGGTCACAAGGTCGCTGCAATTTAAGAGAGAGAAGAGAATACTATTAGCATGATGCTCTTGCAAGTTTAGAGTGGTTTAATTTATCTAAACAGGATGGCTCCCACTGTTTCTCGAATCCCTCCTCAAACCATAAAAGAAGAATTAGCCAGGACTATTCTCACCGTACAATTCATGCTTAACCGTTCAGCCAGGTCAGTGTCGATACTTCGAGGGAGGTTTTCCAACGCTTTCGCGGAGTTGCTTAATTAAATAACCTCTTTTCTCTGGGGGTGTAGCCCCGCTGACACCTTTCTAGGCACCTACTTGGTTTGTAGCATTGATCGTTAAGTGACGAATCTCCTGATAAGTAGTATATATTCACAGTAGGACCGGGATCCAAAATATCATCGTATGATAATGTTGAAGGAATCCTACCAACATTCATCAAACTCCAAAATGGTATGCTTTCTCTGCAAATTTCAGTTTCTTTAGAAATTCCCGATATGGATTTTTGCCCCATGCTCTTATGACCTTGACTTTGGCCAACAAATCATAAGTCACATGTTAAGTTCTACCCGTCAATATCAAGGTTAATTTGAATCCATCTGTACATACCCTTGACTTTGGCCAACAAAGCAGTACGACTGTCCCAAACCAACGCATCTATCTATGCTGCATACGAATATTCAATAGCTACCAAACACTGTGCCTTGACTTTGGCGAACAAACACAGCTTGAATACTATTGACTATCCATATGAAATGATGGAGGGCTACGACTGGTTTTGGCAAAACCGTGAACGTAGTGAACTTGATATAATCGAAGGAACCTGATACTTTTTAAAAGGAGTGGTTAAAGCTCCGCAATTAAAAATTCTGATATTTTAAAATAACCGAGTGTTTTCTTTTAAATTTGTTCCAACGATTAAACTTTGGTTTATTTTCTTTGCATTATAATTATGCGTCCCATCAATTATCCTATCATTGCAGAAAACAACGAAAAAACCACCTCCTCTTATGCCATCCGCATTCGCCACGGGGTCCCGTCATCACCCGTTAGGTTACTTAACTAACGACAGAGCGGGGGCTGGGCTAGCGCGGGTGTAAAACATAAGTGACGTCTAATAGCTATCATATATAGATATTGTACATTCATCAGACGCAATAATAAGCATTCCAGATCACAGATGAACTTTTTTGGATATACTAGCAATCCGCATTTGCTTTGAGCCAGCAATAAAAGACGGATTACACAGTTGTGATGAATAGCCATTACCCCACTCTAGACCCCTATGGGTACGGCAAACTACCCGCCAAGTACCCGAAGTGAAGTGGTCTCCCTCAACAAAGTGAGTAGGCTACTAAACACTTCGACGTACCCGGTAGTTTGTGTACCCCACCTTGGGTCTATCCTAGGAGTAAAAACAGTAAAAAGAAATAATACAACGGTGGCTACAACCGCAACCTGGATGTGCCCCGCAAAAGAATATTACATCAAATTACATTTATATTGAATGAATGAATATTAAACACATCTCTAACCCCGGCTAATCATCACAACAGTCCAACACAGTTCATATACACAAACAGTAAACATTTATGAAATGTGCAACCCCCAGCCAACCGACATACTAGCAGTTAGGGGAGGTTTACGAACACATTAAACATTACAGATAAAAACCCAATTAGCAAATATCTTAGAATATCGATCGATTACCATATTCCGTGTCTACCTCAAAAGCAAACCAGCAAAGAAGCAACCTGGGTAGAAACAGAACATACAGGAAAACAGAAAACCACAAAATAGGAATTACTGAGCAAATCCGAGTCAACTCGGCGTTGACTCGGCGGCGGATCCGCGGCACAAGCACTCTATTGCCGTGGATCTGCGGCCGTTTTGCCGAGTTACTGGCTCGTATTTTCCCAGTATTCTTAAAAAACCCTGCCGTGAATTTTAAGGTATGTCAAAAAAATTTTGTGACATGTTTAAAATTAACAGAAACTGTTAAGGGGTTAAGGTTTTGTTTTCGTGTTTTCCGTCGATCGAACTTCTAATTAGTTGCTAACAAGCTAGTAAGGTTTAGTTGGCTCTGATACCACTGTAAGTCCATATCGCGCACCCCACGAACTTGCGGGGAGACAGAATATATGAAAAACGATTATCAAAGCTTCGTAACACGGACTTGAGCACATGAATCGTATCTAAACCATTGCTAACAACCAACAAGAGGTTTAACTACTCGGATTCGAAGTTATACCTCACGTTACATGTCCTTCGGGTCTTCATCGCTGTCCTCCACTCCTCGTAGGCTCCTTGGAACATTGGCACCTTAACGGCCTCCTCGAGTCAAAGACGATCCACCTGAGAGCTCTTACGCTAAGCTTGATCTCTAATTTGAGATAACTAGGTTGCTCAAAGTGCTAATCTAAGCTACCTAGGGGATATAGAGTGAGATTATGGAAGTATTAGTCTAGCTAACCCTTGATCTCAACACATGAGAGGTTAGGGTTAGGGTTTGAAGAGGGAGAGCTTGAGGAAAGAGAAGGTGAGAATATGAATTACTTTTGATGAATGAAATCATTTGTGTATATATGAAACATATGATATTATTAAGTAAATAATAAATAAAGCTTCATCATCATGTTTCATTAATACCCTAAGTGATTCATCATATGAGTCATATAAATCATTAAATGAATCATTAACTCATTGCATGGATCACTACATGACTCACTAATCCAATTAATGCAAATGCCACCTTAGCCTCCAACTCACCATGCTTCTAGAAGCTTCCCGAAAAATTACGAGAACGCCCCTCCAATCCGTGAAAACACGAAAAAACTTTAGACTGTATAAATCCAATAACCCGATACTAGAATCTGGCTTAAACCAAAGCCGGCTAGTAAAAACTGTCCGAAAAGTCGTACGTGCATAAACACACGTACGCGTCCGAACCCTTGTCGTAAAACCATACGACCTCTATATCGTTTCGCCTGGAGCAGGGAAACTCTCTGTGTGGGACTCTAAAGACTCGACACTACGCTGGCAGTGGGTTTAACCACAGACCACAAGCGGCACTAGCTGTACGTAATGGTCCCCAGGCAGATGTCGATAAGAAGGCCGATGAGTAAACTCATCCGAACTCCCACTGAGCCTGATGTGACAATCTCCGTACAGTCTGGTCTGTTCGTCTAAGACTATCGCATATCAAGCTTAGGGGACGGCAAGCGTCAGTCCCCTAATAGCTGTATAAGTTGTGTCGGAGCGAAACCCATCACACCCTGAGAAGCTACTGGAACCTACCAGTATATCTCGCTTGCCCTGGCTAGGGACTTTGCGTAATGGCTCTTTGACACAGCGCGATATCATCTCCCAATACCTGGAGAGACGAATCCTGTCTAACCACTACTGCCTCCAAGTGCTCGGGACTGCACCCAACTTCTACCTATTTGCACGACTCCTTTGAGCCGTGGTATGGTAGCAATCTAAGAACAGTGGGACACACTCGAGGCGAAGTAGCAGTGTCAAGTCTGCGGACTATACTGTACTCATGTCATCTGGGAACAGTTAACTGACGAAGGGTATAATACCATCTAACAGTTCCCCTGCGAGTCCTGTCCGGTATACCCGTAACCTAACGAGCACCTGTATACTATCTCCAGTACGACGTACTGATTGCTATAGGACAGACCATCTCCCCAACTGGGATGAGAAGCGTACACACTAGTCTACTGTGGAGTATCGATGCTCTGTCTCAATAATCCTACGACTAGGGACCTGTATAGGATGTTACTTATAGACTACCCAGCCCCCACTAGTGTGACTGCCATCACAACGCTGGTAATCAAGCAAAGAACCTATGGGCTCTACTAATATGTATAAGTGATACGTTACAAGAAACATATGCACATATTAAAGTAGACACAAACCAAGTAGCATACTACCATTTTTAGCAAGACTGTTATATATACAACTGTGAATATCCCAAGCTTCCATTAAGTAATATACAACCTAGTATGATACAATAATGGCCCTTAGGGCATATACACTAACAGTTGACGTATAGCAACGAAACTGGAGATACACCACATATTACACTTACGGTCGCAGAAAAGAAAATAAAAAACTACAACAATTGGAATTCGCAACCACCTTAGACATCTCATGCCTAACATTTATAAACCCCACATTTTAGTCTCGATATTGAAAACACTTTCCAATAATATATCGGGCAATTCAACAAGATTTTCAACATCCTGATCGAATGCTCGTCGGAAATTTTAGTAGACAGCCGCACCCTCGATACCGTCGACGAAGTGCACTTAGGCGGAACACCGTGGCCGTGAGCATCCCGACGGATGCTTTTTGGCATGGAGTTCTCCTACAGTCACTTGGTCGGGTGTCACGACCCGAAAGTACGGAACGTGACCGGCACTTAGATTACGAAGCGTCTAGAGGCGCCACGTGACCTAAGTAAGCCGAAGCTCAGAAATCTAAACCATAAAAGAAGAAAAAGAAGAAGGGAAAAGAAAACAAGTATAAAAACATCAGCAAATTTTACCAAAAATTTCGGCAGAGTCTCCTCTGTAAAAACTGGCCCCCAAACGGGTACAACAAGTATAATATGAATAAACAATAAAAAGCATCCTCAAACGGGTGCTAGCTCAACGCCAACAGGCGGAGACAACCACAACAATCACAATAATATACAACGCCAAGGGGCGAGGCTCAAATCTTAAAAGAAAACACAAACCACCAGATCAGAATAACACATGCGCGACTCTAAGGTCGAAATAAACAACTGGTCTAATAAACTTATCAAGTAATACAAATATGGTTGATGGAGCTTCTAGATACAAATGAAATGATAAAAATACAATGGCGGTTCAGATACAAATGAACCAACCTACCGTGCAAATCACCCGAAGTGAAAATGATGTGCCAGCAACTGCCAAGGGAAACCTATACATCGCACCTGTAAAGAATTTGGCACAACGGGGGTGAGTTGCCAACTCGTGAGTAGAAGACATCTACGAAAAGAAATCGAATGCACGACGCTATCCCAGGTCATAATAATACACTACTATATCCCAATCATCTAGTAATAGCAGGGTAATACTACGTGTAAGTGCAAATACTCCGTGTCGTGTCAGTGCCTCATATAGTACTAAGTCATATGAAATGAAATGCATGCACCATGAATGTAAAGTCACAAATCCTGAAATCCAGATATATATGTATGAGAACCTTTAGTCGTTATCATAGTAAAGTGTGTATAAGCATCTGAAATCTCAACAATGAAATCCATGGAAATCCGTGTCAAGTATCGACACAACACATGTAACCTCAAATATCAATATGTCGGGCTCCGTCAGTCCGGATCGGCCCATATCATCAAATCCCACGACAACGGTCGGTATCCTCCGGATATCCGCCGCGCCAGACATCACCGGTAGGTAGCCTTCCCCTGCCAGGCTCATCGTCTACAACTCGATCTTCTTGCCCCGGGGTACCATACCGGGCCCACCATGTACCCGAGACGGTTCATCCACTCCTCGAATCGGGTCTCGAAATCCATCAGAAAACATGAAATACTCATGGTGGACGACACATACATCACGAGAAAACCGCATCTTATTTTAAAAAGAGAAGAGGAGAGAGAGAGAGAGAAGTTTTGATATATTTTTGCGGTTTTCCCCAAAAATCCAGAAATCTCATAGAAATCCAAATCTCAAAATCATGAGTAACTATAAGATAAGTGTCGGCATGTGTCCATAATACTGCATGATAACACGAAAATATGAATGCATGAATGTCTAAGTAATGAATATCATGTCTTATACTTATCATCAGAGAGTGATCACAATATTATATCGGTTTAGTTGTTAACTGATTCTATCAATAAAAGATAATATGATCTAAAGTGTACGTGACATAGCAATTACCGATGATGATGTGTGTGAGCCGGCAAATAAGTGTGCGTGGAATATGCGCATCATCGGTAATGGTGCTGGTGTCCTAACAGGTAAAGTTTATACTGATTATAGCAACATATAAAAGAACATGCACCATGAACGTAAATACAGATGTGCATTGTCCACTCTTCTGCGAGATACGAGTACAACTACCATTATGTGAGTCGAACCTAAACCAGTTTCCATCTAACATGCTAAGGAACTAAACCTAACAGACTAGTCAGTAAGAAATTAGAGTCTACCTAAGGTCTGAATCAATATCTCTAATAGTCGGCGATCCCGCCTCAATAGCGTCACGTACGTAGTACGGCTTCCTCGAATCGAGAGTGCGGATCAATCATCAAATCTAAGTCTCGTACGGTAAAATCCATCGTACGGCATCCCAATATCGGGGTACGGTCAAGTATCTCCTAGGTGTCTCCTCATTCGTATAATGTCATATGTATCATATTGTGATTAAGTCATACTTATATGATATCGGCGTCAGGTCACACCAATATAGTGTCGTAATCAAGTTATACATATTTCATATTGTAATCAGTCACAAGTTATAGTCCGGGTACTATTCTAGCGTCCCATGTACATCAATATCACCACCACTCTTTATAATTTATATATTCATGTTCATTATCTCATTCTCTAATGATCCGCTAACACTTTATTACGACTGTAGTCAAGAATCACGGCATCAAGCCCAGTTATACTGTTTCATCATACCTCGGATATCATATCACATCAATGAATCACCTATACGTGTTGTATATATATGTATATACCTATACCTAGTTCTATATATATACACATACACGTACCCCATATCGAGTTTCAGTGTGTGCGTGGGTGTGTTTCTATTTGAAACCTACGAACCTCTTCCAAGGTACTCATCCTCTGATATGGCTTTCCTAAATCGGTCTAGTCCAGCCTAGGGTCAATACTAGGGTCCTACTAGGGTCACGTCTGGTTTCCTAATGTCAATAAGTACTAATCCTATTCTACGTTGCGGGGGTGCTAAACGCCATCCACCCGACTTCCCCTCGTAGATATGCATCTACTCACCTGGTCCATGTCTGCCGACGACGGTGTCGCCATCCTCCTCTTCATCGCCCGCAATCCACGTGAGGGGTACCTATATGTAAACATATATAGTATCGTAAACTAAATCACGGACAAAAGTCAAAACGACACACGGAACGCGCATAGGTTAAAACCTATGTCCCGTTCACGCAAAAGAACCAAATTCGCTCGATATCGGCGTACAAACGCCGATTGATCGAGGTAAAAACCAATAAACAACCCGTAGTTTCAAAACCCATTACTTATAATATAAAACTTGGTTCAAATCATCGGAACCCTAAATTCGATCAAATCATCCAATTCCGAAAACCTTGAAAATATCAATTCACCGTTTTACTTCAAAACATGACGTTTAATTGAAACTAATGGTCATATTATTCATTAAACAACATAACTAAGTCATAAAAAACCATTTTTATAATTTAATCCCATCAATTTGTATCAAACCAAAATTTCTAGTTTGCAATTTTATCAAATTTTAACACGTTCACAACAAAATTCATAATTCCGCAACTAAACTTGGTTTTGCACGAAATAAATTATTAAACTTAAAATTAAAATGTTCATAATATCATAAAAACCCTAATTGGTATTTAATCTCAATTACTTAGTCAATTTCCCCAAACCTAGTTTGCAAATAAAAAGAAACTAGCATAATTAGCATAATTTTTAAACTAAAATTTTGCAACTAGTAACTAGATTATGTTTAACCCTCACTTAACAAATTAATCTACACATTAACACTACAATCTAACAATAAAAACCCAAATTCAAATTTTATCTAACTTATTTACATGTTTTGAAAAAATCTAGTTTACAAAAATAACCTATTAAACAATTAAAATGCAACAACTATCAATTTTTGCTACAAAATTAGGTTAACCATTTCCTAGTATGTTAAACTAAAATTTTAGATCAAAACCTAAGAATCAAAACCCTAATAATAATTTAGTAACCATATTCTAGAAATTTAAATCTTGCAACAAAACCATAATTAAACATTTAATTTGATTATGTTGAAGTAAAATAGCAACAAATGAGACATGGGTTTAGAATTATACCACTAAAATTTGAGATTACACATGCTTCATGACCTCCATGATGGATCTCTTGCTTTCAAATTCCAAGCCAAATAGAACCAATGAAAATTAGATAAGGTTGGATGATGAATTTATGATAATTTGTATTGATTTTTCATGGATTTTTGATGAAAATTTGAGGTGAAAAGGAGGTGGAGAATTGGAAGGCTGCCAAGGTGAGGGCCGGCCACAATCTTGAGGGGAGGGAGAGAAAGAAATTGTGTAGCCAAGTGTAGAAACTTCCTCCATTAAATTCCTTCTTTATGTCTTTTCAACCTTTATTCATTTTCCTTTTTATTTTCCATAAAACTTAATTTCTAGAAGTCACTTGAAGAATGAAGTGAGAGGGGGTCTGCCAAGGTCAGCCAAAAATAGTGTGAGGGAGTAAAATATAGTGTGGTTTTGTTTGGGAAAAGATAAAAGTTATACCACACTCCGTTTGCACTAATTTCACCGAAAAAAAGCCTTTTTCTTCGATATTTTCTAACACTGGATAACAACCCTATTTCAATTCAAAAACCACATGATAAAATTTTGTTTAATGTATAATGATGCACAAAATTTGTTTGAACTCATTCCAGTTTGTAATTTTCCTGAATTAAATGTATTTGTGACGGCTTAAAATAATTAATTTCGGAAAAATTTTCAGAAATTTTGAAATCTCACCAGTGGCTCAATAAACACCAAATACTAGCAATTACATAACTAGAATATTTATATTTAATTTTAAAATAAAGATATTTGTATTTTGACTTTTTACAGAAAACCCCCTTATTTTACCGATTTTCCGAAATTTCACCAAAACGATTTTCA
This sequence comes from Agapanthus africanus, assembly GCA_030015575.1. NCBI lineage: Eukaryota > Viridiplantae > Streptophyta > Magnoliopsida > Asparagales > Amaryllidaceae > Agapanthus > Agapanthus africanus. Next base: position 123,485,912 of record CM057344.1, read on the forward strand.
CAACGTTACAATCTTCCCCCCTTAAAGAAATTCGGTCCCCGAATTTCAATTAAAACTCCCCCTCCAAATACTAAAACATTTATTAAAATACCCAAATCGTCGGGGCTCCGAAATCATCAATACATAACTAAAATCAACTCCGTCAAGCATAACGCAATCATCGGAGTTATGGCGATAATGAAATATCATAACCCAATATGAAAACCATCATAATATACATCAATCTATAACTTATATATAGTTCGCATCCTAGTAAAATCGCCGAATCATCATAATAAAGCAGCATACAAAAACCCCTTCTTGAAAATCGCCGTGCGAGGCACATGTCACGGCATAAGTAGCGAACGTTTATTTTAAAAAAAAAACTATATATATATCTTTTATTTAACATACACGTCCCGCCTGGTTACTAAATCAAATAATAGTGATTATGAAAACATACTGCTCAAACTGAAATCAATCCCAATCACATCAATAAAATATCATGTGCGTCCGGTGCGCACTGAAATCGAAACCAAATGCGGAAACCATGAATACCCACAAAACAAAACTAAGTGCAACAGACGTGCACCAAAAACATCTGTCAAGTGCAACGGGCGTGCACGACTCACTATCAGGTGCATCTAATCTGCACAAAACCCCGATTTAGTGCATCTGGTGTGCACAAAATCGCATCAAGTGCGCCAAGTATGCGCAAGAATCCTAATCAGGTGCACATGGAGCACAAAAATATACATCGGATATCAGACTCGAATCACAGTATGAAAATGGATAAAAACTAGGTCGAAGCATATATCAAATCATGTGTAACCCATATGCACGAAATCAAATCAAAATCTCAAAATATATAAAACCAAATCAAGTGTACTGGGTGCGTACTAAACCACATCAATACAACTGATATATGGGACACAGATAGAGTGAAGGTACACACAGGAAATACCAATCGTAGAACAAAGTCCTCAAAATACAAAAATCCAATCAACGAAAATAGGAAATTCAAATCACTGAATCACAATTGTAAACACTATCGTCAATGTGCGCCTCTTTCCTCTGATGTCGACCGCTTCGAACTCGTTCTTTCATAGGTGTGCTGACTGCGCTACCAACGGCAATACTCATGTCTAGAGTCTCCCACATAGTCGATCCCTTCACTTGATATCCGGACTACATTAAACTTCTCGATCGATCCATCAAAATCCCATAATTCCCCGAGAGCTCAACACTCAAGTACAGTTTAAAAATATCCGGTACATACCCCAGCATCGATGATCCAGCTGTAGAAGGGCAAACCTAAGTCTCACTAATGGCACAGCGGAACTGCCGTAAACCCTAAGGTTCAAGGGCGTTCTCGTGGTCATTATGTCGAGTAAGGGTTTCATTCTTCTAGAGGGTCCATCGAAATACCTGCATGTTCTTCCGAATACTTTAAACTTAGGAAAATGGTTTCTGATAATCGTTCGAACCCTTTAACTTCATCCGGACGGCATGTGAATACCCTTCGTCCGCACGCTAAGCAACGCTTCAATCCTCAAGAATAACCAATACTCTAATGGTTACTGCATTCGAGCCGCATCTCCCTCTGCCCGTGGTAACAGAAACCACCATCCGACATTGACGAAGATAGATCAAAGGAACGAATGAAATACGGTGCAAACAATGTAAATCCTAGGGCTCCTTAAGCAGAGTAGCGTATCGTAAGTATGCCGCGGACCATACCCACGGTACGTTACTCTACCTAACTCGCCTACTCCATCAACCAAGGGTCACCTAGACTTATACAAGGTTAAACCTAGCGCTCTGATACCAACTTTGTCACGACCCGAAAGTACGGAACGTGACCGGCACTTAGATTACGAAGCGTCTAGAGGCGCCACGTGACCTAAGTAAGCCGAAGCCCAGAAATCTAAACCATAAAAGAAGAAAAAGAAGAAGGGAAAAGAAAACAAGTATAAAAACATCAGCAAATTTTACCAAAAATTTCGGCAGAGTCTCCTCTGTAAAAACTGGCCCCCAAACGGGTACAACAAGTATAATATAAATAAACAATAAAAAGCATCCCCAAACGGGTGCTAGCTCAACGCCAACAGGCGGAGACAACCACAACAATCACAATAATATACAACGCCAAGGGGCGAGGCTCAAATCTCAAAAGAAAACACAAACCACCAGATCAGAATAACACATGCGCGACTCTAAGGTCGAAATAAACAACTGGTCCAATAAACTTATCAAGTAATACAAATATGGTTGATGGAGCTTCTAGATACAAATGAAATGATAAAAATACAACGGCGGTTCAGATACAAATGAACCAACCTACCGTGCAAATCACCCGAAGTGAAAATGATGTGCCAGCAACTGCCAAGGGAAACCTGTACATCGCACCTGTAAAGAATTTGGCACAACGGGGGTGAGTTGCCAACTCGTGAGTAGAAGACATCTACGAAAAGAAATCGAATGCACGACGTTATCCTAGGTCATAATAATACACTACTATATCCCAATCATCTAGTAATAGCAGGGTAATACTACGTGTAAGTGCAAATACTCCGTGTCGTGTCAGTGCCTCATATAGTACTAAGTCATATGAAATGAAATGCATGCACCATGAATGTAAAGTCACAAATCCTGAAATCCAGATATATATGTATGAGAACCTTTAGTCGTTATCATAGTAAAGTGTGTATAAGCATCTGAAATCTCAACAATGAAATCCATGGAAATCCGTGTCAAGCATCGACACAACACATGTAACCTCAAGTATCAATATGTCGGGCTCCGTCAGTCCGGATCGGCCCATATCATCAAATCCCACGACAACGGTCGGTATCCTCCGGATATCCGCCGCGCCAGACATCACCGGTAGGTAGCCTTCCCCTGCCAGGCTCATCGTCTACAACTCGATCTTCTTGCCCCGGGGTACCATACCGGGCCCACCATGTACCCGAGACGGTTCATCCACTCCTCGAATCGGGTCTCGAAATCCATCAGAAAACATGAAATACTCATGGTGGACGACACATACATCACGAGAAAACCGCATCTTATTTTAAAAAGAGAAGAGGAGAGAGAGAGAGAAGTTTTGATATATTTTTGCGGTTTTGCCCAAAAATCCAGAAATCTCATAGAAATCCAAATCTCAAAATCATGAGTAACTATAAGATAAGTGTCGGCATGTGTCCATAATACTGCATGATAACACGAAAATATGAATGCATGAATGTCTAAGTAATGAATATCATGTCTTATACTTATCATCAGAGAGTGATCACAATATTATATCGGTTTAGTTGTTAACTGATTCTATCAATAAAAGATAATATGATCTAAAGTGTACGTGACATAGCAATTACCGATGATGATGTGTATGAGCCGGCAAATAAGTGTGCGTGGAATATGCGCATCATCGGTAATGGTGCTGGTGTCCTAACAGGTAAAGTTTATACTGATTATAGCAACATATAAAAGAACATGCACCATGAACGTAAATACAGATGTGCATTGTCCACTCTTCTGTGAGATACGAGTACAACTACCATTATGTGAGTCGAACCTAAACCAGTGTCCATCAACATGCTAAGGAACTAAACCTAACAGACTAGTCAGTAAGAAACTAGAGTCTACCTAAGGTCTGAATCAATATCTCTAATAGTCGGCGATCCCGCCTCAATAGCGTCACGTACGTAGTACGGCTTCCTCGAATCGAGAGTGCGGATCAATCATCAAATCTAAGTCTCGTACGGTAAAATCCATCGTACGGCATCCCAATATCGGGGTACGGTTGTTTATAACATAATATTGCATTTTGTATCCCCATTCTTATGCATTTAAGAATAAAAACAGGTGCTTTTGACCCATGTCTGCTACATGTTACAGGTTACAGGTTCTTGGCGCGAAAACAGTGAAAAACACAAAAGACGACACAAAAGAAGGATTTTTGACCAACAAATAGGAAGATCTTGGTAAAGCTCAGCAGAAGAACGGTTCACCATCAACAAAGCAACTCAAGATCCAAAATTGCAAGAAAGACGGGTAAAAGATCCAATGCAAAGAGTTCGCTGAAGATCTGGTATCACTGAAGAAGCCTAATTGAAAATAGGAATGAAGAACCTGGAAGCCCAAAGAATTATACAGAAGCCCAGAAAAAATAATTAATTGATCTCACTATTGGGCCGCGGATCCGCGGCCCAAAGCCCACCAAGGCCGCGGATCCTCGGCCGTTTGAAACCCTAACTCGAATGAAATTTTACCAAAATTATGTGGCGGCTATGGAAAGATTTTATAGGGGTATATTTGTAACTTTAGACATGCGGTGCAAATTGTAAACCTAGGGTTTCTATGTCCGATAAATAGAACCCAAAGCCTTGTATTTTCTCATGCCTCTTCTCATGAATAAAATTCTGTTTTCTTGAAGTTAGAGTGCATCAAAAGTAAGTAGGTAAATTTTCTTGCAATAGTTCTAGTTTTTTTTATATCTGCCGAGGTAATTTATTTTTCTCGCCTTAGTTTAATTTATTTTAGCTTTTATTAATTTGCAATGATGTTTTCTCTCTTGAATAAACTCTTGTCTTCTTTCATCACCTCAATGAGCGAGTAGTTTCTTCGCTTGTTAGGGTTAGGAATAGGGAAGGATTTGAGAGACGAAGATCTCTCATCTCTTTTCGTTGCTAAACTATTATGAACATTAGAACTCCATGCATACCTTTTTATTCCGCTCCCTACGGCACTTTTTCCCTCAAGGTAACGGTGAATTCCGTAGTCTAAAGGCCCGGATTTTAAGGTTTTCCATGGAGGTTAGGGTAAAGATTAAGAAAGGAAGGACAAGGATCTAGAGGAAGAATCAATCTTCCCAATCATCCTAATCCCCTTTGTTAAGATTTACCATAACACTAATATGATATCTTTAATTAAGAGCAATGGAAAGAGATGTAAATCTTTGTTTACCAAATTTTCCCTAGACCTAATCCTAGCAAGTTTCTAATCCTAGTCTCATACAACTTCACTTTTTAGGTTTAATTATAAATCCAAACACCATTTGGAATTAACTCGTAAGAACTTAAAGAAGATTTACACATCCCTGTGGACCGACCCGTATTCACCGGCTAGCTTCATGCGACGCCGTTCTTGATTGCGGTAAATATTTTTGATCGACAAAACTTCTCTAAATCAAATGGCGCCGTTGCCGGGGATGGCGTAAACTTTTCTTTTTGTAATTTCGGGTTAATATAAAATCTAAAAAATCATAAAAATCTGAAAAATTCCAAAAATAATAAAAAAATTATCATCTTTTATTGTTTGAAGGGTTTTCTTTGTGGATCTTTGCAGGATTGACGGATCTGAAACAACACAGAAGGAGAATCAGGAAAAGGTACATCAGAACAGAGGTAGATTGCTACAGAAGAGCCGTACAATTTTTTTTGATCACGATCCCTCCTGTTCACCGCGGAAACGCGGCATTGGTGTGTTATCTGCGGCGGAAATGCGGCTCCCTGTGGAGCTCTCTGGAAAAAAATTTGGTGGTTTGATTTCTTACTCCTTCCTCTACAAATCCCCATATCTCTTCTGTCAAATCTTCTGCAGGATTCTTTGCGCTAAAAATCTTCTTCCCCTTCCAATAATTGATTTTCTGCAGGATTCTTTGCGCCGCGCTAAAAAGAAAATTGATTGCAAGTGATTTACTGCTTTGCATACTTTAATCTGACTTTAAGGGGCTATTGACCAATTCAGATTGGGTGGGGATTTCATTACCCTTCCCAGGACCCCAGAAATCACTTAAAGCATTTGCATTGACCACTTTTAATCTAAAAAATATTAGACTCAGCCCTAAGGACGTCGAGCTCAATAGGACAGAGGACTAGTATAGGCATCGGCCGTTTATCCTAACCGACATTGCGGTGACTAGGCTAGTGGTTTTTAATTAGGCCTACTGTCGTGGTGGTTCCTTCCCACTTACCTAGCCGTGCTTGTCCGTGAAGAGGCGGTTTGAGGTCCTATCTCTAGCCCTTTGGAACAGTTAGGAGCTGTCTAGCTGACCTAGGTGACCCTAGACTTAGGTCTGATTGTGCATGTGTGGTTAATTGCAATTGTGTCACGAGTCTCTCTTCAAAATCTTTTTGCAAAAGCTCACTTAAAAAGAAAAAAAGAAAAATCTTTTCAAAACTTGCAACTTGTCGCTAAAGAATCTTTGCACTCACTTACACCACTTCTTCTCATTGACGTTTTCTTACCTCCACATTCTGTCTTTCATCTTTCGACTACACTAACCCTTTTAGTGTATGTCCGGTTGGACTAGGGACCCTAGCGCCCGATTAGTCCGTGTTTCGTTGGTACCGACTGACGAACTTTTCGACTCCGAAGTCGAAATCTTGTCCACTTCTTCACTTTCACCATCACATTCTTCCGAAGGTATGTTGGGATACGATCCTAACAATACCTTACCGACGGGAAGGATTCCACCTCCGTTAGGTGCGAATAACCCGAATCTTCCGCCTGTCGAAGCGCCCGCACGAGTCGCGCTCCAGGATCTTTTCTACCCCGTCCGCACCGCCCTTCCTACTTGTCTTTCCCTCCCACCGGCTAATGGGGACAACTTGGAGATCAAACCCCACTTCATCAACATGCTGCCTAAGTTTCATGGTTTGGAATCCGAAGATGCATATATCTTTATCAACAAATTCCAAAACGTTTGCGCCATGATGAAAACTACCCAATTAAGTGATGACTCTATAAGGCTAAGGGTCATTCCTTTCACCTTATGTGACCTAGCCGAGAAGTGGCTATACAGCACCGCATCACACTCAATTAGAAATTGGGACGAGTTTGTGAAAGCTTTTCTTAAAAAGTTCTATCCTCATCACAAAACTGCTAAAATCCGTAATGAAATTATACAATTTTCACAGCTTCCTGCCGAACCATTTTGGAAATGTTTTGAAAGATTCAAAGACCTTCTCGTTCAATGCCCTCACCATGGAATCGAAAGATGGCAACTTTGCCAAACATTATACGAGGGATTGAACCCGGCAACGAAGCAGTTGCTAGAAACCATTAGTCAAGGTCACTTTCTGTCCAAGTCTAGTGAGGAAGCGTGGCAGTTTCTTGAGGATCTTAGTGAGCAAACAATTCAATGGGAGAGCACCAAGACCACATCATCTTCTTCTATTGGTCAACCTAGGGCAGGCATACATCAAGTAAAGATGTCAATTGCTATGAAGGCCGAGATGGCCGCTCTTACGAAAAAGCTAGAAGCGCTTGAGACCAAAATCTCAGCACCTTCTCCTGCCCCTGTTGTGCCCCCACGAACTGTTTGTGCTTGTTGTTCGGACCCATCACATCTCACCGAAGAGTGTCCTTACACTGCTCCTACTCAAGGACAAGATCAAGTCAATGCTGCTTTTCAGCAACGACAAAGAAATGATCCATACTCTTCGACATACAATCCGGGTTGGAAGAGCCACCCTAACTTCGCTTGGAACCACAATCAATAACCCCAAGGAAACAACAATTTTCAAAGGGCTCCTCCTCCACAACAACAAGCACCTCCACAAACTCAATTTCAGCAGCCTCTCCAACAGCAAGCTTACCCTAATCAGATGAACAATTTTGTACCCAACAATTTTGTTCCCCCTCAAAATGCTGTTAGCTCGCTTGAAAGAAGTCTAGAAGCATTTCTAAAGCAATCTGCATAGTCCACAGCTAGGATAGAGACTTCTGTTCAATCTTTGGTGCAAAACAGTGCCTCACACGATCAAAGCATCAAAGCTATTGAGGCACAAATTGCACAACTCAACGCAGCATTGAAAGAACGAGAGAAAGGAAAGCTTTCGTCTCAACCACTTCCAAATCCTGGTCACGCACATGTTGCACATGAACAGCAGAATCATAACGTGAATGCTGTGACTACGTTGAGATCCGGAAGAGTGCTGCAAAACAATGTGGGTATTAACCATGACACCTCGGCCGGTGGTTCTTCATCTTCTTCATCTTCTTCTTCTTCTTCGTTAGAGCCTATTCTCCATCCATCACATGGCTCTACTTCTTCTAGCTCGAACGGACCCTCTCACAACACGAACACATCTACACAGGGTTCCGTTCCAACTCAACAATCTGATCCACAAAAATTGGACTCAACAACTTTTCAAAATGTTCCTTTTCCAAATCGGTTGAGATCCAATAAACCAACTCCACAGATGGAGAAGATTGTAGAGTTGTTCAAACATGTTAGCATAAATATCCCTCTTTTGGATGCAATACAACAAGTTCCTTCATATGCAAAAATCTTAAAGGACTTATGCACCAAAAAGAGGAAGTCACAAGTACCGAAGAAAGTTTTCGTGGCTAGTGCTATTAGTGATGCTCTTGTCAATTCTTTACCCCCAAAGCACAAGGACCCCGGTTGTCCTACTATTTCGATCACAATTGGGAACAAGACCATCAATAGAGCACTATTAGATCTTGGTGCTAGTGTCAATTTGCTACCCTATTCGGTGTACGAACAATTAGGCGTTGGAGAGCTCAAGCCTACTCATTGCACTCTCCAAATGGCCGACCGATCAATCACCCACCCTAGGGGAGAGTTGGAGGATGTGTTAATTAGAGTAGGGGATTTCATTTTCCCCGTGGACTTTATTGTTATGGATACACAGCCTGTCTCTAACCCCCGTAATCAAATTCCGGTGATACTTGGTCGACCATTCCTCGCGACTTCTAACGCGGTGATCAACTGTCATAATGGTTCAATGAATCTATCCTTTGGCAAGATGACAGTTGAACTTAACATTTTCAAGTTAGGAAGTCAGCCTTGCGAGCCTAATTCTAGCGTATTTGATGTGTGCTCGATCGATCAGATCGCGGAGGAGGACTGTGAGTTCGAGAATTTCATGTTTGATCACAGTAATATTGACGCCACTAGTGCGTTCCTCCTAGAATCCGACACAGTTTTCACGTCGGACAAAGATTATGAGTGTTTCATCTTCGTTGATGATCTTGAAGACTCTCCACCCGAGTTTGAGTCTTTTGCTTTTGCGGATGAGTTAGTTGAACCATCCTACTCGGTAGCGTACACTCAATTTGAACCTTTGATGGAATCCTTCGAGTTTGAAACAGTTACTCCATTGTTACCATCCATTGTTTCACCACCTAAACTCGAACTAAAGCTTTTGCCGTCGCACCTAAAATATGCTTATCTAGGTGAAAATGAGACCTTACCCGTTATCATCTCGGCCTCTCTAGCTCTTGAGCAAGAGAAGGCTCTTTTAACGGTCTTATACAATAATCGGCAAGCTTTCGGCTGGTCTATGGCGGACATCAAGGGGATTAGTCCCCTCATTGTCGAACATCATATACACTTGATGGATGATGCCAAGCCGGCACGGGATCCACAAAGACGCCTCAACCCCATCATGAAAGAGGCGGTCAAGAAGGAGATTGTTAAGTGTCTTGATAGCGGTATTATTTACCCTATCTCGGATAGCCAATGGGTTAGCCCCATTCATGTCGTGCCAAAGAAATCGGGCATCACGGTCATTACCAACGAGGCAAATGAGTTAATTCCCACTCGCACCCAAACTGGGTAGCGAGTTTGCATCGACTACCGAAAACTCAATGCCGCGACAAGGAAGGACCACTTTCCTTTACCATTCATTGACCAAATGCTAGAACGATTAGCGGGGCACGAATTCTACTGCTTTTTAGATGGCTATTCCGGTTATAATCAAGTCCCCATAGTCAAAGAGGATCAAGACAAGACTACATTTACTTATCCCTTTGGCACTTTTGCTTATCGTCGCATACCCTTTGGGTTATGCAATGCACCTGCTACATTTCAGCGGTGTATGATGGGGATCTTTTCGGACATGGTGGAGAAGTTTTTAGAAATCTTTATGGATGATTTCTCCATTTTTGGTGACTCCTTCGATGAGTGTTTACGACATCTTGACGCGGTTCTCACCCGCTGTAGGGAAAAGAACTTGACTTTGAATTGGGAGAAGTGCCACTTTATGGTACGAGAAGGCATTGTCTTAGGACATGTCATCTCGCAAAACGGCATAGAGGTTGATAGAGCTAAAATCGAAGTCATTTCTAATCTTCCTCCTCCTAAATGCGTCAAAGATATCCGAGCATTCCTTGGCCATGCCGGTTTTTATAGACGGTTCATCAAGGACTTTAGCAAGATTGCTAGACCCTTGACTCTCTTGTTGGCCAAGGACATTACTTTTGTTTTCGACTCAACTTGCATGAAAGCGTTCGAGTCTTTGAAACACTCACTCATTTCTGCGCCCATCCTTTCATCTCCAGACTGGACGCATCCCTTCGAAATTATGTGCGACGCATCAAATTTTGCAATTGGTGTTGTTCTTGGACAGCACATTAACAAGATGCCGCATGTAATTTACTATGCTAGCCGAACATTAAATGAGGCCCAATTAAACTACACAACAACAGAAAAAGAGTTTTTAGCGGTTGTGTTTGCACTTGAGAAATTTCGGCCTTATTTAATCGGCTCTCCAGTTATAGTGTACACGGATCACTCAGCTCTTCGCCACCTTTTTGCGAAGAAGGATGCTAAGTCTAGGCTAATACGTTGGATCCTTTTGCTGCAAGAATTTGACCTTGTTATAAGGGACAAAAAGGGATGTGAAAACGTAGTGGCCGATCACCTTTCACGACTTCCTTCTTCGCCTACACTTGAACTGCCTATCACTGATGCTTTCCCCGATGAGCAACTCTTGACTGTTTCTTGCGAACCATGGTTCGCCGATATTGTAAACTACTTAGCCACCGGCTTGATACCTAACGATTGGTCGAAACAAGATAAACTTCGATTTTTGTCCCAAGTAAAGCATTTTTACTGGGATGAACCTTATCTTTTTAAATATTGTTCCGACCAAATCATTCGCCGGTGTGTGCCAGAAAATGAGGTCAAGAGTGTGCTGTCTTTTTGCCACGATCAAGCATGTGGCGGGCACTTTGGCCCAAAGAAGACAGCCGAGAAAGTTTTGCAGTGTGGTTTCTATTGGCCACGACTCTTCAAAAATGCTTTCGAATACTGCAAAACTTGCTCCCGGTGCCAACACTTGGGCCGGATATCGCGGAGAAACGAAATGCCGCTCCAACCTATTTTGGTTGTTGACATTTTTGATGTTTGGGGTAAAGACTTCATGGGACCATTTCCTAACTCTTTTGGAAATGTGTATATTCTTTTGGCTGTTGACTATGTTTCAAAGTGGGTCGAGGCTATACCAAGTCGAACGAATGACAACAAGGTTGTCGTTCGATATCTAAAAGATCACATCTTTTCTCGATTTGGGCATCCTCGTGCGATAATAAGTGATAATGGTTCTCACTTTTGCAATAGGACTTTTGAGTCCTTAATGCGCAAATACTCTATCACCCATAAGCTGTCAACGCCATACCATCCCCAAACATGTGGGCAAGCCGAGATCTCGAATAGACAAATTAAGCAAATCTTGGAGAAAACGGTTTCTAAAAACCGTAAAGATTGGTCACTAAAATTGATCGATGCACTATGGGCTTTCCGTACTGTGTACAAGACCGATCTTGGCATGTCTCCATACCGGCTTGTTTACGGGAAGGCCTGCCACCTTCCAGTAGAAATTGAGCATAAAGCATTTTGGGCCATTAAAGAGCTGAATCTATCCTTAGGAGATGCGGGCAGCAACCGAAAGCTGCAGTTAAATGAACTAGAAGAGCTGCGGGATGATGCTTATGATAATGCTGTGATTGCTAAGAACCGAGTTAAGGTATTTCATGATAAAAACCTTTTGCGAAAGACATTTAAACCAGGTCAACAGGTTTTATTATATGATACTCGGTTACATTTTCATCCCGGCAAGCTCCGTTCTAGATGGAGAGGACCCTTTGTAGTCCGCACCGTTTATCCGCACGGTGCGGTTGATCTTGAGAATTCGGAAGACGGTACTTTATTCAAAGTAAATGGATATCGATTGAAACCGTTCTTCTCAGCGGACCCTTCGGAGGAGCTCCTGTTCTTGCAGGAGCCGATTTACACCGATTGATTTTCCTCCACCTTCACCCTCGAATTTCCATTTTTCCAAAACTTTATTTCAAATAAGTTTGGGGGTGTGTATATAATATGTAAATATAATAATAAGCAGGAACTCGCCGATATTATCAACCCACTTGCTGCAGCATGACAGTGAGGACACTGTCCATTGTAAGTTTGGGGGTATGTTCGGTAAGTTTTCCTTTTGCATTCATATGTATATTTCTGCATTGCATCTTTATATAAAAAATCATAAAAATTTGAAAATTTGAAAAATAAAAAAAAAATTAGAAAACAGAAAAACCCATAAAAATTGAAAAATTCAAAAAATTATAAAAATTAATGTATTCAATTATGGTTAATTGACTTGAGTTTGATAACTAGGTTAACTGGCTAGGAAAAACTAAATCTTAGACTTAGCAAATTAAAAACCCTAAAAATAACCTTTCTTAGAGTTTAACGGTAGAAAGTATTTGTCTTTGTAGATTATTTAGAAATAGGCAAATTTTGGGTTCAGTTCTTGGGCTAAGCCGAAACGAAGGAAAAGTATTAAAACTTTTATTAGAGTATAAGTTTGAAAAATAGTTCCTAGCTTAAGTCTAGATTCTGAAAACATGTACCCTACAAAATGCACAATCACGCATCTTGAAACTTGGATTAGTAGAAGAGACCTTGAAATACTCTTGTCTAAAGTCCTTAGCACAAGAAAATAAAAGAAAAAAAAAGTGGATAAAGAAAAAAATGGACACTGGTTTTTGTGATTACTTAAGGCTGTAAAAATAGAAAAATATTTAGCGAGGGTGCTTCATCACCTAGTGCCTTAGACCAACTGGTTTGGGAGCCACTGCTAAAAGCCTTGGGTGTTGCAAAACTAGGAAGTACGCTTTAAAACGCTAACTCATCTTGTAATCGGTTGTTGGTACCTCAAGAAGTATTAACAGTCGCATGAAGGATGTGAAAGCGAAAATTCACAAGTGCTTTGGACAATGGACGGGAGTACGATTGCTTGATTTGAATTTCCAAGTGTAGGGGTGATATTTACACACACGTGGGGATATGTGATTAGAGTTTAGATAAGAGAAAGGAATAAAGAATAAAACTTGTATCTTTAATAGAGTTGAGAGAAATTCCTAAGTGGAGATGAAACCCTAGAAGGGAAACTTAAGAAATGCCGAAAGCTAGGTAATTCTACAGGATATATATAATCTTAAGTTAAATAATGAGGAAGTGTGAAGAATACGGGTGGATAATTTGTAGGTCAACGATAATAGATTTCCTTGTTAGAAACCTACTTAGAAAACAAAAGTCGAAAAGCCAAATTGATAGGATTTTGTGGTGTAATCCGCTGAAAACCCTCAGGAGACAACACTCCTCCTACTAGGGACACCTAGAGGTTTAACGGCTTGTTGCACGAGCTCAGTGCAATCGCGTTTCCCTGCGAAAGTGCGGCTAGGTTAGATTTTTATCGAGAATAAATAAAATAATAAGTTTGCTCGAGGGCGAGCAAAAGATAAGTTTGGGGGTATTTGTTTATAACATAATATTGCATTTTGTATCCCCATTCTTATGCATTTAAGAATAAAAACAGGTGCTTTTGACCCATGTCTGCTACATGTTACAGGTTACAGGTTCTTGGCGCGAAAACAGTGAAAAACACAAAAGACGACACAAAAGAAGGATTTTTGACAAACAAATAGGAAGATCTTGGTAAAGCTCAGCAGAAGAACGGTTCACCATCAACAAAGCAACTCAAGATCCAAAATTGCAAGAAAGACGGGTAAAAGATCCAATGCAAAGAGTTCGCTGAAGATCTGGTATCACTGAAGAAGCCTAATTGAAAATAGGAATGAAGAACCTGGAAGCCCAAAGAATTATACAGAAGCCCAGAAAAAATAATTAATTGATCTCACTATTGGGCCGCGGATCCGCGGCCCAAAGCCCACCAAGGCCGCGGATCCTCGGCCGTTTGAAACCCTAACTCGAATGAAATTTTACCAAAATTATGTGGCGGCTATGGAAAGATTTTATAGGGGTATATTTGTAACTTTAGACATGCGGTGCAAATTGTAAACCTAGGGTTTCTATGTCCTATAAATAGAACCCAAAGCCTTGTATTTTCTCATGCCTCTTCTCATGAATAAAATTCTGTTTTCTTGAAGTTAGAGTGCATCAAAAGTAAGTAGGTAAATTTTCTTGCAATAGTTCTAGTTTTTTTTATATCTGCCGAGGTAATTTATTTTTCTCGCCTTAGTTTAATTTATTTTAGCTTTTATTAATTTGCAATGATGTTTTCTCTCTTGAATAAACTCTTGTCTTCTTTCATCACCTCAATGAGCGAGTAGTTTCCTCGCTTGTTAGGGTTAGGAATAGGGAAGGATTTGAGAGACGAAGATCTCTCATCTCTTTTCGTTGCTAAACTATTATGAACATTAGAACTCCATGCATACCTTTTTATTCCGCTCCATACGGCACTTTTTCCCTCAAGGTAACGGTGAATTCCGTAGTCTAAAGGCCCGGATTTTAAGGTTTTCCACGGAGGTTAGGGTAAAGATTAAGAAAGGAAGGACAAGGATCTAGAGGAAGAATCAATCTTCCCAATCATCCTAATCCCCTTTGTTAAGATTTACCATAACACTAATATGATATCTTTAATTAATAGCAATGGAAAGAGATGTAAATCTTTGTTTACCAAATTTTCCCTAGACCTAATCCTAGCAAGTTTCTAATCCTAGTCTCATACAACTTCACTTTTTAGGTTTAATTATAAATCCAAACACCATTTCGAATTAACTCGTAAGAACTTAAAGAAGATTTACACATCCCTGTGGACCGACCCGTATTCACCGGCTAGCTTCATGCGACGCCGTTCTTGATTGCGGTAAATATTTTTGATCAACAAAACTTCTCTAAATCAACAGTCAAGTATCTCCTAGGTGTCTCCTCATTCGTATAATGTCATATGTATCATATTGTGATTAAGTCATACTTATATGATATCGGCGTCAGGTCACACCAATATAGTGTCGTAATCAAGTTATACATATTTCATATTGTAATCAGTCACAAGTTATAGTCCGGGTACTATTCTAGCGTCCCATGTACATCAATATCACCACCACTCTTTATAATTTATATATTCATGTTCATTATCTCATTCTCTAATGATCCGCTAACACTTTATTACGACTGTAGTCAAGAATCACGGCATCAAGCCCAGTTATACTGTTTCATCATACCTCGGATATCATATCACATCAATGAATCACCTATACGTGTTGTATATATATGTATATACCTATACCTAGTTCTATATATATACACATACACGTACCCCATATCGAGTTTCAGTGTGTGCGTGGGTGTGTTTCTATCTGAAACCTACGAACCTCTTCCAAGGTACTCATCCTCTGATATGGCTTTCCTAAATCGGTCTAGTCCAGCCTAGGGTCAATACTAGGGTCCTACTAGAGTCACGTCTGGTTTCCTAATGTCAATAAGTACTAATCCTATTCTACGTTGCGGGGGTGCTAAATGCCATCCACCCGACTTCCCCCCGTAGATATGCATCTACTCACCTGGTCCATGTCTGCCGACGACGGTGTCTCCATCCTCCTCTTCATCGCCCGCAATCCACGTGAGGGGTACCTATATGTAAACATATATAGTATCGTAAACTAAATCACGGACAAAAGTCAAAACGACACACGGAACGCGCATAGGTTAAAACCTATGTCCCGTTCACGCAAAAGAACCAAATTCGCTCGATATCGGCGTACAAACGCCGATTGATCGAGGTAAAAACCAATAAACAACCCGTAGTTTCAAAACCCATTACTTATAATATAAAACTTGGTTCAAATCATCGGAACCCTAAATTCGATCAAATCATCCAATTCCGAAAACCTTGAAAATATCAATTCACCGTTTTACTTCAAAACTTGACGTTTAATTGAAACTAATGGTCATATTATTCATTAAACAACATAACTAAGTCATAAAAACCATTTTTATAATTTAATCCCATCAATTTGTATCAAACCAAAATTTCTAGTTTGCAATTTTATCAAATTTTAACACGTTCACAACAAAATTCACAATTCCGCAACTAAACTTGGTTTTGCACGAACTAAATTATTAAAATTCAAATTAAAATGTTCATAATATCATAAAAACCCTAATTGGTATTTAATCTCAATTACTTAGTCAATTTCCCCAAACCTAGTTTGCAAATAAAAAGAAACTAGCATAATTAGCATAATTTTTAAACTAAAATTTTGCAACTAGTAACTAGATTATGTTTAACTCTCACTTAACAAATTAATCTACACATTAACACTACAATCTAACAATAAAAACCCAAATTCAAATTTTATCTAACTTATTTACATGTTTTGAAAAAATCTAGTTTACAAAAATAACCTATTAAACAATTAAAATGCAACAACTATCAATTTTTGCTACAAAATTAGGTTAACCATTTCCTAGTATGTTAAACTAAAATTTTAGATCAAAACCTAAGAATCAAAACCCTAATAATAATTTAGTAACCATATTCTAGAAATTTAAATCTTGCAACAAAACCATAATTAAACATTTAATTTGATTATGTTGAAGTAAAATAGCAACAAATGAGACATGGGTTTAGAATTATACCACTAAAATTTGAGATTACACATGCTTCATGACCTCCATGATGGATCTCTTGATTTCAAATTCCAAGCCAAATAGAAGCAAAGAAAATTAGATAAGGTTGGATGATGAATTTATGATAATTAGTATTGATTTTTCATGGATTTTTGATGAAAATTTGAGGTGAAAAGGAGGTGGAGAATTGGAGGGCTGCCAAGGTGAGGGCCGGCCACAATCTTGAGGGGAGGGAGAGAAAGAAATTGTGTAGCCAAGTGTAGAAACTTCCTCCATTAAATTCCTTCTTTATGTCTTTTCAACCTTTATTCATTTTCCTTTTTATTTTCCATAAAACTTAATTTCTAGAAGTCACTTGAAGAATGAAGTGAGAGGGGGGCTGCCAAGGTCAGCCAAAAATAGTGTGAGGGAGTAAAATATAGTTTGGTTTTGTTTGGGAAAAGATAAAAGTTATACCGCACTCCGTTTGCACTAATTTCACCGAAAAAAAGCCTTTTTCTTCGATATTTTCTAACACCGGATAACAACCCTATTTCAATTCAAAAACTACATGATAAAATTTTTTTAATGTATAATGATGCACAAAATTTGTTTGAACTCATTCCAGTTTGTAATTTTCCTGAATTAAATGTATTTGTGACGGCTTAAAATAATATTAAAATAATTAATTTCGGAAAAATTTTCAGAAATTTTGAAATCTCACCAGTGGCTCAATAAACACCAAATACTAGCAATTACATAACTAGAATATTTATATTTAATTTTAAAATAAAGATATTTGTATTTTGAATTTTTACAGAAAACCCCCTTATTTTACCGATTTTCCGAAATTTCACCAAAACGATTTTCACAACGTTACATCGGGGCTATGGGGCGTGGCTATCAAGTAAGGTTACCCGGCGAGTATCCGCATACGCTACGTGATTGCGACAGACTTTTGATCACATCAAAATCCCGTGGCAACTGATCAAATGAGACTAAATTGCTAGATTTATAAAATTCAAATATTGTGGATTCCAATTATTGTATCACAATCACAGATAGCTAAGCGATGTTAAATATTTCGATCGAATCAACGAATTCCAAAAATTTCCCAGAGAGCTCAACACTTGAGCACTGTTAGAAGTATCCAGAACCATACCACAGTGCCCATGGAGCAGTAGCTGAAGGCCCGTCTCAAGCCTCTCAAGTGGCCCCGCGGAACCGCCGCTAAAACCATGTTTTGGCCGCGATTCTGCGGTCACTTAGACGAGTTAGGGACTCGTTCTTCAGGTGGGTCCATATAATTACTTGTATGATTTTTAAAGTATTTTTAACATGAAAAATTCCAACTTTTTGAAAAATTTCCAGAGAATGGGCAAGATTGGGTTTTCGGAGTTCATTCGAAATTCTAACTTCGCCTAGACAACTCCTAATACTCTAGTAAGGCTCTGATACCACTGTTGGTCAGGAATCCACCCCATCTAATGGGGTCACCGTGGCACCAACGGGTCCCTCAGAAGCTACTTTTTATGCATGCCCCCTCGCGAGGACTACAGCCCGCCGGAACACCTTCCGGTCTCGGGAAACCCTGGGGGTAAGAGCCTATGCTTCTCCACACTGTCACACAGTAAGAACCCCCCATAGGTCAACATCCAATGCCTAGTAGCTCTGATACCACTGTAGGGTTCCATAGCACCCTTACTAGGATTTTTGGAGCAAAAAGTATACAATTTTAGAAAACCTAGAGAGCTATGCAACCCATGCCAAGGATCTAACTAGAGTTTTAGGAGCTAAGCTAAAATGTAAACAACTTTACATAGAAAGTGAATGAGGAATACAACTTTTGTAGACCGGTCCTTCACTTCTAAATCTCCATGTAGAAGTCCCTTTGCTGCGATTGTTGATCTCCTGAACTCTAGTATGGGTTCCCTTGGAGAAATGAACAACCTTTCTCGAAGTCTTCGAGGCCAAAGATGATATACGTCAAGGAGACTCAAACCCAAGCTACCACTTCACTAGGTGATGAACTTTGTGAAGAGAACACCCTAAACTAAATGGCAAGTAGTAGAGGATGATGAAGTAGGAAGTGGGCTCACTTTAGATTTTATTTTCTTGCAATATTTCTTCATGTTTCATGGAGCTAGAAAGCTAGAAGAAAGAGACGAAGAAAACCTCCATGAAAAATAAAGCAACTCAAGAATGAAAAAACTAAATAATGTGAGAATAGAAACCATGGGTGAGTTGGTGTCATACACTAACCATTGTAGAGACATAACCATAGTTTAAGATAATAGTTTGGTTAATAAATATCTTGAATGAGACAAAATTAGTGGACTATGTCAAAGATGCTTTAAGCTTCTCCAAAGTTCTAAGCATAACATAATACCACTAATTTTGAATTACTAAAATAAATAAAATCCTTACCATTATCTTAATTATGGTGTAACTCACTCACACACACCCATGTTTGCATGATCATCTAGCATGACACAAAATAATGTACACTAATATATATCACATATATACTAATGCACAATCAAGTGAGAAAAGAAATCTTAAGTGAGCTAATACTAGTTAATATAAATTAATATATCAAATATATATAATTATACATTAGATCATTAAATCAACACTTGATTTAATAATCCGGCTATATCATATACAACCGACTAATATCATATGTATCAATTTATCGAATCAACTCTTGATTTGATAACCCAGCTATATCGCATATAACCGACCGATGATACAAATCGCGAGAATAGAATACGGTATCATATACGCATATTAATCTCGGTTACGCACATATTTCATATGTGCTCCTACTCCGTTTCGCCTGAGCCAGGAAACCT
Source organism: Agapanthus africanus (assembly GCA_030015575.1). Taxonomy (NCBI): domain Eukaryota; kingdom Viridiplantae; phylum Streptophyta; class Magnoliopsida; order Asparagales; family Amaryllidaceae; genus Agapanthus; species Agapanthus africanus. The sequence continues at coordinate 123,505,415 of CM057344.1, forward strand.
TTGTGTATGACTCTAAAGACTCGTCAATACGCCCGCAGAAGGTGATGATCATAGCCGTCACCCACAAGCCGCAAGCGGTCTGCAAAACGTAACGGCCACCTGGGTATTGAGCGATCAGTAGATCAACAAGCAAGTCTGCTCACACTCCTGTGAATCCAATCGGTAACACTACTATACAGTCCGGTCTTTTCGTCTGATATGTCGCATATCTTGTCTAGGGGTGGTAAACGTCAGACCCCAATAGCTTGATAAGTCATGCCGATGTAAGGTCCATAACGGGCGAGAAACTACTGATAACACTTATCAATAAATCTCATCTACCATGGCCAGGGATTTGCAGTTATGGCCAATCATGCACAGCGCAACATCAACCCCCAATATCGAGAGAGATGAATCCCCTCCTATCGCTCATTGCCTCCATGTGACTCGGGACTGTACCAAAAAATTTGCACGACTCAGTAGAGCCGTGGTAGGGCGGAAATCAAAGCACAGAGGGAGACACACAAGACTCTATGACTATCTCGGGTCGACAGACTAACCTATACCAGTGTCACCAGAGAACTGCTATCTGACGTGAGGTATAATACAATCTAGGAGTTCTCGGCGAGTCCGTTCGGTGTACCTAGTCTCCACTGAGCACCCGTATACTATTTCTGATGTCAAACAACAATGGATATGGGATCATCTATCGCCCATCACATGGGTCGAGAAGATATACGCTAGTTTACTCTGGAATATTGATGCCCCGTCTCGATATTCCCACGACTAGGAACATTGAAAGATGAACTCATGGACTACCCAGGCCCCATTAGTATGATCTGCATCATAATCCTCGAAGTCGAGTACACATCCTAAGGACTTTATCAACATGTAACAGAGAGACAGTGAGTATACATGTTAAGATAAAGAGCAATCAGATAGCGTACTATCATGTCGAGCAAGAAAGTACTTTCTATATATGTCCCAGCATCCACTATAATATACATCTCATATACAATAATGGCATCTAGGGCATACATACAACTAACATAAATGACAAGGATGCGATGTTATTTTCCAAAACGAATATATATTTTAACTTAATGCAGCTTCCTTATTTCAAAATAACGTTTCGTTCCATTTTCAAAAATAATAGTATAGCTCATAGCAATTAGTTACGTTGATAATTACGCGATACACGTAATATTCCTGTATATGTTCGCGATACGTTTACCGATTGTATACGTTATCTTTTGTATGAACACACTGATAGAACACCGCACAATTACCAATAAGTACTATATTGCAGGAGCACAGACACATATGTTACACTACACCTCATTGGTACTTCCATGACACCGTAGGACCGCTATACCACGCGATGTGTATTTAAATGCCGATACGAGGCGTTATAAATTCTATATATCCAAGAAATTGGATTGTAATTATATACTACGGATATGGGTAGAATTACTTTCTGCATTAAATACTTATAGAACACTTGCACAAATACTAATGATTGCCATACTGCACGAGCATAGACGCGTATGCTACACTACACATCATTAGTATTGCCATGATACAGTAAAACTGTTACGTTTGTTTGCACGACTGACTATACTAACGTACGGTGCCTTTATTACCTGCTGAGTTATTGCAGATACCAAATCCGTGGGTATTCGTATTTGATCCTTATGAGTTTTTATGATATTTTTACTTTCGATGATATATATCAGTGGTATGGGACACTGCTATATATATATAATATATCATCAGAGTGATATATGCAATTCTTCTTCTTCTTTACATGATATTTCTGGATACATGAGTTGACGTCCACCATGAATTTTATATTTTCTGATTTGATTTTATTCTGAACCGAGTGGGGGGCTATACGGTTACGGACGTGCTACATATCCGGACTGAGTGGGGGGGGAGGGGTATACAATCGGATACATGATGGACCCGGTCGAGACCGAGGGACAGGAAAGCTGCGATAGAGGCGGGTAACCTAGCAAGGACACTCAAAACTGGAGATAAATATAAGCACGGTGGATATCCAGGGGATACTGACCGGGGTTAGGGATATCGAGAGGCGACCGATCCGTTGAGACGGTGTTAACGATATCTAGATTTGCGTATCGGTGATGGACACGAGAGATTTGATGATTTAGGGTGTCGATACTGGACACCAATATATTGATGTTTTGCGATCATTCGAGATATACCGTTATAGTTTATGAATTATTGTAGCCGACCAAGACTGATCCAGGGGACAGTACTGAATACCATTTTACCGATTGATACATATAAAAAGGATTTCTAAACGAGCTATAGTCTCATTATTTTGATATGTCTAGAAGGACACAAGGATATTTAAAACTGTAAACCTCTTAAAACTCTTTACTAAACCGTGATACGTTTATCTTAAATAAATATATAATACTTCATACTATTACGTCTGTTTTTATGCCGGGGCATACGTATCTCGCGGTTATTTTAAAATGAGGTTTTACATACATATTTTTGGGCTACCTTTATAGGCTTATACCTGGATGCATGTTATATACATATGAGTTGTTACAGTTACGTGATCGATAGTGATGCATTTATTGTACTTATGCATTATATATATATATATATATATATATATATTAGTACATGATATAATAGTACTATTCTTATGACGTAGGATATCGTTGTGCATTTCGATTTCTACCTTGTGATATACTTTTATTTACTGAGTTGGCAACTCACCCCCGTTGTGCCCCAGTTTCTTACAGGATATACCACTCGGATCATCAGCGGCTTGCGGCACACATTTCTTTTCGGTGATTGCTTTGGTAGGTGGGCTACTATTGTATCGTACCTATACTTGTATATATATATATATATACATATACATACATACATATATATATATATATATATATATATATATATATATATATATTCTTTTGTATCTAGTAAAACTCCATCGACCCAGAACTTGTATAATTGTGGACTTAGAAGCGAGACTTAGAGTTATATGTTGGTGGGCGTCGCACTCGTTGGAGTCAACGTTTTATTCTTGTTGTTTATTGTTTTACTTTTCTTTTCTTCACCATTGGACGTCGTATATTATCTGTGTGGTTGCTCCTCCGTTTGGCCGTGGAAGCAAGCTTCCGTTGGGATGCTTTATATATTATTGTGCTTGTATTAGGTTTTATTCAAAATTTACAATAGAGGTGCTGCCGATTTTTAAAAAACGTCTGGATGCTTTTCAAAGACGCTTAGTTAGACTTAAATGAGTATTTTAAACTAATTCCATCTAATTTTAAAGTTCACCTCTAATATTTTCGTAAAATGGTTTAGATTCCGGGGTTTGGCTTACTTAGACCGCGTCGACGTCTTTAGATGTCACGTGATTTAAGTGTCGGTCATGTGCCACTTTCGGGTCGTGACAAAGTTAGTATCAAAGCGTTTGGTTTAATCTTTGTTCGAGTTTAGGTTTGACCATGTGGAGTCTTGGCATACACTTTCGTTACTTAGTCTTGACCTTACGGAACTTAGACTTGACTTTGGGGGTCTTATATTCGAACTTTCGTTACGTAGGTTGACCTTGGTTGATAGAGTAGGTACTAAGTTGAGCGACGAACCGTACATATTTTCCGCGCCATATTTACGATACAATACTCCACCTAAGTTACCTTAGGATATATATCTTGAGATCTTTTCTTCTATTCGTTCAGTTGATCTATCCTTATCGATACATATTGGTTGTTTCAGTTACCATATCTACGCAAGCCGAGAGGGCTGTGGTTAGAGACACGGCCAGGGCAGACTTGTCTGTGACAAGGACTGACCAGGGTGATATTCCGGTGACATAGGAAAATATTGTTTATCTTTATATGATTGGATTTCTAATTTTGAAGCGAGTTTTCTTCGGCATCCGCACCAGAGGGTCGGGTCATTAGTGAAGACCGGCCGAACTTGGAGACATGATGTTTACCCTACTCTGAAGATCATTGTGTTTCCTACTGTACAGACAGTTGTACCAACCGTTGCTGAGATTACCGAGGTGTTGCTTCCAAAGTCCATGAAGTTAAAAGTCGCCGGTGTTTACGAGTATAGATAGGCCACAGGATTCTTAGTCATTCATGGGTATGATGGATAGGATAATTAATTCGTTGTGGCGTTCCGATGCGAGATCGGTAAAGTTGGCTAGCTTCTTTTGATGGGTCTTGCTCATGTCTGATGTGAGTCGCTCGAGAGAGACCGTGTAATGAGTTTTCTTCCGAAGAATTGGGATGAGTTCTCGAAAGTGGGCTTAGCCAGATTTTTCCATAGAGTGTCAGAGATGCCGGATTTGTATTTTCGAGTTTTTGTGTAAGACTCCTGGCTTGATCATAACCGAGTATGACTTGCAATTCACATAACTATCGCAATACGCTCCTTATTTGACCGATACCGAAGAGTAATGGAATGGGAGATTGGTGCGAAGTCTCGATGTGCCATTGTTCTTTCCCGTCGATACTGGAGATTCGATATGTATACAGAGGCGTTTTGTGCGACCACACTTTCAGGGGAAAATCTTGATGAGACTGCAGTTATTCCAAAGCGGAAGTGAATTCATTAAGGAGTGCTAGTTCAGGGCAGATTGGATAGATGAGATCGGCAGGAGCCATGACGGGTTCTTTTCTTTCATGAGCGGGGACAGAATGAAACGACCATAATAAAGATGCTTACTATCTACTCTTGAGGATTCTATAATGATTGAGATTGGACCCAGGGTCAGTTGCTTGGCGCGCACGCAGAGGTTAGAGATCTCTGTCGTCGATATATGGCTTTGCGAGAGACTGGACTACTTGGCAAGGAAGTGTCTTGAGAAGTTTCAGCATAGGACTATTTGCATCGCTTCTCTTCACTAGACGATTGTATAAAGAGGCCGTGGTGTTAGTGATCCCCAGAAAGAATAAGAATTCAGAGAAAAAGGTCTAGACTGTGGGCAGAAGGCAAGTGGTAATCCTTGCTCTGCCAGTTCCGGGTGTATAGACACCTTTCGACATTGAAGAGGGTGTATTTCGATGTCATTTGTTTTGATTTGCATTTTTATGATCCGAATATTGCATTTTCGACGTTGAAGAAAGGACAACTCGACGTCCGTTATTTTGACTTATGTGTTTAGAGAATTTGAGGGTCACACAAATGATTTGTGCACACCAGGTGCACTTGTTTGGGATTTCCGTGCATATGATCAGTTGCACTTGATTGGTGTTTTGTGCACGCCAGATGCACTTGTTTAGATTTCTGTGCACAGTGACTGCACTTGATTGGCGTGTTGTGCACACCAGATGTACTAGATTGATATTTTCGTGCACGTCAGTTGTACTTGATTGGCATTTTTATATACTCTAGGCATACTAGATATGATTTTGTGCACACCAGTTGCACGTTTTGTTGATTTTGTGCGTCCCGATACACTTGATATTGATTTTGTGCAACCCGATGCACTCGATGTTGATTTTGTGAACCCCATTCTCTTGAGATTTATTTTGTGCACCCCGATGCACTTGATGTTGATTTTGTGCACCCCGATGCACTTGAGATTTATTTTGTGCATCCCGACACACTTGATGTTGATCTTGTGCACTCTGGATGCACTTGATATTGACTCCATGCACATTTTGTAACAACCTAGTTCATTTATACCAGTTCTATTTTGAGTATTTCTTTATTTGTGGCTAGTTTTGATTTATTGTGTTTTGGGTGCGAATAGTGTAATTGATATCTGTATTTGCATCCGACCCGATCCGCTTGCTGGAAACCCATCTTGATTCCTGTTTATAATTTATCCTGGCTAGTTACGAGGATCCGTGCACTTTTAATATTGTTTATACTGCATACTGGCATTATATCTGGCATCTGCATTTTTTAGTATAACAAATAAAGTCAAATAAAATAAAAATATCTAGCATGGCCTGCATCATACCCCTGACCCTGTGGTAGCATCAGTGTATCTTGTTCTCGTCCCGTTAAGTGAAACAGACTCGTTTAGATAGCTACGTGCACGCTGCATGCATCCGTTCTTGGGGATATGCTTTTTCATGACCCGGATATCCTATTTTGATTTTGGTTGACCCGTATATTAACCGTTTTTACAAACCATAATTTTAGACCCGATCTGGACGTGTTTTGGACTATTTTTGTATTAGCCAAAATATCAAATTTTTAACTAATATTATATTAATATATTTCTAACTGTTATTATATATATATTTATACGTTTTAAAATTTTTATAACTAAAAATATTTTTTTCTAAATCAAATTTTTACAGATCTTTCTCTCTGTCTCTGTCTCTCTCTGCACCATATATATTTCTTTTTCTTTTATTTTTTAAACCCATATACATTAACCCTTGCACGTCTCTCTCTCTTTCTTCTCAAATTTTCTCCCGCCTCGTGCCTGCACCCATCGCCTGCCTCGCGTCGTGCAGTCCCTTGTCGTCGCTGCCTCAACGCCCTCGTCACCATTACATCCTCATTCCCTCTCTCTCCTTCACCTCCGACGAGGACCCCGAGCCAGACCACAAAACCCATACCTTCGCCCGCGCCTTCGACTGCACCTCGCCTGTGCTTTCATCGGAGCTCCGACCCCATCGGCCTCATCCCATCACCACCACCTCCATCTCTTTTTCTCCTCTCCTCCTCGCCTTAAACCCCGACCAGAACCCGCATACCCAGTCCCCGGCGATCAAGAACGCCCACTGCCATTGCCATAAAACCTTGCCAGAAAACCTATTGCTGTCATCTCCCCTGCCTCGTCTCTGACTCCAGAGCACCCTCACCCTGAAACACAGCCATCTCCTTCTTCTCTTTCTTCTTCTTCTTCTTTCTTCTTATTCTTCTTATGCTCGATCTTGCTTTTTCCGCTCACCGCCGGAGCCGTGCTCGTCGCTGACGATCCAGGCGACTCAGTGGACGTTCCCAACCAACGTGGTTGCGTTCTCGCTTTGCCTGGTTCTGTTCTGTATGCCGTGTGTGCATTGCGATGTTTACCCGATGTCGGACGCAGCTTATGCACCCTATCGTAGGATCCATTCAGGCAAGTTTATCTTGCTACATGCTATGATACATATGTTGCATCCATATGAATAAAAATATTACATGTTTATTTCATTGTGCATCCATATTACAATTTTACAGTTTTTCGATACCCGTATACATCCATACCGTTATTTACATATCTAGTCGCATGCAAGTTATCTTTCTACATGCCATGTTATATATTTTGCATCCATATGAATAAAAATATCACATGTTGATTGCATTATACATCCATATTAATGTTTACTGTTTTTGAATACCTGTGTGCATTCGTATCATTTATTATATGTATAGTTGCATCTACAGATCATATTATTTCATGTTACTGTTGTATTAACACCCTATCTTGATAATATGCATCCTACGTAGTCTTGGAGTTGTAGATGTAATCCATGATAGTTATTTGTGCATCCGTAATTTTATCGTGCATCCGTACTTTTATCGTGCATCCGTACTTGCTATAGTTTTATTATGAGCATCCGTTTGATACATGTGCACTACTTGTCATGACCGGATACACCACTACTTGACCTGTTACCTGATCCTATTCCTGATACCGACATTCCTGACATGTCATCCCGATGGACGTATCCTGTTGTCTATTTAGACAAAACCTGTATCTGCTTGATCCTGTGTCGGTATTAGCTCCAGATTTATCAATACCTGACTTAAACACATAACTTGGGGGTAAGGGGAAATCAATGATGAAACCTGACTTGTAACTCAACTGTTCGACTCTTATACTGATCAGTTTTGGGGGCTAGGCCAGTCCCGGGATGATGCCGCTGACACCATTCATCTGTACATGTTTCCTGTTTTGTGCTTAGCGGCACGCCTCGGTTTCATCCCGAGAATCTGGACCGTGGTCCCGGGCATGCACGGGATACTATTAAATTATTTCGATAATTCATTAAATTGATTTCAAAGACTTGAGAGTAATTAACCCAGTAGCATAGATTACTCACCGCATGCACACACACTTCACTGTTCCATATTCGTGTTACTGTTATACACTCATTACTGTTTATACTCATGCCTGCATATCTTGTTACCTCCTGATTATATTTTATTGTTTGATATTATGATGCACTGACGTCTGGGTTTTGCATGGCCCAGATCCTTTATCTCTTTCGCAGGCCGACCAGGAGTACTTCAGTCGACAAGCCGAACAGTGAGGAGCAGTTTGGTATTTCGTTTAGTTTAGTTTATTTTTCTTTCAACATTTTCTTTTCCTGATGTGAGCCCGTATTTGGGACGTACTTTCTAGATGTTATTTATTTATTGGATTTATCGCTTCAACATATTATTTCTTGACTCGTTTATTCTGGCATATGGACATGTACTAGATAGTTTATTTTATTTTACTATTCTTGATATCTTATAGACAGCCGTAATGTGACTGTGGAGGGATGTTTCCTAGCCACAGGTAGCATGGTTGGCTCTGTCACGTGCAAATCTTAGCGCACTCTACGAAGCGGGACGTGACAGGGTTTGTTTGGTATCAGAGCAATAAGATTTAGGTTAATCGGGTTTGATTCTTTTGTAGTTGGGTATTGAACCCAATACACGGATCAGAAAATCCGTGATTAGGAACATGTCCGGCCACATTGTTATCATGATTCTTGAATCATATCTTTCTCTTAACCCTTGTCTTGATGATATGCAAACAACTTTGCATCTCAACTTGAAACCTTCTGGTCCCTATTGTTTCTTTCTATTCTGATACTAGGATTTGGGCGACTTGAACGGAGTTATGTGATTGTAACTATGAACCGCAGCATGGTTACAATGCGGTACTCTATTTAAGCAATTTGGAGTCCTAGTCTTGATTCACTTCCTTGTTTTATGGTCATTATATTACCTTGCTTCTTTCGGCTTCATTGCGTACCAGTTTATGTTTTATCGCAAGTTTTGAATTTGTTTTATCATACTGATCCTCTTCGGTGTCTTGGTTGCAGGATCATGGCAGACAGGAACCTGCGGTCGTACCAAAGGCGTGTTGATGACGCCGCATTGCTTGGAATAATTCGTGGGATGCTGGAGAACCAGAAGCGGCAAACCGAGATAAACCAGCGGCAAGCCGAAGCTTTTCAGGAAGGTTTGTGGACCGTCCAGTAGTCCGTAAACACTGTTGCAGCCAAACCAATGCAGCGTATGGGTACCGTGGCGGATTTCAGGAGACTTGGTCCGTCCACTTTCACTGGTTTGGAGGAGCCATTGCCAGCGGAACAGTGGCTAGTCGATATGGAGAATCTGCTCGTTGCAGCACAGATTTCGGAGGACCAAAGAGTGGATGTTGTATGCATACAATTGGTGGACTATGCCCGTGAGTGGTGGCTTGTGGAATAGACCCGTTTGCCCAAGCCGATCAGTTGGGCAACTTTCTCGCAGAGTTTCTTAGAGAAGTTCTTTCCGCAGACTGCATGGGAGGAAATGGAAAAAAGATTTATCAGTCTGAAATAGAATGGCGGATCCGTGGATGCGCATATGGCTGAGTGGACACGGCTCAGTCGATTCGTGGGACCTTTGGTTGCCAAAGAAGCTGATAGGGCACGAAGGTTCATGCGCAGTTTGGACGTGGAAATTCAGAGGCACATTATATCTCTGGGATTGACTACTTTCTCGCAAGTTCTTAAAGCAGCCAGAGAGCAGCAGAGCTTATCAGTGAAGACAAGGGTGCGCAGCAGTAGGCAGTTGTGGTACGGAAGCTGGCGTTTACGCCGAACCGAGTTCCTTTACGCAGAGGTATCCCGGTGGACAGGCGTGGCATTGTACCGATGAAGAAGCCAATCATACCCAAGATGAAAGGAAGGACGTTTTGTGGTTACTGCTATCTGCCCGGACACGTGCAGAGGGATTGTCGAAGGAGGCTTAGACTCTGTTTGGTTTGTAAATCAGCGGATCATACTATCAATGCTTGTCTGTCGAAGTTTTGTTTGAAGGATGATGCTCAGAAGCCACCGCAGAGGCTGATTTAGGGGCAGAAGCAGATAACTCAGGGACCTAATCAAGCTCGAGCCTTTACTTTGATGGACGAAGAGGCCAATGCTTCAAATGAAGTTGTTTCAGGTATCCTACTTGTTCATGATTTTCCCGCATTAGCATTATTTTATTCTAGTGCATCCCATTGTTTTATGTCATCCAAATTTATTGCTGCACACTTGATTGCCTGCACGACCCTGTACACACTGGGTATGGAATGATCATATCTAGTAGTGAGTGCAAGGATTGTTCGGTTATTATCTCCAGACGAGAGTTATTTGCAGATTTCTTGGTGATCGATACTGGCAGTTATGATTTTGTCTTGGGAATGGACTTTCTCGGCACATTCCACGCTCACATTGATTGTAGGGCAAAGAAAGTGATTTTCCATATTTCCGTACATCCGGAGTTTGTTTTTTTCTGGAGGTAGCAGTTCTATCCGGCCAGTCGAGTTTAGGTCTAGGCCAACAGACGCCGTTCTTTCATCGATGGAAGTTGAAAAGGAGGGAGCGCCAGCTGTAGTTAGAGAGTTTATGGACGTGTTCGAGGACATCTCGGGTTTACCACCAAAACGAGATGTGGAGTTCGCGATCGATCTTGTTCCTAGTGCAGTGTCAATCTCAAAGGCGTACTATCCGATGGCACCAGTGGAGTTGGAAGAAGTCAAGAAGCAGGTTACCGAATTTCTAGAGAAGGGTTAGATTCGCAGCTGTAATTCACCTTGGGGAGCTCCAGTTCTTCTAGTCAAGAAGAAAGATGGCACAAGGAGGATGTTCATCGACTATCGAGAATTGAACTGAGTGACTATTAAGAACAAGTACCCGATCCCTCGCATTGGCGAATTATTCGAGTAACTCAGTGGCGCGAGGGTATTCTCGAAGCTAGATTTGTGGTCCGGATATCATCAAGTTCGAGTTAAATCAGAAGATATTTGCAAGACTGCGTTCCGAACTCGATATGGACATTACAGGTATTTAGTGATGCCATTCGAAGTCACGAATGCACCAGTGATATTTATGGACTTGATGAACCGAATCTTTTCACCGTTCTTGGACCAGTTTATAGTGGTGTTCATCGATGATATTCTGGTCTACTCGAGGAGCCTAGAAGAGCATGCAGAACACTTGAAGATTGCACTGCAGACGTTGAGGCAAGAAAGATTGTATGCAAAGATGAGCAAGTGCGAGTTTTAGCTTGAAGAAGTGAAGGTTTTGGGGTATGTCGTATCCGGAGATGGAATCGCCGTTGACCCTGAGAAGATTGTAGCAGTTCAAGATTGGCCGATTCCGAAGAACGTAGCAAAGATCAGACTTTTTCTTAGACTTGCAGGATACTATAGAAGATTCATGGAGAATTTTGTTCGATTGGCTGAGCCTTTGAACAAGCTTACACGGAAGGAAGTACCATTCGTATGGATGGATCGTGTGTCAGCTTTTGAGGCGTTGAAGCAAAGATTGATAACCGCTCCTATTTTGACCGTACCAGACGGTTTCGGAGGATTGGTGATTCACAGCGACGTATTTGGGAAAGGTTTGGGATGTGTTTTGATGCAGCATAGGAAGGTTATAGCCTACATATCGAGACAGTTAAAGACCCATGAGAAGAATTACCCAACTCATGATTTGGAGCTTGCAGCAGTGATTTTCGCTTTGAAGATTTGGAGACACTACTTACTGGGCAAAAGGGTCGAAGTATTCACCGATCACAAAAGCCTAAAGTATGTGTTCATGCAGAAATAGCTTAATATGAGGTAGCGTAGATGGTTGGAGCTGATGGCTGACTATGATCTTGATCTCAAGTACCATCTGGGTAAAGTTAATGTAGTGCCAGATGCGCTTAGTCGGTTGCCATCAATTCGGATGTTGACTGCACAGAAGGAGCTTAAAGAGGATTTTCGGAGATTCGAGTTGGAGATCGTGCTACCGCATTCTTCGGGAAAGTTGATGCAGCTGCAAGTACATTCGTCGTTGATCGAGAGTATTAAAGCAGCGCAGTCACAGGACCCAAGATTGCAGATGTTTCGAGAACAGGTAGAAGCGGGAGTTCGAACAGACTTGTTGTTTCATGAAGATGGTTCGTTGCGTTATGATAACCGTTTGTGTGTGCCGAAAGGAGACATTCACAAAGAATTTATGAAGGAGGCACACAGTTCCGCATATTCCATACATCCAGGAGGAACGAAGATGTACCATGATATACGACAACATTTCTGGTGGGAAGGCAAGAAAAGAGAGATCGGCCGTTTTGTAGCGAAGTGCTTGGTGTGTCAGCAAGTTAAGGCTAACATCAAAGGTTAGCCGGTTTATTGCAACCATTTCCTATTTCTCAGTAGAAGTGGGAACATATAACCATGGATTTCGTGACAGCTGATTGTTGAGTGTTTTCTATGCGTATTCTTAATTTTTAATTACCGCAATCAAGACGGTGTCGCTTGGTAGCTAGCCAGTTGAGTATGGGTCAATCCGCAGGGAGATGGAATCTTTTTCTTTATGTATTAACGAGTTAAGTCCAAAAAATTGGTGGTTTGTTTTAAGATCTACGAATGAGATAAATAATGATAAAATATTTGCTAGGGTGAGGATTAGGTTAGTTCTAGTTTTAGGAATTCCTTACTTCTTTCAATACCTTAGTTATTAATATTGGTGTTAAGGTAATCGGCAACAACGAGGATTAGCACGACTAGGAAGAGACTTATAAGTATAAGCTAGGCTTTCCATGCTTAGTTTCTTCCTTTTGGTCCTTGTCCGTCCATTAATGTCTCTTAGCCCTAACCTCTGGTTAATTCAACCACAACCGGTCTAACTAGTGAATCACTGCTATCATGTAGGATATGGTGCCGTAGTGAGCGGATTGTGGGTCAATTAAAGGGAGTCCAAATTTAAAGTGTTGGGCAAAGAAAGGAGTGAGAGAGATTTCCTTATCTCAAACCTTCCTTCTCCAGCCCTAACAAGTGAGAAATTACTTGTAAGTCCATATTGCGACCCCCGGTACTTACGGGGAGGCGGAAACGGTATAAAAAACGAATTTTTATCGCAAGAGGCAACATGGACTAAACTATGTCGGGATCGTTGTCTAAACTAAAACTAGTTTACAAGCTAAAGAGAGTTAGCTACTATGGAAGATGGTTATACCTAAACTTGAACTCCTTCTTCTTCAAACCTTGTAGAGGTTGATGGTTCTCTCTTCGTCGCCTTCTCCCGTCGAAGATGGATCCACCTCGAAGGTTCGACTTTGGGCTCTTCCTCGATCTTTGAGTGAACTAGGGTTTCCGGCTTGCTAAACCTTCATCCTAGAATGAGTAGAGAGTGATTAGGGTTTGCTTTTCTATCTAAAGAGAATGAATCTCAACACATGAGAAGGTTTCTCTTTTCAAGAGGAGGAAGAAGATGAAAATGAGGAGAGAGAGTGAGAATGATAGAATGAGCTCAATTATTTCTTTCTTGCAACCATATTGCAAAAGAAATGAATTATCTAAATGATAATAATTGAAATAAGAATAGTTGATGGTTATTTTGGAATGACCACTATCATACCTCTTTTAATGAAGTGTAAGCATGAATCAAGGAAGACTTTCAAGGCATGAAAAAGTGGTCAATGGTCAACAAGTCAACCAAGGTCAACAAGTCAACAAGAAAAACAACCATAACATAATTCTTATTTAATTACTATTATTAATAGATAATATATAAATCCATTAGGGTTTGGAAAATGATAACTGTCAACTGTGCATACGCACCCGTTCCGAAACCCTAATGAAAAACCTCATTCTCCGCCTCAAGCAACTGTGCATACACACCTGCATTCTCGTTCCGAGGAACAAGAATACCAAGATATAAAAGCAACCCCAAAAACATATACCAGTATCTGGCTCAAACCAGAGCCTGCCAGTATAATCCGTCCGGACTCCAAACGTGCACAAGTGCGCGGATGAGAACGAACCCTGTCGCAAAACCATGCGACCTCTACTCTGTTTTGCCCAGAGGCGAATACCCTCTGTGTGGGACTCTAAAGACTCGACACTACGCTGGCAGTGGGTTTAACCACAGACCGCAAGCGGCACTAGCTGTGCATAACGGTCCCCAGGTAGATGCCGACAAGAAGGCTGACGAGGTGAAACCCCATCTGAACTCCTACTGAGTCTGAATGTGACATTCTCCGTACAGTCCGGTCTGTTCGTCTGATACATCGCATGGCGGGCCTAGGGGGCGGTAAAACGTCAGTCCCCCAATAGCGGTACAAGTCGTGTCGGAGTGAAGCCCAAAACACCCTGAGATAACACTGGAAACCTACCAGTATATCTCGCTTGCCCTGGCCAGGGACTACTCGTGTAATGGCTCTCCTAGACACAGCGCGATGTCAACCCCCAATACCGGGAGAGACGAATCCTGTCTAACCGTCACTGCCTCCAAGTGCTTCGGGACTGCACCCAACCACCACCTGTTTGCACGACTCCTTTGAGCCGTGGTAGGGTAGTGATCAAAGTGCAGTGGGAACACACTCGAGGCGAAGTGTCAGTGTCAAGTCAGCGGACTAAGCTGTACTCATGTCACCTGGGAACTGATAACTGACGATAGGTATAATACCAACCTGTCAGTTCCCGACGAGTCCTGTCCAGTGTACTCGTAACCCAACGAGCACCCGTATACTATCTCCAGTACGACGTACTGATGGCTGTGGGACAGACCATCTCCCACACTGGGATGAGAAGCGCATACGCTAGTCTACTCCGGAGTATCGATGCCCTGTCTCGATAGTCCTACGACTAGGGACCTGTATAAGGATGTGCCTATAGATTACCCAGCCCCCACTAGTGTGACTGCCATCACAACGCTGGTAATCAAGCAAAGATCCTAAGGGCTCCACTAATGCGTATAAGTGATATACTGAAATAAACACAAGTACACATTGAAGTAGAAACAAACCAAGTAGCATACTACTATATTGAGCAAGATTGTTTATACAAGGTGAATATCCCAAGCTTCCATCAAGTAATATACAAACTAGTATGATACAGTAATGGCCTCTAGGGCATATACACTAACAATCTCCCACTTGCACTAAGGCCATGTACTGGCGTATCGAAGACCTATCATCTCGATCAGCCGCTCGAACTGAGTCTGGGGTAGGGACTTGGTGAATGGATCTGCAGTGTTCTCTTCTGAAGCAACCCTCCGAACCTCGATCTCCTTGCGATCCACGATCTCCCTGATCAGGTGATACCGCCTCAAGATGTGCCTGGATCTCTGATGGGACCTGGGTTCCTTTGCTAAAGCTATAGCCCCGTTGTTGTCGCAATACAGAGGTACTGGGTCAACAATGGACGGAACCACCTGAAGTTCTTTTAAGAACTTCCTTATCCAGACAGCTTCTTTTGCGGCATCAGATGCAGCGATGTATTCCGCTTCCATAGTCGAGTCTGCAACGGTTTCCTGTTTGGAACTCTTCCAACACACCGCCCCTCCGTTGAGGGTGAAGACAAAACCCGACATGGACTTGGAATCATCCTTGTCACTCTGGAAGCTGGAGTCAGCAAAGGCCTCAATCTGGAGGTCTTTTCCGCCATACACCAAGAACATCTCCTTAGTCCTCCTCAGGTACTTGAGAATGTTCTTTACCGCTATCCAATGTTTCTCCCCAGGGTTTGACTGATACCGGCTTACTACACTCAGTGCATAAGCTACATCCGGTCTGGTACACAACATCGCATACATTATAGAGCCTACCGCAGAAGCGTAGGGTATAATAGACATGCGATCCCTCTCCAAATCAGTCTTGGGAGACATCTCTTTAGAGAGGGTGATCCCGTGACAAGCCGGTAAGTTACCGCGCTTGGAATCTTCCATACTGAATCTTTTCAGTATGGTGTCGATGTACCTGGACTGAGAAAGTCCCAATATCCTCTTGGATCTATCACGATGGATCCGGATCCCCAGGATGTAAGAGGCATCACCCAGGTCTTTCATGGAGAACCTGTGTGACAAGAAACCCTTGACAGATTGTAGCATAGGAATGTCATTTCCTATTAAGAGAATGTCATCCACGTATAAAACAAGGAATACCACAGTTCTCGCTACAAATCTACTATAGATGCATGGTTCATCTGGATTTTTGATAAAGTCAAATTCCTTGACCGTCTCATCAAAACAGATGTTCCAACTCCGCGATGCCTGCTTTAGTCCATAGATGGACTTAAGCAACTTGCACACCTTTCCGCTGCTCCCACTCTGAATGAAACCCTCTGGCTGATCCATATAGACACACTCCTCTAAATTTCCATTTAGAAAAGCGGTTTTTACGTCCATCTGCCAAATCTCATAATCGTGGAAGGCAGCAATGGCAAGAAGGATCCGAATGGATTTCAGCATAGCCACTGGAGAAAAGGTTTCGTCGTAGTCCAAGCCAGGTCTTTGACGGAAACCCTTTGCTACAAGTCTAGCTTTATAGGTCTCAACCTGTCCATCTACACCAATCTTCCTTTTGAAGATCCACTTGCATCCTACGGGTTTTACCCCGTCTGGAGCAATGTCCAACGTCCATACTTTGTTGGTGTACATGGACTCCATTTCGGTCCGCATTGCATCCAGCCATTTTACCGAGTCAATGCTCTGAACGGCCTGCTGGAAGCTAGTAGGCTCATCATAGTCTATGATGCAATCCTCTCTATCCCCGTCTATGAGAAAACCGTAGTATCTCTCGGGCGGATGAGACTGCCTACTACTTCTACGGAGCGGCATAGGAATGTCCTGTTCTTTTGAACCCTCTGGTTCCACTAAGCTTTCAGTAATAGTCTGAGGTTCTGGAATTTCATCCAGTTCTACTGCGCTCCCACTTATCTGATTTTCCAAAAACTCAGTTTCCAAGAAGTGGGCATGACGAGAAACAAGGACTTTTTGCTCCTCTGCGTAATAGAATAGATACCCCTTGGAGTTCTTTGGGTATCCCACAAACTTGCACTGTACTGAGCGTGCCTCGAGCTTGTCCGCATGCTGCTTTTTTACAAAAGCCGGACATCCCCATGTCTTAAAGGCTTTAAGACAGGGTTTCTTCCCACTCCACATCTGATATGGTGTGGTAGGCACAGTCTTAGTAGAAACTTGGTTCAAGAGATGTGCAGCTGTTTCTAGTGCATATCCCCAGAAAGATCGCGGTAACTCAGCCTTACTCATCATGGAACGAACCATATCCAATAGGGTTCGATTCCTCCTTTCTGATACACCGTTATGTTGCGGAGTGTATGGAGGAGTACGCTGAGAGAGAATACCATTCTCTTTTAAATAGTCCAGGAACTCGGCACTCAAGTATTCACCACCTCGATCCGATCTTAGGATCTTGATACTTTTGCCTGTTTGTTTTTCAACTTCATTCTTGTAATCCCGAAATTTCTCAAAGGCCTCGGATTTGTGCTTCATTAAGAAGACATGTCCATACCTAGAGAAATCGTCTGTGAAAGTAATGAAGTATGAATAACCGCTTCGGGCATGTGTAGACATTGGACCACACACGTCACTGTGTATGAGTCCCAAGAGCTCGCTCGCTCTTTCTCCGTGTCCAGTGAACGGAGTCTTTGTCATCTTTCCCATAAGACAAGATTCACAAGTGGCATAAGACTGATACTCGAACGGATCCAAGTATCCTTCTTTATGTAACTTAGTCAACCGTGTCTCATTGATGTGACCCAGTCTACAATGCCATAAGAAAGCCTGATTGATATCTGGAGACTTTCTTTTGTGTGTATTCTGGACATTGAAAATCTGTGGTTGGTTTAATACGTATATACCATTGCTCAGTGTACCTGACCCAATCAGAACTTGATTAAGGTGAATGTTAACAACATTACTTACAAACGCAAATTCATAACCTTCTTTAGAAACCAAAGATACAGAAATGATATTACAAGTTGCGTTGGGTACAAAAAAGCAATTACGCAAAACCAAAACATGTCCATCTGACATTCCTAGGTGATAGTCCCCCACGGCTTTAGCATCCATGCTAGCTCCGTTCGCAACTCTGAGGGTCATGTCACCTTCCTTCAAAAACCTACGGTTTCTCAACGCCTGCAAAGAATTACAGATATGAGATCCTGATCCGGTATCCAATACCCAGGAAGTAGAGTTTATAGAAAGACAGTTTTCAATAACATACACACCTGAAGCTGAAGCCGCAACCTGCTTCAGTTCCTGTGTCCTGGCTTTCCAAGCCCTGCAATCTTTCTTCCAGTGTCCACTCTTGTGACAATAGAAGCATTCCTCTTTACCAACAAGCTTCCCCGCTATCTTTGTTGCCTTTTCCTTTCCCTTCGCACCCACTTTACTAACACCGCCCCTTGGTTTGGCGGGGGCTTTCCTCTTCTTTCCCTTGGCTTTCGCCTTGGACCTAGAAGAAGAAGATCCTCCTACAAACAAAGTGGATGTATCCCTACCCTTCTGTAGGGTGCCCTCTGCGCTCCTCAGCAGGTTGAGGAGTTCTGAAAGTTCAACTTCCTTTTCTTGCAAGTTGAAATTCAGTATGAACTGGGCGTAAGTGGATGGAAGGGACTGGAGAATTATATCTGTGTAGAGTTCACTATCCAACGTGGTCCCAAGTTCCGCGAGCTCCTCAGTGTAGCCAATCATCTTAAGCACGTGGTCCGCTACCGATGATCCGACGGCCAACTTAGTCGAAAATAACTTCTTCGACACTTCGTATCTTGCGATACGAGACTGCTCTCCATACAGTTCTTTTGTATGAAGAAATATGGATTCCAAATCCATATTCTCGTGCCTCCTCTGATGGTCATTGTCCATCGAGGCAAGTACGAGGCATCTGGCCTTCGCGCTGTCAATCTCCCAAGTCTTACGGATTTCCTTATCCGCGACGCTGGAGGTGGGACCTGGGACGGGGGGAGCTTTGCTGGTAAGAAGATACCCCAGCTTGTCGTAAGAGATTGCCAATTTGACATTCCTGAGCCAATCTTTGTAGTTTGGCCCTGTCAATATGTTTTTATCTAGAAGTAACTTAAGTCCAGTCATTTCGATTTGGTCGCTGCAGGGGGAGAGAAGAAACACTTAGCACGATGCTCTTGCAAGTTTAGAATGGTTTTTAATTTGTCTAAACAGGATGGCTCCCACTGTCTCTCGAATCCCTCCTCAAACCACAAAGGAAGAATTAGCCGGGATCAATCCCACCGTACAATACTTGCTTAACCGTTCAGCCAGGCCAGTGTCGGTACTTCGAGGGAGGTTTTCCAACGCTTTCGCGAAGTTCCTTAATTTAAGAACCTCTTTTCCCTGGGGGCGTAGCCCCGCTAACACCTTTCTAGGCACCTACTAGGTTTATAGCATTGATCGTTTAGTGAGAAATTTCCCGAGGAGTAGCATATACTCACAGTAGGATCGGGATCCAAATATCATCGCGTGACGAAAATGAAGGAATCCTACCATAATCATCACACTCCAAATGGTATGCAAATCTAGCAAGTTTCAGTACTTATGAAACTCCCGATGTGGATTTTTGCCCCATGCTCTTATGACCTTGACTAAGGCCAACAAATCATAAGTCACATGTCAAGTTCTTCCCGTCGTTATCCAGGTTAATTTGAACCCACCCGTATATACCCTTGACTATGGCCAACAAGGCAATACGACTGTCCCAAACCAACGCATTCTATCTATGCAACATATGAATACCCACCAGCTACCAAACACTGTGCCTTGACTAAGGCCAACAAACACAGCTTGAATACTGTTGAATATTCATATGAAACGACGGAGGGCTACGGATGGTTTTGGCGAAACCGTGAACGTAGTGAACTTGATATAATCGATGGAACGAGATAGCTTTTAGAAGGAGTGGCTCAAGCTCCGCATTTAAAAGTTAGTTTTGAAAAGAACCGAGTGGTTTTTCGAAAGTGTTCCATCGACTTAAACTTGGTTTATTATCTTGCATTAGTTCTTTTAATGCGTGATATTCTTGCATTAGTTCTTTTAATGCGTCCCATCATTTAATTCCTACCATTGCAGAAAACAACCAAAATATGACGTACGCTTATGCCATTCGCATTCGCCACGGGGTCCCGTCATCACTCGTTAGGTTACTTAACTAACGACAGAGCGGGGGCTGGGCTAGCGCGGCTGTAAAACATAAGCAACGCCTAAATAGAAAGCAATGATAGACATTACAGATCACAGATGAATACATTGGATATACTAGCAATCCGCAATCCTTTCGAGCCTGAAACGAAAAGCGGATAACACGGTCGCGGTGAATAGCCAAATACCCCACCCAAGACCCCTACGGGTGCGGCAAACTACCCGCCAAGTTCCCGGTAGTTTGTGCACCCCACCATGGGTCTATCCTAGGAGCAAAAACAGTAAAAAGAATTATACAATGACGGCTACAACCCCGACCCGGTTGTGCGGCCAAACAAATAATATTATTACATCAATTTACATTTACAATGAATGAAAGAAAAACAAAAGCTCATCTCACATCCACCCCGGCTATTCACCCGCGACAGTCCAACACATTCATATACACATTCCAGAACATTACAGATCATGTATAACCCCGACTAATCGACTTATAGCGATTAGCCGACGTTCAATACATGCAAACATCACAGATATAACCAACATAGCCAAAGTGCAGTGAAGTTCGGAAAAAAATACGGAATTATAGGACCCCAAAAGTGAATTTCAGTTCTGGAAAATCTGGGTACATATAATATATCTTAAAAATCCCAAAACCAACACAGAAGAACACTGCACGAAAAACGATGCAAAGAAGACACCAACTTGCGGCGGTTCCGCGGCCAGATGAGTAGGTGAGGCCGCGGAAGCGCGGCGGTTTGGAGGAAACATCATATCGTTTTTCTTGTGTGTTCTTAGAAAACCCTGAGACGATTTTACAAGTATAAAGTTTTTCATTTTGAGCAGAAAAAATTTCAACAGAAAGTTAGGTTTTCGTATTTCCGGTTTTGCGATTTTTCGGTTCCGAACTTCGTTACACCTTACTACCAAGCTAGTTTAAGTTTAGTTAGTCTCTGATACCACTGTAAGTCCATATTGCGACCCCCGGTACTTACGGGGAGGCGGAAACGGTATAAAAAACGAATTTTTATCGCAAGAGGCAACATGGACTAAACTATGTCGGGATCGTTGTCTAAACTAAAACTAGTTTACAAGCTAAAGAGAGTTAGCTACTATGGAAGATGGTTATACCTAAACTTGAACTCCTTCTTCTTCAAACCTTGTAGAGGTTGATGGTTCTCTCTTCGTCGCCTTCTCCCGTCGAAGATGGATCCACCTCGAAGGTTCGACTTTGGGCTCTTCCTCGATCTTTGAGTGAACTAGGGTTTCCGGCTTGCTAAACCTTCATCCTAGAATGAGTAGAGAGTGATTAGGGTTTGCTTTTCTATCTAAAGAGAATGAATCTCAACACATGAGAAGGTTTCTCTTTTCAAGAGGAGGAAGAAGATGAAAATGAGGAGAGAGAGTGAGAATGATAGAATGAGCTCAATTATTTCTTTCTTGCAACCATATTGCAAAAGAAATGAATTATCTAAATGATAATAATTGAAATAAGAATAGTTGATGGTTATTTTGGAATGACCACTATCATACCTCTTTTAATGAAGTGTAAGCATGAATCAAGGAAGACTTTCAAGGCATGAAAAAGTGGTCAATGGTCAACAAGTCAACCAAGGTCAACAAGTCAACAAGAAAAACAACCATAACATAATTCTTATTTAATTACTATTATTAATAGATAATATATAAATCCATTAGGGTTTGGAAAATGATAACTGTCAACTGTGCATACGCACCCGTTCCGAAACCCTAATGAAAAACCTCATTCTCCGCCTCAAGCAACTGTGCATACACACCTGCATTCTCGTTCCGAGGAACAAGAATACCAAGATATAAAAGCAACCCCAAAAACATATACCAGTATCTGGCTCAAACCAGAGCCTGCCAGTATAATCCGTCCGGACTCCAAACGTGCACAAGTGCGCGGATGAGAACGAACCCTGTCGCAAAACCATGCGACCTCTACTCTGTTTTGCCCAGAGGCGAATACCCTCTGTGTGGGACTCTAAAGACTCGACACTACGCTGGCAGTGGGTTTAACCACAGACCGCAAGCGGCACTAGCTGTGCATAACGGTCCCCAGGTAGATGCCGACAAGAAGGCTGACGAGGTGAAACCCCATCTGAACTCCTACTGAGTCTGAATGTGACATTCTCCGTACAGTCCGGTCTGTTCGTCTGATACATCGCATGGCGGGCCTAGGGGGCGGTAAAACGTCAGTCCCCCAATAGCGGTACAAGTCGTGTCGGAGTGAAGCCCAAAACACCCTGAGATAACACTGGAAACCTACCAGTATATCTCGCTTGCCCTGGCCAGGGACTACTCGTGTAATGGCTCTCCTAGACACAGCGCGATGTCAACCCCCAATACCGGGAGAGACGAATCCTGTCTAACCGTCACTGCCTCCAAATGCTTCGGGACTGCACCCAACCACCACCTGTTTGCACGACTCCTTTGAGCCGTGGTAGGGTAGTGATCAAAGTGCAGTGGGAACACACTCGAGGCGAAGTGTCAGTGTCAAGTCAGCGGACTAAGCTGTACTCATGTCACCTGGGAACTGATAACTGACGATAGGTATAATACCAACCTGTCAGTTCCCGACGAGTCCTGTCCAGTGTACTCGTAACCCAACGAGCACCCGTATACTATCTCCAGTACGACGTACTGATGGCTGTGGGACAGACCATCTCCCACACTGGGATGAGAAGCGCATACGCTAGTCTACTCCGGAGTATCGATGCCCTGTCTCGATAGTCCTACGACTAGGGACCTGTATAAGGATGTGCCTATAGATTACCCAGCCCCCACTAGTGTGACTGCCATCACAACGCTGGTAATCAAGCAAAGATCCTAAGGGCTCCACTAATGCGTATAAGTGATATACTGAAATAAACACAAGTACACATTGAAGTAGAAACAAACCAAGTAGCATACTACTATATTGAGCAAGATTGTTTATACAAGGTGAATATCCCAAGCTTCCATCAAGTAATATACAAACTAGTATGATACAGTAATGGCCTCTAGGGCATATACACTAACATTACTCACCCATTAAAATGATAAAAATAAAACAAAGGGAAGGTAGAAAGAATTTTAGGTTAAGAGGAATTTTTACATCTAGCTATTGGAGACCTCACTTAGGCAAGGATCTTACTCAAGCATCATCGTTGTCAAAGAAAAATAGAAAAGGAGATAACAAAAGAAAAACACAGATTTAATTCTACGCCTAAGTTAACATATGAAAATTGCAGATAATAAAAATGCGATAAACAATTGCGATAAAAATAAAAGAACTTATTTTTATTGATAACCTCTCAAAAACTCACTACAATTTTTCATAGAGAATTTTAAATTCTAAATCTAAAAATAAAAAGAGGCATGCCTAATTTGGTTTTGAGCTCTCCTATTTATAGATAGGAAAACCCTAGATTTACATTCTGATCCATACATGAAATTACAAAACTATCCCAAGTGAGCCGAGTCAAAGAACCGACACTGCCATCGATTTGTACAGAACGCGGCCGCGGAACCGCGGCAGAAGTGCCTGTTTGGTCGCGGTTCCGCGGCCATTTGGTGGACTTGGAGCATCAAACTTTCTGGTCTTTTTCATGTTGCTTTTATCTTCTGTTTTATCCTCTTGGTTTCTTAGAATTTCTTCAATTTCCTTCCAGATTTTTAATAGCACAAGATAATGTGGACTTTTACCATGAGCTCCATGTTGAAGTCTTGGATCTTGTGCTGCCCTTGTGCTTTGTGTATTGAAGTGATCAACGATTTTCCATTTTGTCTCTTGAAATAGTAGGCGGCATCATACGAATGGTTAGCGGAGTATTCATCTGTTGTTGGTCGTAGTCCCACATTTGTTGCAACTTTTCATGAATTTCACTGTAAAAAGTTGAGAACCTGCAACCTGCAACTATTTAGCAGACATTGATCAAAAGTACCTACTTATATGCAATGTGATTAAGAATGGACGATATAAAAATGCAAAAGTTTGATATGAACAAATACCCCCAAACTTATCTTTTGCTCGTCCCGAGCAAAACCAATTTTATTCTCGAAAAATCCTAATCTTACATTCGCAAGGAACGCGATTGCACTGAGCTCGTGCAACAAGCCGTTAAGCCTCTAGGTGTCTATAAAAGGAGGAGTGTTGTCTCCTGAGGGTTTTCAGCGGATACTACCCACAAAATATGATCAATTTGGCCATTGACTCTAATTCTTCAATTCAGTATTCTAGCAAGAAATTCTATTATCTTCAACTTAGAAATCATCAACCCGTATTTTTCACACTTCCTTTTCATTTATCTTAAGATCATATACGTTTTGCCAGTTTATAAAGTTTTCAGCATCTCCTAAGTTTTTCTTCTAAGGTGCAATCTTAACTCAGGAATTTTTATCATCTCTACTGAAAATATAAGCCCTATATTTTATTCCTATCTCTCCTCCAAACTCCAATTATATATCCCTACGTGTGTGTAATTATCACCCCTACACTTGGAAATTCAATTCAAGCTATCATACTCTTGTCTATCTTCCAAAATACTTTTAGTTGGTGAATTTTAGATGAAGTTGCTCACACATCTTTCATGCGACCGTTAATACTTCTTAAGGTATTAAACGGCCGATTACAAAATGTGCTTGCGCATTTAGGCGTAATTCCTCATCTTGCAATACTTAAGGCTTAGCAGTGACTCCCAAACCAGTTGGTCTAAGGCACTAGGTGATAAAGCACCCTCGCTATATTTTTTATTTATACTGCCTTAAGTAATTACAAAATCAGTGTTCATTTTTTTATCTCTTTATTCACCACTTATAATTTTATTTTATTTTCCTTCATACTAAGGATTTTAGACAAGAGCATTTCAAGGTGTCCTCTACTATCCCAAGTTTCAAGATGTGTGTGAGTGCGTAAAGTAGGTTATATATTTTCAGAATTTGGACTTAAGGTTCAGAATTATTTTTCAGACTTATACTTCAAATAGAGCTTTCAATACTCTTCCCTTATTTCGATTTAGCCCAAGAACTGAACTCAAAATTTTCCAATTTCTAAATAAACTATAAGGACATATATTTTCTACAATTAAACTTTGAAGAAAGGTTATTTTTAGGGTTTTTAATTTACTAAGTTTAGGATATAGTTTTTCCTAACTAGTCAACCGTCATGTTGAACTTAAGTCAAATATGGCCAAAATAGAACTTTTCAATTTTTATAATTTTTAAAACTTTTCAATTTTTATTGATTTTCTTTTAATATTTTTTATTATTTATTATTTATTATTTTTTTTATTTTTTTATAAAGATGCAATGCGGAATTAAATATGCAAAGAAAAAAACAAATATGTACAAAAAAATAAAAATATGCAGATGCAATGCAAAGATAACTATTTACAATACCCTCACCCCCAAACTTATTAATAGCAGTGTCCTCATTGCTCCTGCGGCGTCTACTAAACGCGGCCTCACTGGTCCCAGCCTCTCCTCTATCCGTCCCCCATCCCCGCGATTGTGAGCGTGAACATTCCTCTCTTGCGAGGAGGGTGGTCATTCCCTGTTCTAGGCTCGTTATTCGCTGATCAAAGTCAGTCAGCATCCCTATTACTCTTTCTACCCCCCTATGGGTTCATCGAATTATGCGTGCTTGCGCAGCGGGGGTAAACTCTTCGTCGCTCGCTGTGGAGCTCGAGCTAGGGGTCTTGGCCATCACGTCCTCGGCCGGCTCGGCGTGCGACCATAAATCGTGTAAAGTGTGTAGGACGTGGAGACACCCTCAAGAAGAGGTCTAATTGGAATCTCACTATGCATGTAAAATTCAAATTCCTCAACAGGGATGAATGGCGACACAATTGTGTCACCAATATTGGGCAAGGATAATTGGCCACCCGTTTGCCGGCACCAATTGAGTGAAGCAAAAAAGTGCACATATCATAGCTTGGGTTTCGTGTCATCAATGTGTGCACTATATGTAGGGATGGTGTGAAAAATGTTGTGTTGTGCGAACTATCAAAAATATTGTTTTGTGCCCAATGACACACAGTTAAAATGTTCGCAAACAGCTTGCGAGCCTGAATACCCTTTCGGGGCTCCCTAGAACAGTTGTTTCCCATTAAGGGTAGGTAGTTCTCAAATCGGAGGGGTTGATCGTGAATGGGGAGTCATGGTATTAAGGTGACTACGTGAATGAAGTCCCTATCAATTAAAATTTCCCTATCCCCCCACATCAATCAAATGTACGCATGTTGTGCAAGACAACCCTCCTCCATGCATTCATAAAAACGGGCAACAAGATCTAGAAGCGCGAAGGCATTCGGATGGTTAAATAGTAAAAATTTCCATCCGCGATTTTGGATCTCATCGCCGAAATAACTACCATAAATATTATGTGCGAACAATTGGGAAAAATCCCTTTCAAACTGAAGTGTGGGTGCCATTGAAATAAAATTGCAGAAAGATAAAGATTTAACAGAGAAGAGCAGAGAAGATCGAACCTCCTCTGAAAATTTCAGAGGGAGAGGCAGCAGCGGTGCAGCGGAAGCACGGCTGAATGCTGGCGTCGGCGGCGGAAGCTCGGCGGCCTTGTGCCATCCTGATGGGATTTCGGAAGCGGCGACTATAGTTTCTGTGAGGGATAATTTTAGGGTTCTGTAAATGCAGAAGAGGGGTCGGGGTGTTTTTATAGGGGGTGTTTTGGTTATTTGCAAAAAAGGACCTCTTAAAAAGAGGAATTTATTTTGTAAAGAAAAAAATTGTATTATTTATTTATTTATTTAATAGAACTGAATATTTACAAAAATACCCTCGAAAATTTGAATTTATTTTGTTTTTTTATTTTTATATAATTACAAGTGTGACATACCCCCAAACTTATTTGAAACAGTGTTTCCACTGTTTATGGCTGGATAACCGAAATTTGGTGGTAAGCGGAGAAAGATCAGTCGATGTAAACCGGCTCCTGCAAACATCAGGAGCTCCTCTGAAGGGTCAGCGGTGAGGAACGGTTTTAACCTATGTCCGTTCACTTTAAAGAGTGAACCGTCCTCAGGATTTTCTAAATCGACCGCACCGTGCGGATATACAGTCCGCACAAAATATGGTCTTTTCCAGCGAGATCTGAGCTTCCCGGGATGGAAATGTAACCGGGTGTCGTAAAGAAGCACCTGTTGACCAGGTTTGAAAGCTTTGAGCATAAAGTGTTTATCGGGAAACACCTTAGTTCGGTTTTTAATGACAACTGCATTTTCGTAAGCTTCATCCCGAAGCTCGTTCAATTCGTTTAACTGCAGCTTCCGATGGCTGCCCGCATTATCAAAAGATAAATTCAACTCCTTTATAGCCCAAAATGCACGATGCTCTATTTCCACTGGAAGGTGGCAAGCCTTTCCGTAAACAAGCCGATAAGGAGATATGCCAAGATCGGTCTTATAAGCAGTTCGAAATGCCCAAAGGGCGTCAGTAAGTTTTAAAGACCAATCCTTACGGTTTTTGGAAACCGTTTTCTCCAAAATCTGTTTGATTTCCCGATTTGAAACCTTGGCTTGCCCACATGTTTGGGGGTGGTAGGGCGTTGACAACTTATGATTAATGGAATATTTCCGCATCAAGGACTCGAAAGTCCTATTACAGAAATGAGTTCCATTGTCGCTAATGATTGCGCGGGGGTGTCCAAACCGGAAGAAAATGTTCTCCTTAAGGAATCTAACGACAACTTTGTTGTCGTTAGTCCGGCTGGGCACAGTCTCGACCTACTTAGAGACATAATCAACAGCGAGAAGAATATAAAAGTTCCCAACAGAGCTGGGAAATGGCCCCATAAAATCAATCCCCCAAACATCAAAAATCTCCACAACCAAGATTAGTTGGAGCGGCATCGCGTTTCTCCTGGATATCCGGCCCAAGTGTTGGCACCGGGAGCACGTCTTGCAGTAATCATGTGCGTCTTTAAAGAGTTGTGGCCAGTAGAAGCCACACTGCAAGATCTTCTCGGCTGTCTTTCTGGGGCCAAAATGCTCGCCACATGCTTGATCGTGGCAAAACAAAAACACACTCTTGAATTCATTATTAGGTACACACCGATGAATAATCTGGTCGAGACAGTATTTGAACAGATAAGGTTCGTCCCAGTAAAAGTATTTTACCTGGGACAAGAATCGTAGTCTGTCCTGATTTGACCATTCATTCGGTAGTAGTCCTGTGGCCAAATTGTTCACAATATCTGCAAACCAAGGTTCACATGATACTGCCAAGAGCCATTCATCCGGAAAAAACGTCGTTTATTAGAAGTGAAAGCGTCGGCGAAAAAGGAAGTCGTGAAAGATGGTCGGCCACTACGTTTTCACATCCTCTTTTGTCTTGATGATAAGATCAAACTCTTGGAGTAAGAGGATCCAACGTATCAGCTGAGATTTTGCGTCCTTCTTTGCAAAAAGATGGCGAAGAGCAGAATGGTCTGTATAGACAATGACTAGAGAACCGATTAAGTAAGGCCTGAATTTTTCTAATGCAAACACAACAGTCAAGAATTCCTTCTCGGTTGTTGTGTAATTTAGCTGGGTATCGTTCAGGGTTCGGCTAGCATAATAGATTACGTGCGGCATCTTGTCGATGTGCTACCCTAGGACATCACCGATGGCGAAGTCGGATGCATCGTACATAATCTCAAATGGATACGTTTAATCAGGAGAAGAAAGTACAGGAGCAGAAGTGAGTGAGCTTTTAAGTGATTGAAATGCAGTCACACAGCTCGATTTGAAATCGAATGTGGTGTCTTTGACCGACAAAAGATTCAAGGGCCTAGCAATCTTACTAAAGTCCTTGATGAACCGTCTATAGAAACTGGCATGGCCAAGGAAAGCTCGAATGTCTTAGACGCATTTGGGAGGAAGAAGATTGGAAATGACCTCAATCTTAGCTTTATCCACCTCAATGCCATTTTGCGAGATGATATGTCCTAAGACAATACCTTCGCGCACCATGAAGTGGCATTTCTCCCAATTCAAAGTTAGGTTTTTATCCTTACACTGGGTAAGGATAGCGTCGAGATGCTGTAAACTCTCACCAAAGGAATCGTCGAAAATGGAGAAATCATCCATGAATATCTCCAAGAATTTTTCCACCATGTCTGAAAAAATTCCCATCATACACCGTTGGAAGGTAGCTGGTGCATTGCATAACCCAAAGGGTATGCGGTGATAACCAAATGTACCGAAAGGACAAGTGAACGTTGTTTTGTCTTGGTCTTTTTTGGTGATGGGAATCTGGTTATAGCCGGAGTAGCCATCCAGAAAGCAGTAGTACTCGTGTCCAGCCAATCGTTCAAGCATATGGTCAATAAAAAGTAGCGGAAAGTGGTCTTTCCACGTTGCGGCGTTGAGTTTTCTGTAATCTATGCACACTTGCCACCCTGTTTGGGTGCGAGTAGGGATCAACTCGTTTGCCTGATTGGTGATGACAGTTATGCCCGACTTTTTGGGGACAACATGTATCGGGCTGACCCACTGGCTATCAGAGATAGGGTAAATGATACCACTATCAAGACATTTTACGATCTATTTTTTCACAGCCTCCTTCATGACTGGATTGAGTCGTTTTTGTGGATCCCTAGCTGGCTTGGCATCATCCATCATATGAATGTGATGTTCAACGATCAAGGGACTAATCCCCTTGATGTCCGCCATAGTCCAGCCAAAAGCTTGCCGATTGCTATGCAAGACCGTCAGAAGGGCTTTCTCTTGCTCTGAAGCTAGAAAAGTCGAGATGATGATAGGTAGGGTCTCGTTCTCACCTAAGTAAGCATACTTGAGGTGAGATGGCAACGGCTTGAGTTCGAGCGTTGGAGGTGAAACGATTGAAGGCAAAATCGGCGAAAATGTCTCAAACTCGAAGGATTCTAACAAAGGCTCAAAATGAGTGTACGCGACCGAGTCGGATGGTTTAGTTAACTAATCCGAAAATCCAAAGGATTCAAGCTCGGGTGGTGACAAGTCAAGATCGTTCAAGAAAGTGAAACACTCATAATCACTGTCGGGAACAGTATCAGATTCAAGAAGGAACGCACTAGTGGCGTCAAGATTGCTGTGATCGAACAGAATTTTCTCAAACTCACAGTCCTCAGGGACGATCTCCTCGATAGAACAAACATCTAGTATATAGCATTAGGTCCGGAGGGCTGATTCCCCAACCTAAAAATGTTGAGTTCAATTGTCATGTTTCCAAAAGATAGGTTCATCGAACCATTTCGACAATTGATCACAGCATTTGAGATTGCTAGGAATGGACGACCGAGTATCACCAGAATTTGATTCCGGGGGTTAGCTATAGGTTGTGTGTCTAAAACAATGAAATCAATAGGGAATATGAAGTCCCCTACCTTTATTAACACATCCTCTAGCTCACCCCTAGGATGGGTGATAGATCGGTCTGCCATTTAGAGAGTACAGTGTGTGGGTTTCAGCTCTCCTATACCTAGTTGTTCATATACTGAATAAGGCAGCAGGTTAACACTGGCACCAAGATCCAAAAGTGCGCGGTTGATGTTCTTATCCCCTATAGTTATTGAAATTGTAGGACAGCGAGGGTCTTTTCATTTTTGCGGTAAAGCTTGAGTAAGAGCATCACTCACGACACTAGCTAAGAAAACCTTCTTAGGTACCTGAGATTTTCTTTTCTTAGTGCACAAGTCCTTCAAGATTTTTGCGTAGGAAGGGACTTGTTGGATTGCATCCAAGAGGGGAATGTTTATGTTAACCTGTTTAAACAACTCCACAATCTTCTCCATTTGTGGAATTTTTTTATTGGATCTCAACCGGTTTGGAAATGGAACATTTTGAAAATTGGTTGAGTCCAATACTTGTGGAGGAGATTGTGGAGTTGGAATGGATCCCAGTGCTGGAGTTTTCGTGGGGTGAGATGTGGGTCTGTTCGGAGCAGCAGAAGAAGAAGAGCCTTTTGAAGAATAGAGAATAGGCTCAAAAGACGAAGAAGAAGAAGAAGAAGAAAAAGAAGAAGAAAAAGAAGAAGAAGCGGCCGGGGTGTCATCATCTGTGCCAACGTTGTTGTGCAGCATCCTTCCAGATCTCAACGTAGTCACGGCACTCACATTATGGTTTTGTTGTTCAAGAGCAACATGTGCATTATGTGGGTGACCAGGATTTGGGAGTGGTTGAGATGGAAGCTTCCCCTTCTCTCGCTCGCTTAAAACTGCATTCAGTTGTGCAATCTGGGCTTCATTGGTTTTGATGCTTTGCCCTTGCACAGCAGTATGTTGCACCAAAGTCTGAATGGAAGACTGGATGTTGGCGTTTGATTGTGTCGATTGCTTTACAAATACCTCCAGACTTCGTTCTAGCGAGGAAACCTTATCATTGTTTGACGGAACAAAATTGTTTTGAGGAAAAGAATTGTTGGGTGTAAAATTTTTCCTCGGATTTTGAAAAGGTTGGGGGTGGAAAGGTTACTGATATTGATTTTGAGCTTGTTGTTGAGGAGGAGGAGGCCTTTGAAAGTTGTTGTAGCCTTGGAATTGTTGCTGATTTTGATTCCAGGCGATATTGTTGTGGTTCCTCCAACCAGGATTGTAAGTGGAAGAGTATGGATCATTTCTTTGTCTTTGTTGAAATGCAGCATTGACCTGATCCTGTTCTTGAGCAGGTGGGTTGTAAGGACACTCTTCGGTCAGATGGGATGGGTCTAAACAACAGGCGCAGATGGTAAGAGTGGGAAGAGCAGGGGCAAGAGAAGGCGATGAAAATTTGCTCTCAATTGCTTCTAGTTTCCGTGTGATTGCAGCCATTTCGTCTTTCATTGCAATTGAGATATCAAGTTGATGAACACCTCCCTTAGACAGACCGGAAGAAGTAGTAGATGAATTGTTAGGTCTGGTGCTTTCCCACTGAAGTGTTCGCTCCGTGAGATTGTCGAAAAATTACCAAACTTCCTCATCAGATTTGGATAGGAAGTGTCCTTAACAAATGGTTTCCAGCAACTGCTTAGTTGCTGGGTTCAGTCCTTCGTATAAGGTCTGACAAAGTTGCCATCTCTTAATACCGTGATGAGAGCACTGAACAAGAAGGTCTTTGTAACGGTTAAAGCACTTCCAAAAAGGTTCAGCAGGAAGCTGGGAAAATTGGTTTATTTCGTTTCTTATTCTCGCGGTTTTATGATTTGGGTAAAACTTTTTAAGAAACACTTTTACAAACTCATCCCAACTGGTTATGGAATGCGACGTGGTGCTATACATCCACTTTTCAGCTAGGTCACATAGAGTGAAAGGAATGACTCGTAGTCGTATAGCATCGTCGGACAGTTGGGTAGTTTTCATCATTGCACAGACGTTCTGGAACTTGTTGGTGAAGATACAGGCATCTTCGGATTCTAGTCCGTGAAATTTAGGCCACATGTTGATGAAGTAGGGCTTAATTTCGAAATTATCCCCATTTGCCGGCGGAAGTGAAAGACAGGTAGGATGTGCTGAGCTGGTAGGATAGAAATGATCCTGGAGCGCGATTCGCTGAGGCGTTTCAACAGGAGGTGGTTGCAGGTTATTTGCACCCAGTTGAGGTGGAATCAGTCCCGAGGTAGGTAAAGGGTTGTTAGGATTGAATCCTGACATCTCAGAAGATGAAGATGAAGGTGAAGATCTATGAACTGTTAGTTATATGTATGCCCTAGAGGCCATTACTGTACATAGGATGTATATTGTAGTGGATGCTGGGACATATATAGGGAGGACTTTCTTGCTCGACATGATAGTACGCTATCTGGTTGCTCTTTACCTTAACGTGTATGCTGATTGTCTCTCTGTTACATGTTGGTAAAGCCCTTAGGATGTGTACTTGACTACCTGGACTATGATGCGGATCATAATAGTGGGGACATGGTAGTCCATAAGTATATCCTTCAAGGTCCCTAGTCGTGGGTGTATCGAGATAGGGCATCGATATACCAGAGTAGACTAGCGTATACCTTTTCGACCCATACAGATGGGCGATGGATGATCCCATATCCATTGGTGTTTGACATCAGAGATGATATACGGGTGCTCAGTGGAGACTGGGTACACTGGACGGACTAGCCGAGAACTCCCAGATGGTATTATACCTTACGTCAGATGGCAGTTCTCTGGTGACACTGGTACAGAGTAGTCTGTTGACCCGAGATCGTCATAGAGTCTCGTGTGGTTCCCACTGTGCTTTGATTTCCACCTTACCACGTCCAAGAGGGCGTGCAAAACGGTGGTTTTTGGGACAGTCCCGAATCACATGGAGGCAATGAGCGATAGGAGGGGATTCGTCTCTCCCGGTATAGGGAGTTGATGTTGCGCTGTGTTCGATTGGCTATAACCGGAAATCCCTGGCCAGGGTTGCTGAGATTTACTGGTAAGTGTTACCAGTAGTTTCTTGAACTTTTATAGACCTCATATCGACACGACTTATCGAGCTATTGGGGTCTGACGTTTACCACCCCTAGGTGAGATATGCGACATATCAGACGACGAGACCGGACTGTACGGTAAGTGTTACTGGTTGGATTCACAGGAGTGTGAGCGGGCTTGCTCGTCGATCTTCTGATCGCTCAATACCCGGGTGGCCGTTACGTTTAGCAGACCGCTTGCTGCTTGTGGGTGTTTGATAAGATCATCATCTGCTACCGGCGTATTGACGAGTCTTTAGAGTCCTACACAGAGGTTTCCTGGCTCAAGCGAAAAGAAATAGGAGCGCATATGAGATATGTGCGGGACCGAGAATAATGCATGTATGTGATACCGTATTTCATTCTCGCGATGAATGTATCGATATGGTTGTATGCGATATAACCTAGTTATCGAATCAAGGATTGATTCGATAAATCGATACATTGTATACTAGTCGGTTGTGTGCGACATGACCGGATCATTGAATCAAGAGTTGATTTAATGATTTAATGCATAATTATATATTTGATATATTACTTTGCATTAACTAGTATTGGTTCATTTTAAAGGGATTTTCTCACTTGAAGTGCACAATGTACATGTGATATACTTTTGTACACAAGTTTGTGTCATGTTTGATGATACAGGCTAACTTGAGTTTGTGTAAAGTTTAAACCATGGTTGTGTAATGGTTAGGGTTTTCTTTTTCTTTATCATTTATTTATTTTGTTTATTTATTTTGCAAAAAAAATGAATGGTGGCTTTCTTTGGATGCTAGTTGAAGCTTCATGAAGCTTTGACTAAGTGACCATATTTGTCTCATGCTTAACCCTAACCATTCCACTAAACCCTAGTTCATTCTCTACACTTGACCATGGTTGGATTATGATAAGTATTCATTTATTTTCTATTTTGAAAATAACTTATCATAATATATTTTTCTTCTTCTTCTTCTTCTTCTTGAAGAAGAAAACCTAGTTTCCATCAATGGTGATTGATGAAAAAGAGTGAGAAATCCAAATCTAAAGTGAACCCACCTCCTATTTCTTCATCCTCTACCTCTTGCCAAGTAGTATAGGGTGTTTTCTTCACAAGTTTTATGACTTGGTGAAGTGGGAGCTTGATCTTGTGATGCCTCGACGTAGATCATCTTCGGCACGAAGCCGACGACCTTGCCCGCCCATTTCTCCGATGAAGCCGACGCTAGAGCCCGGGTTTCCATTTGGACAGCGAGGAGACTTCATTTCGGAGCTATGGAGGTGAAGGACCGGATCTACAAAGGTTGTATTTCCGTTCTTGTAGTTAAATTGTTAACTTGTTGCATGTGTTCGCCTAAAATCTAGTTAACGATCCGTATTAGGGTTTCTCGGCACCTGTAAAATTTGAAATTGGCATGGTTGATGCCTTGTGAGACCTCATTTGTGTGCCTAGGAACCCCTACAGTGGTGTCAGAGCCTAGCTAGAGCCTTAGGCGATGAGTAGATGATGTTCGAAATCCGATCGAACCAAAACCCTAAATCTAAAATGCTCTCTGGACTTTTTTCAAAAACTGGGTTTTTTCCAGATTAAAATTTCTTAAATAATTCAGCAGGGAATTCTATGAATTACGATGCAAAAATTTTTTCATGATACCTCTAAAGCGCGGCGGAACCGCGGCAGAAGCCTGGCTTCTGCGGCGGTTCCGCGGCCACTTGACTTGATTGGCCTTCAAACTTTGCACAGTAATTCATTCTTTCTGGTGCTGGTTTTCCTGGGAATTTTTAATATTTAGTCAAGAGTTGAGTATTTTGGGTTGTATTGGAAGTTCGCATATTCGATCGGATTGTCAGACTTCGTCTATGTGTTTTTCCGGATATTTTGGAATATGTTAAAAAGTTCGACCGGATATAAATACCTACCTTTTTCCTTGTCGGGAAATTCCCAAGTGTTGGATCTTTCCGTAGTTTAATAACGTTCTAAGTATTGCAAGTAACTCGATGGACCCTCTAGAGGACAACAAACCTTAACTCGATTATGTGACCGTCTTGAACTGCCCTTTGAACCTTCGGGTTTGGGGCAGTACGGCGTGCCACATGTGAGGCATTGGCTTGACCCTTCTACGGCTGGACCATTGGTTCTGAGGCACGAAGTGAATGTCTTTGAACTTATTTCATGAGTTGAGCTGTATCGGGAAAACTTGGGTGTTCGATTGTTCGATCGGAAAGTTTAACATTTTCTATTTATCCGGAATGTGATACAACAATTGGAATTCACAAGGAGTTATGAGATAACTGAATGAATGTTATAAACATAGCACTTTAGTCTCACTTGATCGGTTGCCACGGAATTTTGATGCGATCAAAAGTCCGTCGCAATCACGTAGCATACACGGATACTCGCCGGATAAACTTAATAGACAGCTACACCCCATAGCCCCGACCAAGTGACTGTAGGAGAACCCCATCGCCGAAAGCATCCGTTCGGGTGCTCGCGGCAGCGGTGTTCCGCCTTGGTGCACTTTGTCGACGGCGTCGAGGGTGCGGCCGCTTACTGAAGTTTGCGACGAGCATTCGATCAGGATGTCGGGAATCTTGTTGAATTTCCCGAATTGATGTTGAAAAGTGTTTTCGATTTTGAGACTAAAATGCGGGGTTTATAATTGTTAGGCATGCGATGTCTAAGGAATTCATTTGATTAGGCATGCGATGTCTATGTATGTTGCGGATTCCAACTGTTGTAGTTTTATACTTTCTTTTCTGTGACCGTAAGTGTAATATGTGATATCGCCGGTTTCGTTGCTATATGTCAACGACAATTGGGATACGCATGTTCACTTACGTTGATGACATGTGATGTTATGTGTTGCTGGATATGTTATATTGGATCGTCGTGTTTGAATAGCCGGGGGTTTTTATGTGAGATTAGTGTTTTTCATTTTCATTCATGTAAAAACTTGTATGTAATATTCTTTTATTTGGGGTACTTCCAGGTTGCGGAAGATGTCACCCTTTGTATATTATTTACTTTTCCGCACTAGAATAGATCCAAGGAGGGGAGCACAAGTAACCGGGTTCTGGAGTCCAGAGGGAGACCAACTCGAGGAGTCGAGTCCGGGTCTCCTAACTCCAGAATTGGTAGGGTTGCTTGCCGCTCTCGTAGGGGTCTAAGGGTGTGGGTTTGGCTATTCATCACGACCGTGGAATCCGTGTTTTATACTGGCTCGTATTGAAAACATGGACGTCCTAGTATATCCAATATTTCATATGATTCTTCTGCTGCGATATCTGTGATGTGATCATGTGATATGTTCTGTGATAGATACTGTATATAGTATATTTGATATATTATATAGGCGTTACTTATGTTTTACACCCGCGCTAGCCCTGCCTCGCTCTGTCGTTAGTTACCTAACCTAACGGTGCACGAGGGGACATCGAGGCGAATGCGGATGGCATAAGTGTACGTCGTATTTATCTGTGATGTTTAGGTACTTAAATGATGGGACTTCATTAATGAGATTAATGAAATAAAAGAAACCTAAGATGTTGTAGAATCGAATTTCAAAAATAAAAAGGTAGCTACAGTTCTTGCTTTGCACAGAGGTATATATGATATATCCTGCACCTTATTCGATAAGGAAAGGACCGAGATCCCTTCACCGGGAGTGACTCCTTTAGCAATAACTGGTAGATGCTACACACTCGGTTTGTCTTTTGATTGCTTTTAAGTGTTTTTGCTTTGCACAGTGATATATATGATATATCCCGCACCTCATTCGACGAGGAAAGGATCGACGATCCCTTCACCGGGAGTGACTCCTTTAGCAAAACTAGAAAAGCCTAAAAAACACTCCATTTTAAAATCATTTGATTCTACAACGATATCAAGTTCATTACGCAATAGGTTTTCATAAAAACCTGTCGTAGCCCTCCGTCATTTCAGATAAGTCCTATTTAGTATTCGTGCTACGTTTGTTGACCTCCGTCAAGGCGTAGTGTGCGGTAGCTAACTAGTATTTATCTGCTTATGCATATGATGCAGATTGGATTAGGGTAGTCATGCGGCCTTGTTGACCTCCGTCAAGGGTCGTGCGGGTGGGTTTAATTCGATCAAGAAATGACGGGTTGAACTTGACTAGTAGCCTATGGTTTGTTGACCTCCGTCAAGATCATAGGGTGCTAGGGGCAAAATTATCGGGAATTTCAAGTGTTGAAATTTGCAATGAGATTGCATACCTTCTATGAGATAGTTGGATCCCGATACCCGCTGCGAGTAAGAGTTACTCCTGGGAGAGTTTTACACATTACAATTAGCCGATCAAGTAGGTGTCTAGAAAGGTGTTAACGAGGTTACGCCTCTGGAAAAATGAGGTTTACATTAATTAGGTTCGTGCGAAAGCACGGGGGACCTCCCTCAAAGTACCGACACTGGCCTGGCTGAAAGATTGGCGAACTTGTAGTGTGTAATTAATCCCGGCTGGTCTTTCCTTTTAGGGTTTGAAGGAAGATTTGATAAAAAGCAGTGGGAGCCATCCTGATTAGATAAAATAATAACCAATCTATTCTTGCAAGAGCGCACGCTGAGTGTTTTCTTCTCTCTCTCTCCAGGTAGCGACCATATCACGCCTTAATCAAGATAATAATACGGATTATTGACCGAACCCGCTTGTTATACTGAGCTGGGAAACGTTGGTCCCGCTCCACCTTATAATTGTTATAAGACAGAGCAGGAAATTGGGGAATACCAGAATTCCCGTGCCGCCCAAACGAATAAAGTGCATATGATGCATCTCCTTCGGGTGTGTTCATTATATAGAACTGTTTCTCAGTGTCCTTTACGTCCTGGGTATATGATACCAGATCAGGATCCCGCATATGTAATTTGTTACATGGGCTACAGATAGGTAAAGAACTGAGAACGGGTGATAAGTTTCATGAGACAGAAAATGGGGCAAGTGTTGCAGCCAAGTCTGTTGGTCACTGTCACCCTGTATTACCAATACATTGATTCTGAACGAATGTTATTAGATACCGAACCTGATATACAAAATCATATCAATCTCTTTATTAGTAAAGAAAGGATATAATTTTGTATTGTTGGATAATGTTTTGAACATTTCCTATATCAAAAGTTGATCGGTTCAGGCACGTTATCTAAAAGCATTGACGTTCTAAATCAAACTACAGTTCTTAGTGTATGAAACACACATAAGAGGAAGAGTTCAGAAATGAACGAATTCTTCTTAAGGTATTGTAGACTAGGTCATATCAATGCGACCCGACTAGCTGGAGTTACATAAAGATGCATATTTAAATTAGTTTGAATTTACATCTTGTGAAACTCGCCAGTCATGTCACAAAGATAATATGACCATAGCTCTGTTTATTGGAAACAGAGAAAGAGTTAGTGAACTCTTGGGACTGATACATGATGATGTATGTAAGGTCCCCTGTCTACACATGCCAGGACTGGTTCTTTATACTTCATTACATTCTCTGATGATCTTTCGAGTTTCAGACCTATGTTACTGTTGAAACACAAGTCCGAACCTTTTGAGATATTCACAGAATATAAGTTAGAAATAGAGAACCAAAATACGGGTATAAGTATTATGTCCTTTGATGAGATCAAAGAGGAGAATACTTGAGCATGGAATTCTTGGACTTTTCTAAAGGAGAATGAGATTCTCTCTCAGCATTACTCCTCCGTATACACCATAGAACGATGGTATATCGGGGCGGAGCAGATACACCTTATTTGATATGGTGTGCTCTATGATGAGTACTACTGAGTTTCCTATTTCCTTTGGGAGTTATGCACTTGAGAAGATGCATACCTATTGAATTAGGTTCGAATCAAATCAGTGCCTACCACTTCATATATGATATGGAAAGGGAAGAGCCCATTTCTTAAGTTAGTTAAGATTTGGGGTTGTCCGTCCTATGTCTAAAAGCAAAATCTGGACAAGCTCGAGGCAAAGTCTGTAATGTAGAACTGGAAAGGTTCCAGCTATACAAACTACAGCAGATGATTTGGTAGAACCAAAGGATTCAGTAGATTCCAACGAACCTCAGCCTCTCCGCCGATCTAGTAGGGTTCCTCACCCACCTGAGAGATACTTCTGTTTCTCTATGACAGTGGGAGCGAGGATTGCATCATGAGATGATGACCCAACTAGCTTCGAGCTGGCTATCAGGAGTAAGACTCTGTAAGAATGGCTGGATGCTTAGTGATCTGAGATGGAATCCATGTACACCAACAAAGTATGGACTTTGGTTGCTATATCTGAAGGGTTAAATCCCCATCAGGAGCAAGTATATCTTGAGAAGATTACTTGGTGTAGATGGAAAAGTTGAGACTTTCAAAGCTAGACTTGTTAAAGGTTTTCGTCATCGACCAGGCGTGGATAATGATGAAACCTTTTCCAGTACCTATGCTTAAGTCCATCCAGATACTACTTGCCACGGCTACATACCATGACTACGATATCTGGCGGTTGGGTGTCATGACTGCTTTTCTAAATGATGTTTTAGAAGAGTGCGTCTATAAGTACACAGCCAGAGGGCCTCGTAGACAGTGGGAGCAGCGGAAACGTGTGCAAGATGCTTTATAGGATAAAGCAGGCATCGCGGAGTTGTAACATCTGTTTTGATAGATATGTCAAAGAAGTTGACATCATCAAAATGGTAGATGAACCTTGTATAAACAAAAAGGTAGGAGGGAGTATGGTGACGATCCTCGTAGAGTACGTGGATGACATACTCTTGATAGGGAAAGAGTTTCCTATGCTACGCTCGATCAATCTCCGCTTATCACAATGATTCTCCACATAGGATCAAAGTGATACCTACTAAATCCTGGGTTTTGGATCTATGAGATAGATCTAAATGGATATTAGGACACTCACTAGTTGTGGTGAGATGGTATCAGTTGATCCTGGGGAGAATCACTGGAAGTGTTCCAGAGTGATAAGAACGACTGAATGTCAGTCACAGGCATTGTCTTTACCCTCAGTAAAGGGACGGTATGTTGGAAGAGTTCCAAGCTAGATACTGTGGCATACTAGACGATAAAGGCTGGATACATCGCTACTTAAGATGCTACCAAAGAGGCTGTTTGGGTGTATATTGGTTCATGAGATGAACTACGTTCCTACCATTGTGAGACAATGGAGTTGTGGCTTATGCCAAGGAACGACCGTCCCATCAGTGATCCAGACATATTCTAAGGTAGTATTACCTGATCATGGAGATGGTTGATCTCCAGGGGATCGAGGTTAGGAGAGTAGACTCAGAGGACAACACGGCGGATCCACTCATGAAGGCCTATTCCCAGAGAGAGACTTTTATGGGATGGTTGAGTATGAGATACTACAACCACTGCTATCAGATGGCCTTAGTGCAAGTGGGAGATTGTTAGTTATATGTATGCCTTAGAGGCCATTACTGTACATAGGATGTATATTGTAGTGGATGCTGGGACATATATAGGGAGGACTTTCTTGCTCGACATGATAGTACGCTATCTGGTTGCTCTTTACCTTAACGTGTATGCTGATTATCTCTCTGTTACATGTTGGTAAAGCCGTTAGGATGTGTACTTGACTACCTGGACTATGATGCGGATCATACTAGTGGGGACATGGTAGTCCATAAGTACATCCTTCAAGATCCCTAGTCGTGGGTGTATCGAGACAGGGCATCGATATACCAGAGTAGACTAGCGTATACCTTTTCGACCCATACAGATGGGCGATGGATGATCCCATATCCATTGGTGTTTGACATCAGAGATGATATACGGGTGCTCAGTGGAGACTGGGTACACTGGACGGACTCGCCGAGAACTCCCAGATGGTATTATACCTTACGTCAGATGGCAGTTCTCTGGTGACACTGGTACAGAGTAGTCTGTTGACCCGAGATCGTCATAGAGTCTCGTGTGATTCCCACTGTGCTTTGATTTCAACCTTACCACGTCCAAGAGGGCGTGCAAAATGGTGGTTTTTGGGTACAGTCCCGAATCACATGGAGGCAATGAGCGATAGGAGGGGATTCGTCTCTCCCGGTATAGGGAGTTGATGTTGCGCTGTGTTCGATTGGCTATAACCGGAAATCCCTGGCCAGGGTTGTTGAGATTTACTGGTAAGTGTTACCAGTAGTTTCTCGAACTGTTATAGACCTCATATCGACACGACTTATCGAGCTATTGGGGTCTGACGTTTACCACCCCTAGGTGAGATATGCGACATATCAGACGACGAGACCGGACTGTACGGTAAGTGTTACTGGTTGGATTCACAGGAGTGTGAGCGGGCTTGCTCGTCGATATTTTGATCGCTCAATACCCGGATGGCCATTACGTTTAGCAGACCGCTTGCGGCTTGTGGGTGTTTGATATGATCATTATCTGCTACCGGCGTATTGACGAGTCTTTAGAGTCCTACATAGAGGTTTCCTGGCTCAAGCAAAACGAAATAGGAGCGCATATGAGATATGTGCGGGACCGAGAATAATGCGTGTATGTGATACCGTATTTCATTCTCGCGATGAATGTATCGATATGGTTGTATGCGATATAACCTAGTTATCGAATCAAGGATTGATTCGATAAATCGATATATTGTATACTAGTCGGTTGTGTGCGACATGACCGGATCATTGAATCAAGAGTTGATTTAATGATTTAATGCATAATTATATATTTGATATATTACTTTGCATTAACTAGTATTGGTTCATTTTAAAGGGATTTTCTCACTTGAAGTGCACAATGTATATGTGATATACTTTTGTACACAAGTTTGTGTCATGTTTGATGATACAAGCTAACTTGAGTTTTTGTAAAGTTTAAATCATGGTTGTGTAATGGTTAGGGTTTTCTTTTTCTTTATCATTTATTTATTTTGTTTATTTATTTTGCAAAATAAATGAATGGTGGCTTTCTTTGGATGCTAGTTGAAGCTTCATGAAGCTTTGACTAAGTGACCATATTTGTCTCATGCTTAACCCTAACCATTCCATTAAACCCTAGTTCATTCTCTACACTTGACCATGGTTGGATTATGATAAGTATTCATTTATTTTCTATTTTGAAAATAACTTATCATAATATATTTTTCTTCTTCTTCTTCTTCTTGAAGAAGAAAACCTAGTTTCCATCAATGGTGATTGATGAAAAAGAGTGAGAAATCCAAATCTAAAGTGAACCCACCTCTTATTTCTTCATCCTCTACCTCTTGCCAAGTAGTATAGGGTGTTTTCTTCACAAGTTTTATGACTTGGTGAAGTGGGAGCTTGATCTTGTGATGCCTCGACGTAGATCATCTTCGGCACAAAGCCGACGACCTTGCCCGCCCATTTCTCCGATGAAGCCGACGCTAGAGCCCGGGTTTCCATTTGGACAGCGAGGAGACTTCATTGCGGAGCTATGGAGGTGGAGGACCGGATCTACAAAGGTTGTATTTCCGTTCTTGTAGTTAAATTGTTAACTTGTTGCATGTGTTCGCCTAAAATCTAGTTAACGATCCGTATTAGGGTTTCTCGGCACCCGTAAAATTTGAAATTGGCATGGTTGATGCCTTGTGAGACCTCATTTGTGTGCCTAGGAACCCCAACATGAACATAATTCCGATCAACGTCGGAGTTGGTCGGCAAGGGTAAAGGTGAAAGAGGTGTAGAAGGAGTTTCGACGTCGGAGTCTATCGCGTAGTCGGTAGCGACTAACGAAACACAGACTAGTCGGGCACTATTGTCCCGAGTCCAACCGGACATACACTAAACGAGTTTAGTGCAGTCAAAGTGTAGAATGTGAGGGTAAGAAAACGTCAATGAAGAAAATGTAGATGAAAGGTGAGTGGAGTGGGATTCTAGCGACAAAAGGGTAAGTTCTTATAAAAGTTTTTGTTTTGTTTTTTTATTTATTTTAGGAAGAGTTTTTTTTTGCAAGAATGTATACGGACTTACTTCAAACAATCACAGTTTAAAACATGCACAATCAAACCTAGAGCTATGGTCTTCTAAGTCCACTAGACTGCTCCTAACTGTTCCAAAATGACAAG
This sequence comes from Agapanthus africanus, assembly GCA_030015575.1. Taxonomy (NCBI): domain Eukaryota; kingdom Viridiplantae; phylum Streptophyta; class Magnoliopsida; order Asparagales; family Amaryllidaceae; genus Agapanthus; species Agapanthus africanus. Next base: position 123,548,979 of record CM057344.1, read on the forward strand.
TTGTGAGATAACCCTCAAATCGTCTCTTCACTGCCAATTGTGGCCAGGTAAGCACAAATGAAGAAAGGAGGGTTCCGCTCACGAATCACCATGAGACGGGCCTTTTAAAATTACCTTTCTCACTTATCTAGCCTAGGCACCATAAAGTCAAGTTTAGATAAATGATTGAATGACCACAACCTTCCTCTGTCCTAATGAGCATGACAGTCCTTAGTTGGCTGAGTCTAGATATTTTTTTAATTAAACTCAAGAGTGATGCATATGCTTTTAGTGATTTTTGGGATCTTAGGAAGGGTGATGAAATCCCCATCCAATCTGAATTGGTGTTATAGCCCCTTAGATTCAGTATTAATTATGCAAAGCAGCAACACACCAAAAATCTAAAACACTTGCAATTTTTTTTATTTGGCAGCGCAAAGAATCCTGCACAAAAACAATTTATTGGAGAGGAGAAAGAGAATCTGTGCAAAGAAACCTGCAGGAAAAATAATTCAGTGGAGTTCAGAGGAGAAGAAAGGAGAAAAGAGATACTTAAAGAGAAAATTGGGTGCTGACGTTATCAGTTGACCGCGGTTCCGCGGTCAAACCCTTAGTTCTGCCGCTGTTCCACGGTTGAACAGTCGGTTTGGATCTTCTAACTTTTTCCCTGTGCTGAGTTGGTTCTCCTTCTTCTGTTTAGATCCTCTGATTCTGGATTTGTTCACTGAGAATCAAACCTTCTTCCAATCCTGCACACTTGCACAAAGATTTTTCAAAAATAACAAGATGATTTTTATTTTTGGTTTTGGTTTTTCAATTTTTAAATCTTTAATTAATCCGAAATTACACAAAGAAAGAAATTACCGTCTCCCCGAAAACGGCGCCATTTGATTGTTGAGTGTTTTCTATGCGTATTCTTAATTTATAATTACCGCAATCAAGACAGTGTCGCTTGATAGCTAGCTGGTTGAGTATGTATCGATCCGCAGGGAGATGGAATCTTTTTCTTTATGTGTTAACGAATTAAGTCCAAAAGATTGGTGGTTTGTTTTAAGATCTACGAATGAGATAAATGATGATAAAATACTTGCTAGGGTGAGGATTAGGTTAGTTCGAGTTTTAGGAATTCCTCACTTCTTTCAATGCCTTAGTTATTAATATTGGTTTTAAGGTAATCGGCAACAACGGGGATTAGCACGACTAGAAAGAGACTTACAAGTATAAACTAGGCTTTCCATGCTTAGTTTCTTCCTTTTGGTCCTTGTCTGTCCGTTCTTTGCTCTTAGCCCTAACCTCCGGTTAACTCAACCACAACCGGTCTAACTAGTGAATCACCACTATCATGTAGGATATAGTCCCGTAGTGAGCGTATTGTGGGTCAATTAAAGGGAGTCCAAATTTAAAGTGTTGGACAAAGAAAGGAGTGAGAGAGATTTCCTTCTCTCAAACCTTCCTTCTCCTGCCCTAACAAGTGAGAAATTACTCACCCATTAAAATGATAAAAATAAAACAAAGGGAAGGTAGAAAGAATTTTAAGTTAAGAGGGATTTTTACAACTAGCTATTCGAGACCTCACCTAGGCAAGGATCTTACTCAAGCATCATCGTTGTCAAAAAAAATAGAAAAGGAGATAACAAAAGAAAAACACAGATTTAATTCTACACCTAAGTTAACAAATGAAAATTGCAGATAATAAAAATGCGATAAACAATTGCGATAAAAATAAAAGAACTTACTTTTATTGATAACCTCTCAAAAACTCACTACAATTTTTCATAGAGAATTTTAAATTCTAAATCTAAAAATAAAAAGAAGCATGCCTAATTTGGCTTTGAGCTCTCCTATTTATAGATATGAAAACCCTCGATTTACATTCTGATCCATACACGAAATTACAAAACTATCCGAAGAGAGCCGAGTGAAAGCACCGACACTGCCACCGACATGTGCAGAACGCGGCCGTGGAACCGCGGCAGAAGTGCCTATTTGGCCGCGGTTCCACGGCCATTTGGTGGACTTGGGGCATCAAACTTTCTGGTCTTTTTCATGTTGCTTTTATCTTCTGTTTTATCCTCTTGGTTTCTTAGAATCTCTTCAATTTCCTTCTAGATTTTTAACAGCGCAAGATAATGTGAACTTTTGCCATGAGCTCCGCGTTGAAGTCTTGGATCTTGTGCTGCCCTTGTGCCTTGTGCATTGACATGATCAATGGTTTTCCATTTTTTCTCTTGAACTAGTAGGCGGTATCATACAAATGGTTAGCGGAGATCAGTATTCATCTGTTGTTGGTCGTAGTTCCACATTTGGTATGACTTTTCATGAATTTCACTGTAAAATGCTGAGAACCTATAACCTGCAACTATTTAGCAGACGCGGATCAAAAGTACATACTTATATGAAATGTGATTAAGAATGGGCGATATAAAAATGCAAAAATTTGATATGAACAATAGCTTTACCGCGGAGTCAAAAGGGCAACAATGCAGTTTGGGTGATCATTGATCGTTTGACCAAGGCAGCTCATTTCATTCCGTTTTGAGTGGGTCAGTCGACGGAAGCGTTAGCAGAACGGTACATGCAAGAGATTGTGAGATTGCATGGAGTACCTGTGAGCATTGTTTCTAATCGTGATACCCGATTCTTATCGCACATTCTGGAGGAGTTTGCAGGAAAGTTTGGGGACGCGATTGAAGTTTAGCACCGCTTATCATCCTTAGACATATGGTCAGTCGGAGAGAACGATCCAAACTCTTGAAGATATGTTGAGAGCTTGCATGTTAGACTTCAAGGGTTCGTGGCAGGATCATCTACACTTGGTGGAGTTTTCTTACAATAACAGTTTTCAGGCGACTATTCAGATGGCTCCATTCGAAGCATTGTATGGTCGCAAGTGTCGCTCACCCGTCTGTTGGGATGATATTGGAGAGCGAAGATTGTTGGGATCGGATATGATCGTGCAAACCGTGGAGAAAGTTAACACCATCCGGAATCACATGAAGACAACACAAGATCGGCAGAAGAGTTGGGCCGATACAACAAGAAGACCTCTAGAGTTTGCTGTTGGTGATCTTTTATTCTTGAAGATATCACCGACTAGAGGAGTGATTCGTTTTGGGAGTCGAGGCAAGCTTAGTCCTCGATTCGTGGGGCCTTTCGATATTATTGAGCGTGTTGGAGAAGTGGCTTATCGATTGGCTTTACCATCATCTTTGGCGAGTGTTCATGACTTGTTTCATGTATCTCAACTCCGTAAGTATGTTCGAGATGAGACGCACGTGCTGGATCATTCGGAGCTGACTGTAAGGGAGGATTTGACCTATGAAGAACGACTGATGTCGATTGTTGATCGAAGAGAAAAGGTCTTCAAGAACAAGGTTATCCCTCTAGTACTTGTTTCTTGGGGGAATCGCTCGCACAGAGAATCAACTAAGGAACGAGAAGACGAGATTCGACAGAAGTTTCCACACCTCTTCTCGTAGATTCGTGTTTTTTTGTCTTTTCTTGTTCCGGAAATTTCGAGAACGAAATTCTTTTGTAGTTGGGTATAATGTAACACCCTAGTTCATTTATACCAATTCTATTTTGAGTATTTCTTTATTTGTGGTTAGTCTTGATTTATTGTGTTTTGGGTGTGAATAGTGTAATTGATATCTGTATTTGCATTTGACCCGACCCACTTGCTGGAAACCCGTCTTGATTCCTGTTTATAATTTATCCCGGCTAGTTACGAGGATCCATGCACTTTTAATATTGTTTATACTGCATACTGGCATTATATCTGGCATCTGCAATTTTTAGTATAACAAATAAAGTCAAATAAAATATTTTAAAAATATCTAGCATGGCCTGCATCATACCCCTGACCCTGTGGTAGCATCAGTGTATCTTGTTCTCGTTCTGTTCAGTGAAACAGACTCGTTTGGATAGCTACGTGCACGCTACATGCATCCGTTCTTGGGGGTATGCTTTTTAGTGACCCGGATATCCTATTTTGATTTTGGTTGACACGTATATTAACCGTTTTTTCAAACCATAATTATAGACCCGACCCGGACATGTTTTGGACTATTTTTGTATTAGCCAAAATATCAAATTTTTAACTAATATTATATTAATATATTTCTAACTGTTATTATATATATTTATACGTTTAAAAATTTTTAAAACTAAAAATATTTTTTTCTAAATCAAATTTTTACAGATCTTTCTCTCTCTGTCTCTCTCTGTACCATATATATTTCTTTTTCTTTTATTTTTTTAAACCCATATACATTAACCCTTACACGTCTCTCTCTCCTTCTTCTCAAATTTTCTCCCACCTCATGCCCGCACCCATCCCCTCGTCTCGCGTCATCGTGGCCCCTCGTTGCCGCCGCCTCAATGCCTTCGTCACCATTACATCCTCCTTCCTTCTCTCTCCTTCACCTCCGACGAGGACCCGAGCCCGACCACGAAACCCACACCTTCGCCCGTGCCTTCGACTGGACCTCGCCTGCGCCCTCACCGAAGCTCCGACCCCGTCGGCCTCACCCCATCACCACCACCTCCATCTCTTCTCCTCCTCGCCTTAAACTCTGACCAGAACCCGCATACCCAACCCCCGGCGATCAAGAACGCCCACTGCCCTTGCCATAAAACCTTGCCGTAAAACCCATTGCTGTCATCTCCCCTTCCTCGTCTCTGACTCCAGAGCACCCTTACCCTGAAACACAGCCATCTCCTTCTTCTCTTTCTTCTTCTTCTTCTTCTTATGCTCGATCTTGCTTTTTCCGCTCACCGCCGGAGCCGTGCTCGTCGTTGACGATCCGGGTGACTCAGCGGACGTTCCTAACCAGTGTGGTCGCGTTCTCGCTTTGCCTGGTTCAGTTCTGTACGCCGTGTGTGCATTGCGACGTTTACCCGATGTCGGACGCAGCGTACACACCCCGTCGTGAGATCCGTTCAGGCAAGTTTATCTTGCTACATGCTATGATACATATGTTGCATCTATTTGAATAAAAATATTACATGTTTATTTCATTGTGCATCCATATTACAATTTTACAGTTTTTTGATACCCGTATGCATCCATACCGTTATTTACATATCTAGTCTCATGCAAGTTATCTTGCTACATTCCATGTTATATATTTTGCATCCATATGAATAAAAATATCACATGTTTATTGCATTGTACATCCATATTAATGTTTACTATTTTCGGATACCTGTGTGCATCCGTATCATTTATTATATGTATAGTTGTATCTACAGATCGTATTATTTCATGTTACTGTTGTATTAACACCCCATGCTTAATAATGTGCATCCTACGTAGACATGGAGTTGTAGATGTAATCCCTGATAGTTATTTGTGCATCCGTGTTTTACTGTGCATCCGTACTTTTATCGTGTATCCATACTTGCTACAGTTTTATTATGAGCATCTGTTTGATACATGTGTACTACCTGTCATGACCGGATACACCATTACTTGACCTGTTACCTGATCCTGTTCCTAATACCGACATTCCTGACTTGTCATCCCGGTGGACGTATCCCGTTGTCTATTTAGACAAAACCCGTACCTGCTTGATCCTGTGTCGGTATTAGCTCCAGATTTATCAATACCTGACTTGAACACATAACTTGGGGGTAAGGGGAAATCAATGATGAAATCTGACTTGTAACTCAATAGTTCGACGCTTATACTGATCAGTTTTCGGGGGTAGGCCAGTCCCGGGATGCTGCTGCTGACATCATTCATCTGTACATGTTTCCTGTTTTGTGCTTAGTGGCACGTCTCGGTTTCAGCCCGAGAATCTGGACCGTGGTCCCGGGCATGCACGGGATACTATTGAGTTACTTCGACGATTCATTAAATTGATTTCAAAGACTTGAGAGTAATTAACCCAGTAGCATAGGTTACTCACCGCATGCACACACACTTCACTGTTCCATATTCGTGTTACTGTTTAACACTCATTACTGTTTATACTCATGCCTGCATATCTTGTTACCTCCTGATTATATTTTATTGTTTGATATTATGACGCATTGACGTCTGGGTTTTGCATGGCCCAGATCCTTTATCTCTTTCGCAGGCCGACCAGGAGTACTTCAGTCGACAGTCCGAACAGTGAGGAGCAGTTTGGTATTTTGTTTAGTTTAGTTTAGTTTTCTTTCAGCATTTTCTTTTCCTAATGTAAGCCCGTATTTGGGACGTACTTTCCAGATGTTATTTATTTATTGGATTTATCGCTTCCGCATATTATTTCTTGACTCGTTTATTCTGGCATATGGACATGTACTAGATAGTTTATTTTATTTTACTGTTCTTGATATCTTATAGACAGCCGTAATGTGACTGTGGAGGGATATTTCCTAGCTACAGGTAGCATGGTTGGCTCTGTCACGTGCCGATCTTAGCGCACTCTGGGAAGCGGGGCGTGACAGTTTTCGTGCACACCTGTTGCACTTGGTGCTATTTTTGTTTTCATGCACACCCGTGGCATGTGGATTGAATTTTTGTGCAACCCGTTAGAGTTGATTTCGTTTTTGTGCATTGCACTTGATAAGATATATTATAGATTTGATTTTTATATTTTCGCTTGGTCGTGTGCCATAGATATTGTACTACAACTATAGCAATAATCGTGTACTTGATATACACCATTGATTTCGTATTTGGAATTTTGCATCATAACTGGTGTAATTCTCATAACAACCGCTTGAGTTATAGTTATGTGAGTTTTATATCTTTTTGAGTTTTCACGCGCACGGTTGCGTAATTTTACGTCTTAGCTTGTTTGAGACATTGGAGTTCCGTTAATTGGAGCGAACTATATGTTTTTGAAATTTGGATCCCGGCAATTTGATTTGAATTGATTTGATTTGACTGGGAAAAATGTTTTAAGACGGGGGTTAAATTTATATTCGGTGACCGAATTTCCTTAAGGAGAGGATATTGTAATATTTTGGAAAATTATAAATATTAATTTATAATTTTAAATATGAATATAACAAGTTAACAAAAATAATCTCATATGAATTTTGGTATCGGATTGATATCCGCAAAAATGTAATTATTTTAGTAAAAATGAAGAAAATGTGTGATATCATAAAAATAATATTTTAATTGTTTTAACATGACATGATATTTTATTATAAGATAATGGTATTTAAGTATTATACTAAGTGTTTTATTTCCTTTATAATTAAGAATTTATATTTTTGTAACATGGAGGTATTTTTTAAAACGTTTTTCTTTTGTAATGAGAGTGGTTGGTATATGTTTAGGTTAGAATAACTCTCACAACCAACACACCCACACACCAACTCTCCTCCCTCCACCTCCTCCTTATACCTTTACACCTCCGACTTACTCTACACCTCTTCTATACTTTACCAACAAATGCTTATGATATCTCAATTATCAAACCGAACAAAAATCATTCTCCCTCATCCTCATCCTAAAGTTTAACCCTTCATTCAAAAACTATGGCCCCTTCATCAAACTTGTGCATACCATCAAATTAGAGCTACAACCACTTCAAGAAAGTCTCAAGCCACCAATTCTTGAGCTGGAATTCCCTTGTGCATCATCCCTATAGGTATATCTTATCTCCTTTCCAAGTTCCTTTTTTTGTTACATATATGTTTTTGTGTAAAAATATCTGAAAATGAGATTTTTTTATGATATTTGTGATGCTAAATTTGAATCTGGAACTACTAGGTTAATCTACTAGAAAAACTAACAATACTGGGATATGGTGAGACTAATAGGAGGCAACTCCTAAAGCCTGAGCCCCTAATTCTCTGTTCACCCGTCGTTTTTCCACTTTTTTCCTTCGCCGCCGGTTTTTCAATGTAGTGGTGTTTTGAGTTTTGGTCAGTAGCTTAGGTTGGTGATAATATAAGCTAATGTAATGTTTGATTTGTTCCAGATTTCATATAGAGAAATCTGGGAGTGTTCTATTATTGTTTTATCAATGTTTCCGATATTTTAATACGGCTTTTCGTATTTCTGTACCGTGACTAATATATTGACGTTCGTACGTTAATTTTATGGGTAATTGGTCGTATTTGGAGTAAGCTATAGGTTCTAATCTATGGGTGTTTGGCTCATTATTTTGGTTTTGATATGATATTTAAGCCGATGTGTTATAACTATGATTGTAGATAAAATCGCGGAAGTTTCCAAGACGGAAAGGACGGACAAAGCAAGTGTAACGCTTTAAAAATCGTTTAGGTTATTGTATGATAATTAGTAATACAACACGTGTTATTCATAAAACCTAGTTATAATTATTTTTCCACATAGACATAATTATACCTATTTTAATTATGTAATTGCTTATATATGGGTGTTTAATTAGTTACTTATTTAATTGTTAGTTTACTTAATTATTTTCCTTATTTATTTATTTCTAAATATTATTTTAATCAAGCACTTACACACTAAATTAGTGTTAATTACAAATTAGTATGGGCTAATACATGTATAACGTTTTAGAAATTGTTTAGGCAAATTTTCCGATAATAGGTAAAATAAATTGTGTTTTCCGTAAAAACCTAGAAGTGATCATTTTTCAGTATAGACTTAGCTGCACCTAGTTTAATTAGGAAATTACTAGTATGCGGTATTTAGTTAGTCGCTTATAATTTTTAGTTCACTTAAATATTTTTACTTAATTAAAATATTATTATAAGATTTTAATTATACACTTAATTAGTGGTAATTAAAATTTGGATTGGGTTAATTATGCTAATCTGAATTCATGCCAACTTAATCACAATATTAAGTTTTTGTCTTCTTTTCAAAAATATCTTGGAAATATCTAGATATTTTGAAGGTTTAATGAAAATTTTAATTGAAAAGAACTAAGAGGTGGCATGATGTGAGGTGTATTAATGAGCTTTAATGTTGAACTTAGACTAGAATTTTCTACACAACTCCACAACTTCCACCTCCTCCTTCATTTGGCCGACCCCTCCCCCCCGCTGCCCTCTCTTTTTACTCACTCTATTTTCACTTCTTAAAGCTTCAAAAATACATCAAAAATCAACAAATAATCCCACAAACTCTAAAACAAATTCATACCCATTATTCTTTAGCTTTAATCAAGTTTGGATTTTCATGAAAGTTAGAATTTTGGAGGCTATTTTGGAAGTCTAGTTGCAAGTTTGTGAATCAAGTTTGAGGTATAAAATCCTAACACTAAGTTTTAGTTGTTATTTAAATACCTTAATCTAGTTATTAGATGTTTAAATAAAGCTTTTATTAGCATGTTTTGGATTTCTAGAAAGAGTTATGAAGATCAAGTTAGGGTTTTGATTGTTTGAAATGGTTAATTGAGAAGTTTAGACTTGGAAAAAACCTAGTTGTGAGATTGTTAATTTTTATTTTCCTAATTGTCTAATTAAGCTTAATTGCAAACTAACTTTTACTAAATCTTATTTGGGTGAGATTAAAATTGTAGTAAAGGTTTGTGTGACTTAATTAAGCTACTATGTGTTGATTATGATCACTAGAATGGGTTAAATTTCTAGATTTGAGCTAAAATGATTAAAATGTGCTTACTAGGTTTTCGGTAAAATTAGGCGTGGATTTCAATTGACGTTGCGATGTTATATATATTATCTTCCATGATATATATTGTGTTGTGAGTGCGCGATCAGTACGATCGGGGTCTAGGCTTGGTGGTTGTGTCGTTTAGCGAACTTAGCTAAGGTTGTGGCGATGTCGTACGCGTTTTGTGCACTAGGTGCACAGTGTGTTTATCTTGTGGACGTTATCCATGCATTTCGTTGTCTTTGTGTCTGCGCAGGATTTTTAGCCTTATGTGTCGTGTTTGTGAAATTTTAGGATCGCAAGCGGGGACTTCGGAATTACCAAAGAAAGGGAAGCAGGTGGTCAGATTTTCTTAGCTCGAGATCATCGGTGAGTAGATTTAACATCTATAGGGAAATCGCCCGTATGGCGATAAGATATTATAGCTGCATGTTTATACGCATATGAGTTGATTGTGCATGAGCATCATTGCATATTATTACTTGTGGTATCTATTAGACACTGCACCATTACTGACGGTTCATGTTGCACGAGCACTAAATTGTATGCTACACCCATACCATTGGTAATTGCCATCACACACGCAACACATATCTTGTTATAGCTACATTTACATCATGCATACATACTTACATATACATCCACATACCTTGCTATATCTACATAAACCCCTATGTGGTATTGTATTATCATTGACATTGAGACGTTGATTATTCTGTTATTGCGCATATGAAATGCATCATACATACATGTTTACATGTAGATACACATATTTTCCAATAGTTACATGTACACATTATATGATGCTGCACTTGATTTCGGAGGAATTGGGAACCGCATGATATATTTTAAAAACTGGATTCATTTAAAAGAGCGGTTTTCCCTTAATATGCTCATATTGCTGTTTTATGTTGCATATATTAGATTTCATGGATTTATGCATTGAGTTATGGATTTCATGTGATTTATGGATTGGAGAACCGTGGGGATATTTCAAGAAATTACGTATTGTTTTGAAAACCCGGTTTCTCTTGATATGATATTTCGATGCGTCCACCATGAGATTTCTCGGTTCTGAGACTTATGTTAGATACCCGATTCAAGGAGCGATGGGGAACCGTCTGCGGGTACATGGTGGACCCGATGAGGTACCCCGGGACAAGAAGACTCATATATGTTAGGCGGTGAGCCTGACAGGGGAGCACTACCTACCGGTGATTGGTTGGACCTGGAGGTTATCCGGAGGATACCGACCGGAGTCGAGAGATGGATATGGGCCAATCTGGACAGACGGAGCCCGTAGACCGATCCAGACTGATGAAGCCCGATATATGTGTATTTACGTGTCGATGTTGGACACGAGTATTTCATGATGTTTTGAGTGTCGATGTTAGACACTCAGGTTCCATGAGATTTACAGACATGAGGGCCGATCAGAGTGACGGTGCCTGAGGTATTGGGATTTGGGGTGTCGTTGATAGACACCAGGATTTTCCACGATGATGATTCATTGATGATGTTATGTTGTGTCCCATACTCAGCATTTAATTGATATGCATTGCTTCATGTATTTGTAGTACCTGATGGAGTATTTTGATCATGATTGTTGCATATCCATATTGCCATAGTTATGCTATCAAATTGCATGTTATAGATTATCGCTGTTCATGCATACTTGCGATTACAGTATGATGTTAATTACTATTCACGAGTTGGCAACTCAACCCCGTTGTGCCACAGTGTTTTGCAAGTTAGACCCTCAGAGTAGTCGCGGCAGGGCTTCATATTATCTCTACTTTTACGGATACCGCTACTATTGGCCGTGAGGCCTTTTGCTATAGGTGGGTTTGCGGTTATCCGATGATATTCATTGTTTATCTTTTGTATCTAGCACTCTCCATCTACCACCTTCATCCATTTGACCTAGAGATGAGTTGTGAGGATCAATGTTGTATTATTTTTATGATTCTGGGTGCCGTGCTCGTGGGAGCCGGTCTTGATATGAAGTTTTACCTCCTTATGCTGTTTTCATTCATATTTCTTCGATATAGCATCGTATATATGCTTATGGTGGTTGTTTCCGCCGTTGGGCGTGTGTTCATATCAGATTTTTGCGTTTTTATATCGCCCATTCTTAATCACATTGTATATAAGTAGGTACTTTTGATCCATGTCTGCTAAATAGTTGCAGGTTACAGGTTCTCATCTTGTTACAGTGAAATTCATGTTAAGTCGCCATAAATGTGAGACTACGACTAACAACAGATGAATCTGTATGATGCCGCCTACCAGTTCAAGGAACAAATGGAAAATCATATAGACACTTTAATGCACAAAGCAAAAGGGCAACACAAGATCTAAGACTTCAACACGGAGCTCAAGGCAAAAGTCCACATCATTTTGCATTATTGGAAATCTGGAAGGAGATTGAAGAGATTCTGAGAAACCAAGTGAAGGAAACAGAAAATAAAAGCAACTTGAAGAAATCCTGAAGAAAAGGGCCCATGAACCCACCAAATGGCCGCGGAACCGCGGCCAAACAGGCACATCTTCCGCGGTTCCGCGGCCGTGCTCTGCACGTGTCGGTGGCAGTGTCGGTGTTTTGACTCAGTTTTTGGGGTTGTTTTGTAATTTCATGTATGAATCAGAATGTAAACTTAGGGTTTTTCCTATCTATAAATAGGAGAGTTCAAAACCAAATTAGGCATGCCTCTTTTTATTTTTATGGCTCTTTTTAATTTCTAGATCTAAAATTTAAATTCCATTGTAATACGTTTTTGAGAGGTCATCAATAAAGTAAGTCTTTTTTTATCTTGCAATTTTTATCCGCAATTTATTATCTGCAAATTTTATTTGTTCTTTTATTATCTGCAATTTAGATCTTCAATAAAAATATAAAATTTTTGTTTTCATCTCTTTTTAATGGGTGAGTAATTCCTCACTTTTTAGGGCTAGGAGAAGGAAGGTTTGAGAGAAGGAAATCTCTCTCACTCCTTTCTTTGCCCAATAATTTTAAATACGGACTCTCTCTAATTGATTTATAATCCGCTCACTATGGCACCCTATCATACATGATAACGGTGATTCCCTAGTTAGACCGGTTGTGGTTGAATTAACCGGAGGTTAGGGCTAAGAGCCAAGAACGGACGGATAAGGACCAAAGGAAGAAACTAAGTTCTTCCCAGTCGTACTAATCCCCGTTGTTGCCGATTACCCTAACACCTTTATTCACAACTAAGGCATTGAAAGATGTGAGAAGATCCCTATCTCGAACTAACCTAATCCTAACCCTAGCAAGCTTTTTATCAACTTATTCTCATTCGTAAATATTAAAACAAAACCACCAATTTTTTGGACTTAACTCGTTAAAATATAAAGAAAAAGATTTCATCTCCCTGTGGATCGACCCGTACTCAATCGGTTAGCTACTAAGCGACACCGTTTTGATTGCGGTAAATTTAAACACAGAAAATCTCTACCAATCAAATGGTGCCGTTGCCGGGGAGACGGTAGTTTAATTCTTTGTGTAATTTCGGGTTAAAAAATTATAAAAATATAAAAATTGTAAATAAAAAAATAAAAAAAATAAAAAAACCATCTTGTTATTTTTGATTGGTTTTTATGCAAGTTGTGCAGGAAAGGAAGAAGGACTGGTTCAGCCAACTAAGGACTGTCGTGCTCATTAGGACAGAGGAAGGTTGTGGGCATTCAATCGTTTATCTAAACTTGACTTTGTGGTGCTTAAGCTAGACAAGTGAGAAAGGTAACTTTAAAAGGCCTGTCTCGCGGTGATTCGTGAGCGGAACCCTCTTTTCTTCATTTGTGCTTACTTGGCCACAATTGGCAGTGAAGAGACGATTTGAGGGTTATCTCACAACTTGTCGCTTTGGAACAGTTAGGAGCAGTCTAGTAGACTTAGAAGACCATAGCTCTAGATTTGATTGTGCATGTTTTAAACTGTGATTGTTTAAAATTTTGCTGTAAGTCCGTACACATCCTTGCGAAAACTCTTTCTAAAAAACACACTTTCAAAAATTTCAAAACTCCAAAAACAAACAATTTTTTTTATAAAATATAAAAATAAAAATCACATTCTTTTTCTTCTCCTTTCTCTCATCACATCATGGGTGCGCCATCTCGCAAAACTCTTGCCGAACTTTGGTACCCACAACCAGACATTACTTCCTACGATTCTTGTTTTGGTCGAATTTCGAACGACCCCTCCATGCCCAAAATTTCTTTGAAAGATCGAATAGACGCATCTAGGACAACCAATTGGACTCCGCAATCCACCTTATATCAACCATTTCAACCTTCACCACCTTCTTACATTGATACTCCTTTTTCGAGTCCTGTTGTAACTCCGAAACGCATTTCTATTGCTGAACATATTGAACAATCTCGTAACCGATCTTTCACTCCTTTCACCACTGTGAATTCTTTGGATCAACAATTCCATTCACCTTCTTATCCGTATGTTGATCCTACTCTTGTCCAACCATTAAATTCCTACCAGTCCTACCAGACTTTTGCACCTTCCCTAGACATTGCTTCTGAACAGCCATTTGGGAGTTTCCAGTATCCAAACAACTTTGAATCTTTTACTGAAATCCGTTCACAACCCATGTCTAGTTTGGAACAGTCATTGGAAGACTTTATGGTAGCGTCATGCCAATAGATGATGGATTTGATTGCGTTTATGGCCGCGCTTATACAACCTAGTGACCTGGTAGCTAGTTTCCAACTAGCTCCAAATTTTTCAATGTATGATGAGGCGGTTGGACAGATTGAGAATTTGAGTGGTGAGAGTGAGCTGTACACCCTTCCAAATCAAACCTACCCATCCCCAATTGAATCCCACAACTCCGGTTTTGAATGTCTATCAAGTGTTCCAAATGATTCACCAGTTGAAAATAGAATGTTTAATGAGTTGTGCGACTTTGTAGTGTTTGATTTACCTGATTATGAAGGGTCCCTTCCGAGTGAAACCGTCATTAATCCTTTTGACCTCTACACCACCACTCTAGAACCTGAATTGATTGATATCCATGCTTTTGATGAGGTGTCTGAGAAATTTAATTTTCACTTGATAGAGGATATTGACGCTGGGAATATTGTGGATGATGAACCCACAGATTTGGATGAGTTTCTCTCTCCAATTCATCATCCCGAGTCATTAACTGTTTTTCCCGAACTTCATATGCGTCTGGATTTTGATGATAATTGAATGGATGAGATAACTTTTGAGGGGAATTATGAGGATAGTATTGAGGATGAACCAGTTTTGTTTGATCGGTCGGATTCTCCAATCCATCCTGTCCATTCCACTGACTGTGTACACCCTCCTGAACCTTTAACCGTTACCCTTCCTAAATCATTCCCCTTCATCCTTTCCATCGTTCCGACCGAGCAAGAAACTGTATTACTTTCATTTTTAATGTCTGGTTTACCAAGTTCGACGTACCCGTGTTTTCTCACGAATCTTGAGGGATTTGACCTCATTTCTCAGTGAGTTGATAGATTAGCACAATCGCTTTTTACACATCGGTCATTACAAATTGTGCTAATTTATACACTCCATTTCCACCCTCAAGTTCATATTCCACTTCTTTCTCCCACTTTCTCTGGTTCTTCTTCTAATCTTCCTTTTATAATAGCGAGTGTTAATGAATCACAATCCGATATTTTGAGTTTGATAATTCTAAAATAACAACTTGATTTAGACTTTTTTGAGAATAAGGTATATGAGCTTTACGAGTCTCCTACCTCCATAATTTTTGAAAAATCAAGTGTGTTGAATTCTGGCGCGACATTTATTGACATTGAAACGTTCAATCGAACCATCGATGAAAGTTTCGAAGATATTTTTGCCGACAAACTCACATTCCTAAACGACACAGATTTTGTGATTATTCAACCTCTACCTGAAGAAGTCGAACCACCACCATTTTTTCTTATCCCATACGAGAATGTGACCATTCTTCCCATTCCTAATCATCCACATTCTCGTTTCCGTTCATCATTATTGTTTCGTCTTTACAAATCGAGACGTAAACCTTTTCTTTTACACCACTTATCTCTTCCCCACTTCTTCCTGACTCCATACAACATGTTCTTCCACCAACCGGTGCGTTTCACTGATAAATTCTTCGAATGGTTGGTGTTGACTTTTGGTCTTTGCAAAGCTTGTCATTGACCGATAACTTTGACCCCCCTCTTTAAAAGCTTAACATTGTTTAACTTAAGTTTGGGGGAGGGGTATAATTTGGTTCTTGAAAATAATTTTTTTTAAACTCAAAGTGGTGAGCCAAAAATAAGTTTGGGGGAGATTTTCACAATCATATTTCATGTCCCCGTTAATAAATTTTTCCTCCCAAGATTACAGGTTTATGAGATTTAAAAAAAAAAGGCAACAGTGGAAACACTATTTCACTTAAGTTTGGGAGGGGGGACCTTTTTATGTATATATATTTTGTTTTCTTTTTCTGTTAATAATAAAAATAAATAAATAAATAAATAAATAGGGGAGTGCCGACAATTTTGACTCTCTTGGTGTAGCCTGACAGTGAAGGCACTGTCAAGTTTAAGTTTGGGGATGTGCTCGGTAAGTTTTCTTCCCTCACATTCATGTATATATTTTTGCATTTGCATACTTATTTTAAAACCCATAAAAATCAAAAAATTGAAAAAATTGAAAATTTGAATTTTGGCCATATTTGACTCAAGTTTAATATGACGGTTGACTAGTTAGGAAAAAATAGATCCTAAACTTAGTAAATTAAAAAACCCTAAAAATAACCTTTCTTAAATTTTAACTGTAGAAAATATACGTCCTTATAGTTTATTTAGAAATAGGAAAATTTTGAGTTCAGTTCTTGGGCTAATCGAAATAAGGGAAGAGTATTGAGAGCTCTATTTGAAATATAAGTCTGAAAAATAATTCTGAAGCTTAAGTCCAAATTCTGAAAGTATATACCCTACTTTACGCACTCACACACATCTTGAAACTTGGGATAGTAGAGAATACCTTGAAATACTCTTGTCTAAAATCCTTAGTATGAAGGAAAATAAAATAAAAAAAGTATAAGTGGTGAATAAAGAGATAAAAAAAATGAACACTGGTTTTGTAATTACTTAAGGAAGCATAAATAAAAAAAATATAGCGAGAGTGCTTTATCACTTAGTGCCTTAGACCAACTGGTTTGGGAGTCACTGCTAAGCCTTAGGTATTGCAAGACGAGAAATTACGCCTAAATGCGTAAGCACATTTTGTAACCGGTCGTTTAGTACCTCAAGAAGTATTAATGGTCGCATGAAAGATGTGTGAGCAATTTCATCTGAAATTCACCAACTAAAAATATTTTGGAAGATGGACATGAGTATGATAGCTTGAATTGAATATCCAAGTGTAGGGGTGATAATTATACACACGTAGAGATATGTGATTGGAGTTTGGAGGAGAGATAAGAATAAAAGATATGGTTTATATCTTCAGTAGAGATGATAAAAATTCCTGAGTTAAGATTGCACCTTAGAAGGAAACTTAGGAGATGCTGAAAGCTTTATAAACTTGCAAAACATATATAGTCTTAAGCTAAATGAAAATGAAGCGTGAAAAATACGGGTTGATAATTTCTAAGTTGAAGATAATAGAATTTCTTGCTAGAATACAAAATTGAAGAATAAGAGTCAACGACCAAATTGATCGGATTTTGTGGGTAGTATCCGCTGAAAACCCTCAGAAGACAATACTTCTCCTACTAGGGACATCTAGAGGTTTAACGGCTTGTTGCACGAGCTCAGTACAATCGCGTTCCCTGCGAAAGTGAGGTTAGGATTTTTCGAGAATAAAATTGGCTTTGCTCGGGACGAGCAAAAGATAAGTTTGGGGGTATTTGTTCATATCAGATTTTTGCATTTTTATATCGCCCATTCTTAATCACATGGCATATAAGTAGGTACTATTGATCCATGTCCGCTAAATAGTTGCAGTTTATAGGTTCTCAGCTCGTTACAGTGAAATTCATGAAAAGTCGCTACAAATGTGAGACTACGACCAACAACAGATGAATCCGTATGATGCCGCCTACCAGTTTAAGGAACAAATGGAAAATTATATAGACATTTTAATGCACAAAGCAAAAGGGCAACATAAGATCCAAGACTTCAACACGGAGCTCAAGGCAAAAGTCCACATCATTCTGCACTATTGAAAATCTGGAAGGAGATTGAAGAGATTCTGAGAAACCAAGTGAAGGAAACAGAAGATAAAAACAACTTGAAGAAACCCTGAAGAAATGGGCCCATGAACCCACCAAATGGCCGCGGAACCGCGGCCAAACAGGCACATCGGCCGCGGTTCCGCGGCCGTGCTCTGCACGTGTCGGTGGCAGTATCGGTGCTTTGACTCATTTTTTGGGGTTGTTTTGTAATTTCATGTATGGATCAGGATGTAAACCTAGGGTTTTTCGTATCTATAAATAGGAGAGTTCAAAGCCAAATTAAGCATGCCTCTCCTTATTTTTATGGCTCTTTTTAATTTCTAGATCTAAAATTTAAATTCCATTGTAATGCGTTTTTGAGAGGTCATCAATATAGTAAATCTTTTTTTTATCTTGCATTTTTTTATCCGCAATTTATTATCTGCAAATTTTATTTGTTCTTTTATTATCTGCAATTTAGATCTTCAATAAAAATATAAAATTTTTGTTTTCATCTCTTTTTAATGGGTGAGTAATTCCTCACTTGTTAGGCCTAGGAGAAAGAAGGTTTGAGAGAAGGAAATCTCTCTCACTCCTTTCTTTGCCCAATAATTTTAAATACGGACTCTCTCTAATTGAACCATAATCTGCTCACTACGGCGGCCTATCATACATGATAGCGGTGATTCCCTACTTAGACCGGTTGTGGTTTAATTAACCGGAGATTAGGGCTAAGAGCCAAGAACGGACGGAAAAGGACTAAAAGGAAGAAACTAAGTTTCTTCCCAGTCGTGCTAATGAAAGGTTCCTAGGCACTCTAGTAAGGTCTCACAAGGCATCGAACATGCCAATTTCAAAAAATTGGTGCCGAGAAACCCTAGACTACGGATCGTCGCTAGAATTCTAGGCGAAATATGAATCTAGTTAACAAGTTAACTAAAGTTAAGATGCTACAACCTTTGTAGATCCGGATATCCACTTCCTTAGCTCCACGTAGTGCTCCTCTCGCTGTCCTGTTCCAATCTTAGACTCGTTCATCGGTTTCATCGGGAAAGCGAGCGGATTAGGTCGTCGGCTTCGTGTCAAAGACGATCTACGTCGAGGTTGCACTAGTTCAAGCTCCGACTTCACAAAGTTGTGAAACTTGTGAAGAAAACACCTAAAACAACTTGGCAAGAGGTAGAGGGTGAAGAAATAGGAGGTGGGTTCACTTTAGATTTGGATTTCTCACTTTGGATCTTAAGATGCCATTAAAGTAGCAAGCTTTTCTATTTCAAGAAGAAGAAGAAGATGATAGAATTATGATAAGTTCTTTTTAAAAGAAAAAGAAAAACTATACTTATCATAACTCTAACTCAAGTTAAGTGTAGAGAATCAACCATGGTTAGTTGAGTGGGTTAGGGTTAAGCAAGAGGATAAGAATGGTTACATAAGTCAAGGGTTCATGAAGCTTCTTATAAGAAACAAAAATTGCCACCATTCTCATTTAAACATATCCAAATAAATGAATAAACAAATAAGTGAATAAATAAATATGCAAAACCCTAATTATCATAATAACCATGGTTTAATTCTATTCACTTAACCATATGATCAAGTATCATCAAACATGATACAAAAAGGTGCACAAAAGTATATCACATATACAATGTGCAATCTAAGTGAGAAAAATCCGTTTAAAGTGAACCAATACTAGTTAATGCAAAGTAATATATCAAATATATAATTATACATTAAATCATTAAATCAACACTTGATTCAATGATCCGGTCATGTCGCACATGACCGACTAGTATTCAATGTATCGGCTTATCGAATCGATGATTCGATAACTAGGTCATATCGAATATAACCAATCGAAACATATATCGCAAGAATGAAATGCGGTATCACATACACGCATTATTCTCGGTCCTGCACATATCTCATATGAGCTCCTATTTCGTTTCGCTTGAACCAGGAAACCTCTATGTAGGACTCTAAAGACTCGTCAATACGCCGGTAGCAGATGATGATCATATCAAGCACCCACAAGCCGCAAGCGGTCTGCTAAACGTAACGGCCATCCGGGTATTGAGCGATCAGAAGACCGACGAGCTAGCCCGATCACACTCCTGTGAATCCAACCAGTAACACTTACCGTACAGTCCGGTCTCTTCGTCTGATACGTCGAGTATCAAGTCTAGGGGTGGTAAACGTCAGACCCCAATAACCCGATAAGTCATGCCGATGTGAGGCTTGTAACGGGTCGAGAAACTACTGGTAACACTTACCAGCAAATTTCTGATCAGCCCTGGCCAGGGACTTCCCTGTTACGGCCAATCGAGCACTGCGCAACATCAACCCCCAATACCGGGAGAGACGAAACCCCTCCTATCGCTCATTGCCTCCATGTGACTCGGGACTGTGCCCAAAGACCACCGTTTTGCACGCCTTCATGGACGTGGTAAGGTGGAGATCAAAGCACAGTGGGAATCACACAAGACTCTATGACGATCTCGGGTCTACAGACTAACCTGTACAAGTGTCACCTGAGAACTGCCATCTGACGTGAGGTATAATACCATCTGGGAGTTCTCGGCGAGTCCGTCCAGTGTACTCAGTCTCCACTGAGCACCCGTATACCATCTCTGATGTCAAACACCAATGGATATGGGATCATCCATCGCCCATCACATGGGTCGAGAAGCGTATACGCTAGTCTACTCTGGTATATCGATGCCCCGTCTCGATACACCCACGACTAGGGACCTTGAAGGATGTACTTATGGACTACCATGTCCCCACTAGTATGATCTGCATCATAGTCCAGGTAGTCAAGTACAAATCCTAAGGGCTTTACCAACATGTAACTATAAGACAGTATAAAGAGACTAGTGTACATGTTAAGATAAAGAGCAACCAGATAGCATACTATCATGTCGAGCAAGAAAGTCATCTCTATATATGTCCAAGCATCCAATATAATATACATAATCTGTACAATACTGGCCTCTAGGGCATACATACAACTAACAATCTCCCACTTGCACTAGGGCCAGCTGCTGTAGTATCTCATACCAAGCATCCCGAAGAGTCTCTCAAACTGTATCTGAGGAATGGCCTTCGTGAGTGGATCCGCCGTGTTGTTCTTCGTGTCAACTCTCCTGACCTCGATCTCCCGGCGATCAACTATCTCCCGGATCAGGTGATACCGCCTCAGAATATGCCTGGACCGCTGATGGGACCTGGGTTCCTTGGCCAAAGCCACCGCTCCATTGTTATCGCAATACAAAGGTATTGGACGCTCAATGGATGGAACCACTCCAAGTTCAGTAATGAACTTCTTGATCCAGACAGCCTCTTTAGCAGCATCGTTGGCAGCGATGTATTCAGCCTCCATCGTCGAGTCTGCCACGGTTTCCTGCTTGGAACTCTTCCAGCTAACCGCCCCTTCGTAAAGGGTAAAGACAAAGCCCGACTGCGACTTAGAGACGTCCTTATCACTCTGGAAGCTCGAATCGGTAAAGGACTCCACTTGGAGTTCTCCGTTACCATACATCAAGAACATATCTCTAGTCCTTCGCAAGTACTTGAGAATGCTCTTCACAGCTGTCCAGTGACTCTCTCCAGGATCAGCTTGATACCTGCTCACTACACTTAGTGAGTATGCTACATCGGGTCTGGTACATAGCATCACATACATGATAGAGCCTACCGCCGAAGCATAGGGTATCCCTTGCATGCGAGCTCTCTCCAAATCAGTCTTAGGAGACATCTCTTTGGAGAGAGTGACTCCAGAGATCGTGGGCATATTCCCACGCTTGGACTCTTCCATACTAAACCTCTTTAGTATGGTGTCAATGTACCTGGATTGGGACAATCCCAAAATCCGTTTAGATCTATCTCTATAGATCCTGATCCCCAATATGCAGGAGGCATCACCAAGATCTTTCATTGAGAATCTTTGTGATAAGAAGAGCTTGACCGATTGCAGCATAGGAATATCATTTCCTATCAAGAGTATGTCGTCCACGTACAATACGAGGAAGACAACCTTACTCTCTGCCACCTTCTTGTAGATACAAGGTTCATCTGGATTTTTGACGAAATCAAACTCTTTGATAACGACGTCAAAGCAGATGTTCCAACTCCGCGATGCTTGCTTTAATCCATAAATAGATTTAAGCAGCTTGCACACCTTCCCGCTGCTCCCACTGTCTATGAAGCCCTCTGGCTGAGTCATGTACACACACTCTTCTAAATCACCATTTAGAAAGGCGGTCTTAACATCCATTTGCCAGATTTCGTAGTCATGAAAGGCAGCAATGGCAAGCATGATTCGGATGGATTTAAGCATAGCCACTGGAGAAAAGGTCTCGTCATAGTCCACACCTGGTCTTTGACGAAAACTCTTTGCTACAAGTCTAGCTTTGAAAGTCTCCACTTTCCCATCTACACCAAGTTTCTTCTTGAAGATCCACTTGCTCCCAATGGGTTTTACCCCTTCAGGAGCAACTTCCAAAGTCCATACTTTGTTGGTGTACATGGATTCCATCTCGGACCGCATAGCATCCAGCCATTTCACTGAGTCCCTACTCGTGATGGCCTGCTCGAAGCTAGTTGGGTCATCATCCTCCATGATGCAATCCTCGCTTCCACCATCAATGAGAAAACCGTAGTATCTCTCAGGTGGACGAGAAACCCTACTAGATCGGCGGAGAGGCTGGGGTTCATTGGGAGCTACTGAATCCTCTGGTTCCACTAAATCTTCAGTTACTGTTTGTGTATCTGGAACCTCTTCCAGCTCTATCACTTTGCCACTAATTTCTTTTTCAAGAAATTCCTTTTCTAAAAAGGTGGCATATTGAGAAATAAACACTTTTTGTTCCTCAGCATGGTAGAAAAAATATCCTTGGGAATTCTTAGGATATCCCACAAACTTGCAAAGAACTGACCGTGCCTCGAGTTTGTCTGGATTTTGCCTTTTGACATAGGCCGGACAACCCCATATTTTAACTCGTTTAAAATATGGTCTCTTCCCACTCCATATCTCATATGGTGTGGTAGGTACAGATTTAGATGGAACTTGATTCAATAGGTATGCTGCTGTCTCCAGCGCATATCCCCAGAAGGAAATAGGTAACTCGGCTATGCTCATCATCGAGCGCACCATATCTAATAGGGTACGGTTCCTCCGTTCTGATACACCGTTGTGCTGTGGTGTATATGGAGGAGTCAGCTGAGAGAGAATCCCATTCTCTTTTAGGAAGTCCAGGAATTCATTGCTCAAGTATTCACCTCCTCGATCAGATCGAAGGATTTTAATACTTTTTCCGGTTTGGTTCTCGACTTCTTGTTTATATTCTCTAAATTTCTCAAAAGCTTCAGACTTGTGTCTTATCAAGTACACATGTCCGTATCTTGAGAGATCGTCAGTGAATGTAATGAAGTACGAAGAACTATCCCTGGCATGTGTAGACATTGGACCGCATACATCACTATGTATCAGTCCCAAGAGTTCGGTAACTCTTTCTCCGTGTCCCGTAAACGGAGTTTTAGTCATCTTGCCTTTGAGACATGACTGGCAAGTGTCATAAGATGAAAATTCGAATGGTTTCAAATACCCATCCTTATGCAACTTAGCCAGTCGTGTCGCATTGATGTGACCCAGTCTACAATGCCACAAGAAGGATTCGTTCAGTTCAGAACTCTTCCTCTTGTGTGTGTTTGTTATGCTCAGAACTGTTGATTGATTTAGAACATAAATGCCATTGCATAACGTGCCTGATCCAACCAACTTTTGGCTACGGAAAATGTTCATAACATTGTCCTGTAATACAAAATTATATCCTTCTTTGCTTAATAAAAAAACCGATATAATGTTGCATATCAGGTTCGGCATGTAATAGCATTCGTTCAGAACCAATGTATTACCAGTTGGTAATACAAGGTGATATTCCCCGACAGTCTTAGCTGCAACAATTGCACCATTTCCAACTCTAATGTCTTTATCACCTTCTCCAAGTTCTCTACCTTTCCTAAGCCCATGTAACTGATTACATATATGGGATCCTGACCCGGTATCTAATACCCAGGACGTAGAGCAAATGGAGAAACCGTTCTCAGTAATGAACACACCCGAAGAAAATGCATCAACATGTACTTTCTTCATTCGGGTGGCATGGGAATCCTGGTATTCCCCTATGTCCTGTTCATTCTTATAACTCTTATAAGAAAGAACGGAACCAACGTTCCCCAGCACAGTATAACATGCGGGTTCGGTCAATACATCCATATTATTATCTTCATTAGGGCATGAAATGGTCGCTACTTGGAGAGAGAGAGAAGAAAACACTTTAGCATATGCTCGTGCAAGATCAGATTGGTTATTATCTTATCTAATCAGGATGGCTCCCACTGCTTTTTATCAAATCTTCCTCCAAACCCTAAAAGGAAAGACTAGCCGGGATTAATTACACACTACAAGTTCGCCAATCTTTCAGCCAGGCCAGTGTCGGTACTTTGAGGGAGGTCCCCCGTGCTTTCGCACGAACCTAATTAATGTAAACCTCGTTTTCCCAGAGGCGTAACCTCGTTAACACATTTCTAGACACCTACTTGATCGGCTAATTGTAATGTGTAAAACTCTCCCAGGAGTAACTCTTACTCGCAGTGGGTATCGGGATCCAACTATCTCATAGAAGGTATGCAATCTCATTGCAAATTTCAACACTTGAAACTCCCGATAATGCTTTTGCCCCTAGCAGCTATATGACCTTAACATAGTCAACAAATTATAAGTGCTAGTCAAGTTCAACCCGTCATTTCCTGATTGAATTAAACCCACCCGCACGACCCTTAACATAGTCAACAAAGTCGCACGACTACCCTAATCCAATCGCATCATATGCTAATACAGATAAGCACTAATTAGCTACCGCACACTACGTCTTAACATAGTCAACAAACGTAGCACGAATACTAACTAGTACTTATCTGAAATGACGGAGGGCTACGCAGGTTTTTCATAAAAACCATGAGCGTAATGAACTTGATATCGTTGTAGAATCAAATGGAGTTTTGAAATGGAGTGATTTTGAGGCTTTTCCAGTTTTGCTAAAGGGGTCACTCCCGGTGAAGGGATCGTCGGCCCTTTCCTCGTCGAATGAGGTGCGGGATATATCATATATATCACTGTGCAAAGCAAAAACTCTTAAAAGCAATCAAAGCCAAACCGAGTGTGTAGCATCTGCCAGTTACTGCTAAAGGAGTCACTCCCGGTAAAGGGATCTCGGTCCTTTCCTCATCGAATAAGGTGCAGGGTATATCATATATACCGCTATGCAAAGCAAGAACTGTAGCTACCTGTTTTATTTTAAAATCTGATTCTACAACATCTTAGGTTTCTTATCTTTCATTAATCACATTAATGAAGTCCCATCATTTAAATACCTAAACATCACAGATAGATATGACGTACACTTATGCCATCCGCATTCGCCTCGATGTCCCCTCGTGCACCGTTAGGTTAGGTAACTAACGACAGAGCAGGGCAGGGCTAGCGCGGGTGTAAAACATAAGTAACGTCTATATAATATATCATATATACTATATACTATATCCATCACAGAATCACAACACAGATATCGCAGCGGAATAAACATATGAAATATTGGATATACTAGGACGTCCGTGTTTTCAATACGAGCCAGTATAAAACACGGATTCCACGGTCGTGATGAATAGCCAATCCCACACCCCTAGACCCCTACGAGAGCGGCAAGCAACCCTGCCAATTCTAGGGTTAGGAGACCCGGACTCGACTCCTCGAGTTGGTCTCCCACTGGACCCCAGAACCCGGTTACTTGTGCTCTCCTCCTTGGGTCTATCCTAATGCGGAAAAGTAAATAATATACAACGGGTGACAACTTCCGCTACCTGGAAGCCCCCCAAATGAAAGAATATTACATACAAGTTTTTACATGAATGAAAATGAAAAACACTCATCTCACATAAAAACCCCCGGCTATTCGAACACGACGATCCAATATAACATATCCAGCAACACATAACATAACATGTCATCAACGTAAGTAAGTATGCATACCCCAATTGTCGTTGACGTATAGCAACGAAACCGGCGATATGAACATACTACACTTACGGTCACAGAAAAGAAAGTGTAAAACTACAACAATTGGAATCCGCAACTTCTTTAGACATCACATGCCTAAACAAATGAAATACTTAGACATCACATGCATAACAGATATAAACCCCGCATTTTAGTCTCATTATCGAAAACACTTTTCAATATAAAATGAAACTAAACTGCTAGATTTATAACATTCATTCAGTTATCACATAACTGTTTGTGAATTCCAATTATTGTATCACATTCCAGATAAACAGAAAATGTTAAACTTTCCGATCGAACAGTCGAATACCCAAGTTTTCCCGATACAGCTCAACACATGAAATAAGTCTAACAACATTCAGTTCGTGCCTCAGTACCGACGGTCCAGCCGTAGAAGGGTCAAGCCAACGCCTCACATGTGGCACGCCGTACTGCCCCAAAGCCGAAGGTTCAAAGGGCAGTTCAAGACGGTCACATAATCGAGTTAAGGTTTGTTGTCTTCTAGAGGGTCCATCGCGTTACTTGCACTACTTAGAACATCGTTAAACTTCGGAAAAATCCAACACTTGGAAATTTCCCGACAGAGGAAAAATTGGGTATTTATATCCGGTCGAACTTTTTAACATATTCTGGAAATTATCTGGAAAAACACAAAAGACGAAATTTGATAATCCGATCGAAATACCGAAGCTCCAAAACATCCCAGATTATTCAACACTTGAATAAATATTAAAACTATCCAGAGAACACATCACTGTTAAATATAAATTACTGTGCAAAAGTCAACTCATGGGGAGACCAAACGGCCGCGGAACCGCCGCACATGCCTAGCTCGTGCCGCGGTTCCGCGGTGGATTATTTGAATTAGGGCCCCGGATTTTACAGTAATTCATATAAAACCCTGCTTGATTTTCTGAATATTTTTAATGTTGAAAAAATCACTGTTTTCAAAAAAGTACAGAGAGCATGGAAATTTTAGACTTTCGGGTTCGATCGGACTTCAAAATCCGTCTAGACTTCGCCTAAGGCTCTAGCTAGGCTCTGATACCAGTGAAAGGTTCCTAGGCACTCTAGTAAGGTCTCACAAGGCATCGAACATGCCAATTTCAAAAAATTGGTGCCGAGAAACCCTAGACTACGGATCGTCGCTAGAATTCTAGGCGAAATATGAATCTAGTTAACAAGTTAACTAAAGTTAAGATGCTACAACCTTTGTAGATCCGGATATCCACTTCCTTAGCTCCACGTAGTGCTCCTCTCGCTGTCCTGTTCCAATCTTAGACTCGTTCATCGGTTTTATCGGGAAAGGGAGCGGATTAGGTCGTCGGCTTCGTGTCAAAGACGATCTACGTCGAGGTTGCACTAGTTCAAGCTCCGACTTCACAAAGTTGTGAAACTTGTGAAGAAAACACCCAAAACAACTTGGCAAGAGGTAGAGGGTGAAGAAATAGGAGGTGGGTTCACTTTAGATTTGGATTTCTCACTTTGGATCTTAAGATGCCATTAAAGTAGCAAGCTTTTCTATTTCAAGAAGAAGAAGAAGATGATAGAATTATGATAAGTTCTTTTTAAAAGAAAAAGAAAAACTATACTTATCATAACTCTAACTCAAGTTAAGTGTAGAGAATCAACCATGGTTAGTTGAGTGGGTTAGGGTTAAGCAAGAGGATAAGAATGGTTACATAAGTCAAGGGTTCATGAAGCTTCTTATAAGAAACAAAAATTGCCACCATTCTCATTTAAACATATCCAAATAAATGAATAAACAAATAAGTGAATAAATAAATATGCAAAACCCTAATTATCATAATAACCATGGTTTAATTCTATTCACTTAACCATATGATCAAGTATCATCAAACATGATACAAAAAGGTGCACAAAAGTATATCACATATACAATGTGCAATCCAAGTGAGAAAAATCCGTTTAAAGTGAACCAATACTAGTTAATGCAAAGTAATATATCAAATATATAATTATACATTAAATCATTAAATCAACACTTGATTTAATGATCCGGTCATGTCGCACATGACCGACTAGTATTCAATGTATCGGCTTATCGAATCGATGATTCGATAACTAGGTCATATCGAATATAACCAATCGAAACATATATCGCGAGAATGAAATGCGGTATCACATACACGCATTATTCTCGGTCCTGCACATATCTCATATGCGCTCCTATTTCGTTTCGCTTGAACCAGGAAACCTCTGTGTAGGACTCTAAAAACTCGTCAATACGCCGGTAGCAGATGATGATCATATCAAGCACCCACAAGCCGCAAGCGGTCTGCTAAACGTAACGGCCATCCGGGTATTGAGCGATCAGAAGACCGACGAGCTAGCCCGCTCACACTCCTGTGAATCCAACCAGTAACACTTACCGTACAGTCCGGTCTCTTCGTCTGATACGTCGAGTATCAAGTCTAGGGGTGGTAAACGTCAGACCCCAATAACCCGATAAGTCGTGCCGATGTGAGGCTCGTAACGGGTCGAGAAACTACTGGTAACACTTACCAGCAAATCTCTGATCAGCCCTGGCCAGGGACTTCCCTGTTATGGCCAATCGAGCACTGCGCAACATCAACCCCCAATACCAGGAGAGACGAAACCCCTCCTATCGCTCATTTCCTCCATGTGACTCGGGACTGTGCCCAAAGACCACCATTTTGCACGCCCTCATGGACGTGGTAAGGTGGAGATCAAAGCACAGTTGGAATCACACAAGACTCTATGACGATCTCGGGTCTACAGACTAACCTGTACAAGTGTCACCTGAGAACTGCCATCTGACGTGAGGTATAATACCATCTGGGAGTTCTCGGCGAGTCCGTCCAGTGTACTCAGTCTCCACTGAGCACCCGTATACCATCTCTGATGTCAAACACCAATGGATATGGGATCATCCATCGCCCATCACATGGGTCGAGAAGCGTATACGCTAGTCTACTCTAGTATATCGATGCCCCGTCTCGATACACCCACGACTAGGGACCTTGAAGGATGTACTTATGGACTACCATGTCCCCACTAGTATGATCTGCATCATAGTCCAGGTAGTCAAGTACAAATCCTAAGGGCTTTACCAACATGTAACTATAAGACAGTATAAAGAGACTAGTGTACATGTTAAGATAAAAAGCAACCAGATAGTATACTATCATGTCGCGCAAGAAAGTCATCTCTATATATGTCCAAGCATCCAATATAATATACATAATCTGTACAATACTGGCCTCTAGGGCATACATACAACTAACAGCTAATCCCCGTTGTTGCCGATTACCCTAACACCTTTATTCACAACTAAGGCATTGAAAGATGTGAGAATATCTCTATCTCGAACTAACCTAATCCTAACCCTAGCAAGCTTTTTATCACCTTATTCTCATTCGTAGATCTTAAAACAAAACCACCAATTTTTTGGACTTAATTCGTTAAAACATAAAAAAAAAAAAAGATTCCATCTCCCTGTGGATCGACCCGTACTCAATCAGCTAGCTACCAAGCGACACCGTCTTGATTGCAGTAAATTTAAACACAGAAAATCTCTACCAATCAGTGTGATTTGCTCCCGTTTGGAGATGCTTTACTTTATATTCAATGTTGTACCCATTTCGGGGCTAGTTTTTACAAAGGAGGTGCTGCCGAAATTTTTAAGAAAGTAAACTTAAGTTTAAAGATTTTTACTCGAGTTTCCTGAAGGATTTTCAAAACTGTTTTCATCACTTATTCCTTTTGTTGGTTTAGATTTCTGGGTTTCGGCTTACTTAAATTGCATACGCCTGTTGACGTCACATGGTTTAAGTGCCGGTCACGTGCCTACATTTGGGTCATGACAAAGTTGGTATCAGAGTGCTAGGTTTTTACCTTTCAGAGTGTAGAATGACCTTGGTATGATGGAGTAGGTAATTTAAGCAGAGTGACGTAGCGTGTGTATGTTCCGCGGCATACTTACGACATGGCACTCCGCCTAAGTGACCTTAGGACCTATTGCTTGAAATTCCTTCCATGATTATATACATCCCTGTGATTTGATTTCTATGTTCTTATCAAATCCTATTTTCATTCCAACCATTATTCCGCCAAAGACTACGAGGGCACAGAGAGCGGCCATGAGGGCCAAGTTCAGAATTGACTCGTCTGAGACGAGGACTGACCAGGGCGGTACGCCTGTTGTACCGGAGCAGATTGATCCACCTTCGACGGATCATATTACGAGGCTAGAGGCCGGTATGCAGGATTTGCGCCAGATGATGAGATCATTGCTTGAGGCCATTCGAGCGCAGAGACAGGAGGTTGTTCCATCTGTTGCGGGGACCATGATTGTGCATACTGTTTCGGCAGTCGCAACTACAGCTATGGAGGTCATCACTGTATCGTTATCTGAGTTAATGAGGCTGAAGCCTCCAGTTTTCACAGGCACTGATGTAGCTGAGGATCCGTAGTCATTTATCGATCGGATGGCCAGGATATGTCGTTCGCTGAGATGCTCCGACGCGAGATGGGTAGAGTTCACGAGTTTTCGTCTGGAGGGTCTTGCTAAGAAGTGGTGTGAGTCGTTAGAGAAGGGCAGAGCCGCAGGACTTGCTCCTATGACCTGGGCCGAGTTCATGATGGTGTTTCTTACCCGTTTTCTTCTGCAGAGCGTCAGGGATGCTCGAGCACGCATTTTTGAGTCGTTACTTCAAACTCCGGATATGACGGTGGCAAAGTACGATGTGCAGTTTACCTAGCTATCTGTGTATGCTCCGTATTTGGTAGCTACTGAGGAGATGCGGATCAAGAGGTTTGTTCGAGGACTGCTTAATTCCTCGCTATCAGCGCATAAAATTTTGACATGTATGCAGCAGCGTTGGACGCAGCCCTATTAGTTGAAGAGCGTCTTTCTGAGACGTCGGTTGTTCCGGAACCGAAGAGGGTTCGTACTGGTATATCAGTCCGGAGACAGATGTTTATATGCCGCGACAGCGTTCGTTCAAGCATGTGGAGTAGCAGAGACGTGGGACGGGGCCAGTTATTCAGCACTTATCCCCAGGAGGGTCAGCAATCGACGTTTGGGTGCTTTAGGTGTGGCAGTCCACATCACTTCGTTAGGAATTGTACCATGATACGCCAGAGAGAGGCAGCCGTACTACATGTTATCTTACCACCTTCTCCACCTCAGAGAGCGTTTCCTCTTGCTCCTGTTGTTGCTCCGGTCAGACTTATGCTTAGAGAGGTCATGGTCGCAGAGGGTTTGTTCAGAGAGGACGGGGTGGCAGAGGTGGAGGACAGCCAGTTGCCGGTAGAGGGCAGGTTCGAGTGTTTGCCTTGACTCATCAGGACGCGTAGGAGTCCAATGCAGTAGTTTCAGGTACACTTTCTGTATGTTCCTTCGATGCACATGTTTTATTTGATCCGGGATCTACGCATTCGTATGTTTCTACACACTTCATGCCGAGGTTAGCCCGAGAGTCGTGTTTGCTAGATCAACCGCTTGTCATGACTACTCCTGTTGATGAGTCGTTTGTTGCGCGACACGTGTTTCGGTCGTCTGCCGTTCGTATAGGAGATAAAGATTTGTCCGTCGAATGGATCCTTCTTGAGATGTTGGACTTCGACGTTCTTCTGAGCATGGACTGGTTAGATACTTACTACGCGTCCGTGGACTGCTGCGAGAAGACAGTTAGGTTTTGTTTTCCGACGAGTCAGTTCTTGTTGTGCAGGGGGACCGTGGTGCCGCCCCTCACAGTTTGATTTCTGCCCTTTGCGCTAGTCGGCTTTTGAGGAGGGGATGTCAGGGATTCTTGGCTTTCATTCATGATACTGGAGCCACAGCAGAGTCGTTGGACCGGGTTCCTATCGTGCGAGAGTTTCCCGACGTTTTTCCCGATGAGTTACCTGGTTTGCCGCCAGAGCGCGATATTGAGTTTTGCATTAATCTGATTCCCGGCACGGGGCCTATTTCTATACCGCCTTACCGGATGGCTCCGGCGGAGCTTAGAGAGCTTAAAGATCAATTGCAAGAGTTGCTTGATAGGGGACTTATGCATCCGAGTGTTTTGCCTTGGGGAGCTCCTGTTCTGTTCGTCAAGAAGGATGGCAGTTTGAGTTTGTGTATTGATTATCGTCAATTGAACCGTGTTACGGTGCGGAATAGGTATCTTTTACCTCGTATTGACGATTTGTTTGATCAGCTCAAGGGTGCGAAACATTTTTCTAAGATTGATTTGCGTTCGGGTTATCATCAGTTGCGGGTTCCGAAGGATGACATTCCGAAGACTGCTTTTCGTACACGCTACAGGCATTATGATTTTTTGGTGTTGTCGTTCGGACTTACCAATGCCCCGGCAGCGTTCATGGATTTGATGAACCGGATTTTCAGGCCGTTCCTCTACTAGTTTATTATTGTGTTTATTGATGACATTCTGGTCTACTCTAGGAGTCGAGAGGAGCATGGGCAGCACTTGAGGATTGCTTTGCAGACATTGAGAGAGCCCCGGCTGTATGCTAAATTCTCAAAGTGTATATTTTGGTTTGATAGAGTTGACTTCCTGGGTTATGTGGTGACGGGAGACGGTATTCTTGTGGACCCGAGGAAGATCGAGGCTATACAGCTTTGGCCTGGACCTGTATTTGTGACAGAGGTCCGCAGCTTTTTGGGCTTAGCTGGTTATTATCGCCGTTTCGTGCAGGATTTCTCGAGTATCGCTGCACCGTTGACCGGACTGATCCGGAAGGTGGTTCCTTTTCTTTGGACTGAGGCATGTGAGCAGAGTTTTCAGCAGTTGAAGACTCGGTTGATGACTGCACCAGTTTTATCCTTGCCTTCTGGATCGGGCGACTATGTTATTTACTGTGATGCGTCTCGAGTGGGGCTCGGTTGTGTATTGATGCAGCATGATAGAGTTATCGCTTATGCTTCTCGGCAGCTGAAAAAGAACGAGCAGAATTATCCCACTCACGATCTTGAGATGGCCGCGGTGGTCTTTGCGTTGAAGATTTGGAGACACTACTTGTACGGAGAGTCGTATCAGATTTTCATGGATCACAAGAGCTTTAAGTACATCTTCCAGCAGCGGGATCTGAATCTGAGACAGCGCCGTTGGATGGAGCTTGTGAAGGATTATGATTGCGAGATCCTTTATCACCCGAGCAAGGAGAATGTGGTAGCTGATGCTTTGAGTCGTAGGCCCGGGGGTAGCTTGTCCTAGTTGAGCGCAGTTCAGCGATAGTTTTCTGCAGATTGGCAGATCTTGTGGTATGGTAGAGTACAGTTTGAGTTCACTTCCACTGGGGAACAGCTTACTCATGTCCGCGCCTGTTCACTTCTACTTGATCGTATCCATGAGGCGCAGCCCAGTAATGCCCGTTTGTCTGAGATTCTTGGGCTTGTTCGGCAGGGTACATATTCAGAGTTCATGATTGATGACCAGGGTGTGCTACGTTATGGGACTCACTTGTGTGTACCAGATACCGATGGTGAGACGCGAGATCCTAGAGCAGGCACATCAGTCAGCCTTTAGCGTTCATCCAGGTTCCACCAAGATGTACCATGACTTGAGAGACATTTACTGGTGGGCAGGGATGAAGAGTGATGTTTCAGACTTGTTTCGAGGTGCCAGACTTGTCAGCAAGTCAAGGCTGAGCATCAGAGACCTACAGGAGGTTGCAGCCTTTATCCGTTCCGGAGTGGAAATGGTCGCAGATTTCCATGGACTTTGTTGTGGGTCTACCCAGGGCCAGTCGAGGGTATGACTCCATTTGGGTGATTATTAACCGGTTGACGAAAGCGGCTCACTTCCTTCTAGTGAAGACCACTTTTGGTTATGCTCAGTATGCTCAGTTGTATATATATGAGATTGTGCATTTGCACGACATTCCTATATGCATCGTATTCGACAGGGGCACCCAGTTTACTAGCTGTCTTTGGCAGAAGCTTCAGGAAGGTTTGGGTACCCGCTTGAGTTTTAGCACCGCTTTTCATCTGCAGACCGATGGTCAGTCGGAGCGGACTATACAGACTCTGGAGGATATGTTTCGTGCGTGCGTGCTTGATTTTGGGGGCAGTTAGGATCGTCGCTTGTCGTTGATAGAGTTCTCCTACAATAACGGCTATCAGGAGACGATTCAGATGGCGCCTTTTGAGGCTTTGTATGGTAGAAAGTGTCGATCGCCAGTCTGTTGGACCGAACTTAGCGAGAGTAGGATTTTGGGACCCCAGCTAGTTCAGGAGACTACGGAGAAGATCCAGCTGATTCAGGACAGGATGAGAGTAGCCCAGTGCAGGCAGAAGTCTTATGCCGACCGTCGTCGTCGCAGGCTCGAGTTCATAGTGGGGGATCATGTATTCCTACGGATTTCTCCGATGAAGGGCGTAATGAGATTTGGGAAGAAGGGGAAACTCAGTCCCAGATTTGTGGGTCCTTTCGAGATCCTTGAGTGAGTTGGTGATATTGTCTATCGTTTGGCACTTCTGCCCAGTTTTCCGGATGTTCACCCCGTATTCCATGTGTCGATGCTTCGTAGATACCTTCATGATCCTTCTCACATGATTCAGCACCAGACCGTTTAGCTAGAGCGCGATCTTTCGTTCACCGAGCAGCCGGTAATTATATTGGATCGGCAGGTGAAGAAACTTCGATCAAAGGTCTTGCCATCTTTGAAAGTTCTTTGGCATGGCCCTACTAGTGAAGAGATCACTTGGGAGGCCGAGAGCGAGATGCAGAAGAAATTCCCTCATCTTTTCGAAGGTACGCGTAGAGAAAATTTTAAATTCGGGGACCGAATTTCTTTAAAGGGGGAAGATTGTAACGATTTAGAAATCGTTTAGGCGAATTTTCCGATAATAGGTAAAATAAATTGTGTTTTCCGTAAAAACCTAGAAATGATCATTTTTCAGTATAGACTTAACTGCACCTAGTTTAACTAGGAAATTGCTAGTATGCGGTATTTAGTTAGTCGCTTATAATTTTTAGTTCACTTAAATATTTTTCCTTAATTAAAATATTATTATAAGCTTTTAATTATACAATTAATTAGTGGTAATTAAAATTTGGATTGGGTTAATTATGCTAATATGAATCCATGCCAACTTAATCACAAGATTAAGCTTTTGTCTTCTTTTCAAAAATATCTTGGAAATATCTAGATATTTTGAAGGTTTAATGAAAATTTTAATTGAAAAGAACTAAGAGGTGGCATGATGTGAGGTGTATTAATGAGCTTTAATGTTGAACTTAGGCTAGAATTTTTCACACAACTCCACAACTTCCACCTCCTCCTTCATTTGGCCGAACCTCTCCCCTTGCTGCCCTCTCTTTTTCCTCACTCCATTTTCACTTCTTAAAGCTTCAAAAATTCATCAAAAATCAACAAATAATCCCACAAACTCTAAAACAAATCCATACCCATTATTTTTTTAGCCTTAATCAAGCTTGGATCTTCATGAAAGTTAGCATTTTGGAGGTTATTTTGGAAGTCTAGTTGCAAGTTTGTGAATCAAGTTTGAGCTTTAAAATCCTAACCCAAAGATTTAGTTGTTATTTAAATACCTTAATCTAGTTATTAGATGTTTAAATAAAACTTTTATTAGCATGTTTTGGATTTCTAGAAAGAGTTATGAAGATTAAGTTAGGGGTTTGATTGTTTGAAATGGTTAATTGAGAAGTTTAGACTTGGAAAGCTTAACCTAGTTGTGAGATTGTTAATTGTTATTTTCCTAATTGTCTAATTAAGCTTAATTGCAAACTAATTTTTAATAAATCTTATTGGGTAAGATTAAAATTGTAGTAAAGGTTTGTGTGACTTAATTAAGCTACTATGTGTTGATTGTGATCACTAGAATGGATTAAACTTCAAGATTTGAGTTAAAATGACTAAAAGGTGCTTACTAGGTTTTCGGTGAAATTAGGCGTGGGTTTCAATTGACGGTGCGATATTATATATATTATCTTCCACGATATATGTTGTGTTGTGAGTGCACAATCGGTATGATCGGGGTCTAGGATTGGTGGCTGTGTCGTTTAGCGAACCTAGCTTAAGTTGTGGCGATGTCGTACGTGTTTTGTGCACTAGGAGCATAGTGTGTTTATCTTGTGGACGTTATCCGTGCATTTCGTTGTCTTTGTATCTGCGCAGGATTTTTAGCCTTATGTGTCGTGTTTGTGAAATTTTAGGATCGCAAGCGGGGACTTCGGACGCTGCGAAGAAAATGAAGCAGGTGGTCGGATTTTCTTAGCTCGAGATCATCGGTGAGTATATTTAACATCTACGGGGAAATCGCCCGTATGGCGTTATGCGTCAGGGCTGGATAAGATATTATAGCTACTTGTTTATACGCATATGAGTTGATTGTGCATGAGCATCATTTCATATTATTACTTGTGGTATCTATTGGACACTGCACCATTACAGACGATTCATGTTGCACGAGCACTAAATTGTATGCTACACCCATACTGTTGGTAATTGCCATGACACGCGCAACACATATCTTGTTATAGCTAGATTTACATCATGCATACATACTTACATGTACACCCATATACCTTGTTATAGCTATATATACCCCTATGTGGTATTGTATTGTCATTGACATTGAGACGTTGATTATTGTGCTATTGTGCATATGAATTGCATCATACATACATGCTTACATGTAGATACACATATCTTTCTATAGTTACATGTACACCTCATATGATGTTGCACTTGATTTCGGAGGAATTGGGAACCGCATGATATATTTTAAAAACTGGATTCAATTAAAAGAGCGGTTTTTCCTTAATATGCTCATATTACTGTTTTATGTTGTATATATCAGATTTCATGGATTTATGCATTGAGATATGGATTTCATGTGATTTATGGATTGGAGAACTGTGGGGATATTTCAAGAAATTACGTATTGTTTTGAAAACCCGGTTTCTCTTGATATGATATTTCGATGCGTCCACCATAAGTTTTCTCGGTTCTGAGACTTGTGTTAGATACCCGATTCGAGGAGCGATGGGGAACCGTCTGCGGGTATATGGTGGACCTGGTGAGGTACCCCGGGGCAAGAAGACTCGTATATGTTAGGAAGTGAGCCTGGCAGGGGAGCACTACCTACCGATGATTGGTTGGACCTGGAGCTTATCCGGAGGATACGATCGGAGTTGAGAGATGGATATGGGCCGATCCGGACAGACGGAGCCCGTAGACCGATCCAGACTGATAGAGCCCAATATATGTGTATTTACATGTCGATGCTGGACACGAGTATTTCATGATGTTTCGAGTGTCGATATTGGACACTCAGGTTCCATGAGATTTATAGACACAAGGGTCGATCAGAGTGACGACGCCTGAGGTATTGGGATTTGGGGTGTCGTTGATAGACACCAGGATTTTCCACGATGATGATTCATTGATGATGTTATGTTGTATCCCATACTCAGCATTTATTTGATATGCATTGCTTCATGTATTTGTAGTACCTAATGGAGTACCTTGATCATGATTGTTGCATATCCATATTGCCATATTTATGCTATCAGATTGCATGTTATAGATTATCGCTGTTCGTACATACTTCTGATTACAGTATAATGTTAATTACTATTCACGAGTTGGCAACTCACCCCGTTGTGCCACAGTGTTTTGCAGGTTAGACCCTCAGAGTAGTCGCGGCAGGGCTTTATATTATCTTTACTTTTACGGATACCACTACTGTTGGCTTTGAGGCCTTTTGCTATAGGTGGGTTTGCGGTTATCCGATAATGTTCATTGTTTATCTTTTGTATCGAGTACTCTCCATCTACCACCTTCATGTATTTGACTTAGAGACGAGTTGTGAAGATCGATGTTGTATTATTTTTGTGACTCTGGGTGCCGTGCTCGTGGGAGCCGGTCTTGATATGTAGTTTTACCTCATTATGCTGTTTTCTTTCACATTTCTTCGCTACGGCATCGTATATATGCTTGTGGTGGTTATTTCCGCCGTTGGGCGTGATTTGCTCCCGTTTGGGGATGCTTTATTTTATATTCAATGTTGTACCCGTTTCGGGGCTAGTTTTTACAAAGGAGGTGCTGCCAAAATTTTTAAGAATGTAAATTTAAATTTAAAGATTTTTACTTGAGTTTTCTGAAGGATTTTCAACAATGTTTTCATCACTTATTCTTTTTGGTGGTTTAGATTTCTGGGTTTCGGCTTACTTAAATTGCGTACGCCTATTGACGTCACGTGGTTTAAGTGCCGGTCACGTGCCTAAATTTGGGTCGTGACAACATGTTTGTGCACCATGACACAGTTATGCATAAATGTAACATGTTGTTTTAAAAAAAATGTTTGATCAAATGGTTTTAGGATTTACATAGAAAAAACTTAAATAGAAAATAAAATAAAAAGCTTTATTTGAGGTATGGTGCATTAATGAGTTATGGGTGGCATGGTATGAACATCCACACTCTCCCCCTCCCTCCTATTTTCAGCCAGCAGCCCCTCCCCTCTTCTCCCTCATTCTTCCTTGCAAAATACCTCACCACCTCACTCAAAAACTCGACAAATCAACAACTAATTTCTTCTAAAATCATCACAAAAAATTCCTTTTCTAAACTAAGCTTGGTTCTTCAAGCAAGTTGGCATTTTCGGTGGCAAAGGCTAGCAAGTTAGATCTTTCCAAAATCTTTTTGAGGTATAAAAACAAAATCCTAGTTTGTTTTGCAAATCCTTTCCTTAATCTAATTTTTATTAGGTGTTAATGTAGTTTTAAAGCAAGATTAGAATTTTAAAGAGAAGGATTTGGGTTAAGTTAAGGTTTTTATTACATGTTAGGACAGCTAAGTGTAGTTTAAACGGTTTTGTAATTCTAATCTAGTTGTTACTTTATTAATATTGCTTTTAATTGTCTTAATTAAGTGTTTATGTAATTTAATTGCATGTTTAGTGTGCTTAAGTGAGGGTTTAGTTTAGTTTATGTTTCTATGGCTTAATTAGGATATTTAAGTGTGATTAGTGGCTACTAGACTTACTAATCCACCTAGTTTTGCACTAAAATACCTTATGGTTGCTAACTAGATTTTTAAA
Organism: Agapanthus africanus; assembly: GCA_030015575.1. Taxonomy (NCBI): domain Eukaryota; kingdom Viridiplantae; phylum Streptophyta; class Magnoliopsida; order Asparagales; family Amaryllidaceae; genus Agapanthus; species Agapanthus africanus. The sequence goes on from CM057344.1 coordinate 123,587,891, forward strand.
AGAAAGGGTTTTAGTTAAGTTTCGGTTGTGTTTAACCTATAACCTTTTTCCTAATTGTTAGCGTTGTGTTATTTGTGCGATTCAAATGTTTAGACTCTAGGTTTGATGTTTGCTACGCATAGCAACCCCTAGTTGTGGTTTGTGGCGATGTTACGCTTGTTTTGTGCACCAAGTGCACGCGCATCTAGCTAATGCGCGTTGGCTTGCTTCATATCGTTTTGTGTTCACGTCTATTTAAATGTTTAGCCTCAGGTGTTTTATTTGTGTGATTATAGGATCGGTGGCGGAGACGTCGGATGCGATAAGAAAAGGCAAGGCAGTGATCGGATTTGACTAGCCGAGGCGTTCTGGTGAGTAGATGTACACATCTACGAGGAAATCACATGGATGTCGTAAAGCGCCCGATAGTTAGGAATTAGTTATAATTCTGGTGTTCATATGCGTATGTCATTTTCATATAGTTTTTGCATTATCATGCACATTGATATTATAACCTATGACACTTGCACTATTACCAATGGTTTATGCCGCACGTGCACTATTTTATGTGGACACACGTCGTTGGTAATTGCTATGTCACGATACACTTAGAACTTGCTTAATAATCGGTATCTGTGCATTTTCATCATGTATGATATGTAGTTTTCTAGTCATATGCTTCATTGCATCATCATTTATATATAGTCTTCTAGTCATACATCGCATTGCATCATGTTGATATCATTGACATTCATAGTTACCCACATATTCATATATTGTGATTTTCTTAGAGATTTCCGTATTCATGAGATTTCTGGATTTGGGGAAAACCGCAAAGGAATTTCATAAACTTATAAAGATTTCAAATATAAAGTGCGATTTTCTCGTGATATGATGTATGTGGCGTCCACCATGAGATTTCATAGTTCTTGAGCCACGTGTGTACATATATCCGATTCGAGGAGAGAGACGCCGTCTGCAGGTATATGGTGGACCCGGTAAGGTACCTCGGGACAAGAAGGTCTTATAACGAGAAGTTGAGCCTGGCAGGGGAGCACTACCTATCGGTGATTTTTGACCCGGCGGTCATCCGGAGGATACCGACCGGAGTCGTGTGATTTGACAGATTTGAGGGCCGATCTGAGAGACGACTACCAAGATTTGACATATATATGGTGTCGCTATTGACACGGTTTTCTGTCGATTTCACTTGATGATACCCCAGTTTTATTATACAAAAGTTTTACTAAGATAAGAATATAGATTTTTCTTATACCAGATATATAACCAGATTTTGTGTTTGATCTTTCATTCATGTAGCATTCATATTAATACATCGCATCATAGTAGTATATATTTATAGGTTGTGACACATTTTCATGCATACTTGCGATAGCCTTATTAGATGTTACTCACTACTCACGATTTGGTAACCCATCCCAGTTGTGCCACAGTATCTTACAGGACCGACCCATCAGCATAGTAGCGGCGAGCATACTTCTTCTTCTGTTACCTTTTGCTTCGACTCGAGGACTTTGCGCATAGGTGGGTTTTTGGGAGCATATTCTTTTGTTCCTACCATGTATATTTATTTTGTATCTAGTACACTTCATCGACAAAGTGTATATGTGACCTAGAGACTGGACAATGAGATTTGTATATTTTGTTCTCTGGTGTCGAGCTCATGTGAACCGACTTGGTGCTTTCCTATTTCTTATTTTTATATACTTATTTCACACTATTATGATGTTTCTTGCATGTGGTTATGTTCCGCCATTCGGCGAAGAGCTAGCTCCCGCTTGGGATGCCTTTTTATTATTGCTTATACTTATTCATGTTTTGTACCCGTTTGGGGCCAGTTTTTACAAAGGAAACCCTGTCAAAATTTTGGGGAAACTTGATGCTTTTAAAATGTTTAATGTTACTTTATTTTGTTAAAATCACCTTTGTAAAACAAGTATTTTTTCACTCCATTTCATTAAACGGTTTAGATTTCTGAGCTTTGGCTTACTTAGATTACGTTACGCCACTGGACGCTGCGTGATTTAAGTGCCAGTCACGTTCCACACATTCGGGTCGTGACAAAGTTGGTATCAGAGCGTTAAGTTTTACCTTTCTGAGTGTAGGATGACCCTTGGTATGATGTAGTAGGTGACTTAAGTAGAGTGACCTGGCGTGTGTATGTTCCGCGACATACTCACGATACGGTACTCCGCCTAAGCGACCTTAGGATATAATTTCTTGTACTTCCTTCCTTGATTCCATATATCCTTTGATTCGATTGCAATATTCTCATCAAATCCTGTTTCTTGTTCCAGCCACTATGCCGCCGAAGACTACGAGGGCCCAGAGGGCCACTGCCAAAGATGAGATTAGAGCGGGCTCGTCTGAGATAAGGACCAAACAGGGTAGTACGCCTACCCCTCAGGGACAGACTGGCCCCCTTCTCCAGGCAGGATAGCTAGGCTGGAGTCGAGCATTCAGGATTTGCACCAGATGGTTGGATCCCTAGTTAAGGCCAGCCGAGCACCAAGATCCGATGTTGTTCCTCCTACTACGGGAACTGTGATTGTACCTGCTGTCCAGAAAGCTGTACCTGCGGCTACCGAGACTATCCCCGTATCATTACCGGAGTTTTTGAGGCTGAAGCCTCCAGTTTTTACCGGCACAGATGCAGCGGAGGATCTACAGACATTCCTTGATAGGATGGCCAGGATTTTCCATTCATTGAGATGTTCCGATGAGAGATCGGTCGATCTTGCGAGTTTTCATCTAGATGGTCTTGGTTAAACGTGGTGTGAGTCAGTTGAGAGAGGCCGAGCTGCAAGTCTATCTCCTATGTCCTGGGACGAGATCACCGCGGTGTTTCTTGCTCGTTTCCTTCCGGAGAGCGTTAGGGATGCTCGAGCTCGTAGTTTTGAGTCTTTACGTAAGACTCCTGGGATGACCATGTCCGAGTACGACATTCAGTTCACTCAGCTTTCCAGATATGCTCCTTACCTGGTGGATACTGAAGAGAAACGCATAAAGAGATTCATACGAGGCTTAGACACACAGTTGTTTCTTTCTATTGGCACACAACATTTTGACACCTACGCAGCCGCGATAGACGCAGCTATATTAGTTGAGGAGCATAACTCTGAGGCTATAGTGCCGACAAGGATTCGTACAGGTATATCAGCTCCAGTACGGTTGGGCAGAGATATGACAGGCAGAGGCCATTGTGGTGGTCGAGGCATGATGTGAGGCCAGTTATTCAGTTCATATTTACCAGGACAGCAGTCGTCGCCAGGATGTTTCCGATGTGGGAGTCTGCAGCACCGTGTCAGACATTGTCCTATGAGGCGCCAGGGCAGGGCGACAGTTCCATATGTGACTTTACCACCTTCACCCCCTCCTCCGAGCGCATTACCTCCTACACCTGTTGTTGCTCCATGCCAGATAGATTCCCCGAGAGGCTGTGGTCATGGCGGTCCGGTTCAGAGAGGACGAGGCGGCATAGGCCGAGGACAGCCGGGTACTGGCAAAGGACAGGCCTGAGTTTTTGCTTTGACTCCTCAGGATGCGCAGGCATCGAACGCAGTGGTGATAGGTACACTTCCAGTGTGTTCCGTTGACGCGCGTGTATTATTCGACCCAGGTTCAACGAATTCTTATGTATCTATGCATTTGTTTAAGGTTCTTAGGCACTAGGACAAGGTTCTACAAGACATCAAACATGCCGTATTTAAATTTTTTAAGTGCCAAACAACCTAAGCAAGGATCTTTACTAGAGAATTAGGGTTATAAACAGCAAGTAAACTACTTTACTTCTAAGCGAGAGGGATTACGACCTTTGTAGTCTGTTCGTTCGCTTCAAAAGCTCCGATTTGAGGTCCCTTCACTGCGATCATCAAGTTCCTGGACTCTCGAGAGGCTCCATGAGGTGAATGATGCATGTTGCTGTTAGTTATATGTATACCCTAGAGGCCATTACTTACATGTGTTGTATATTGTAGTGGATACTTGGACATATATAGGGAGGACTTTCTTGCTCGACATGATAGTATGCTATCTGGTTACTCTTTACCTTAACGTGTATACTGATTGTCTCTCTGTTACATGTTGGTAAAGCCCTTAGGATGTGTACTTGACTACCTGGACTGTGATGCGGATCATACTAGTAGGGACATGGTAGTCCATAAGTACATCCTTCAAGGTCCCTAGTCGTGGGTATATCGAGACGGGGCATCGATATACCAGAGTAGACTAGCGTATACCTTCTCGACCCATACAGATGGGCGATGGATGATCCCATATCCATTGGTGTTTGAAATCAGAGATGATATACAGGTGCTTAGTGGAGACTGGGTACACTGGACGGACTCGCCGAGAACTCCCAGATGATATTATACCTTACATCAGATGGCAGTTCTCTGGTGACACTGGTACAGGTTAGTCTATAGACCCGAGATCGTCATAGAGTCTTGTGTGATTCCCACTGTGCTTTGATTTCCACCTTACCACGTCCAAGAAGGCGTGCAAAACGGTGGTTTTTGGGTACAGTCCTGAGTCACATGGAGGCAATGAGCGATAGGAGGGGTTTCGTCTCTCCCGGTATTGGGGGTTGATGTTGCGCTGTGCTCGATAGGCCATAACAGGGAAGTCCCTGGCCAGGGCTGGTTTAGAGATTTACTGGTAACTGTTACCCATAGTTTCTCGACCCGTTATGCGCCTCATATCGGCACGACTTATCGGTTATTGGGGTCTGACGTTTACTATCCCTAGACTTGATATGCGACATATCAGACGAAGAGACCGGACTGTACGGTAGTGTCACTGTCAGGCTTTTTGCAGGAGTTGGAGAGGGCTTGCTTGCTGATCTTCTGATCGCTCAATACCCGGGTAGCCGTTACGTCCAGCTAGTACCGCTGACGGCTTGTGGGTGTTTGATATGATCATCACCTACTGCCGGCGTATTGACGAGTTTTTAGAGTCCTACATAGAGGTTGTACTGGCTCAGGCAAAACGAGATAGGAGCGCATATGTGATATGGGCGGGACCGAGAATGATGAGAGTATGTGATACCGTATTCAATTCTCGCGATGATTGTATCGATTGGTTGTATGCGATATAACCTAGTTATCGAATCAAGGATTGATTCGATAAGTCGATACATTGATATTAGTCGGTTATATGCGATATGACCGGATCGTTAAATCAAGTGTTGATTTAATGATTTAATGTATAATTATATATTTGATATATTACTTTACATTAACTAGTATTGGTTCACTTAAGATTGATTTTCTCACTTGATGTGCACAAGTTATATATGTGATATATTTTTGTGCACAAGATTGTATCATGTTTGATGAAACATGCAAACTTGGGTGTGTATGCTTTAAACCATAGTTTAGGTTAATGGTTAAGGTTTTATTTATTTATTTATTTATTTGATTCTGGAAAAACTAAATGGTGGCTTTTTTGTTTCATTGCTAGAAGCTTCATGAAGCATGCTAGCATCTTTGAAAATGTCTTGCCATTTTGTTTTATCCTTAACCTAACCATCAACCTAAACCCTAGTTTATTCTCTACATGAGTTAACCTCACCCATGGTTGCATTATGATAAGTCTTCACTTGATTTTCTATTATGGAATTCTTCTTTCATTCTTTTCTTTTCTTCTTCTTCTTCTTCTTGAAGAAAAAGAGATAGCTTGCTAGAAAATTATCAAGTGAAGATTAAGTGTGAGAAATCAAAATCTAAAGAGTACCCACTTCCTATCTCACCATCCTCTACTAGACTAGCACTTTAGTTTAGAGTGTTTGCTTCACTAATTCTATGATTAGTGAGGTAGAAGCTTGAGTCCGTATTCCCTCGACGTAGATCATCTTCGACATCGAAGACTTCAAGTGATCCCGTTCAACTTCTTAAGGAGCCGTCCAAGAGTCCGGGAGTTGGATGATAGCAGCGAAGGTACGTCGTCACGGAGCTTTGGAAGTGGTGGACCGGATCTACAAAGGTTGTAATCCCTTCCCTTAGTGATAATTGTTATCCACTAGCTTTATGATTCGCCTAATCTCTAGTTAACGATCTTGCTTAGGGTTGTTAAGCACCTAAAATTTTTAATCCGGCATGGTCGATGCCTTGTAGAGCCTCCTTAGTATGCCTAGTAACCCTACAGTGGTATCAGAGCCTAGCTAGAGAATTAGGCGATGTGTTTACGGAGTTAAAACCCCGATCGAAACCCGAAACGAAAAATCAACCCCCTCTCTGGAAATTTTTTGAAATCTGGGATTTTTATGTATTAAAAATACCTGAAAATTTCAGCAGGCTAATATAAGAATTATGGTGAAAAACGAGCCCCCAATTCCTCAAGATGGCCACGGAACTGCGGAAATTAGCCACCTTTGGCGGCAGTTCCGCGGCAGGCTAAGGGTATTAGGGACGGATTTTTGCACTGTAATTCTTGTCTTTGTAGATACTATTTTATGGGTATTTTTAATCTGACTCAAGTGTTGAGTATTCTGGGATTTATTTTGTAATCGTCGATTCGATCATGAATTTTAAATTCGTTATTGTTTTTCCGGGTAAATTTTAGAACATGTTAAAAAGTTTGACCGGATATAAATTCCCACTTTTTCCCCTGTCGGGAAATTTCCAAGTGTTGGATCTTTCCGTAGTTTAAGAACGTTCGAAGTAGTGCAAGTAACGCGATGGACCCTCTAGAAGACAACAAACCTTAACTCGATTATGTGACCGTCTTGAACCGCCCTTTGAACTTTAGGGTTTGGGGCAGCACGGCGTACCACATGTGAGGCGTTGGCTTGACCCTTCTGCGGCTGGACCGTTGGTTCTGTGGCATGAAATGGATGTTTTTAGACTTATTTCATGTGTTGAGCTGTTTCGGGAAAACTTGGGTGTTTTATTGTTCGATCGAAAAGTTTAACATTTTCTATTTATCTGGAATGTGATACAATATTTGGAATTCACAAGTAGTTATGTGATAACTAATATGAATGTTATAAACATAGCACTTTGGTCTCACTTGATCGGTTGCCACGGAATTTTGATGCGATCAAAACTCCGTCGTAATCACGTAGCGTACGTGGATACTCGCCGGATAAACTTAATAGACAGCCACGCCCCAAAGCCCCGACCAAGTGACTGTAGGAGAACCCCGTCGCCGAAAGCATCCGTTCGGGTGCTCGCGGTAGCGGTGTTCCGCCTTGGTGCACTTCATCGACGGTATCGGGGGTGCGGCCGCCTACTAAAGTTTGCGACGAGCATTCGATCAGGATGTCGGGAATCCTGTTGAATTGCCCGACTTGATATTGAAAAGAGTTTTCGATAAAGAGACTAAAATGCGGGGTTTATAATAGTTAGGCATGCGATGTCTAAGGAATTCATTTGGTTAGGCATGCGATGTCTATGCAGGTTGCGGATTCCAACTGTTGTAGTTTTATACTTTCTTTTCTGTGACCGTAAGTGTAATATGTGACATCGCCGGTTTCGTTGCTATATGTTAACGACAATTGGGATGCGTATATTTACTTACGTTGATGACATGTGATGTTATGTGTTGTTGGATATGTTATATTGGATCGTCGCGTTTTGAATAGCCTGTTTTTTTTTTATGTGAGATGAGTGTTTTTCATTTTCATTCATGTAAATACTTGTATGTAATATTCTTTTATTGGGGTACTTCCAGGTTGCGGAAGATGTCACCGTTGATGTATATTATTTACTTTTCCGCACTAGGATAGACCCAAGGAGAAGGGCACAAGTAACCGGGTTTTAGAGTCCAGTGGGAGACCAACTCGAGGAGTCAAGTCCGGGTCTCCTAACTCTAGAATTGGTAGGGTTGCTTGCCGCTCTCGTAGGGGTCTAGGGGTGTGGGTTTGGCTATTCATCGCGACCGTGGAATCCATGCTTTATACTGGCTTGTATTAAAAACACGGACGTCCTAGTATATCCAATGTTTCATATGTTTCTTCTGCTGCGATATCTGTGATGTGATCATTTGATGTTCTGTGATAAATACTGTATATAGTATATATGATATATTATATAGACGTTACTTATGTTTTACACCTGCGCTAGCCCTGCCCCGCTCTGCCGTTAGTTACCTAACCTAACGGTGCACGAGGGGATATCGAGGCGAATGCGGATGGCATAAGTGTACGTCGTATTTATCTGTGATGTTTAGGTATTTTAAATGATGGGACTTCATTAATATGATTAATGAAAGAAAAAGAAACCTAAAAGATGTTGTGGAATTGAATTTTCAAAAACAGGTAGCTACGGTTCTTGCTTTGCGTCGCGGTGTTCCTTGTAGAACATCCTGCACCTTATTCGATAAGGAAAGGGCCGAGATACCTTCACCGGGAGTGACCCCTTTAGCAATGACTGGCAGATGCTACACCCCTCGGTTTGTCTTTTGATTGCTTTTCTAGTTCTTGCTTTGCACAGTGATGTATATGATATATCCTGCACCTCATTCGACGAGGAAAGAGCCGACGATCTCTTCACCGGGAGTGACCTCTTTAGCGAAAATAGCAAAAGCCTTAAAAAGAGTCCATTTTAAAATCATTTGATTCTACAACGATATCAAGTTCATTACGTAATAGGTTTTCAGAAAAACCTGTCGTAGCCCTCCGTCATTTCAGATAAGTAGTAGTTAGTATTCGTGCTACGTTTGTTGGCCTTTGTCAAGGCGTAGTGTACGGTAGCTGACTGGTGCTTATCTGCTTATGCATATGATGCAGATTGGGTTAGGGTAGTCGTGCGACCTTGTTGGCCTTTGTCAAGGGTCGTGCGGGTGGGTTTAATTCAATCAGGAAATGACGGGTTGAACTTGACTAGCATCCTATGGTTTGTTGGCCTTTGTCAAGGTCATAGGAGGTTAGGGACAAAATTATCTGGAATTTCAAGTGTTGAAATTTGTAATAAGATTGCATACCTTCTATGAGATAGTTGGATCCCGATACCCACTGCGAGTAATTGTTACTGCTGGGAGAGTTTTACACATTACAATTAACCGATCAAGTAGGTGTCTAGAAAGGTGTTAACGGGGTTAAGTCTCTGGGAAAACGAGGTTTACTTTAATTAGGTCCGTGCGAAAGCACGGGGCACCTCCCTCAAAGTACCGACACTGGCCTAGCTGAAAGATTGGCGAACTTGTAGCGTGTAATTAATCCCGGCTAGTCTTTCCTTTTAGGGTTTGAAGGAAGATTTGATAAAAACAGTGGGAGCCATCCTGATTAGATAAAATAATAACCAATCTGATCTTGCAAGAGCATACGCAGAGTGTTTTCTTCTCTCTCTCTCCAGGTAGCAACCATATCACGCCTTAATCAAGATAATAATACGGATTATTGACCGAACCCACTTGTTATACTGAGCCGGGGAACGTTGGTCTCGCTCCAACTTATAACTGTTATAAGACAGAGCAGGTAATTGGGGAATACCAGATTTCCCGTACCGCCCAAACGAAGAAAGTGCATGCTGATGCATCATCTTCGGGCGTGTTCATTACAGAGAACTGTTTCTCAGTATCCTTTAGGTCCTAGGTATGTGATACCGGATCAGGATCCCGCATTTGTAATCTGTTACATGGGCTACAGATAGGTAAAGAACTGAGAACGGATGATAAGTTTCATGAGATAGAAAACGGTGCAAGTGTTACAGCCAAGTCTGTTGATCACTGTCACCCTGTATTACCAATACATTGATTCTGAAAAAATGCTATTAGATATCGAACCTAATATACAAAATCATATCAATCTCTTTATTTATTAAAGAAGGATATAATTTTGTATTGTTGGATAATGTTTTGAACATTTCCTATATCAAAAGTTGATCGGTTCAGTTACGTTATCTAAAAGCATTGATGTTCTAAATCAAACTACAGTTCTTAGTATAAAGAACACACACAAGAGGAAGAGTTCAGAAATGAACGGATCCTTCTTGAGGTATTATAGACTAGGTCATATCAATGCGACCCGACTAGCTGAAATTACATATAGATGCATATTTAAATTAGTTTGAATTTACATCTTATGAAACTTACTGGTCATGTCACAGAGATAAGATGACCATAGCTCTGTTTAATGGAAACAGAGAAAGAGTTAGTAAACTCTTGGGATTAATATATGCTGATATATGAAAGTCCCCTGTCTACTCATGCCAAGACCGGTTCTTTGTACTTCATTATATTCTCTGACGATCTCTCAAGATTCAGACATATGTTCCTGTTGAAACATAAGTCCGAAGCTTTTGAGATATTCACAGAATATTAGTTAGAAGTAGAGAACCAAAATACGGGTATAAGTATTATGTCCTTTGATGCGATCAGGGAGGAGAATACTTGAGCATGGAATTCCTGGACTATTCTAAAGGAGAATGAGATTCTCTCTCAGCATTACTCCTCCGTATACACCATAGCACGATGGTATATCGGGGCGGAGCAATCACACCCTATATGATAAGGTGTGCTCTATGATGAGTACTACTGAGTTACCTATTTCCTTTTGGGAGTTATGCACTTATGAAGTTGCATACCTATTGAATAGGGTTCCGATCAAATCAGTTGCCTACCACTCCATATGAGATATGGTAAGGGAAGAGCCTATCTCTTAAGTTAGTTAAGATTTGGGTAGTCCGGCCTATGTCTAAAAGCATAATCCGGACAAGCTCGAGGCAAAGTCAGATCTATGAAAGTTTGTTGGTTATCCCAAGCATACGCAACGGAATATCTTCTGCCTAACCGAGGAACAAAAATGTTTTGTTTCTCAGCATGCCACCTTTGTGAAAGGGAATTTCTTGAGAAGAAATTATTGGTCATGAGGTAGAACTGGAAAGAGTTCCATCTATACAAACTACAGCAGATGATTTGGTAGAACCAAAGGATTCAATAGATTCCAACGAATCTCAGCCTCTCCGCCGATCTAGTAGGGTTCTTCACCCACCTGAGAGATACTTTGGTTTCTCTATGACAGTGTAAGCGAGGATTGCATCATGAGATGATGACCCAACTAGTTTCGAGCTGGCCATCAGGAGTATGACTCTGTAAGAATGGCTGAATGCTTAGCGATCTGAGATGAAATCCTTATACACCAACAAAGTATGGACTTTGGTTGCTTTATCTGAAGGGTTAAATCCCCATCAGGAGCAAGTATATCTTCAGAAGATTGCTTGGTGTACATGGAAAAGTTGAGACTTTCAAAGCTAGACTTGTTAAATGTTTGCATCATTAACCAGGTATGGATTATGTTGAAACCTTTTCTAAGTAGCTATGCTTAAGTCCATCCAGATCCTACTTGCCATGGCTACATACCATGACTACGATATCTGGTGGTTGGGTATCATGACAGCTTTTCTAAATGATGTTTTAGAAGAGAGCGTCTATAAGTACACAGCCAGAGAGCTTCGTAGATAGTGGGAGCAGCGGAAACGTGTACAAGATGTTTTATAGGATAAAGCAGGCATCGCGGAGTTGGAACGTCTGTTTTGATGTGGTAGTCAAAGAGTTTGACTTCATCAAAATGGTAGATGAACCTTGTATATATAAAAAGGTAGTAGGGAGTATTGTCACGACCCGAAAGTACGGAACATGACCGGCACTTAAACTACGAATGTCTCGAGGCGTACGTAATCTAAGTAAACCGAAAACCCAGAAATCCAAACCAAGAAAAGTAGTAGAGTGCAGGAAAAACCAACTTAAAGCAAGTAATTTCAATAGCATAAGCCGAATTATGCGGTTTTTAAAACATCAAAAATTTACTGAAAATTTCGGCAGAGTCTCCTTTGTAAATACTGGCCCCCAACGGGATACAACATGAATAGTATACGAAATCAAGAAAAAAGGCATCCCCAAGCGGGAGCTAGCTCTTCGTCAATCGACGGTCACAACCACACAAGCAATAAATATACAACGCCAACGACGAGGATCAAAAACTCAAAAGGGAACTCAAAACCACCAGAAATATAACGAGCGACTCTAAGGTCGAAAGAATAAACAACACTGGTCTCTATCTCAATAGATACATGTTTGGTTGATGGAATTCTAGATACAACAGAATAATGATATACAAGATAAATAATAGGGGTATGATACAAGTAAACCCACCTACTAGCAAATCACCCGAATGAAACTATGCCCGCAAAGCCGTAATGAACCTGTACGGCAACCTGCAAGAAACTGGGGCACAACGGGGGTGAGTTGCCAACTCGTGAATAGAAAAACATCTACGCACAGAAATCGCATAAATAACGCAATCCTAGGTCAATGATCATAATATATCCTCAAATATATATAACATGCAGCCTATAACAATGGCTAGGGTAAATATCTAACCCGAGTGTAAACTCATGTGCCCGTGTCAGTGCCTCAGGTAGCAATATATCATATGAATGAGGTATGAATGCATGAAAATAGAATACATGTAAATGAAGAAACTGTTTTCATAAATTAGTGAGATTTCCTTCGTATTTTAAACTGAGGTATCATAATTAAAATCAGTATCAACAATGTCTAGTATCGACACAAAACATAAATCTCACTGTCTCGAAATATCAATGTCTCAATCTCAATATCTAGGGCGCCGTCAGTCCAGACCGGCCCCTACCATCCATCTCAAGACCACGACGGTATCCTCCGGATATCCGACGCGTCGGGTAATATCACCGGTAGGTAGTGCTCCCCAGCCAGGCTCAACGTCAACACCACATTCCTCTTGCCCCGGGGTACCATACCGAGCCCACCATGTACCCGTGACAGTTCCTCCACTCCTCGACACGGATCTCCAAAACCACAGCAAACTCATGGTGGGCGACACTTTACATCACTAGAAAACCGCAACATTTTTTTATTTTAAAAGATCATAAGTTGTAAATTTTGCGGCTTTCCCCGAAATCCAGAAATATCAGAAATCTCAAGAAATCATTACAAGTGCATATGTCAATGATAATGAACTAGGCATGAACAACTGAATAACAGTATGCATGAAGTGGTAGGTAATAACTACAATGTCTAATATGGCATATAAGGGAAGTACACTAATATCGTGTCAAAACTACCAGCTAACAATCTAAGTCAAGCAATTATATTCTCTAAAGTGTACGTGGCATGGCAATTACCGATGAAGATGTGTGTGAGCCGGCAAGTAGGTGTACATGGTACATACGCATCATCGGTAATAGTGCTGGTGTCCTAACAGCATGATATCAATAATGGAATATGCAGCAAAATAAATATGCGAGGCAGAGCGAACAGCAATAATTTGCGGGAGCTGAATATTAGACACAACGATAACTAATCTACAATAATCTAATATAAGTCCTACGAATGGTGCCTTTTGAAATAACACGAATCATGGGGTTTTGAAAATAGGGGCTACGGTGTTTTTATGAAAAGATACGTCGTTTTTTGAAATATCCGTCGATTCCCTTGAGCTGTCTTTAAAAATGCCCACGATTCGTTAGTTTTTGAAATAGGTAAGGAGTCTAATCTAATCTAACAACTACACTAAACTATACGGCTGAACTAACAAGCTGAACTACAGGTAAGGAAACAGCCTATCATCTGAGTCGATACATATACATACCTGTATATGTATAGTCGGTGATCCCGCCTCAATAATATCATATCCGATACCATATCTATAATCAGGCATCCCAAGTCAAGAGTGCGGATCAATCATCAATATAGCTCATACGTAAATCCGTCGTACGGCATCCCAATCTGGGTACGGTTCAATATCACATTCATCATACTATTCACCTGGTATCCTCTTTATCAAATATCATGATCGGGGTACTGATCTACGTCTAGTACCATATTGATACCGCCTACGTATGCATGGACGTGTGTGAAACACTACGTCAAGGACCCGCTACAACGTCATGTCGTATCTAAGATATGAACCCTGCTATATCACCGATCTCACGGCCTCAAATCAAATCTCATCGAATCAGCTCAATCCCAAGTATCATCCTCAATCCGTACGTGAACACATAGTCCCATACCCATGTGAACACATAACTATAAAGAATCCCATGAGCACATATCAATAGGAATGTATGCAAGTATGTATGTGTGTATGTGTGTGTAACACTACCCTAGGGTTCGCAACACTAAAGTAATCCAATACACCAATATCCATCCTAAGCATCGTTATTAATCCCAAATAACATATAATAATTGTTGGTGTGTATACGCATCCGTATACACCACCACGGACTGCGGGGGTGCTATACGCCATCCACCCGACTTCTCCCCGTAGATATAAATCTACTCACCTGGTCCTCGCTAGCCGGTGCCGACGTCGCCACGCGCTTGCTTGTCGTCTCGAAGTCCACATGGGGGTACCTACATATCATAACGCACCATATCTCATTAAAATCTGACTCATGATCAAAACGACGCACGAATCCCACATAGGTCAAAACCTATGGTTGCTTTCACAAATCAACCCAAAAACCCTCGACGTCGGCGTACAAACTCCAAACCATCGAGAAAAACCCAAATACACTCATTTGCACATTCACGAACACTAATTTTAATATAAACTAGGTTGAAACTCACAAAACCGCCAATTTCACTCAAAAAGTCATTTTTCCGAAAATCTAGCAAGCACAATTCGCCGTTTTTGTACAAAACACGATATTTAAATGAATGTAGCGGCCAATATATTTATTAACTATCTTAAATAAGTCATAAAAACCATTTCCATAATTTAAACTCATAAATTTGCATAATTTCCAAAATCCTAGTTTGCAAAATATCAAATTTAACACCCTTTAAAGCAAAATTCACAATTCATCAATTAAGCTTCGTTTTGCATGAACCAAAGTCATTAAACCACTCATTATAATAGTTATAATGACATGAACACTTAATTATATTTTAATCTAAGCATTTGACAATTTTTCAAAAACTCTAGTTAGCAAAAACAAAACTTAATTTAGACATTTCCATGCAACAATATGAAATTTAACTACTAAATTACTTTCTACAAATTCTAAGATGGTAAGCTACCCATCACAACCATAATCCCATTACTCCAAACCCTAACTTGAAATCAACCTCATTCTTGAATTTTTCAAACATGCAATTAGAACCAATCTAAAACCTAATTAAACACTTAATAAGCTAACATAAAGCAATTAAACAACAATTTCACTAAAGGGTTAAAATTTATACCTCCCAATTGAGTTCTAGCATGCAAATCCTAGCCTCCAAAAGTAGCTTCCATGCTCCTAGACCCATGCTAGATAGGCAAGAAATAATGGGTAGGAGTTGGATTTGGAAAAAGCTTTGAAATTGTATGGATTTTGAAGCTTTTTCTTGGATTTTTGAAGCAAAATAGTGTGGATTTTTGGGGGGGGGAAGGGCTGCTGTTGTGGGATCATTTTCGGCCAGAAGTGGGTGAGGGGAGAGAGAGGGAGGTGAGGAAAATGCAAGGGAAGAAAGTCAAGGTCAAGGTAAGGTCAAAGTCTAACTACTTTATCTATTTTCTAATCTTTTCTTTTATTTCTTTTCATTTCTTTTTCCTTTGCAAACCAAGTGGGGAAAAAGTGAGGGCTGCTGAATTTGGCTAAGGGGAGGGGTAAGTGGGGGTGTGTGGGTATGGGCACGGGTGTGGGGTGATGAAAAATGATAAATACAATACCCCAAACATCCATTTACGCTAAAAAAAAGCCTTTTTTCTTCAATAATTTCTAAACCGGTTTGGCAAATGATTTCGTTCCAAAAACCACATGATAAATTTTTATTTAATGTTTTATGATGCACAAAATTTGTTTCAACTCATTCCAATTTGTAATTTTTCCTAATTAAATGTATTAGTGACGGCTTAAAATAATAATAAAATAATATTTTTTTCAGAAAATTTGAAATTTTACCAGCGGCTCAATAAACACCAAATAATAGAAATTACATAGCTAGAATATGTATATTTAATTTTTATAATAAGATATTTGTATTTTGACTTTTTACAGAAAACCCCCTCATTTTACCGATATTTCCGAAATTTCACCGAAACGATTTTCAAAACGCTACAAGTATGGTAGTGATCCTCGTAGAGTACGTGGATGACATACTCTTGATGGGGAAAGAGTTTCCTATGCTATGCTTGGTCAATCTCCGCCTATCACAAGGATTCTCCATATAGGATCAAAGTGATACCTCCTAAATCCTAAGTTTTGGATTTATGAGATAGATCTAAATGGATGTTAGGATTCTCACTAGTTGTACTGAGATGGTATCAATTGATCCTGGGGAGAATCACTGAAAAGGTTCTAGGATGATAAGGACGACTGAATGTCAGTCACATGCATTGTCTTTACCCTCAGTGGAGGGACGGTATGTTGGAAGAGTTCCAAGCTAGATACAGTGACATACTAGACGATTAAAGGCAAGATATATCGTTACCAAAGATGCTACCAAAGAGGCAGTCTGGATATTTGTATAAGTTCATGAGATGAACTTCGTTCCTACCATTGTGTGACAATGGAGTTGTGGCTTATGCCTGGGAACGCCCGTCCCATCAGTGATCCAGATATAATTCTTAGGCAGTGTCACCTGATCATGGAGATGGTTGATCTCCAAGGGATCGAGGTTAGGAGAGTAGACTCAGAGGACAACACGGCGGATCCACTCACAAAGGCTTTTTCCCAGAGAGAGACTATTATGGGATGTTTGAGTATGAGATACTACAACCACTGTTATCAGATGGCCCTAGTGCAAGTGGGAGATTGTTAGTTATATGTATGCCCTAGAGGCCATTACTATACATGTGTTGTATATTGTAGTGGATGCTTGGACATATATAGGGAGGACTTTCTTGCTCGACATGATAGTATGCTATCTGGTTACTCTTTACCTTAACGTGTATACTGATTGTCTCTCTGTTACATGTTGGTATAGCCCTTAGGATGTGTACTTGACTACCTGGACTGTGATGCGGATCATACTAGTGGGGACATGGTAGTCCATAAATACATCCTTCAAGGTCCCTAGTCGTGGGTATATCGAGACGGGGCATCGATATACCAGAGTAGACTTGCGTATACCTTCTCGACCCATACATATGGGCGATGGATGATCCCATATCCATTGGTGTTTGACATCAGAGATGATATACGGGTGCTCAGTGGAGACTGGATACACTGGACGGACTCGCCGAGAACTCCCAGATGGTATTATACCTTACGTCAGATGGCAGTTCTCTGGTGACACTGGTACAGGTTAGTCTGTAGACCCGAGATTGTCATAGAGTATTGTGTGATTCCCACTGTGCTTTGATTTCCACCTTACCACGTCCAAGAGGGCGTGCAAAACGGTGGTTTTTGGGTACAGTCCCGAGTCACATGGAGGTAATGAGCGATAGGAGGGGGTTTCGTCTCTCCCGGTATTGGGGGTTGATGTTGCGCTGTGCTCGATTGGCCATAACAGGGAAGTCCCTGGCCAGGGCTGGTTTAGAGATTTACTGGTAAGTGTTACCCGTAGTTTCTCGACCTGTTATGCGCCTCATATCGGCACGACTTATCGGTTATTGGGGTCTGACGTTTACCACCCCTAGACTTGATATACGACATATCAGACGAAGAGACCGGACTGTACGGTAGTGTCACTGTCAGGCTTTTTGCAGGAGTTAGAGCAGGCTTGCTTGCTGATCTTCTGATCGCTCAATACCCGGGTAGCCATTACGTCCAGCTAGTACCGCTGACGGCTTGTGGGTGTTTGATATGATCATCACCTATTGCCGGCGTATTGACGAGTCTTTAGAGTCCTACATAGAGGTTGTACTGGCTCAGGCAAAATGAGATAGGAGCGCATATGTGATATGGGCGGGACCGAGAATGATGCGAGTATGTGATACCGTATTCAATTCTCGCGATGATTGTATCGATTGGTTGTATGCGATATAACCTAGTTATCGAATCAAGGATTGATTCGATAAGTCGATACATTGATATTAGTCGGTTATATGCGATATGACCGGATCGTTAAATCAAGTGTTGATTTAATGATTTAATGTATAATTATATATTTGATATATTACTTTACATTAACTAGTATTGGTTCACTTAAGATTGATTTTCTCACTTGATGTGCACAAGTTATATATGTGATATATTTTTGTGCACAAGATTGTATCATGTTTGATGATACATGCAAACTTGGGTGTGTATGCTTTAAACCATAGTTTAGGTTAATGGTTAAGGTTTTATTTATTTATTTATTTATTTGATTCTGGAAAAACTAAATGGTGGCTTTTTTGTTTCATTGCTAGAAGCTTCATGAAGCATGCTAGCATCTTTGAAAATGTCTTGCCATTTTGTTTTATCCTTAACCTAACCATCAACCTAAACCCTAGTTTATTCTTTACATGAGTTAATCTCACCCATGATTGCATTATGATAAGTCTTCACTTGATTTTCTATTATGGAATTCTTCTTTCATTCTTTTCTCTTCTTCTTCTTCTTCTTCTTGAAGAAAAAGAGATAGCTTGCTAGAAAATTATCAAGTGAAGATTCAGTGTGAGAAATCAAAATCTAAAGAGTACCCACTTCCTATCTCACCATCCTCTACTGGACTAGCACTTTAGTTTAGTGTGTTTGCTTCACTAATTCTATATTAGTGAGGTAGAAGCTTGAGTCCGTATTCCCTCGACGTAGATCATCTTCGACATCGAAGACTTCAAGCGATCCCGTTCAACTTCTTAAGGAGCCGTCCGAGAGTCCGGGAGTTGGATGATAGCAGCGAAGGTACGTCGTCACGGAGCTTTGGAAATGGTGGACCGAATCTACAAAGGTTGTAGTCCCTTCCCTTAGTGATAATTGTTATCCACTAGCTTTACGATTCGCCTAATCTCTAGTTAACGATCTTGCTTAGGGTTGTTAAGCACCTAAAATTTTTAATCCGGCATGGTCGATGCCTTGTAGAGCCTCCTTAGTGTGCCTAGTAACCCTACAGTTGCTTGAAGTCTTCGAAATCGAAGACGATCTACCTTGAGAAAACACACACCCAAGCTCTCACTTCACTAATAATGTATTAGTGAAGCAACCACCTTAATCTATGTGGCTAGAATAGATGAGAATGATGAAGTAGGAATTTTGCTCTCTTTTATTTTCTAATTCTCACTTTAATTCATCACAAAAAGAAAAGCTAGAAAGCTTTTTTGAGAGGAAGAAGAAGAAGAATTGTGATGAATGAATTGTGTGAGGTTAGAAATGCAACCATGGCTTAAGCATGGCATGCTTAACCCTTGTAGAGAATAAACCATAGGTTAGGGTTAAGAGGTTAGGTTAACAAATATCTAGATATTATTTAAAGGGTGGACTAAGTCAACAAGGATAAATATCTCAATAATATCCACACAATTTAGAATTTACCCAGAATAAAACATTAACCATAATCCAAACCCTAGCATGGTTTGATCTCAAAAGCCTAGTTGCATTTGTAACCCTAACATGTTACAATATTATATATCACATATATAATATATAATGTAACAAAAGAAAATAATACAACTAACATATATCACATATATATCAATGTATCATCAAGTGAGAAAAAGAATCATTTAAGTGAGCTTATATTAGTTAATGTAATATAATATATCACACATATAATTATACATTAAATTATCGAATCAACACTTGATCCGATAGTCCGGCTATTTTGCAAATAACCGACTAATATAACATGTATCAGTTCATCGAATCGACACTTGATCCGATGACCCGGCTGTATCACATATACCCGGCCGATATCTTATATCGCAAGAATCGAATACGGTATCACATACACGTATTATTCTCGGTCCCTCACATATCACATATGTGCTCCTACTCCGTTTTGCCTGAGTCAGGAAACCTCTGTGTAGGAATCTAAAGAATCGTCAATATACCGGCAGTAGGTGATGATCATATCAAACACCCACAACCTGCAAGCGGTCAGCTAAACGTAACAGCCATCCGGGTATTGAGCGATCAGAAGATCAACAAGAAGCTTGTACATACTCCTGTGAATCCAATTGGTAACACTACCGTACAGTCCGGTCTCTTCGTCTGATATGTCGCATATCCAGTCTAGGGGTGGTAAACGTCAGACCCCAATAACTGATAAGTCGTGTCGATGTGAGGATCATAACAGGTCGAGAAACTACTGATAACACTTACCTGTATATCTCCATATCAGCCCTGGACAGGGACTTCCAGTTATAGCCAATTGAACTTAGCGCAACATCAACCCCCAATACCGGGAGAGACAAAACTCCTCCTATCGCTCATTGCCTCCATGTGATTCAGGACTGTACCCAAAAGCTACCATTTTGCACGTCCTCTTGATGTGGTAAGGTGGAAATCAAAGTATAGTGGGAATCACACAAGACTCTATGACGATCTTGGGTCTACAGACTAACCTGTACCAGTGTCACTAGAGAACTGCTATCTGACGATAGGTATAATACCATCTAGGAGTTCTCGGCGAGTCCGTTCAGTGTACCCAGTCTCCACTGAGCACCCGTATACCTTCTTTGATGTCAAACACCAATGGATATGGGATCATCTATCGCCCATCATATAGGTCAAGATGCGTATACGCTAGTCTACTTTGGAATATCGATGCCCTGTCTCGATACACCCTCGACTAGGAACAGTTATAGGATGTACTCTTGGACTACCCTGGCCCCACTAGTATGATCTGCATCATAGTTCTAGTAGTCGAGTACATATCCTAAGTGCTTTATCAACATGTGAGAGAAAGACAGTAAACCAATACAAGTCAATATGTTAAGACAAAGTGAAACCAGATAGCATACTATCATGTCGAGTAAGAAAGTCCTCTCTATATATATCCAAGTATCCATTATAATATACATCATATGTACAACAATGGCCTCTAGGGCATATACATAAGTAACAATTTCCTACTTGCACTAAGGCCAGCTGTTGTAGTATCTCATACCCAATATCCCGAAGAGTCTCTGAAATTGTATCTAGGGTATGGCCTTTGTGACTGGATCCGCAGTGTTGTCCTTCGTGTCTTCCTTCATGTCAACTCTCCTGACCTCGATCTCGCGGCGATCAACTATCTTCCGGATCAGGTGATACCGCCTCAGAATATGCCTGGATCTCTGATGGGACCTGGGTTCCTTGGCCAAAGCCACAGCTCTATTGTTATCACAATACAAAGGTATTGGATGCACAATGGACGGAACCACATCAAGTTCAGTGATGAGCTTCTTGATCCAGACAGCCTCTTTGGCAGTATCGTTGGCAACGATGTATTCAGCCTCCATCGTCGAGTCCGCCACGGTTTCCTTTTTGGAACTCTTCCAACAAACTGCCCCTTCATTTAGAGTAAAGACCAATCCCGAGTGTGACTTAGAGTCGTCCGTATCACTTTAGAAGCTTGAATCGGTAAGGGACTCCACCTGGAGTTCACCGTTACCATACACCAAGAACATCTCCTTAGTCCTTCTCAAGTACTTGAGAATGTTCTTCACAGCTGTCCAGTGACTCTCTCCTGGATCTTCTTGATACCTACTCACTACACTTAGTGAGTACGCTACATTGGGTCTGGTACATAGTATCACATACATGATAGAGCCTACTACCGAAGCATAGGGTATCCCTTGCATGCGAGCTCTCTCCAAATCAGTCTTGGGAGACATCTCTTTGGAGAGAGTGAGTCCAGAGATTGTGGGTAAATTCCCACGCTTGGATTCTTCTATACTAAACATCTTTAGTATGGTGTCAATGTACCTGGATTGGGACAATCCCAATATCCATTTAGATCTATCTCTATAGATCTTAATTCCCAAAATGCAGGAGGCATCACCTAGATCTTTCATTGAGAATCTATGTGATAAGAAGAGCTTGACCAAGTGCAGCATAGTAAAATCATTTCCCATCAAGAGTATGTCATTTACGTACAATACGAGGAAGAGAACCTTACTCTCTGTAACCTTCATGTAAATACAAGGTTCATCTATGTTTTTGATGAAGTCAGACTCTTTGACTACAACATCTAAACAGATGTTCCAACTCCGCGATCCCTGCTTTAACCCGTAGATGGATTTAAGCAGCTTTCACACCTTTCTGCTGCTCCCACTATCTACGAAGCCCTCTGGCTGAGTCATGTACACACACTCCTCTAAATCACCATTTAGAAAGGCGGTCTTAACATCCATTTGCAAGATTTCGTAGTCATTGTACGCAGCAATGGCAAGTAAGATCCGAAGGGACTTAAGCATAGCCACTAGAGAAAAGGTTTCGTCATAATCCACACCTGGTCGTTGATGAAAATCCTTTGTAACAAGTCTAGCTTTGAAAGTCTCAACTTTTCCATCTACACCAAGTTTCTTATTAAAGATCCATTTGCTCCCAATGGGCTTTACCCCTTCAGGAGCAATTTCCAAAGTCCATACTTTGTTGGTGTACATGGATTCCATCTCAGAACGCATTGTATTCAGCCATTTCACAGAGTCCCCGCTCGTTATGGCCTGCTTGAAGCTAGTCTGGTCATCATCTTCCATGATACAATACTCGCTCCCACCATCGATGAGAAAACCGTAGTATATCTCAGGTGGATGAGGAACCCTACTAGATCGTTGGAGCGGCTGAGCTTCATCGGGAACTACTGAATCCTCTGGTTCCACTAAATCTTCAGTTGCAGTTTGTGCTGCTGGAACTTCTTCCAGCTCTACCTCTTCGCTTTTGCAAGAAATTTCTTTTATAAAAAGGTAGCATGTTAAGAAACAAACACCTTTTACTCCTCACTGTGGTAGAAAAAATATCCATATGAATTCTTTGGATATCCCACAAACTTGCAGAGAACTGATCGTGCCTCGAGTTTGTCCGAATTTTGCCTTTTGACATAGGCCGGACAAACCCATATCTTAACTCGTTTAAGATATGGTCTCTTCCCACTCCATATCTCTTATGGTATGGTAGGTACAGATTTAGATGGAACTTGATTCAATAGGTATGCTGTTGTCTCAAGCGCATAACCCCAAAAGAAAACATGCAACTCAGCAGTGCTCATCATAGAGCGCACCATATCTAATAGGGTGCGATTCCTTCTCTTCAATACACCATTGTGCTGTGGTGTATAAGGAGGAGTAAGCTGAGAGAGAATCCTATTTTCTTTTAAATAGTCCAGGAACTCAGTGCTCAAGTATTCTCCTCCTCGATCAGATCGAAGGATCTTAATTCTTTTACCTGTTTGGTTCTCTACTTCGTTCTTATATTTTCTGAATTTCTCAAAAACTTCAGACTTGTGTTTTAACAGGAACACATGTCCGTATCTTGAGAGATCGTCAGTGAATGTAATGAAGTATGAAGAACCATTCCTAGCATGTGTATACATGGGACCGCATACATCACTATGTATCAGTCTTAAGAGTTCCGTAACTCTTTCTCCGCGTCCATTGAACGAAGTTTTGTTCATCTTGCCTTTGAGACATTACTGGCAAGTGTCATAAGATGAAAATTCGAACGGATTCAAATATCCATCTTTATGCAACTTATCTAGTCGTGTCGCATTGATATGACCTAGTCTACAATGCTACAAGAAGGATTCGTTCATTTCTGAACTCTTCCTCTTGTTTGTGTTTTGTACATTAAGAACCGTGGTTTGATCTAGAACGTATATGCCATTATTTAACGAGCTTGATCCAATCAACTTTTGATTCAGGAATATGTTCATAACATTATCCTGTACTACAAAATCATATCCTTCTTTACTCAATAAAGAAACTGATATAATATTGCATATCAGGGTCGAAATGTAATAGCATTCATTCAGAATCATTGTGTTACCATTTGGTAACACAAGGTGATATTCGCCAACTGTTTTGGCTGCAACATTTGCACCATTCCCTACTCTTACGGAATGATCACCCTCTCCCAGTTCTCTACCTTTCTTTAACCCATGTAACATATTACATATATGGGATCCTGATCCGGTATCTAATACCCAGGACGTAGAGTGCACTGAGAAACAGTTTTCGATAACTAACACACCCGAAAAAGATGCATCAATATGCTTATTCTTCGTTTGGGCGGCGTGAGAATCCGGATATTCTCTTATTCCCCGCTCTGTCTTATAACAATTATAAGAAAAAACGGGACCAACGTTCCTCTGCTCAGTATAATAAGCAGGTTCGGTCAATACATCCATATTATTATCTTGATTAAGGCCTGACATGGTCGCTACCTGGAGAGAGAGAGAAGAAAACACTTTAGTGTATGCTCTTGTAAGATTAGATTGGTTATTATCTTATCTAATCAGGATGGCTCCCACTGTTTTCATCAAATCTTCCTTCAAACCTAAAAAAGGTAAGACTAGCCGGGATTAATTACACCTTACAAGTTCGCCAATCTTTCAGCCAGGCCAGTGTTGGTATTTTGAGGGAGGTTTCCCATACTTTCGCACGGATCTAATTAAAATAAACCTCGTTTTCCCAGAGGCATAAC
Source organism: Agapanthus africanus (assembly GCA_030015575.1). Classification (NCBI taxonomy): domain Eukaryota; kingdom Viridiplantae; phylum Streptophyta; class Magnoliopsida; order Asparagales; family Amaryllidaceae; genus Agapanthus; species Agapanthus africanus. The sequence continues at coordinate 123,612,343 of CM057344.1, forward strand.
CCCGTTAACACATTTCTAGACACCTACTTAATTCATGTGTAAAAGTCTCCCAGGAGTAACTCTTACTCGCAGTATCCAACTATCTTATAGAAGGCATGCAATCTCATTGCAAATTTCAACACTTGAAATTCCCGATAAAATTTTGCCCCTAGTGATCTATGACCTTGACAAGGTCAACAAACCATAAATCATAACTCAAGGTCAACCCGTCATTTCCTGATTGAATTAAACCCACCCGCACGACCCTTGACAGGGTCAACAAGGCCGTACGACTACCCTAATCCAATCGCATCATATGCTAGTAGATAAGCAGTAAATATCTACCGCACACTGCACCTTGACATGATCAACAAACGCAACATGAATACTAAATACTGCTTATCTGAAATGACGGAGGGCTATGACAGGTTTTTATGAAAACCTTTTGCGTAATGAACTTGATATCGTTGTAGAATCGAGTGATTTTGAAAAAGAGTGTTTTTCAGGCTTTTACTAGTTTCGCTAAAGAGGTCACTCCCGGTGAATAGATCTCGGCTCTTTCCTTATCGAATAAGGTGCATGATATTTCTCAAATACCGCTATGCAAAGAAGGAACTATAGAAGCAATCAAAAACATAACCGAATGAGTTGTAGCATCTGCTAGTTTCGCTAAAGAGGTCACTCCCGGTGAAGGGATCTCAGCTCTTTCCTTATCGAATAAGGTGCTGGATATTCTACAAGAAATGCCGCTATGCAAAGCAAAACTAGAGCTACCCTTTTTTTTTATAAATTTGATTCTACAATATCTTTTAGGTTTCTTTTCTTTCATTAATCTCATTAATGAATCCCATCATTTATGCTTCCCTAAGCATCACAGATGAAACGAAAATACAACGTACACTTATGCCATCCGCATTCGCCACAGTGTCCCATTATGCACCGTTAGGTTACTTAACTAACGGCATACCGGGACGGGACTAGCGCGGGTGCAAAACATAAGCAATGTTTATTATATATCATATATACAATAATAAAGCATTCGTCTCACGCATATAAAATGATCACATCACAGTATATCAACAGCAGAAGATAACATATGAAACATTAGATATACTAGGAGGTCCGTGTTTTATTTTGAGCCTGTATAAAATACGGATTCCACGGTCGCGATGAATAGCCAAACCCATAACCCTAGACCCCTACGAGAGCGGCAAGCAATCTTACCAATTCTAGGGTTAGGAGACCCGGTCTCGACTCCTCGAAATGGCCTCCCACTGGACCTTAGAACCCGGTTACTTGTGCTCCTCTCCTTGGGTCTATCCTAACGCGGAAAAGTAAATAATATACAATGGTGACATCATCCTCAACTCGAAAGTGCCCCAACAAAAGAATATTACATACAATGAATTTTACATGAATAAAATAAAAAAACCCCATCTCACATAAAATCCCCGGCTATTCAAAACACGACGATTCAATATAACATATCACAACAACACATAACATCACATGTCATTAACGTAAGTAAATATGCGTATTCTAATTGTCGTTGATGTATAGCAACGAAACCGGCGATACACCACATATTACACTTACGGTCGCAGAAAAGAAAAATAAAAAACTACAACAATTGGAATCGTAACTGCCCTTAGACAACATAAACCTGGGATATCACATATCCAAAATTTCATGCCTAACAATGTAAAGCTCGCATTTAGGTCTTACCCATGAAAACACTTTTTCAAAATAAGTCGGATAATTCAACAAGATTTCCGATTACGCCCGAGACCGAACAGTTAGATTTACATGCAACAAACAAATTTGTAGATTCCAATTATTGTATCACATTACAGAAAGCTAGACGACGTTAAACAATTCGATCGAAACAACGAATTCCCAAAATTCCCAGAAAGCTCAACACTTGAGCACTATTAAAATTAACCAGAGACATACCACAACGCCTACGGACCTACAGCTGAAAGGCCGGACCCAAGCCTCTTAAGTGGCGCCGCGGATCCGCAGCCAAAACCTTGTTTTAGCCGCGGATCCGCGGTCACTTAGACGAGTTAGGGTGTCGTTCTTTAGGTATGTCCATAGAATTCCCTGCATGTTTTTTTGAATATTTTTAACATGGAAAAATCCAACTTTTTGAAAAATTTCCAGAGAGGGGGTATAATTTGGGTTTTCGGGGTTCGATCGGACTTTTAACTTCGCCTACGCAATGCCTAATGCTCTAGCTAGGTTCTGATACAACTGTAAGGTTCTTAGGCACTAGGAAAAGGTTCTACAAGGCATCAAACATGCCGTATTTAAATTTTTTAAGTGCAAAACAAGCTAAGCAAGGATCTTTACTAGAGAATTAGGGTTATAAACAACAAGTAAACTACTTTACTTCTAAGTGAGAGGGATTATGACCTTTGTAGTCTGTTCTTTCGCTTCATAAGCTCCGAGTTGAGGTCCCTTCGCTGCGATCATCAAGTTCCCGGACTCTCGAGAGGCTCCAAGAGGTGAATGATGCATGTTGCTTGAAGTCTTCAAATCCAAGACGATCTACCTTGAGGAAACACAAACCCAAGCTCTCACTTCACTAATGATGTATTAGTGAAGCAAACGCCCTAATCTAAGTGGCTAGAATAGATGAGGATGATGAAGTAGGAATTTCTTTCACTTTTGTTTTCTAATTCTCACTTTAATTCATCACAAAAAGAAAAGATAGAAAGCTTTTTTGAGAGGAGGAAGAAGAAGAATTGTGATGAATAAATTGTGTGAGGTTAGAAATGCAACCATGGGTTAAGCATGGCATGCTTAACCCTTATAGAGAATAAACTATAGGCTAGGGTTAAGAGATTAGGTTAACAAATATCTAGATATTATCTAAAGGGTGGACAAAGTCAACAAGGATAAATATCTCAATAATATCCACACAATTTAGAATTTACCCAAAATAAAACATTAACCATAATGCAAACCCTAGCATGGTTTGATCTCAAAACCCTAGTTGCATTTGTATCCCCAACATGTTACAATATTATATATCACATATGTAATATATAATATAACAAAAAAATAATACAATTAACATATATCACATATATATCAATGCATCATCAAGTGAGAAAAAGAATCATTTAAGTGAGCTTATATTAGTTAATGTAATGTAATATATCACATATATAATTATACATTAAATTATCGAATCAACACTTGATCCGATAGTCCGGCTATTTTGTAAATAACCGACTAATATAACATGTATCAGTTCATCAAATCAACACTTGATCTGATGACCCAGCTGTATCACATATACCCGGCCAATATCTCATATCGCAATAATCGAATACGGTATCACATACACATATTATTCTCGGTCCTGCACATATCACATATGTGCTCCTACTCCGTTTTTCCAGAGCCAGGAAACCTCTGTGTAAGACTCTAAAGAATCATCAATACGCCGGCAGTAGGTGATGATCATATCAAACACCCACAACCTGTAAGCGGTCAGCTAAATGTAACAGCCACCCGGGTATTGAGCGATCAGAAAATCAACAAGCAAGCCTTTACATACTCCTGTGAATCCAATCAGTAACACTACCGTATAGTCCAGTTTCTTCGTCTGATATGTCGTATATCCAGTCTAGGGGTGGTAAACGTCAAACCCTAGTAACCGATAAGTCGTGTCGATGTGAGGCTCATAACGGGTCGAGAAACTACTGATAACACTTAGCAGTATATCTCCATATCAACCCTGGCCAGGGACTTCCAGTTATAGCCAATCGAACACAGCGCAACATCAACCCCCAATACCGGGAGAGACGAAACCCCTCCTATCGCTCATTGCCTCCATGTGATTCGGGATTGTACCCAAAAGCCACCATTTTGCACGACCTCTTGAACGTGGTAAGATGGAAATAAAAGCACAGTGGGAATCACACAAGACTCTATGACGATCTCGGGTTTACAGACTAACCTGTACCAGTGTCACCAGAGAACTGCTATCTGACGATAGGTATAATACCATCTAGGAGTTCTCGGCGAGTCCGTTCAGTGTACCCAGTCTCCACTGAGTACCCGTATGCCTTCTTTGATGTCAAACACCAATGGATATGGGATCATCCATCGCCCATCATATAGGTCAAGATGCGTATACGCTAGTCTACTCTGGAGTATCGATGCCCTGTCTTGATACACCCTCGACTAGGAACAGTTATGGGATGTACTCTTAGACTACCCTGGCCCCACTAGTATGATCTGCATCATAGTCCTAGTAGTCGAGTACATATCCTAAGGGCTTTATCAACATGTGAGAGCAAGATAGTAAACCAATACAAGTCAACATGTTAAGACAAAGTGAAACCAGATAGCATACTATCATGTTGAGCAAGAAAGTCCACTCTCTATATATCGAAGCATCCACTATAATATAAATCATATGTACAACAATGACCTTTAGGGCATATACATAACTAACACTTTTTACCGAGATTGGGCCGAGAGTTGTCTTTGCTTGATCAGCCGCTGGTTATTATTACTCCCGCAGGTGAGTCTTTTGTCACTCGACATGTATTTCGATCGTGTTTTGTTTGTATAGGAGATAAGGATTCTTCTATTGATTTGATTCTCCTCGATATGTTATATTTTGACGTTCTTCTAGGCATGGACTGGTTAGCCACATGTTATGCATCCGTGGACTGCCGTGAGAAGGCAGTCGGATTTAGTTTTCAGGGTGAGCCATTTCTTGTTGTTCAGGGAGACCGTAGTGCCACCCTCCCTAGTCTGTGTAACACCTTAGGAATGCGATTAGTGTTAATTATGCGATAATGCGGATTTTCTGTAAAAAGTTTACCAATTCGGGTTCCTCACATTTTAAAACATTTAAATAATAATTTATTATTATTTGTTATAGTTTGCACACACATATGCATGTTTATGTGAGGGTGTGTTTGTGTAATCTTGTTTAGTGACCATGACAACATTAAGTTAATCATGATCCTTACTTTACTTTAAACCTATCCTTGCTTAAACCTTAACCTAAAACTCTAGATATTTATGGAGAGATATTTATGTTTGTTTTGGATTGGGAGGAGGTGGCATGGTGACTCACTTGAGAGCATGGTTTGCATTAATGGAGAGTTAATGCAATTGGTGCACTCACCCTTATTCTCACCTCTCTCTCTCTAACTCACTCACACTCTCACTCTCTCTCTCACTTTTCTTCTTCTCATTTATTTCTCATACTCCTCAACTCTCAACTGAACACCTATCATTTCCTTCACTAATCCTATATAAAACATCACAAAATCGCACCCAAATCCCTTTCCATGACTTGTTTTGCCTCTAGAATACATTGGAGCTTGGAAAGCTAGGATCTTTGAGCTTGTGGGAATAGGTAATGATCCCTTTTTGTTAAGTAAGTCTTTTTAGTGTTGCGTAGCTTATTCGTTTCAGTTTAGAATGTGTAAAGTTTCATTTCGGGTAAATAACGTATTTTTAGTGTAGATTTGTGTCTCGGATGATCTGCTATCAAACCAAGTATTTGTTGGAAAAGTTCCCATCACAGTGACCTTGTATAGTGACTTAAAACCCACCATAAAAACCTGAGACAATTCCATGAATAGTAGGCCGCAATTTTATTGCTTCTGGATGAAATTTGCGGCCAGACTGGAGATTTTGGGTTTGAGTTTTGGTGTAGGGGTCTCTGGGGTTGTGTGTGGTCTTGTGGTACGTGCAACTTTTACTATTTGTTTGGGTAGCCAAATCTAGGATCACTTTACTTGTTTCTAGTGTTTCGATTACGCGCGTTACGTTATCCGATACGGTTCGTGTCGTTGTGTATCTGTTGCTCTTGAGTTGGTTTCGTAGTATCGCTATGCGCGTTAGCCACTAGATGAACACTTGAGAGTATATTTGGAGTTGGTGCGTCGGTCAAACGTAGTTTGTACTTGTTGTTGGTCGATTTCTAATATACACTTGCTTTGTTGTTATGTGATTTAGGATCGCAGGTGGGGTCTTCGGACGCTGCGAAGAAGGGGAAGCGAGTGGTTGGATTTACTTAGCCAGGATAGTTATGAGTAGATTTAACATCTACAGGGGAATCGCCTGCATGGCGTTATGCTTTTAGGCTAGATATGATATGATATTAGTCGCGTGTTATATTGCACATATAGAGATTGTGCATAAAACTTCATTGCATATTATTACTTGTTGTGCTTGAACTTGTACCTTTTGGACACTGCACTATTATTGACGGCTCATGTTGCATGAGCACTGATTGTATGATACCCACACCGTCAATAATTTCCATAACACGCACAACACTTATACATACGTGAGATTATATTTGTTAGGGACATTGAGACATTGATTCATATTCCATTGTGTATATGACATATAGCATACCTGTATACCTACATGCTTACACATATGCCTTGCTATGCCTATATGAATACATATACCTGGAGGGTATTGTATCATTATTGACATGTATATACACATACCTAGCTTGATATAGCTACACATATACCTGGAGGGTATTGTATCATTATTGACATGTATATACACATACCTAGCTTGATATAGCTACATACATACCTGGAGGGTATCACAACATTATTGATAGGTAGATACACATATCTTGCTATACCGACATGGTTATGGATGCCTAACTATAGCTACATGTTCACATTTATATGATGTTGTCTGGATTTGGAGAAATTAGGAACCGCGTGATACATTTCATAACTTGTTGCAGTTAAATAGCGGTTTTTCCTTTATATGCTCATATTACTGTTTCATATCGCATATATTATATTTCATGGATTTACGCATTGAGATATGGATTTCATATGATGTTTTCTGGATTTGAGGACCGTGGTAGTTCATGAAATTATGCGTTATTTGAAAAACCCGGTTTCTCTTGATATGATATTTCAGCGTCCACCATAAGATTTCTCGGTTCTAATATATACCCTATGCGAGGAGTGGTGTGGGCCGTGTGTGGGTATATGGTGGAGCCCGGTATGGTATCCCGGGACAAGAAAGGTATATCGACGGATTTTGCCGATGAGCCTAGTAGGGGATGTGCACTGCCTACCGGTGATAGTATTTTGGACTCGGCGGTGATCGTGGAGATATTGACCGGAGTCATGTACGTATGGATATGGGGAATTCGAGTGTCAAAGTTGGGCACTAGGGTTTCCGATGAACGTATGATACGTACATATCAGGGGCAGTCGGGATGATGATGCCTGATAGATGAGTATTTATGTGTCGATACTGGACACTAGTTTTCAAAATATTTTACTCCTAAGTATATATATAAGTGGTATGGGACGCTGTTATATATGCATATATATATATATATATATATATCAGTGGTATGGGACGCTGTTATATATATATATATATATATATATATATATATATATATATATATATTTTAATATATATCATCATAATGATCTGTGTAAGTATTCTTATTCATTATATATGAGGGCCGATATGAGGGCCGATCCGAGGGCCGATTTGAGGATATTTGGGATTTGGATTATCTAGATGGACACTGGTCCTGCCACGATGAGGATTCCGTGAGGATGACATGTTTTATCCCATATTCAGCATTTACTTATATGCATTGCTTCATGTATTAGTAGTACCTGATAGAGTACCTTTCATGACTGTTGCATATACATACTGCCATATTATTGCTTCATGTATTAGTTGTACCTGCTAGAGTACCTTTCATGACTGTTGCATACATATGGCCATTTATTGCTATTAGCTTGCATATGATAGATTCGCACAGTACATGCATACTTGCGATTACCTGCATATGTTATTTACTGTTCACGAGTTAGCAACTCACCCCCGTTGTGCTACAGGGTTGTACAGGTTGTCCCTCAGAGCAGTCAGAGGCAGGGCTTTCATCTATCGTATCATCTTTTGCAGCGGATACCGCTACGGCTGACTGTGTGCAGTTTTGCTATAGGTGGGTTTTGCGTTTATCCGATATTGCTCATTGTATATATTTGTACCATGTACTCTCCATCTACCATTTTCATGTATTGACTTAGAGACGAGTTGTGAGGACGATATTGTATATTTTTGTGACTTAGAGATTTTCATGCTGTTCACTTTATATCATCTTTTTTTCTTTGCTACGGCGTCGTATATTTGCTTGTCATGGTTGTTTTCCGCCTTTAGGCGTGGATTTGCTCCCGTTGGGGATGCTTTACTTATATATTTATATTGTACCCTTTTTGGGGGATTGTTTTACAAAAGAGGTGCTGCCAAATTTTTAAAGGAAGTAAATTTGGACCTTAAAGAATTTTTTATTGAGATTTCAAAAGTTTTAACAATGTTATTATCACTTACTACTTTTGATGGTTTGGATTGCTGGGTTTTTGGCTTACTTGAATTATGTTACGCCTGGAGACATTATGTAGTTTAAGGTCATGTGCTAAATTTTGGGTCGTGACAAAGTTGGTATCAGAGCGCTAGGTTTTACCTTTCGGTGTGTAGGATGACTTTGGTATGATGGAGTAGGTAGCTTAAGCAGGGTGATGTAGCGTGTGTATGTCCACGGCATACTTACGATACGGCACTCCGCCTAAGTGACCTAAGTACTAATTGCTTGAGATTCCTTCCTTGATAATACATATCCTTGTGATTCGATTTCCGTGTTCTTATCGAATCCTTTTCCATTTATAACATTTTTCCGCTGATGACTATGAGGACTCAGAGTGAGGCAGCGAGGGCCGAGGTCAGAGTTGACTCGTTTGGGACGAGGACTGACCAGGAAGGTACGCTCGTTGCACAGGAGCAAATTGATCCGCCTTCGATAGATCGTATCGCTAGGCTTGAGGCAGATATGCGGGACTTGCGCCAGATGATGAGGTTGTTGGTTGAGACCAATCGAGCGCAGCGACAAGAGATTGCCACCCCTGTTACCCAGTTATTCCTTGCAATCAGCACACAACGTTGTGTTACGTATACAGCACTAATGGATGAAACCCTATTCGATGAGGAGCGTCTTTTCGAGACTTTGGCAGTCCGAGGATAGAGGAAGGCTCGTGCAGGTGTACCAGCCCAGAGATAGAGGTTCAGTCGCCGTGAAAAATTTCGTTCACGTTGCGGGAGTAGCAGAGGCGTGGGACGAGGACAGTAGTTTAGCTCTCATCCCTAGGAGGGTCAGCAGTTTTTATCTGGATGTTACCGGTGCGGGAGTTTTGGTCATCGGGTTCGAGATTGTATAGAGCCATGTGAGCGCGAGGCAGTTGTACCGCAGTGAGTTCATGGTCGCGGAGAATTTTTTCCGAGTGTACAGGATGGCAGAGGAGAAGTTCAGCCAGTGGCGGGTAGAGGGCAGGCACGAACGTTTGCTTCTACTCATCGGGACGCGCGGGCGTCCAATGCAGAGTTTTCAGGTATTCTTAATTCGTATGTTCTTTTGATTCATATGTCTGTTTAATTTGAGATCTATGCACTCGTTTATTCTACACACTTAGTGCCGAGGTTGGGCCGAGAGTCGTGTATGCTAGATCAGCCGTTTGTTGTGTTTACTCCTGTTAGCGATCCTTTGGTTGCGCAACACGTGTTTCGGTCATGTGCCAATTGGGTAGGAGATAGAGATTCGTCCGTCGATTTGATCCTTCTTGAGATGTTGGACTTTGACGTTCTCCTGGGTACGGACTGGTTAGGTACGTGCTAAGAGTCTGTGGACTGCCGTGAGAAGACAGTCAGGTTTTGTTTTCCCGGCGAGTCTGTTCTTGTTGTGCAGGGGGACTGTGGTGCCGCCCCTCACAGCTTGATTTCAGCCTTTTTCGCTTGTCGGCTTTAGAGGAGAGGATGTCGTGGATTCTTGGCTTTCATTTGGGATACGGATCCACAGTGGGTTCGTTGGACCGGGTTCCTATCGTGCGAGGGTTTTCCGACGTTGTTCCAGATGAGCCGGCGGAGCTTAGGGAGTATAAGAATCTGCTGCAGAGTTGCTAGATAGGGGGATTTGTGCATCCGAGTGTTTCGCTTTAGGGATCTCCTACTCTGTTCGTCAAGAGAAGGACGGCAGTTTGAGGCTGTGTATTGATTGATCATCAATTGAATTGAGTTACGGTGTAGATTTTGGTATCCTTTACCTCACTTGACGATTTCTTCGATCAGCTCCAGGGTGCGAGAAATTTTTCTAAGGTTGTTTTAGGATCAGGTCATCATTAGTTGCGGGTTCGGAGTGATGACATTCTAATGACTGCTTTTTGCGCGTGCTATGGGCTTTTTGAGTTTTTGGTGGTGTCGTTAGACTCACTAATGCCCTAGCAGCATTCGTAGATATGATGAACCAAATTTCTTCTGGCTGTTCCTCGACCAGTTTATTGTCATGTTATTGATGACATTCTGGTCTATTCCAAGAGTCGTGAGGAACGTGAGCAGCACTTGAGGATTTGCTTTCCAGACATTGGGAGAGTGCCAGCTGTTTGCTAGATTCTTGGAGTGTTCCTTCAGGCTTGATTGTGTTGACTTCCTAGGTCATGGGGTTACGGGAGACGGTATTCATATGGACCCGAGGAAGATTGTGGCCATACAGCTTTGGCCCAGACTTGTAGCAGGGACAGAGGTCCACAGCTTTTAGGCTTAGTTGGTTTTTACCGCTGTTTCGTGCAGGATTTCATGAGTATCGCTGCACCGTTGACCGTACTGACAAGGAAGGGGGTTCCTTTTCTTTAGACTGTGGTATGCGAGCCGAGTTTTCAGCAGTTGAAGACTTGGTGGACGATTGCACCAGTTCTATCCTTGTTTCTGGATTGGGCGACTTTGTTGTTTACTGTGATGTTTCTTGAGTGGGGCTCGATTGTGTACTGATGTAGCATGATAGAGTTATCGCTTATGCTTCCCGACAGTTAGAGGAAGTACGAGCATGATTTATCCTACTCATGATCTGAAGATGACCGCGGTGGTTTTGCGCTGGAGATTTGGGGACACTACTTGTACAGAGAGTCGTGTCGGATTTTCACGCACCACCAGAGCTTTGTGTACATCTTCCTGCAGCGGGTTTTTATTGTTGAGACAGCGCCATTGGAAACAGCCTGTGAAGGATTGTGATTGTGAGATCCTTCATTACTCGTAGCAAGACGATTGTGGTAGCTGATGCTTGAGTCGTAGGCCGGGGGGTAGTTTATTCCAGTTGTGTGCGGTTCGGAGAAAGTCTTATGCAGATTTACAGTTCTTGTGTAACCGTTGAGTACACCTTAGGTTTTCCTCTACCGAGGGGACAGCTTGTTCATGCCTGCGCCCGTCCACTTTTACTAAATCGTTTTCATGAGGCACAGCCCGCCAATGCTCGTTGTTAGAGATTCTTGAGCATGTTCGGCTGGGTAAAGATTCGGAGTTCTTGATTTATGACCAGGGTGTGCTATGTTAGGGACTTGATGGCATGTACCGATACTGATGGGTAGAGACGCGAGTTCCTAGAGCAGGCACATCAGTCAGCTTTCTGTGTTCATCCAAGTGCTACCGAGATGTAACGTGACTTGAGAGTTGGTTACTGGTGGGCAGGGGTGAAGAGTGATGTTTCAGATTTCGTTTTGAGGTACTTGGCTTGTCAGCGTGCTAAGGTTGAGTATTTGAGGTCGGCTGGAGAGTTGCAACCTTTTTACCGTTTCGGAGTGGGAATGGGAGCAGATCTCCATGAATTTCATTGTGGTGTCTACCCACGTCTAGTCGAGGGTATGACTCTATTTGGGTGAATTGTTGTCCGGTTATGCTCAGTATGCTTGCTCGTTGTTCTTTTTTGAGTTGTACGTTTGCATGGAGTTCCTTCATGCGTTGTATCCGATAGAGGCATCCAGATCGCTAGCCGTCTTTGGCAGAAGCTTCAGGAAGCCTTGGGTACTGGTTGAGCATTAGCTCCGCTTTTCCATCTGTAGGCCGATGGTCAGACAGAGCAGACTATACAGACTCTGGAGGATATGATTGTGCGTACGTACTAATTGTTGTTGGCTGTTGAGATCGTCACTTGCCATTGATGGAGTTCTCCTACGATAACAGTTATCAGGAGACATTTCCATTGGCAACTTTCGGGACTTATGTGATAAGTTGTGTCGATCGCCAGTCTATTTTACTGACTCCGCGAGAGCAGGATTTTTAGACCCCAGCTAGTCGAGAGGCTTCGGAGAAGATCCAGTTGATTCAGGTCAGGATAAGAGTAGCCCAGTGCAGACAGAAGTCTTATTGCCGACCGTAGTTGTCGCATACTTGAGTTCGCAGTGGAGATCATGTATTCCTACGGATTTTTTTCCCGATGAAATGGCGTGTTGAGTTTTGGGAAGCTTAGTCCCAGATTGTAGGTCCTTTTGAAATCCTTTAGCGAGTTAGTACCGTTGCCTATAATTTGGCACTTCTGCCAAGATTTTTGAGTATTCATCCCGTATTCCTTGTGTTGATACTTGCAAATACCTTCATGACCTTTTCACATGATTTAGCACCAGACCGTTTAGCTTGGACGCGATCTTTTCGTTCACCGGCAGCCAATAGTGTTAGTGGATCGGCAGGTGGAGAAACTTCGGCCAATGGTTTTTCCATCTGTGGAGGTTCTTCTTTGGCGTAACCGTATAGTGAGGTGATCACTTGGGAGGCTGCGAGTGAGATTATGAGTTTTGCACTCATCTCCTTGAAGGTATGCATAGTAGGAATTTTAATTTGGGGACGAATTTTCTTTAAGGGGGAAATTGTAACACCTTTGGATGCGATTAGTGTTAATTATGCGATAATGCGGGTTTTCTATAAAAAGTTTACCGATTCGAGTTTCTCATATTTTATAACATTTAATTAATAATTTATTATTATTTGTTATGGCTTGCACACACATGTGCATGTTTATGTGAGAGTGTGTTTGTGTAATCTTGTTTAGTGACCATGTCAACATTAAGTTAATCCTAATCCTTACTTTACTTTAAACCTATCCTTGCTTAACCCTTAACCTAAACCTCTAGATATTTGTGAAGAGATATTTGTGTTTGTTTTGGATTGGGAGGAGATGGCATGGTGACTCACCTGAGGGCATGGTTTGCATTAATGGAGAGTTAATGCAATTACACTCACCCTTATTCTCACATCTCTCTCTCAACTCACTCACACTCTCACTCTCTCTCTCACTTTTCTCCTTCTCATTTATTTCTCATACTCCTCAACTCTCAACTGAACACTTATCATTTCCTTCACTAATCTTACATAAAACTTCACAAAATCACACCCAAATCCCTTTTCATGACTTGTTTTGCCTCTAGGATCCATTGGAGCTTGGAAAACTAGGATCTTTGAGCTTGTGGGAGTAGGTAATGATCCCTTTCTGTTAAGTAAGTCTTTTTAGTGTTGCGTAGTTTATTCGTTTCAGTTTAGAACGCGTAAAGTTTCGTTTCCCGTAAATGTCGTATTTTTAGTGTAGATTTGTGTCTCGGATGATATGCTATCAAACCAGGTATTTGTTGGAAAAGTTCCCATCACAGTGACCTTGTGTAGTGACCTAGAACCCACCATAAAAACCTGAGACAATTCTATGAATAGTAGGCCGCAATTTTATTGCTTCTGGCCACAATTTGCTGCCAGACTGGGGATTTTGGGTTTGAGTTTTGGTGTAGGGGTCTCTGGGGTTGTGTGTGGTCTTGTGGTACGTGCAACTTTTACAATTTGTTTGTGTAGAAAAATCTGGGATCACTTTGCTTATTTCTAGTGTTTCGATTATGCACGTTACGTTATCCGATACGATTCGTGTCGTTGTGTATCTGTTGCTCTTGAGTTGGTTTCGTAGTGTCGCTATGCACGTTAGCCACTAGACGAACACTTGAGAGTATGTTTGGAGTTGGTGCGTCGGTCAAACGTAGTTTGTACGTGTTATTGGTCGATTTCTAATATACACTTGCTTTGTTGTTATGTGATTTAGGATCGCAGGCGAGAACTTCGGACGCTGCGAAGAAGGGGAAGCGAGAGGTTGGTTTTACTTATCCAGGATAGTTGTGAGTAACATCTACAGAGGAATCTCCCGCATGACGTTATGCGTCTGGGCTAGATAAGATATGATATTAGTCACATGTTATATTGCACATATAGAGATTGTGCATAAAACTTCATTGCATATTATTACTTGTTGTGCTTGGACTTATACCCTACTATTATTGACGGCTCATGTTGCACGAGCACTGATTGTATGCCACCCACACCGTCAATAATTGCCATGACACGCACAACACTTATACATACATGAGATTGTATTGGTTAGGGACATTGAGACATTGATTCATATTCCATTGTGCATATGACATATAGCATACCTGTATACCTACATACTTACACATATGCCTTGCTATGCCTATATGAATACACATACCTGGAGGGTATTGTATCATTCTTGACATGTATATACACATACCTAACTTGATATAGCTACACATATACCTGGAGGGTATTGTATCATTATTGACATGTATATACACATACCTGGCTTGATATAGCTACATACATACCTGGAGGGTATCACATCATTATTGATAGATAGATACACATATCTTGCTATACCGATATGGTTAAGCATATCTGGCTTTAGCTACATGTTCACCTTTATATGATGTTGTATGGTTTTGGAGAAATTAGGAACCGCATGATACATTTCATAACTTATTGCAGTTAAATAGCGGTTTTTCCTTTATATGCTCATATTACTGTTTCATGTTGCATATATTATATTTCATGGATTTACGCATTGTGATATGGATTTCATATGATATTTTCTCGATTTGAGGACCGTGGTAATTCATGAAATTATGCATTATTTGAAAAACCCGGTTTCTCTTGATATGATATTTCAGTGTCCACCATGAGATTTCTCGGTTCTGATATATACCCCATGCGAGAGTGGTGTGGGCCGTATGCAGGTACATGGTGGAGCCCGGTATGGTACCCCGGGGCAAGAAAGGTATATCGATGGATTTTGCCGATGAGCCTGGCAAGGGATGTGCGCTGCCTACCGGTGATAGTATTTTGGACTCGGCGGTGATCATAGAGATATCGACCGGAGTCATGTACGTATGGATATGGGGAATTCGAGTGTCGAAGTTGGGCACTCGGGTTTCCGATGAACGTGTGATACGTACATATCAGGGGCAGTCGGGGTGATGACGCCTGATAGATGAGTATTTATGTGTCGATGCTGGACACTAGTTTTCATAATATTTTACTCCTATGTATATATATATGTGTGGTATGGGACGCTGTTATATATGCATATATATATCAGTGGTATGGGACGCTGTTATATATATATATATATATATATATATATATATATATATATATATCATCATCATAATGATCTGTGCAAGTATTCTTATTCATTATATATGAGGGCCGATCTGAGGGCCGATATGAGGGCCGATCCGAGGGCCGATTTAAGGATATTTGGGATTTGGATTGTCCAGATGGACACGGGTCCTGCCACGATGAGGATTCCGTGAGGATGACATGTTTTATCCCATATTCCATATTTACTTATATGCATTGCTTCATGTATTAGTAGTACCTGATAGAGTACCTTTCATGACTGTTGCATATACATACTGCCATATTATTGCTTCATGTATTAGTTGTACCTGCTAGAGTACCTTTCATGACTGTTGCATACATATGGCCATTTATTTCTATTAGCTTGCATGCGATAGATTCGCGCAGTACGTGCATACTTACGATTACCTGCATATGTTATTTACTATTCACGAGTTGGCAACTCACCCCCGTTGTGCCACAGGGTTGTACAGGTTGTCCTTCAGAGCAGTCAGAGGCAGGGCTTTCATCTATCGTACCATCTTTTGCAGCGGATACCGCTACGACTGACTGTGTGCAGTTTTGATATAGGTGGATTTTGCGGTTATCCGATATTGCTCATTGTATATCTTTGTACCATGTACTCTCCATATACCATTTTCATGTATTGACTTAAAGACGAGTTGTGAGGACGATATTGTATATTTTTGTGACCTGGAGATTTTCATGCTGTTCACTTTATATCATCTTTTTTTCTTCGCTACGGCGTCGTATATTTGCTTGTGCTGGTTGTTTTCCGCTTTTGGGCGTGGATTTGATCCCGTTGGGGATGCTTTACTTATATATTTATGTTGTACCCTTTTTAGGGGCTTGTTTTACAAAGGAGGTGCTGCCAAATTTTTAAAGGAAGTAAATTTAGACTTTAAAGAATTTTTGATTGAGATTTCAAAAGTTTTAATAATGTTATTATCACTTACCACTTTAGATGGTTTAGATTGCTGGGTTTTTGGCTTACTTGAATTACGTTACGCATGGAGACGTTATGTAGTTTAAGGGCCATCATGTGCTAAATTTTGGGTCGTGACAGTCTGATTTCTTTCCTTCACACTGGTCGGCTCTTGGGGAAGGGATGTCAGAGATTCTTAGCGTATGTGCGTGATGCTGGAGCCGTAGAGGTCCCGTTGGACCAGGTTTCGATTGTGAGCGAGTTTTCCGATGTCTTTCCTAACGAGTTACGTGGATTGCCACCAGAGAGCGATATCGAGTTCTGCATTGACTTGATCCCTGGTATGGGGCCTATTTCTATATGGCCCCGGCAGAGCTTAAAGAGCTGAAGGATCATTTGCAAGATTTGCTGGATAAAAAGCTCATTCGTCTGAGTGTGTCACCTTGGGGAGCTCCTGTCCTGTTCGTCAAGAAGAAGGATGGCAGTATGCGATTGTGCATCGATTATCGTCAATTGAATCAAGTTACTATGCAGAATAGATATCCCCTACCTCCCATTGATGACTTGTTTGATCATCTCCAGGGTGCGGGACATTTCTCGAAGATTGACTTGCGTTCGGGTTATCATCAGTTGCGTGTTCAGAATGATGACATTCCGAAGACTGCTTTTCGTATGCGTTACAGGAATTACGAGTTTTTGGTGATGTCGTTCGGACTCACCAATGCCCCAGCTGCATTCATGGATTTGATGAACTGCATATTCAGGCAGTTTCTTGACCAGTTCATCACCGTGTTTATCGACAACATTCTAGTATACTCCCGGAGTCGAGAGAAGCACGAGCAGCATTTGAGGATCACATTGCAGACTTTGAGGGAGCACCAGCTGTTCGTTAAATTCTCCAAGTGCGCCTTCTGGCTTGACAACGTTGATTTCTTGGGTCACGTGGTTAAGAGAGATGTGTGGACCCGAAGAAGATCGAGGCCGTCCAGCACTGGCCCAGACCTGTATCAGTGACGGAGGTTCGCAGCTTCTTGGGTTTGGCCGGCTACTACTGATGCTTTGTTCAGGATTTTTCTCGTATCGCTGCACCGCTGACTGGGTTGACCCGGAAGGGAGTTCCTTTTCTTTGGACCGAGGCATGCGAGCAAAGTTTTCAGCAGTTGAAGACTCGTTTGACGACTGCACCAGTTTTATCCTTGCCATCAGGTCCAGGCGACTTTGTCGTTTATTGCAATGCTTCTCGAATGGGTTTAAGCTGTGTGTTGATGCAGCATGGCAGGGTCGTTGTAAGTGCACGGCGGCGCCCCGGCAGTCAATCCGACGCCGGAATGCGAAAACGAAAAACTTTTCAAACTAGAAAACCAGCACCACCGCGCACTAAAATCCCGGATCGGGCCATTAACCTCACTCTAGCAAACAAGAAAAGGAGTAGAGACGCTATACCAAGCGATCCGTGTCCTTCGGTCTTCGTCTCCACTACGATCTCCTCGCGGAATCTCCGTTCGCCGCCTCCTCGTCGAAACGGGCACCACATCGCCGGGTTCTTTTACGGGCTCCCACCTCTGGACTGAGGCAACTCGAGCGCGAAGTTGGCTAGCCGACGCATCCAAGGTTGAAGTAGAGTAGTGTAGAATGGTTTGTCTATTTGGGGTTGTGAAGTTGCCTTTGATGGAGGAGAAGAAAGATGAACAAGAGAAAATGAGCTTTTTGGAACTTTGGTGTATATCAAAATGAGAACAAGAAATTTCCCTCATCACAAAATGAATTCCCCTCTCACTCTCCCAAAGTGGGCGACCCTCATGTAGGAAAAATGGTGGAAAGAATCAAAACATGAAGGGAGGTGAGAGTAGTAAAAGCAAAAGGTGACCACATCCAAAAGTGATAATAACAATATCATCTCAATTTCTAATCAACTCTAATCTCATTAATGCAAGAAAATGATGAAAGAAAAGAATGGAATCAAAAGATGCTTTCATAATCATTCAAATCTCAAATAACCCCTCCACAAATGCTAATTTGCAAAACTGCAAATGACCCACTCCATCGCAAAAGTCCGGCCGAGAAGGAACAAAGGAAAACTGGCCGGAACGGAATGCAAACTGGCAACCTCAGAAAACTGATCCCGTGATAAATTACAGGAAAACCCCATGACTGTATATACAAATCTGCATTTGTATTGCGACCGAATACAAATGCAAAGAGACAAAATCTACACTGTACAATACTAGGATCCGGCTTAAACCAAAGCCCGCTAGTATTATCCGTCCGATCGTGATCCGTGTAATACCGCACGTATCTGATCAAACCCTGCCATATCTCTATACGGCTTCTACAGCGTTTCGCCCGAAACTTGAGAAACTGGTCTGTGGGGGACTCTAAAGACTCGTCAATACTTTGGTTGTGGATTTAACCACTAGCACGTCAGAGGTATTAGCCTATACGTAACGGGCTACCAGGTATTGACCAAAAGGGACGTCGATGAGCGAACTCATCCTGACACCCTACTGAGCCTGTCAGTGACAATATCCGTACAGTCCGGTCCGTTTGTTTATGAGCATCGCATGGCGGTCCTAGGGGGTTGGTAAAAGTCAGACCCCCAAAAGCGGTACAAGTCATGCCGGAGATCAGCCCAGAACACCCTAAGATACTACTGGAACACCTACCAGTAAATCTCCTGCCTTGGCCAAGGACTTTCATGTACTGGCTCTCCTAGACACAGCGCGACCTCACCCCCAATACCGGGAGAGACGAACCCTTGCAGATCAGCTCACTGCCTCCATGTGGCTTGGGACTGTACCTAACTAAAACCTGTTTGAACGTCTCCTTTGAGCATGGTAGGGTAGTAATCAAAGCACAGTGGGAACTCACACGAGACAAATGACGATCTCAGGTCCATGAACTAACCTGTACACATGTCACCAGGGAACTGCTATCTGACGTCAGGTATAATACCAACTAGCAGGTTCCCGGCGAGTCCTGTCCGGTGTACTCATAACCCAATGAGCACCTGTATACATCTTAGGTGAACCGTCTGACACCAGTGGCTTGTGAGAAGGGCCACCGCCGCTCGTCGGGGTCTCGACTGTATACACTAGTCTACTCTGGAGTATCGATGCCCTGTCTCGAAACTCCCACGACTAGGGACCTTTTAAGGATGCGCTTATAGACCCCAGCTCCCACGTATATGATCGCCCTCATACTGCTGGTAGTCAAGCAAGAATCCTAGGGGCTCTATCAACGCGTAATAGTGACCTGCAGGGCCACTTAAAGCAGTACACGATGATAAAGATAAACCAGATAGCATACTATCATCTTAAGTAAGACAGTCCTACTGGGACAGATCCTCCCTCAATCATTGCAATCACGTGCCTGTAATCCAATAATTGACTCTGAGGGCACTATCTCCAACAATCTCCCACTTGCACTTAAGGCTAATTATTGCGATGTCGCATACTCACAGCCCGTGTGATACCGAACACCCAACTCCTCTACTAGTCAGTCTCACAAAGCTCGTTTGCGAAACTATTGTGTTCGAGGAATAGCCTCAGTGAGTGGATCCGCTGTAGTGTTTCTTTCTATGTATCTATTTATCTCAAGTTCGCGGAGAAACCCATCTCCCAAAATGAGCAATACCTATCTTAGATTATGTTTGGATGTCTGATGGGACCTAGTTCATAAGTGAACTCCAAATCCAAACTTCTTAGACTGTATCGTCAACTGAACTTAATCAGTATCTTGCGCCATCCTTCCCTCAGTATCCACCTGGACCAGCTGTCCAAAATACTGCTCCTCATTAGAGGGAAAACTATAAATCTGACAGCCACTCTGTCATCCAGGTCACCTTGGAAGCCTGGAATGATAACCGTTTCGCGAAGGAGGCTGCCGTTATCATATCCCTAGAACATCCACTTATGTTCTAAAACTGCTTCCGAATGTTTCTCCAGAATTGGATCAATATCCTATGTGGAGAAACGACTGTGTGACAACCAAAGTTTAACCGACCGTAGTATAGGAATTTCACTTCCTACTCTGTGTATGTCATCCAAATACCAGGACATCACACCCTACTACCTTCTTAATAGATCCATCCCCTATTATGATGAAGTCAAACCTATGACTGTCACATCAGAAATAGATGATCTATCTCCGCTATATCTGCTTTAGTCTATAAATAGACATAAGCGACTTATCCACCATGCTTCCGCTGTTCCCACTGACTATGACAACCTTCTGGCAGAGTCATATAGACGTACACTTCTAAAGCTAGTTTAGAACGACGCTATACTCATCCTCCTGCCGGGTCTCATAGTCTGGAACAACAACATTGGCAAATCTGGGTAAACAAGAACCTCCCTGTCACCGTCTTTGAGCATACCGAAGTACCTCTCGACCGCCTGAGGTTACCCACTTTATCTGCGGAGTGGCCAATGGAATGTCAAACCAGATTGAATCTTTAGGTTCTTATCAAATCTTCAGTAATCGTTTGCAGTTCTGGAATCACTTCCAGTTCTACCATACTCCCACTACTGTTTTCTGAAAAAAAATCCATTTTTATTAAAACTGTGGGGAGTCAAGAACAATATCACTATTGATCTTCCAGATGGTAGAAAGTCAACCCTCGTCATAGCCCGGGTCAACCCATAAACAACCATTACAGAAATGTGCCTTGAGTTATCTAGAGTCTGGTTTTAAGCATAAGCCGGACAACTCCCCGTTCCTTAACAATGTCAAGATATGAACTGTTTTATATCCAATATAGAAACAGATCCACTGATTTAATTGAACCAGATTCAAATCATGGAGCTGTTTCCAGTGCATGTCATCTAAATGGAAGGAGGCCGATCAGCGTTACTCAACTTAGGAGTACTTCCAATTATGAGTAACCTGGAAAAGAAGCAAGTTCTCTTAATCATTACTATCAACTGAATACCATTCACAAGTATCTATATGATACTTGCAATACTTGATTCTCTACTTTACTCATATACCTATAACTTCTTAAAACTTGGACCCTGTGTTTCTACGAAACACTTGTCTAAGAACTACAGAAGTCACAAGTAAACTGAATATAGTACGATGACCAACCCCTCTATCCTAATGGACACTGGACAATATACAATACTCTGTATAAGTCCCTTGAGTCTGATAACTCATTCCCTGTGTGTCGTAGGTTGAAAACTGTACTTATGGTTAAGAAGAATTACACCGCTTTTTAATGCTCCTTACCTAACCATCCACTGATATAGGTAAATGTCATAGACATAATTTCAAAAAGGTATATCTCACTCTATGAAAATAGACGTACAGATATATCAATTTGAAATTGGTGGATAACCGCGGATATTCAAAACCAAATATTTGCCGTCTGGCAAACTACCCTGGTGACTTCCTCAAATATCACCGATTACAACGAATCCCGATATAATGAGGATGATCGCCCAATTCCCAATAACTTACTCCCACTCATCATCTGTAAAACCATACAGATGTGAGAATCAAACCTGGTAAATACATATCCTAGAGCAAGTGTCAAATTGGGAAATCAGTTTTCTTTTAACAGTACACAGTGAAACTGAAACATTGAAATGTTTCGATGGGGTATCCCGGTATTCCTAGTAATGCCTCTTCCATTATCAGATTCACAACTGTAATCGTATATCTCTTTGCCATCTCTCCAAATCCCTTTATATGTTTTTAGTCATTACCTTCTGCACACCCCTTTAGGCCAAATGGTTTTCTTCCTTCCCTACCGTTCGGCACCAGCCTATGGTTTGAAAGAAGACTATCAAATAAGCATAATGGGTGTACTGTTCTAATCCTAGGAGCACTCGCAATGCGGGAGAATGTGAAGATAAAAGACAACCGAATAAACCTTATTCCTATTTCTCCTGAACCAGAATCCATCCCCGAACTGGAACAAGTTCCTTTCGAGTTCTTATATAACCATACGATGGAGTATCCAATAAACTGTGGATCTTCGTAGTGATACGGAGTGTCCTGGAGAAATACAAAGGTGATTTAGGATTGGCGAAGAAATACTTGGTTTGGTCGTGAATATCAGTCGCAATTTACTTTGCCCACTTACTAATCCCTTGATATGTCTTTACTTAATACATTCTGTACACTTCCGTTAGGCTAATTGGTTTTCTTCATTTCCCACCGTTCGGCACCAGCCTAAGGTTTGGAAGAAGACTATCCAATTTGCGTAATAGGTGTACTATCTCCTAAACCAAGGAGTACTCGCAACCTGAGAGAAGGTAAAAGGAAAAGACAACTGAATAGTCCTATTCGTTTTCTCCAGAACCGGAAACCATCCTCCAATAAATTCCTTCGAGTTCGTATATAACCATACAATGGTTTTGTCCAATGGAAGTGGACGTTCGTAGTAATACGGGGTGTCCTGGAGAAAAGGGTAAAAGTAGGAGTGGCAATGAGGTATGCAACTCTGACAATCCAAAACCAATGTTAAGAAGGTTCGGTTAACTTGGTCACTGAGTCATAGTCTAGGGTCGGGTCATGGTCGCTGCCAAAGAGAGAGAGAAAAGAAACACTTAGCGTGCACTTTAACCTAGATCAGAATGGTTATCACTTTATCTAATCAGGAAACCTCCCACTGTAACGTCAAATTCTTCTCGAAACCTGAAAGAAGAATTAGCCGGGATCACCCGTGGAGTAAACCAAGTCATCAGAGGGAATCGGGATCCAACTATCATCGCATGATAACGTGATGGAATCTGCTCACGTTATCACACTCCAGAATGTATGCGCATATCTGGTAAGTTTCAGTTTCTTTAGAAACTCCCGATGTGATTTTTGCCCCATGCTCTTATGACCTTGACGAAGGCCAACAAATCATAAATCACATGTCAAGTTCTACCCGTCATTGTCCAGGTTAATTTGAACCCACCCGTACAAGCCCTTGACGAAGGTCAACAAGGCTATACGACTGTCCCAAACCAACGCATCTATCTATGCAGCATATGAATACCCAAAAACTACCAATCACTGTGCCTTGACTTTGGCCAACATACACAGCTTGAATACTTATTGACTATTCATATGAAACGACGGAGGGCTACGAATGGTTTCTGGCGAAAACCATTAACGTAATGAACTTGATATCGTTGAAGGAACCGGATAGCTTTTAAAAATATAGTGACGAAAAGCTTTGCTAAAGAGGTCACTCCCGGTGAAGGGATCTCGGCTCTTTCCCCATGGAATGAGGTGCAGGATATTCCAACTGAATACCACGATGCAAAGCAAAAGTAATCGGCTATAGTGAAGTTATTGCCCTGACACAAACTTTTCTCCAAGGGGTCACTCCCGGTGAAGGGATCTCGGCCCTTGCCTCGTCGACTGAGGAACAGGATATTCCAACTGAATACCACGATGCAAAACAAAAGTGAACGTCCTTGCAATAACAGCTTTTTTGAAAAAGTGTTCCAACAACATCAGAATAGGTCTGTTTTGCTTGCATTAATCTGAATCAACGCAGTCCCATCAATTGATCACACCAATAAAGAACGAAAATAATGATGTACGTATATGCCATCCGCATTCGCCACTGGGTCCCGTCATCACCCGTTAGGTTACTTAACTAACGACAGAGCGGGGACTGGACTAGCGCGGATGCAAAACATATACAACATCTAATAGTATATATATCAATATATAATATCGCTCAAGGCGTGATAAAATGCAACATCACAGAAATGTAACCAGCATCACAGAACAATACAGATATCTGGGATCCCCGGGTTTCATAGAGCCGCTACTGAAACCCGAAGTTCCCCTGGTCGGGTGGATAGCCTGTGCAATGAAAACCTAGACCCCTACGGACGCGGCAAGTTACCCACCAAAACCTGAAGCGAGGAAGCCCCCTTCAGCAACGTGAATGGACCTCCTAGCACTTCACGGAATCCGGTAACTTGGGCACCCCTCCTGGGTCAACCTATAACCCCTATGGGTGCGGCGAATAGCCCGCCAATTCTAGAGTGAAGCCCCTTCCGTCTCAATGCAATGAGATGCGGGCCCGTTGCCCTCTAGAACCCGGCTATCCATGCACCCCTCCGCGGGGTAATCCTAGTACAGAAAGTAAAATATACATACAACGGGTACATCGACCTCGACCCGGTCGTGCCCCAAAAGAATAATATACAAACAGGCAGTACGGCAGTCCACATTGTTAGTTGTATGTATGTCCTAGAGGCCAATATTGTACAGATGATATATATTATATTGGATGCTTGGACATATATAGAGAGGACTTTCTTGCTCGATATGATAGTATGCTATCTGGTTGCACTTTACTTTAACATGTATACTTGTCTCTTTATACTGTCTTATAGTTGCATGTTGGTAAAGCCTTTAGGATGTGTACTTGACTACCTGGACTATGATGCGGATCAAACTAGTGGGGACATGGTAGTCCATAAGTACATCCTTCAAGGTCCCTAGTCGTGGGTGTATCGAGACGGGGCATTGATACACCAGAGTAGACTAGCGTATACGCTTCTCGACCCATGAGATGGGCGATGGATGATCCCATATCCACTGGTGTTTGACATCAGAGATGGTATGCGGGTGCTCAGTGGAGACTGGGTACACTGGACGGACTCGCCGAGAACTCCCAGATGGTATTATACCTTATGTCAGATGGCAGTTCTCTGGTGACACTTGTGCATGTTAGTCTGTAGACCCGAGATCATCATAGAGTCTTGTGTGATTCCCACTGTGCTTTGATTTCCACCTTACCACGTCCATGAGGGCGTGCAAAACAGTGGTTTTTGGGTACAGTCCCGAGTCACATGGAGGCAATGAGCGATAGGAGGGGTTTCGTCTCTCCCGGTATTGGGGGTTGATGTTGTGCTGTGCTCGATTGGCCGTAACAGGGAAGTCCCTGGCCAGGGCTGATTAGAGATTTACTGGTAAGTGTTACCAGTAGTTTCTCGACCCGTTATGAGCCTCACATCGGCACGACTTATCGGTTATTGGGGTCTGACGTTTACCACCCCTAGACTTGATATGCGACATATCAGACGAGGAGACCGGACTGTACGGGAAGTGTTACCGGCTGGCTTTTACAGGAGTTGGAGCGGGCTTGCTTACTGATCTTCTGATCGCTCAATACCCGGATAGCCATTACGTCCAGCTAGTACCGCTGACGGCTTGTGGGTGTGTGATGTGATCATCACCTACTGCCGGCGTATTGACGAGTCTTTAGAGTCCTACACAGAGGTTTTACTAGCTCAGGCAAAACGAAATAGGAGCATGATTGTCACGCTCTAACTGTGTCGTGTTTAAAAAGAATTCTGAAATTACCGCAATCAAAACGGTGTAGCTTGTAGCGAGCCGCGATGAATATGGGTCGTCCGCAGGGAGATGGTAAGTTTCTTATTGCTTGTTTTAACGAGTTAATTCCGTGTTTTGATTTGTTGGTTAACTAATTGTCGTAACAAAGATATGAATAAAAAGGACTTGTTAAGGGTAGTAATAAGTTAGATTGTATGAAGGTGATGTTTGCCAATTCCTTATAGCCCCGACTTGGTATTGATACTAAAGCAATAGGTAACAACGCGGATTAGGGAACTTGAAATACGGTATTTGCGGTATTTCGCTAAATCCGTTTTCCTTGTCCCTTGTCCTTCAGTTGTTATCTCTTGATTTTAGCCTTCGGCAAACCACGGGCAATCCGGTCATGATTAGGAATCATCACTATCGGGGTAAGATAGGATGCCTAGTGAGCAGAGTTGCGGGTGATTTGCACGAAGTTTCAATAGGCAAGTTTTAGGTTTTAAAGTTTGGACAAAGATAATCTTCGAATACGATCTAACATATTACACCCTTAACAAGTGAAAAGATTACTTACACATATTTACAAATTAACAAGAAAGAAAAGAGAAGATACATAAAAACATGCAATGAAATAAAGAGGAAAAGAGAACCGATGAGTTCAAGCGTTTTATCTCTCAGTGTTCAATCCCCGGCAACGTGTGAGATCCAAATACCAAGCTTTAAGGTTGCAAGCTCACTTAAGAGGTTGCAAGATCAAAGCAAAGCATGAATTTCACAATTGAAATCATGTAAAGTGGAACAAGACATGTAATAAAAATACGAACTTTTATTGAAGAACAAATTTGTTACAAGAGATCTTGAAGTCAAGAACCTAAGCCTTAAGCTTGCAAGTTCTAAATGAGAAGTTGCAAGGTCAAGACAAAGGGGCAAGAGCTCAAGAATGAAAAGAAAAATTACAAGAATTCTAAGATAAAACTAAAGAAAAAGCTACCCTTTCCTCTTCCCTCTGGTCTCTATTTATAGGCTCAGAAAGAAATATTCATATCTGCCCCATTATGGCTCATGCTGATTTGTTTGATTGCCTTTGATTTGAACACATGCTTTTTAGTCTTGAATGCATATAATATCATATGCATATAAAATCATATCCTTGATTTCATATAAAATGATATCCTTGATTGCATATAGAATCATATCCTTGATGATTGCATATAGAATCATATCCTTGATTGCATATAGAATCATATCCACATATGCTTAAAAGTCTTGTGTACACACTTGTTGTGTTGGACCATTTAGAAAAAAATGTGTACACAACTTGTTGCATAAAGGAACTCCTGAAGTATCGGTCGGTTAGCGTTTCTGGTCGCAGTGTCTTCCCTCAAGTGATATATCCGTGCTGTTGGATGCATTTCCAGTATTTTGTCATGGATACCTGTAATCTGTAATACTGAGCAGACACTGGTCAATAATACTGATAAATACAACAATTAGATAATGAATGAACGGTATTAGAATGCAATTTTCTGATATGAACAAATACCCCCAAACTTATCTATTGCTCGTCCCGAGCAAAACCAATTTATTCACAAAAAATTTCCTAACCTCACTTTCGCAGGGAACGCGATTGCACTGAGCAAGTGCAACAAGCCGTTAAACCTCTAGGTGTCCCTAGTAGGAGGAGTGTTGTCTCCTGAGGGTTTTCAGCGGATACTACCCACAAAATCCGGTCAAGCTAGTTTTGTAAAATAACTAAGATTCAAACCCTAAAGTTTTGTTTCAGAAAATAACAATTCTATTATCCTAGGTCTAGACTATCGACCCTTTATTTTTCACACCTCGCTTCTTGTTTAACTACAGCTTTTATGTGTCTTCACGTGCAGTGCAAATAGTGTCGTTAAGTTCCCGAAAGGTCGAATAAAGTCATCATATCACACAATTAAGCCCGGATAAAAATTTTAAAAGGATCACATAAGTTTTATAAAGAGTTAAGCAATTTTTTTCAACTCGTTTTCCAGTAAAAAGTTTCAACTTCAGAATTTCTATCTTCCTTAACAGGAAACTAGGTCTTATTTTTCACTCCACCCTTTCCTTGTTTTCATTTCATACACACCTCTGTGAATCGTGCAATAGTCTTTATCATAGAATAAAACCTTCATATCTCCGCTAATTTTTTTTAAAAAAGCCTGTCTTTTATCAAGATTATTCTCACACAAAGATCCGTTAGGAATTTTAACTCGGAGAGAACACTTGCTTGACTTTGTTTTAATCTGAACTTTCTAGGCTTCTTAGCGAGCTTTGGGCCAATGCACCCACACCAGTTGGTTTTAGGGCATTAGGTGTAGAAACACCCCGGCGGACTTAATTACTCAAGTTACCCAGGTCCAAAAACAAAAGACAGTTTGGCGTGAAAATCAGATGATTTAATACGAACGGAGATATAACCGGTAGTTCAATTATTTTTTGGATAAAAGACGTGTTTAGTGGGTTTGGTGTGTAATCATTCCAATCAAGTTTCAGATGGGTTATTTTTCAGACTTAGTTCCAATTACGGCATCAATAACATTCCTTCATATTCGCTTTACTTCATAAACTATTCTTGACACTACTTATTTCAGAACAAACCTATTTGATCCTCAGAAAATCATTGATCCATTTAAAAGTTTTTCGACATAAAAGACTTATCATCTAATTCCCAAAAACTCACGACACGTGTAGTGTGATGTAAAGACGTATATCAGCTATAGTTAACTTCAAAGGAGAGTTATTTTTCAGGTTTTCAAAATCTAAACATAAGGTTTGGTTATTCTTATTTTATCAAACAAAACCGTCGAAATGTTGAATCAGAATCCTCCCACTAGCTAACTTGACAGAAAAGTTTTTTTGTTTTTAGAAAATTTTCAGATTTTTATGGATTTTATGGATTTTAATATGCAGATGCAAAATATACATATGAATGCGAAGGTAAGAAATGCGTACCGAGCGTACTCCCAAACTTAAACTGAACAGTGTCCTCACTGTCATTGCATGAAGAAATCATTTGAAGGGTCAAAAATTGCCGGTTAGCGATACACGATTTTTATTTGTTTTTGTTTGTAAAGAAAAGAAAAAGAAAAAGAATGGAAAAGAATATTCACAAATATATACAAAAGGCTTTATACATACCCCCAAACTTATTTGGAACAGTGTCCTCACTGTCATTGCATGAAGAGATCATTTGAAGGGTCAAAAATTGTCGGTTAGCGATACACGATTTTTATTTGTTTTTGTTTGTAAAGAAAAGAAAAAGAAAAAGAATGGAAAAGAATATTCAAAAATATATACAAAAGGCTTTATACATACCTCCAAACTTATTTGGAACAGTGTCCACTGTTCTTGGCTGGATAACCGAAGTTTGGAGGTGGGCAGAGGAAGATCAGGCAGGGTAAACCGGCTCCTGTAAGAATAGGAGCTCCTCTGTTGGTTCGGCGCTAAGGTACGGTTTTAGTCGGTGTCCGTTCACTTTGAAAAATGAACCGTCCTTTGGATTTTCCAAATCCACAGCGCCTTGCGGATACACATTCCGCACAAAATACGGCCCTTTCCAGCGAGATCGGAGCTTTCCTGGATGGAAATGAAGTCAGGTGTCGTAAAGCAGTACCTGCTGACCAGGTACGAAGGTTTTGCGCAAAAGGTGTTTATCGTGAAACACCTTCGTTCTATTCTTAACGACAACCGCGTTATCGTAAGCCTCATCCCTAAGCTCGCTCAGTTCGTTCAGTTGCAGCTTCCGATGGCTGCCCGCATCTTCGAGAGATAGATTCAGCTCTTTTATCGCCCAAAATGCGCGATGCTCTATTTCGACAGGGAGGTGGCAAGCTTTTCCGTATACAAGACGATAGGGAGACATGCCAAGGTCGGTCTTATAAGCAGTGCGAAAAGCCCAAAGGGCATCAGTTAGTTTCAGCGAACAATCCTTACGGTTCTTGGAAACCGTCTTCTCCAGTATCTGCTTGATCTGCCGATTTGAGACTTCGTCTTGACCACAGGTTTGGGGGTGATAGGGCGTGGATAGCTTATGATTAATGGAATACTTCCGCATTAAGGCCTCGAAAGTCTTATTGCAGAAATGACTTCTATTGTCGCTAATGATCGCTCGGGGGTGCCCAAAATGGGAGAAAATGTTTTCTTTAAGGAACCTAACGACAACCTTGTTGCCGTTAGTCCGGCTGGGCACAGCCTCGACCCACTTAGAGACGTAATCAACAGCTAGAAGGATGTACAAGTTCCCGAAAGAGCTGGGAAACGGCCCCATGAAATCTATCCCCCACACATCGAAAATCTCCACAACCAAGATTGGTTGGAGCGGCATCTCATTTCTCTGGGATATCCGGGCCATATGTTGGCACCGGGAGCAAGTCTTGCAATAGTCATGAGCGTCTTTGAAGAGTTGTGGCCAGTAGAAACCACATTGCAAGATCTTCTCAGCTGTCTTTCTGGGGCCAAAATGCCCGCCACACGCTTGATCGTGGCAAAATGACAGCACACTCTTGAATTCCTCATCAGGGACACACCTACGAATAATCTGGTCAGGACAGTACTTGAACAGATAGGGTTCGTCCCAGTAAAAATGTTTTACTTGGGATAAAAAGCGAAGTCTGTCCTGACTTGACCATTCGGTTGGTAGTAACCCTGTGGCCAAATAGTTCACAATATCTGCGAACCAAGGTTCGCGAGATATTGTCAAGAGTTGTTCATCCGGGAAAACGTCATTGATTGGGATTTGAAGCGACGGCGAAGAAGGAAGTAGTAAGAGATGGTCGGCAACGACGTTTTCACATCCTCGTTTGTCCTTAATGACAAGGTCAAACTCTTGAAGCAAGAGGATCCAACGTATAAGCCGAGATTTGGCATCTTTCTTCACAAAAAGATGGCGCAGAGCAGAATGATCAGTGTAAACAATGACTGGAGAGCCGATGAGGTAGGGCCTGAACTTCTCTAAAGCAAATACAACAGCCAAGAATTCCTTCTCAGTTGTTGTATAATTGAGTTGGGCGTCGTTCAGGGTTCGGCTAGCGTAATAGATTACGTGCGGCATCTTGTTGATGTGTTGTCCAAGGACAGCACCGATGGCAGAGTCGGATGCATCGCACATAATGTCGAATGGGTGCGTCCAGTCAGGGGAAGAGAGAACGGGAGCAGAAGTGAGTGAGTGTTTCAATGATTCAAAAGCAGCCACACAGCTCGGGCTGAAGTCGAATGGCGTGTCCTTGGCCAGTAGAAGAGTCAAGGGCCAAGCAATCTTGCTAAAGTCCTTGATAAACCGTCTATAGAAACCGGCGTGGCCAAGGAAGGCTCGGATATCTCGGACGCGTCGGGGAGGAGGAAGATTGGAAATGACCTCAATCTTTGCTTTGTCTACCTCAATGCCTTTCTGCGAGATGATATGTCCTAAGACAATACCTTCGCGTACCATGAAGTGGCATTTCTCCCAGTTCAAAGTGAGATTCTTGTCCTTACATCTGGTAAGGACAGCGTCGAGATGCAGCAGACACTCGTCAAAGGAATCGCCAAAGATGGAGAAGTCGTCCATGAAGATCTCCAAGAATTTCTCCACCATGTCTGAGAATATTCCCATCATACACCGCTGGAAGGTAGCGGGCGCATTGCATAACCCAAAGGGCATGCGACGATATGCAAACGTGCCGAAAGGACAAGTGAAAGTAGTCTTGTCTTGGTCTTTTTCGGCGATGGGAATTTGATTATAGCCAGAGTAGCCATCAAGAAAGCAATAGTACTCATGTCCGGCCAATCGTTCGAGCATCTGGTCAATAAAAGGTAGCGGAAAGTGGTCTTTCCGCGTTGCGGCGTTGAGTTTTCGGTAATCAATGCATACTCGCCACCCAGTTTGGGTGCGAGTAGGGATTAACTCGTTCGCCTCGTTGGTTATGACCGTGATGCCCGACTTCTTGGGGAAAACATGAATGGGGCTAACCCACTGGCTATCGGAGATAGGGTAAATGATACCACTATCCAGACATTTGACGATCTCCTTCTTCACAGCCTCCTTCATGACTGGAATGAGACGTCTTTGTAGATCCCGGGCTGGTTTGGCATCATCCATCAGATGAATATGATGCTCAACGATCAGGGGACTAATCCCCTTGATGTCCGCCATGGACCAGCCAAAAGCTTGTCTATTGCTGTGTAAGACCGAAAGAAGGGCTTTCTCTTGCTCGGGAGCAAGAGAAGCCGAAATGATAACCGGGAGGGTCTCGTTCTCACCTAAGTAAGCGTACTTAAGGTGAGACGGCAAAGGCTTGAGTTCGAGAATTGGAGGTGAAATGATTGAAGGCTGGATTGGAGAAAAGGTCTCGAACTCAAAGGATTCCATCAAAGGTTCAAAACGAGCGTAAGCTACCGAGTTGGATGGTTCAGGTAACTCATCCGGAAAGTCAAAAGATTCAAACTCGGGTTGTGAGCGGCTAAGATCGTGTGAGAACGTAAAACACTCGTAGTCGTAGTCGAGCACGGAAGTAGCAGCAGGTTCGAAGAGAAACGCACTAGTGGCGTCAAGGTTATCGCGTTCAAACAGAAACTCCTCGAATTCACACTCTTCCGGGGTGATCTCCTGGATCGAGCAGACGTCCAGTATATGAGCATTAGGTTTGGCGGGCTGATTCCCCAACCTAAAAATGCTGAGTTCAATCGTCATATTTCCAAAAGAGAGGTTCATCGAACCATTGCGACAATTGATCACAGCATTTGAGGTTGCGAGAAATGGGCGACCGAGTATCACCGGAATTTGATTCCGGGGGTTAGCTACAGGCTGTGTATCTAATACAATGAAGTCAACGGGGAATATGAAGTCCCCGACTCTTATCATCACATCCTCTAGCTCACCCCTAGGATGGGTGATCGATCGGTCGGCCATTTGGAGAGTGCAATGCGTGGGTTTCAGCTCTCCGACGCCTAATTGCTCGTATACTGAATACGGAAGCAAGTTAACACTGGCACCAAGATCTAATAGTGCGCGGTTGATGTTCTTATCCCCAATGGTAATTGAAATCGTAGGACAGCCAGGGTCCTTCCGTTTTTGTGGTAAAGATTGGGTAAGGGCATCACTCACAGCACTAGCCAAGAAAACTTTCTTGGGTACCTGAGATTTCCTCTTTTTCGTGCACAAGTCCTTTAAGATTTTCGCGTAAGACGGGACTTGTTGGACAGCATCTAAAAGAGGAATGTTAATGTTAACTTGCTTAAATAACTCCAGAATCTTCTCCATTTGAGGATTTTGTTTATTAGATCTCAACCGGTTTGGAAATGGAACATTTTGAAAATTGGTTGAGTCTAATGCTGGAGGAGGAGATTGTGGAGTTGGACCGGATCCCAGAATAGGTGTTTTCGTGGAGTGAGAAGTGGGTCCGTTCATAGAAGAAGAGGAAGGAGAGCCTTGTGAAGAACGGAGAATAGGCTCAGAAGATGAAGAAGAAGAAGGAGAAGAAGAAGAAGAAGAAGAAGAAGCGGCCAGGGTGTCATCGTTGATCCGTGTGCCAATGTTGTTTTGCAGCATCCTCCCCGATCTCAGTGTAGTCACGGCACTCACATTATGGTTTTGTTGTTCAAGAGCAACATGTGCATTATGTGGGTGACCGGGATTTGGAAGTGGCTGGGACGGGAGCTTCCCCTTCTCTCGCTCGCTTAAGGCCGCGTTCAGCTATGCAATCTGGGCCTCGATGGTCTTGATACTTTGCCCGTGTGCGGCAGTGTGTTGCACTAAAGATTGAATCGAAGACTGGATGTTGGTGGTGGATTGAGTCGATTGTTTAACAAATGCCTCCAGACTTCGCTCAAGCGAGGAAACCTTATCGTTGTTTGACGGAACAAAGTTGTTTGGTGGAAAAGAGTTGTTGGGTGCAAAGTTGTTCGTCTGGTTTTGGAAAGGCTGGGGTTGGAAGGGCTGCTAATATTGATGTTGAGTTTGTTGTTGCGCTTGTTGTTGCGGTGGAAGGGGCCTTTGGAAGTGGTTGCTTTGGAATTGATTCTGATTCTGATTCCAGGCGAAATTGGGGTGGTTCCTCCAACCGGGATTGTACGTGGAAGAGTACAGATCATTCCTTGGTCTTTGCTGAAATGTAGCATTAACCTGATCCTGTCCTTGAGATGGAGAATTGTAAGGACACTCTTCGGTTAAATGAGAGGGATCGGAACAACAAGCGCAGATGGTACGAAGTGGAAGAACAGGGCTAGGAGCAGGAGAAGAAAATTTGCTCTCTATCGCTTCAAGCTTTCTAGTTATTGCAGCCATTTCAGCTTTCATTGCAATAGAGTCGTCAAGTTGGTGAATTTCTACCCTAGACTGACCGGTAGAAGTGGAGGTAGAAGAAGAAGAAGTCGTCGGTCTCGTGCTCTCCCACTGTAGCGTTTGCTCCGCAAGGTCATCAAAGAATTGCCATGCTTCCTCGTCAGATTTGGATAGGAAGTAGCCCTGACAGATGGTTTCCAACAACTGCTTCGTTGCTGGGTTCAGGCCCTCGTATAAGGTTTGGCAAAGTTGCCATTTCTCTATACCGTGGTGAGGACACTGAACAAGAAGTCTTTGTACCGGTCAAAACACTTCCAGAAGGGTTCAGAAGGAAGCTGGGAGAATTGATTGATTTCATTGCGAATCCTTGTTGTTTTGTGATTTGGATAAAACTTTTTGAGAAACGCTTTAACAAACTCATCCCAACTGGTTATGGAATGGGAAGCGGTGCTATACAGCCATTTTTCAGCGAGATCGCATAAAGTGAACGGAATGACCCGTAGACGTATAGCATCGTCCGACAGCTGGGTGGTTTTCATCATGGCACAGACGTTTTGAAATTTGTTGATGAAGATATAGGCATCTTCAGATTCAAGCCCATGAAAACGTGGAAGCATGTTGATGAAATGGGGCTTAATTTCAAAGTTGTCCCCATTGGCCGGAATAAGAGAAAGGCAGGTGGGAAGTGCAGAACGGGTGGGGTAGAAACGATCCTGGAGCGCGATTCGCTGCGGCGCTACAACAGGCGGAGGTGGTGGGATATTGGTCTCCGTAGGAGGTGGAGCCAATCCAGGGGTGGTCAAAGAGATGTTCGGATTGAATCCCGACATCGCGGAAGAAGAGGTTGGTGAAAGCGAAGGTGAAGGTGAAGAAGTATGAACAGAATTCCGGTCAACGTCGGAGTTGGCCGGCAAAGGTAGGGGTGAAAGAGGAGTGGAAGGAGTATCGACTTCGGAGTCGATCGCGTAGTCGGTAGCGACTAACGTAACGCGGACTAGACGGGCGCTAGTGTCCCGAGTCCAAGCGGACATACACTAAACGAGTTTAGTATAGTCAAAGCGGAGAAGGTGGGGGTAAGAAAACGTCAATGGAGAAAGGCGATGGGTGATGGGTGAAAAATGGATTTGGCGACAAAAGGCAAGTTTTTATAAAAGATTTTGATTTTTCCCCCTTTTTTTTAGAAGGAGATTTACAGAAATATGTACGGATATACGGCTTAAGAAATCACAAACAAGATATGTACAATCACACCTAGATCTAGGGTAACCTAGGTCTACTAGACCTGCTCCTGAACTTGATTGTCGAAGTTAAACAGTGTCGAGAAACGGGCTTAAAAATACACTGATCACAAGGCCAGGTAAGTGCAGAGATAAGGGGAGGTTGTCCAACGCTTTCGCGAAGTTCCTTAATTAAGTAACCCTTTCTCTTTCGGCGGTTGCGCCTTTAACACTTTCCTAGACACCCCGTAAACAATATACCGTTAAGCGAGGTTCTAAACAAGGTTTATCTTCTCCTAATGAGCGCGAAGTCCTTAGGGCTGAAGTCTAGTATTTTTTAATTTACAATGGACAATGCATATGCTTTAGTGATTTTTGGGGTCCTGGGAAGGGTGATGAAATCCCCAACCAATCTGGATTGGTGTTAGAGCCCTTTAAGTCCGTATTAAATGATGCAATGCGCAAAATTCAACCAAGTTTTGTTTTCAAGCAATCAGTTATCGTTTTTTTACTTTTAATGCGGCGCTGCAACAAATACAGTTAGTTTTTTTTTGGCTTTTTGCGGCGATTTTTGCTAAGAATCCTGCAAAGACAAGAATATTGGAGCGTCGGGTTTGAGAGGGGAAGTTTAGAAAAATACGTACCAAAAAGCACGAGTTTCAGAAACTCGTGTTGGTATTGCCTCCGAGTGGTCGAATGGTTCGCTTGCGCGGGTCTAACTACCCGGATCTTTGGCACTGAGTGTTCACCCTCCTTTGCACTTGAAAATGCCCCTTTGTTCCGTATGATCGCTGCTCAAAATCCGTCAAATCTGCATATGTTGGAAAAATACGAATATTTGAGCCAAAAAGCAATATTAACAACCACAATTCTGAACACAAATAATTAAGAAAATCAGAGTGTTAGCAGAATTCAAATCCAGAGAAGAAAAGAATTTTATTTGTGTTTGTGGTTGGTTTCAAAAAGAATGGTTATTTGTTTGAATGTGTTAGAAGTTAGTTTTATACAGAATATGCACAAATTTAACCCGAAACTACAAGTATAAAAAGCGTTACCGTCTCCCCGGCAACGGCGCCATTTGATTGTCACGCTCTAACTGTGTCGTGTTTAAAAAGAATTCTGAAATTACCGCAATCAAAATGGTGTCGCTTGTAGCGAGCCGCGATGAATACGGGTCGTCCGCAGGGAGATGGTAAGTTTCTTATTGCTTGTTTTAACGAGTTAATTCCGTGTTTTGATTTGTTGGTTAACTAATTGTCGTAACAAAGATATGAATAAAAAGGACTTGTTAAGGGTAGTAATAAGTTAGATTGTATGAAGGTGATGTTTGCCAATTCCTTATAGCCCCGACTTGGTATTGATACTAAAGCAATAGGTAACAACACGGATTAGGGAACTTGAAATACGGTATTTGCGGTATTTCGCTAAATCCGTTTTCCTTGTCCCTTGTCCTTCCGTTGTTATCTCTTGATTTTAGCCTTCGGCAAACCACGGGCAATCCGGTCATGATTAGGAATCATCACTATCGGGGTAAGATAGGATGCCTAGTGAGCGGAGTTGTGGGTGATTTGCACGAAGTTTCAATAGGCAAGTTTTAGGTTTTAAAGTTTGGACAAAGATAATCTTCGAATACGATCTAACATATTACACCCTTAACAAGTGAAAAGATTACTCACACATATTTACAAATTAACAAGAAAGAAAAGAGAAGATACATAAAAACTTGCAATAAAATAAAGAGGAAAAGAGAACCGATGAGTTCAAGCATTTTATCTCCCAGTGTTCAATCCCCGGCAACGTGTGAGATCCAAATACCAAGCTTTAAGGTTGCAAGCTCACTTAAGAGGTTGCAAGATCAAAGCAAAGCATGAATTTCACAATTGAAATCATGTAAAGTGGAACAAGACATGTAATAAAAATACGAACTTTTATTGAAGAACAAATTTGTTACAAGAGATCTTGAAGTCAAGAACCTAAGCCTTAAGCTTGCAAGTTCTAAATGAGAAGTTGCAAGGTCAAGACAAAGGGGCAAGAGCTCAAGAATGAAAAGAAAAATTACAAGAATTCTAAGATAGAACTAAAGAAAAAGCTACCCTTTCCTCTTCCCTCTGGTCTCTATTTATAGGCTCAGAAAGAAATATTCATATCTGCCCCATTATGGCTCATGCTGATTTGTTTGATTGCCTTTGATTTGAACACATGCTTTTTAGTCTTGAATGCATATAATATCATATGCATATAAAATCATATCCTTGATTTCATATAAAATCATATCCTTGATGATTGCATATAAAATCATATCCTTGATTGCATATAGAATCATATCCTTGATTGCATATAGAATCATATCCACATGTGCTTAAAAGTCTTGTGTACACACTTGTTGTGTTGGACCATTTAGAAAAAAATATGTACACAACTTGTTGCATAAAGGAACTCCTGAAGTATCGGTAGGTTAGCGTTTCTGGTCGCAGTGACTTCCCTCAAGTGATATATCCGTGCTGTTGGAT
This sequence comes from Agapanthus africanus, assembly GCA_030015575.1. Lineage (NCBI taxonomy): Eukaryota > Viridiplantae > Streptophyta > Magnoliopsida > Asparagales > Amaryllidaceae > Agapanthus > Agapanthus africanus. Next base: position 123,649,876 of record CM057344.1, read on the forward strand.
GCATTTCCAGTATTTTGTCATGGATACCTGTAATCTGTAATACTGAGCAGACACTGGTCAATAATACCGATAAATACAACAATTAGATAATGAATGAACGGTATTAGAATGCAATTTTCTGATATGAACAGAGCACGTATGTGATATGTATGAGACCGAGAATAAATGCATGTATATGATACCGTATTCTATTCTCGCGACTATATGTATCGGTCGGTTGTATATGATATGGCCTGGTTATCGAATCAAGTGTTGATTCGATAAGTCGATACAATGGATGTTAGCCGGTTATATGAGATATGACAGGATTATTAAGTCAAGTGTTGATTTAATAATTAAGTGTATAATTGTATATTAGATATACTAGTTTACATTTACTAACACTTGTTCACTTTAGGGTTTTTCTCACTTGTACACTACTTTAACATATATATGATATATGTTTAAAATGTGTTATCATATTGTATCATGGTTGATGATACACCATTCATGCATGTATGAGACATACACCATTCTATGTATTATGAAGGGTTAAAATTATTTAAGATAATTACAAAATTAGTGGAGTTTTGGAATGAGCATGAAGCTTGTAGAAGCTTAACTTGCTTTGACAAAGTCTACTAGCTTTGTCTTTACCTTAGATTCCTTTTAACCCAACCATAATCAATTAGCTATGGTTATGGCTCTACAAGGGTTAGTATATGATACTCACTCACCATGGTTACTCTTCTCACTTGATCATTATCCTCATTTTTCTTTTCTTTAGTTCATCATCTTCTTCTTCATTGTGAAAAGAATAAAGGAAACTAGGGTTTGATCCAAAGTGAGAAACAAAGTGAGAAACAAAATTCTAAAGAGAACCCACTTCCTATTTATCCATCCTTTACTAGATTAGCACTTTAGTATAGGGTGTTTACTTCACTAATTCTCAAGTTAGTGAAGTAGAAGCTTGAGTCGGAATTCGCTCGACATAGATCATCTTCGGCCTCGAAGACTTCAAGCAAAGGTCGCACCTTTTCACCTCGTGAAGCCATGCAAGGGTCCGGGAGAACCACGATCGCAGCGAAGGGACTTCATCAAGGAGCTAAAGAAGTGGAGGACCGATCTACAAAGGTTGTATTTCGTGATCTCTTAGAGTAAAGTTGTTTACTTGCCTTTCGATTCGCCTAAACTCTAGTATACGATCTTGCTTAGTGTTATTCGGCACATAAAAAATTTAATTTTGGCATGGTCGATGCCTTGTAGAGCCTTGTTAGTGTGCCTAGTATCCCTACAGTGGTATCAGAGCCTAGCTAGAGCATTAGGCGATGTGTTAACGAAGTTAAAACTCCGAACGAACCCGAACACGTCGAAATTAAACCCTCTCTGTACATTTTTTAAAATCTGGGATTTTTCCAAATTAAAAATGCTTAAAAAAATCAGCAGGAAAATATAAGGAATACTGTGCAAAACGACGCAGAGTGGCGCCGAAAGCGCCGCGGAACCGCGGCACGAGCATGGCTCGTGCGGCGGTTCCACGGTCATATTGTGACGTCACTGTTGTCGTTTTGCGCAGTAAAGTTCCTAATTGTTTACTGATTTCTCTGGGTATTTTATATCTGACTCAAGTGTTGAGTAATTTTGGGGTTTATTTTGAAATCGTCGAATCGATTGGAGAATTTAATTTTGTTCTGTTATTCCGGATAATTTAGAAAGTATTAAAATGTTCGAACGGATATCATTAACTCAATTTCTCCCGGCGCGAAAAATATTCAAGTGTTTAATTTTTCTCGGGTTTGAATCTTTCGGAAAAACGTGCAAGAAATGTGACGGACCCTCTAGAAGACAATAAACCTTAACTCGATTATGTGACCGTCTTGAACTGCCCTTTGAACCTTAGGGTTTGGGGCAGTACGGCGTGCCACATGTGAGGCGTTGGCTTGACCCTTCTACGGCTGGACCGTTGCTACTGTGACGTATTCTGGAATCTTTAAACTCCGCTCAAGTGTTGAGCTATTATAGAAATCTTGAGTATTTGATTATTCGATCGGAAAGTTTAATACTGTCTATTTATCTGGAATATGATACAATATGTGGAATTCATACATGTTAGGCATGAAATGCGAAATATGTGATATTTCGTATTTACGATGTCAAAAGAGATTGTGGATTCCAAATGTTGTAGTTTTACACTTTTTTTTTATGACCGTAAGTGTAATATGTGATATCGCCGGTTTCGTTGCTATATGTCAACGACAATTGGGATGCGCATATTTACTTACGTTGATGACATGTGATGTTCTGTGTTGCTGGATATGTTATATTGGATCGTCGCGTTCTGAATAGCCGGGGGTTTTATATGAAATGAGGGCTTTTATTTTCATTCATGTAAATTTAAAATGTATGTAATATTCTTTTATTGGGGCACTTCCGGGTCGAGGTTGATGTCACCTTTTGTATATTATTTACTTTTCCGCACTAGGATAGACCCAAGGAGGGGAGCACAAGTAACCAGGTTCTAGGGTCCAGTGGGAGACCAACTCGAGGAGTCGAGTCCGGGTCTCCTAACTCTAGAATTGGTAGGGCTGCTTGCCGCTCTCGTAGGGGTCTAGGGGTGTGGGTTTGGCTATTCATCGCGACCATGGAATCCGTGTTTTATAGAGGCTCAAAATAAAACACGGACGTCCCAGTATATCCAATGTTTCATATATTTCTTCTGCTGCGATATCTGTGATGTGATCATTTGATGTTCTGTGATAAATACTGTATATAGTATATATGATATATTATATAGGTGTTACTTATGTTTTACACCCGCGCTAGCCCTGCCCTGCTCTGCCGTTAGTTACCTAACCTAACGGTGCACAAGGGGACATCGAGGCGAATGCGGATGGCATAAGTGTACGTCGTATTTATCTGTGATGTTTAGGTGACTTAAATGATGGGACTTCATTAATGTGATTAATGAAAGAAAAGAAACCTAAAAGATGTTGTAGAATCAAATTTTAAAATATAAAAAGGGTAGCTACAGTTTTGCTTTGCATAGCGGTATATATGATATACCCTGCACCTTATTCGATAAGAAAAGAGCCGAGATCCCTTCACCGGGAGTGACCTTTTTAGCAAAACTGGCAGATGCTACAACACTCGGTTTGACTTTTGACTGCTTTTGAAGTTTTGCTTTGCATAGTGATGTATATGATATATCCTGCACCTTATTCCATAAGGAAAGAGCCGAGATCCCTTCACCGGGAGTGACCTCTTTAGCAAAACTAATAAAAGCCTCAAAATCACTCCATTTCAAAATTCATGCGATTCTACGACGATATCAAGTTCATTACGCAATAGGTTTTTAGAAAAACCTGTCGTAGCCCTCCGTCATTTCAGATAAGTCCTGCTTAGTATTCGTGCTACGTTTGTTGACCTCCGTCAAGGCGTAGTGTGCGGTAGCTAACTAGTATTTATCTGCTTATGCATATGATGCAGATTGGATTAGGATAGTCGTACGACCTTGTTGACCTCCGCCAAGGGTCGTGCGGGTGGGTTTGATTCAATCAAGAAATGACGGGTTGAACTTGACTTGCACCCTATGGTTTGTTGACCTCCGTCAAGGTCATGGGATGCTTGGGGAAAAATATTATCTGGAATTTCAAGTGTTGAGATTTGCAATGAGATTGCATACCTTCTATGAGATAGTTGGATCCCGATACCCACTGCGAGTAATTGTTACTCCTGGGAGAGTTTTACACAGGACAATTAGCCGATCAAGTAGGTGTCTAGAAAGGTGTCAACGAGGTTACGCCTCTGGGAAAATGAGGTTTACTTTAATTAGGTCCGTGCGAAAGCACGGGGAACCTCCCTCAAAGTACCGAGACTGGCCTGGCTGAAAGATCGGCGAAGTTGTAGGGTGTAATTAATCCCGGCTAGTCTTTCCTTTTAGGGTTTGAAGGAAGATTTGATAAAAACAGTGGGCCCCATCCTGATTAGATAAGATAATAACCAATCTGATCTTGCAAGAGCATACGCTAAAGTATTTTCTTCTCTCTCTCTCCACGTAGCGACCATATCATGCCTTAATAAAGATAATACTATGGATGTATTGACCGAACCCGCATGTTATACTGTGCTGGGGAACGTTGGTTCCGTTCTTTCTTATAAAGTTATAAGACTGATCAGGATATAGGGGAATACCAGGATTCCCATGCCACCTGAATGAAGAAAGTACATGTTGATGCATTTTCTTCGGGTGTGTTCGTTACTGAGAACTGTTTCTCCATTTGCTCTACGTCCTGAGTATTGGATACCGGGTCAGGATCCCATATATGTAATCAGTTACATGGACTTAGGAAAGGAAGAGAACTTGGAGAAGGTGATAAAGATATAAGGGTTGGAAATGGTGCAATTGTTGCAGCTAAAACCGTCGGGGAATATCACCTTGTATTGCCAACTGGTAATACATTGATTCCGAACGAATGCTATTTCATGCTGAACCTGATATCCAACATTATATCGGTTTCTTTGTTGAGTAAAGAGGGATATAATTTTGTATTACAGGATAATGTTATGAACATTTTCCTTAATCAAAAGTTGGTTGGATCAGGCACATTGTGCAATGGCATTTATGTTCTAAATCAATCTACAGTTCTGAGCATAACAAACACACACAAGAGGAAGAGTTCAGAACTGAACGAATCCTTCATGTGGCATTGTAGACTGGGTCACATCAATGCGACACGGCTAGCTAAGTTGCATAAGGATGGATATTTAAATCCGTTTGAATTTTCATCTTATGACACTTGCCAGTCATGTCTCAAAGGCAAGATGACCAAAACACCGTTTACGGGATACGGAGAAAGAGTTACCGAACTCTTGGGACTGATACATAGTGATGTATGCGGTCCCATGTCTACACATGCCAGGGATGGTTCTTCATACTTTATTACATTCACTGACGATCTCTCTAGATTCGGATATGTGTTCCTGATGAAACACAAATCAGAAGCTTTTGAGAAATTTAGAGAATATAAACAAGAAGTCGAGAACCAAACCGGAAAAAGTATTAAAATCCTTCGATCTGATCGAGGAGGTGAATATTTGAGCAATGAATTTCTGGACTTCCTAAAAGAGAATGGGATTCTCTCTCAGCTAACTCCTCCATATACACCACAGCACAACGGTGTATCGGAACGGAGGAACCGCACCCTATTAGATATGGTGCGCTCAATGATGAGTGTAGCTGAGTTACCTATTTCCTTCTAGGGATATGCACTGGAGACAGCAGCATACCTACTGAATAGGGTTCCTACCAAATCTGTGCCTACCACCCCATATGAGATATGGGAGGGGAAGAGACCATATCTTAATTTTATTAAGATATGGGGTTGCCCGGCCTATGTCAAAAGACAAAAACCGGACAAACTCGAGGCAAGATCTGTTTTGTGTAAGTTTGTTGGATATCCCAAGCATTCGCGAGGGTATATCTTCTACCACAGTGAGGAACAAAAAGTATTTGTTGCTCAACACGCCACCTTTTTAGAAAAGGAATTTCTTGCAAAAGAGATTAGTGGCTCTGAGGTAGAACTGGAAGAGGTTCCAGCTGTACAAACCACAACAGAAGATTTGGTAGAACCAGAGGATTCGGTAGTTCCCGATGAACCCCAGCCACTCCGCCGATCTAGTAGGGTTTCTCACCCACCTGAGAGATACTACGGTTTTCTCATGGATGGTGGGAGTGAGGATTGCATCATGGTTGATGATGACCCAACTAGCTTCGAGCAGGCCATCACGAGTGGGGACTCAGTGAAATGGCTGGATGCAATGCGGTCCGAGATGGAATCCATGTACACCAACAAAGTATGGACTTTGGAAGTTGCTCCTGAAGGGGTAAAACCCATTGGAAGTAAGTGGATCTTCAAGAAAAAACTTGGTGTAGATGGGAAAGTGGAGACTTTCAAAGCTAGACTTGTTGCAAAGAGTTTTCGTCAAAGACCGGGTGTGGACTATGACGAAACCTTTTCTCCAATGGCTATGCTTAAATCCATCCGGATCATGCTTGTCATCGCTGCATATCATGACTACGAAATTTGGCAAATGGATGTTAAGACCGCCTTTCTAAACGGTGATTTAGAAGAGTGCGTGTACATGACTCAGCCAGAGGGCTTCGTAGATAGTGGGAGCAGCGGGAAGGTGTGCAAGCTGCTTAAATCCATTTATGGATTGAAGCAAGCATCACGGAGTTGGAACATCTGCTTTGACGTCGTTATCAAAGAGTTTGATTTCGTCAAAAACGTAGATGAACCTTGTATCTACAAGAAGGTGGCAGAGAGTAAGGTTGTCTTCCTCGTATTGTACGTGGACGACATACTCTTGATAGGAAATGATATTCCTATGCTGCAATCGGTCAAGCTCTTCTTATCACAAAGATTCTCAATGAAAGATCTTGGTGATGCCTCCTGCATATTGGGGATCAGGATCTATAGAGATAGATCTAAACGGATTTTGGGATTGTCCCAATCCAGGTACATTGACACCATACTAAAGAGGTTTAGTATGGAAGAGTCCAAACATGGGTTTTTACCCACGATCTCAGGGCTCACTCTCTCCAAAGAGATATCTCCCAAGACTGATTTGGAGAGAGCTCGCATGCAAGGGATACCCTATGCTTCGGCAGTAGGCTCTATCATGTACGCGATGCTATGTACCAGACCCGATGTAGTATACTCACTAAGTGTAGTGAGTAGATATCAAGATGATCCTGGAGAGAGTCACTGGACAGCTGTGAAGAGCATTCTCAAGTACTTACGAAGGACTAAAGAGATGCTCTTGGTGTATGGTAACGGAGAACTCCAAGTGGAGTCCTTTACCGATTCGAGCTTCCAGAGTGATAAGGACGACTCTAAGTCGCAGTCGGGTTTTGTCTTTACCCTTTACGGAGGGGCGGTTAGCTGGAAGAGTTCCAAGCAGGAAACCGTGGCAGACTCGACGATGGAGGCTGAATACATCGCTGCCAACGATGCTGCCAAAGAGGCTGTCTGGATCAAGAAGTTCATTACTGAACTTGGAGTGGTTCCATCCATTGAGATCCAATACCTTTGTATTGTGATAACAATGGAGCGGTGGCTTTGGCCAAGGAACCCAGGTCCCATCAGCGATCCAGGCATATTCTGAGACGGTATCACCTGATCCGGGAGATAGTTGATCGCCGGGAGATCGAGGTCAGGAGGGTTGACACGAAGAATAACACAGCGGATCCACTCACGAAGGCCATTCCCCAGATACAGTTTGAGAGACTCTTCGGGATGCTCGGTATGCGATACTACAGCAGCTGGCCCTAGTGCAAGTGGGAGATTGTTAGTTGTATGTATGCCCTAGAGGCCAGTATTGTACAGATGATGTATATTATATTGGATGCTTGGACATATATAGAGAGGACTTTCTTGCTCGATATGATAGTATGCTATCTGGTTGCACTTTACTTTAACATGTATACTTGTCTCTTTATACTGTCTTATAGTTGCATGTTGGTAAAGCCCTTAGGATGTGTACTTGACTACCTGGACTATGATGCGGATCATACTAGTGGGGACATGGTAGTCCATAAGTACATCCTTCAAGGTCCCTAGTCGTGGCTGTATTGAGACGGGGCATCGATACACCAGAGTAGACTAGCGTATACGCTTCTCGACCCATGAGATGGGCGATGGATGATCCCATATCCATTGGTATTTGACATTAGAGATGGTATGCGGGTGCTCGGTGGAGACTGGGTACACTGGACGGACTCGCAGAGAACTCCCAGATGGTATTATACTTTATGTCAGATGGCAGTTCTCTGGTGACACTTGTGCATGTTAGTCTGTAGACCCGAGATCGTCATAGAGTCTTTTGTGATTCCCACTGTGCTTTGATTTCCACCTTAACACGTCCATGAGGGCGTGCAAAACGGTGGTTTTTAGGTACAGTCCCGAGTCACATGGAGGCAATGAGCGATAGGAGGGGTTTCGTCTCTCCCGGTATTGGGGGTTGATGTTGCGCTGTGCTCGATTGGCCGTAACAGGGAAGTCCCTGGCCAGGGCTGATTAGAGATTTACTGGTAATTGTTACCAGTAGTTTCTTGACCCGTTATGAGCCTCACATTGGCACGACTTATCGGTTACTGGGGTCTGACGTTTACCACCCCTAGACTTGATATGCGACATATCAGACGAGGAGACCGGACTGTACGGGAAGTGTTACCGGCTGGCTTTTATAGGAGTTGAAGCGGGCTTGCTTGCTGATCTTTTGATCGCTCAATACCCGGGTAGCCGTTACGTTCAGCTAGTACCGCTGACGGCTTGTGGGTGTGTGATGTGATCATCACCTACTGCCGACGTATTGACGAGTCTTTAGAGTCCTACACAGAGGTTTTACTGGCTCAGGCAAAACGAAATATGAGCACGTATGTGATATGTAAGAGACCGAGAATAAATGCGTGTATGTGATACCGTATTCTATTCTCACGACTATATGTATCGGTCTGTTGTATATGATATGGCCGGGTTATCGAATCAAGTGTTGATTCGATAAGTCGATACAGTGGATGTTAGCCGGTTATATGAGATATGACCGGATTATTAAGTCAAGTGTTGATTTAATAATTAAGTGTATAATTGTATATTAGATATACTAGTTTACATTTACTAACACTTGTTCACTTTAGGGTTTTTCTCACTTGTACACTACTTTAACATATATATGATATATGTTTAAAATGTGTTATCATATTGTATCATGGTTGATGATACACCATTCATGCATGTATGAGACATACACCATTCTATGTATTATGAAGGGTTAAAATTATTTAAGATAATTACAAAATTATTGGAGTTTTGGAATGAGCATGAAGCTTGTAGAAGCTTAACTTGCTTTGACAAAGTCTACTAGCTTTGTCTTTACCTTAGATTCCTTTTAACCCAACCATAATCAATTAGCTATGGTTATGGCTCTACAAGGGTTAGTATATGATACTCACTCATCATGGTTACTCTTCTCACTTGATCATTATCCTCATTTTTCTTTTCTTTAGTTCATCATCTTCTTCTTCATTGTGAAAAGAAAAAAGGAAACTAGGGTTTGATCCAAAGTGAGAAACAAAGTGAGAAACAAAATTCTAAAGAGAACCCACTTCCTATTTCTTCATCCTATACTAGATTAGCACTTTAGTATAGGGTGTTTACTTCACTAATTCTCAAGTTAGTGAAGTAGAAGCTTGAGTCGGAATTCCCTCGACGTAGATCATCTTCGGCCTCGGAGACTTCAAGCAAAGGTCGCACCTTTTCACCTCGTGAAGCCATGCAAGGGTCCAGGAGAACCACGATCGCAGCGAAGGGACTTCATCAAGGAGCTAAAGAAGTGGAGGACCGATTTACAAAGATTGTATTTCGTGATCTCTTAGAGTAAAGTTGTTTACTTGCCTTTCGATTCGCCTAAACTCTAGTATACGATCTTGCTTAGTGTTATTCGGCACATAAAAAAATTAATTTTGGCATGGTCGATGGCTTGTAGAGCCTTGTTAGTGTGCCTAATATCCCTACACACATGTCGGACGCTCGCCCCACTATATCAAATGTACATATAAAACAAAACTGTACTACCATTGCATCCAGGCTATCCCCCACGACCAATCCGCAACATCACAGCACAACACAGAACATTAACGTGAATGTCACGTTCGCAAATCCGTCTAAAAGGGCTATAGCAGTTAGACAGGATTTACCGATCAAATGGCATTCACGGTCGCAGATATAATGTAAATACTGTGAATTAACATGTTTAAAATTTTCGATCGATCAAATTTACCGTAATGGGCCCCAAGCACTACTGTAGCACTCTAAGAAAATCTGGGCCCAAACAGAACATTCCAAAAACTTTATTCTCAAGTCAGAAGCCTACTGTGAAAATTTGTGCAAAGATAACACTTTCACACCGCGGAACCGCGGCCAAACCAGGGTTTGGGCCATGTTTCCGCGGTCGTACTGAGGAATCATTGCATCGAATTTTCCTAGAATGCTTAGAATTCCCTGCGCTTATTTCTGCAATGTACTGAAAAAAATTTTAGAGCCAAAAAAATTTCGACAGAAACTTGTGCACTAGAAAATACGGTTTTTGGGATTTTTTTTCGATCGAGTTCTAAACATACTAGAGCAAGCTAGACTAGGTTAATGGCGTGGCTCTGATACCAGTATAAGTGCACGGCGGTGCCCCGGCTGTCAATCCGACGCCGGAATGTGGAAACGAAAATTTTTTCAAACTAGAAAACCGGCACCATCGCGCACTAAAATCCCGGATCGGGCCATTAACCTCACTCTAGCAAACAAGAAAAGGAGTAGAGAAGCTATTCCAAGCGATCCGTGTCCTTCGGTCTTTGTCTCCACTCCGATCTCCTCGCGGAATCTCCGGTCTTCTCCTCCTCGTCGAAACGGACACCACATCGCCGGGTTCTTTTACGGGCTCCCACCTCTGGACCGAGGCAACTCGGGGGGTGAAGTTGGCTAGCCGACGCGTCCAAGGTTGAAATAGAGTAGTGTAGAATGGTTTGTCTCTTTGGGGTTATGAAGTTGCCTTTGATGGAGGAGAAGAAAGATGAACAAGAGAAAATGAGCTTTTTGGAACTTTGGTGTATATCAAAATGAGAACAAGAAATTTCCCTCATCACAAAATGAATTCCCCTCTCACTCTCCCAAAGTGGCCGGCCCTCATATAGGAAAAATGGTGGAGAGAATCAAAACATGAATGGAGGTGAGAGTAGTAAAAGCAAAAGGTGACCACATCCAAAAGTGATGATAACAATATCATCTCAATTTCTAATCAACTCTAACCTCATTAATGCAAGAAAATGATGAAAGAAAAGAATGAAATCAAAAGATGCTTTCATAATCTTTCAAAACTCAAATAACCCCTCAACAAATGCTAATTTGCAAAACTGCAAATAACCCCCTCCATCGGAAAAGTCCGGCCTAGAAGGAACAAAAGAAAACTGGCCGGAACGGAATGCAAACTGGCAACTTCAGAAAACTGATCCTGTAATAAATTACAGGAAAACCCCGCGACTGTATATACATACCTGCATTTGTATTGCGACCGAATACAAATGCAAAGAGACAAAATCTACAATGTACAATACTAGGATCCGGCTTAAACCAAAGCCCGCTAGTATTATCCGTCCGATCGTGATCCGTGCAATACCGCACGTATCTGATCGAATCCTGCCATATTTCCGTACGGCCTTTACAGCGTTTCGCCCGAAACTTGAGAAACTGGTCTGTGGGGGACTCTAAAGACTCGTCAATACTTTGGTTGTGGATTTAACCACTATCACGTCAGAGGTATTAGCCTATACGTAACGGGCTACCGGGTATTGACCAAAAAGGACGTCGATGAGCGAACTCATCCTGACTCCCTACTGAGCCTATCAGGGACAATATCCGTACAGTCTGGTCCGTTCGTCTATGAGCATCGCATGGCGGGCCTAGGGGGTTGGTAAAAGTCAGACCCCCAAAAGCGGTACAAGTCATGTAGGAGATCAGCCCAGAACACCCTGAGATACTACTGGAATACCTACCAGTAAATCTCCTACCTAGGCCAAGGACATTCATGTACTGGCTCTCCTAGACACAGCGCGACCTCACCCCCAATACCGGGAGAGACGAACCCCTGCAGATCCGCTCACTGCCTCCATGTGGCTCGGGACTATATCCAACTAAAACCTATTTGCACGTCTCCTTTGAGCGTGGTAGGGTAGTAATCAAAGCACAGTGGGAACTCACACGAGACAAATGACGATCTCAGGTCGATGAACTAACCTGTACACATGTCACCAGGGAATTGCTATCTGACGTCAGGTATAATACCAACTAGCAGGTTCCCGGCGAGTCCTGTCTGGTGTACTCATAACCCAATGAGCACCTGTATACATCTTAGGTGAACCAACTGACACCAGTGGCTTGTGAGACCGGTCACCGCCCCTCGCCGGGGTCTCGACTGTATACACTAGTCTACTCTGGAATATCGATGCCCTGTCTCGAAACTCCCACGACTAAGGACCTTTTAAGGATGTGCTTATAGACCCCAGCTCCCACGTATATGATAGCCCTCATACTGCTGGTAGTCAAGCAAGAATCCTAGGGGCTCTATCAACGTGCAATAGTGACCTGCAGGTCACCTAAAGGAGTACATGATGATAAAGATAAACCAGATAGCATACTATCATCTTGAGTAAAACTGTCCTACTGGGACAGGTCCTCCCTCAATCATTGCAATCATGTGCCTGTGATCCAATAATTGACTCTGAGGGCACTATCTCCAACAGTCGTCGCCTATGCTTTTCGGCAGTTGAAGAAGCACGAGAAAAACTATCCCACTCATGACTAAGAGATGGCCGCGGTGGTATTTGCACTTAAGATTTAGAGGCATTACTTATACGGCGAGTCATGCCAACTATTTATGGACCACAAGAGCTTAAAGTACATCTTCCAGCGGTAGGATCTGAATTTGAGATATCGCCGTTGGATAAAGTTTGTGAAGGACTATGACTGCAAGATTCTGTAAGTCCGCGGCGGCGCCCCGGCCGTCGATCCGACGCCAGAAACGCGGAAACAAAAACTTTGCAAACTAGCAAACCGGCACCACCGCGCACTTTTACCCCGGATCGGGCCATTAACCTAGAAACTAGCAAACTAGAAAAGAGTAGAGAAGCTATACCAAGCGATCCGTGTTCTTCGGTCTTCGTCTCCACTCCGATCTCCCGAGGAATCTCCGTCCGTCACGTCCTCGTCGGAAAGGGCACCACGTAGCCAAATACTTTTACGGGCTCCCACCTCTTGACCGAGGCAACTTAGGCGTGAAGTTGGCTAGCCGATGCGTCCAAGATTTTCTGTAGGCTAGTGTAGAAACCATGTCTCTTTGGGGTTTAGTGTAGTCGCCATTGATTTGGAGGAATGAAGAAATTTGAATGGAGCTTGGGAACTTTGATACAAAAATGAGATGAACACATTTTTTCACCACAAAAATCAACCTCCTCCCTCTCATGAAGTGGCCGGCCAAAAAAGAGAATGGAATCAAAAAATGGAGGTGAGTGTAGGAACAAAAATGGTGACCATATCAAAAGTAAGCCACACATCAATATCTCATCCATTCTTTTCTCATGATGCAAAAGATAAGAAAGAATAAGGATCTCATGATACTAGTCAAATCATGAAGCCATCATATGCAAGAAAACCCTCCACAATAAGTTATTTGCACTCTTGCAAATAAACCCCTCCAATGATAAAGTCCGGCCGCGAAGGAACAAAGGAAAACCGGCCGGAACGGAATGCAAACTGGCAACTTCAGAAAACTGATCCCGTAATAAATTACAGGAAAACCCCGCTACTGCAAATACATGCCCGCATTTGTATTCCCACTGAACACAAATGCAAAGAGACAAAACTACACTGTCTAATACTAGGATCCGGCTTAAGCCAAAGCCGGCTAGTAAAATCCGTCCGATCACGATCCGTGCAATACCGCACGTATCTGATCGAACCCTGCCATATCTCCATACGGCCTCTACAGCGTTTCGCCCGAAACTTGAGTAACTGTGTGTGGAGGACTCTAAAGACTCGTCAATACTATGGCTGTGGATTTAACCACTAGCATGTCAGAGGTATAAGCCAATATGTGACGGGCTACCAGGTATTGACCAAAAGGGACGTCGATGAGCGAACTCATCCTGACACCCTACTAAGCCTGTCAGTGACAATATCCGTACAGTTCGGTCCGTTCGTCTATGAGCATCGCATGGCGGGCCTAGGGGGTTGGTAAAAGTCAGACCCCCAATAGCGGTACAAGTCGTGTCGGAGTGTAGCCCAGAACACCCTGAGATACTACTGGAATACCTACCAGCAAATCTCCTGCCTTGGCCAAGGACTTTTCATGTTCTGGCTCTCCTAGACACAGCGCGACCTCACCCCCAATACCGGGAGAGACGAACCCCTGCAGATCCGCTCACTGCCTCCATATGGCTCGGGACTGTACCCAATTAAACCCTGTTTGCACGACTCCTTTGAACCGTGGTAGGGTAGTAATCAAAATACAGTAGGAACTCATACGAGACAAATGATGATCTCAGGTCGATGAACTAACCTGTACACATGTCACCAGGGAACTGCTATCTGACATCAGGTATAATCCCAACTAGCAGGTTCCCGACGAGTCCTGTCCGGTGTACTCATAACCCAATGAGCACATATATACATCTTAGGTGAACCAACTGACACCAGTGGCTTGTGAGACCGGCCACCGCCCCTCGTCGGGGTCTCAACTGTATACACTAGTCAACTCCGGAGTATCGATGCCCTGTCTCGAAACTTCCACGACTAGGGACCTTTTAAGGATGTGCTTATAGACTCCAGCTCTCACGTATATGATCGCCCTCATACTGCCGGTAGTCAAGAAAGAATCCTAGGGGCTCTATCAACGTGTAATAGCGACTCGTAAGGTCACCTAAAGCAGTACACGATGATAAAGATAAACCAGATAGTATACTATCATCTTGAGTAAGACTGTCCTACTGGGATAGGTGGTCCTTCCCTCAATCATTGCAATCACGTTCCTGTGATCCAATAATTGACTCTGAGGGCACTATCTCCAACAATCTCCCACTTGCACTCAAGGCTAATTATTGCGATGTCGCATACTCACAGCCCGTGTGATACCGAACACCCAAATCCTCAACTAGTCAGTCTCACAAAGCTCGTTTGCAAAACTATCGTGTTCGAGGAATAGCCTCAGTGAGTGGATCCGCTCTGATGTTTCTTTCTATGTCACTCTTTATCTCAAGTTCGCGGAGAAAGCCATCTCCCGAAATGAGCAATACCTGTCTTAGAATGTGTCTGGATGCCTGATGGGACCTAGCTCATAAATGAACTCTAAATCCAAACTTCTTAGACTGTTTCGTCAACTGAACTTAATCAGTATCCTGCGCCATACCTTCCCTCAGTATCTGCTTGGACCTGATGTCCAAACTACTATCCCTCGTCAGAGGGAAAACTATAACTCTGACAGCCACTCCGCCATCCAGGTCACCTTGGAAGCCTGGAATGATAACCGTCTCCAGAACGAGGCTGTCGTTATCATATTCCTAGAACATACACTTATGTTCTAAAACTGCTTCCGACTGTTTCTCCAGGATTGGATTAATATCAACTTATTGCATCTACTGCAAGAACAACATCTGGTGTAGTACTTGACATATCATGATCAACTCAATAGCCTAAGCAAGTGATCTGCCAATCATGCGTATCCCTCTCCCCTTTAGTCAGTAAGACACCTTTAGAGAGGGTGAGTCCATCACCTGCAGGTACACTACCATGCCAGGAGTAGTCCATTCTAAATACTCATAGAATGCTGTCTAAGTACCCAGATTGGGAAACCACCCAAATCTAGATCTAAAATCATAGATCTAGTAACCAGAATGTCTGATATAATATCTAAGTCCTGTGTGGAGAAACTACTGTGTGACGACCAAAGTATAACCGATCGTAGTATAGGAATATCACTTCCTACTCTGTGTATGTCATCAAATACCAGAACATCACACCCTACTGTAGGGTTCCTAGGCACACCAAGGAGGTCTCACAAGGCAACAACCATGCCAATTTGAAATTTTAACGGTGCCGAGAAACCCTAGACTACGGATCGTTGGCTAGAAAACTAGGCGAAACAAAACTAGTTAACAACTTAACTAAGGTTTATACGGAAATACAACCTTTGTAGATCCGGTGCTCCACCTCCATAGCTCCGCAACGAAGTCCCCTTGCTGTCCAAATGAATTCCCGGGCTCTAGCGTCGGCTTCATCGGAGAATAGGCGGGTTAGGTCGTCGATGTCCATGCCGAAGATGATCTACGTCGCGGCATCGCTAGATCAAGCTCCCACTTCACCAAGTCATGAAACTTGTGAAGAAAACACCCTATACTACTTGGCAAGAGGTAGAGGATGAAAAAATAGGAAGCGGGTTCACTTTAGAATTGGATTTCTCACTCTTTATCATCACTTGCCATTGATGGAGGCAAGCTTTCTTCACATGAAGAAATGAAGAAGAAGAAGAATATTGTTATGATAAGTTATTTTGAAAATAGAAAATAAAAGAATACTTATCATAATCAACCATGGTCAAGTGTAGAGATTAAACTAGGGTTAATGGAGTGGTTAGGGTTAAGCATGAGACAAAATGGTCACTTTGGTCAAAGCTTCATGAAGCTTCAATAAGAAAACAAACAAAGCCACCATTTTCCTTTATGCTTTTCATTTTTCTAAAAAGAATAAATAAATAAATAAAGGAATAAGAAAATGAAAACCCTAACCAATCTACAACCATGGTTTAATCTTCACACAAACCGTAGTAAGCATGTATCATCAAACATGATACAAACATGTGTACAAAAGTATATCATATATACAATGTGCACAACCCAAGTGAGAAAATCCATTTAAAGTGAACCAATACTAGTTAATGCAAAGCAATATATCAAATATATAATTATACATTAAATCATTAAATCAACACTTGATTTAACGATCCGGTCATATCGCATATAACCGACTAGTATCCTATGTATCGGTTTATCGAATCAATGCTTGAATCGATAACTAGGTTATATCGCATACAACCAGTCGATACATTCATCGTGAGAATATAATACGGTATCACATACACGCATTATTCTCGGTCCCGCACATATCTCATATTCGCTCCTATTTCGTTTCGCTTGAGCCAGGAAACCTCTGTGTAGGACTCTAAAGACTCGTCAATACACCGGCAGCAGATGATGATCATATCAAGCATCCACAAGCCGCAAGCGGTCTGTTAAACATAACGGCCACCCGGGTATTGAGCGATCAGAAGATCGACGAGCAAGCCCGCTCACACTCCAGTGAATCCAACCAGTAACACTACCGTACAGTCCGGTCTGATCGTCTGATATGTCGCATATCTCGCCTAGGGGTGGTAAACGTCAGACCCCAATAGCTCGATAAGTCATGTTGATATGAGGTCTATTACAATTCGAGAAACTACTAGTAACACTTACCAGTAAATCTCAGCAACCCTGGCCAGGGATTTCCTGTTATAACCAATCGAACACAGCGCAACATCAACCCCCTATACCGGGAGAGACGAATCCCCTCCTATCGCTCATTGCCTCCATGTGACTCGGGACTGTACCCAAAAACCACCATTTTGCACGCCCTCTTGGATGTGGTAAGATAGAAATCAAAGCACAGTGGGAACCACAGAAGACTCTATGACGATCTCGGGTCAACAGACTACTCTGTACCAATGTCACCAGAGAACTGCCATCTGACGTAAGGTATAATACCATCTGGGAGTTCTCGGCGAGTCCGTCCAGTGTACCCAGTCTCTACTGAGCACCCGTATATCATCTCTGATGTCAAACACCAATGGATATGGGATCATCCATCGCCCATCTGTATGGGTCGAGAAGGTATACGCTAGTCTACTCTGGTATATCGATGCCTCATCTCGATACACCCACGACTAGGGACTTTCAAGGATGTACTTATGGACTACCATGTCCCCACTAGTATGATCCGCATCATAGTCCAGGTAGTCAAGTACACATCCTAAGGGCTTTACCAACATGTAATAGAGAGAGACAATCAGTGTACACGTTAAGGTAAAGTTCAACCAGATAGCATACTATCATGTCGAGCAAGAAAGTCCTCACTATATATGTCCCAGCATCCACTACAATATACATCCTATGTATAGTAATGGCCTCTAGGGCATACATATAACTAACAATCTCCCACTAGCACTAGGGCCATCTGTAGCAGTGGTTGAAGTATCTCATACTCAACCATCCCATAAAAGTCTCTCTCTGGGAACAGGCCTTTGTGAGTGGATCCGCTGTGTTGTCCTCTGAGTCTACTCTCCTGACCTCGATCCCCTGGAGATCAACCATCTCCATGATCAGGTGATACTGCCTTAGAATATGTCTGGATCACTGATGAGACCTGCGTTCCTTGGCATAAGCCACAACTCCAATGTCTCACAATGGTTGGAACGTAGTTCATCTCATGAACCAATATACACCCAAACATCCTCCTTGGTAGCATCTTAAGTAGCGATGTATCCTGCCTTTATCTTCTAGTATGCCACGGTATCTAGCTTGGAACTCTTCCAACATTCCGTCCCTCCGCTGAGGGTAAAGACAATGCCTGTGACTGACATTCAGTCGTCTTTATCACCCTAGAACCCTTCCAGTGATTCTCCCCAGGATCGGTTGATACCGTCTCACTACAACTAGTGAGTATCCTAATATCCTGTTAGATCTATCTCATAGATCCAAAGCTTAGGATTTAGTAGGTATCACTTTGATCCTCTGTGGAGAATCATTGTGATAAGCCGAAATTGATCGAGCGTAGCATAGGAAACTCCTTTCTTATCAAAAGTATGTCATCCACGTACTCTACGAGGATCACCACCATACTCCCTACTACCTTTTTGTATATACAAGGTTCATCTACCATTTTGATGATGTCAAACTCTTTGACTACTTCATCAAAACAGATGTTCCAACTCCGCGATGCCTGCTTTATCCTATAAAGCATCTTGCACACGTTTTCGCTGCTTCCAGTGTCTACGAAGCCCTCTGGCTGTGTACTTATAGACGCCCTTTTCAAAAACATCATTTAGAAAAGCTGTTATGACACCCAACCACCAGATATCGTAGTCATGGTATGTAGCCATGGCAAGTAGGATCTGGATGGACTTAAGCTTGGTTACTTGAAAAAGGTTTCATCACAATCCACGCCTGGTAAATGATGCAAACTTTTAACAAGTCTAGCTTTGAAAGTCTCAACTTTTCGATGTACACCAAGTAATCTTCTCAAGATATACTTGCTCCTGATGGGGATTTAACCCTTCAGATATAGCAACCAAAGTCCATACTTTGTTGGTGTATAAGGATTCCATCTCAGATCGCTAAGCATCCAGCCATTCTTACAGAGTCACACTCCTGATGGCCAGCTCGAAACTAGTTGGGTCATCATCTCATGATGCAGTCCTCGCTCCCACTGTCATAGAGAAACAGAAGTATCTCTCAGGTGGGTGAGAAACCCTACTAGATCGGCGGAGAGGCTGAGGTTCGTTGGTAACTATTGAATCCTTCGGTTCTATCAAATCATCTGCTGTAGTTTGTATAGCTGGAACCTTTCCAGTTCTACATTACAGACCTTGCCTCGAGTTTGTCCAGATTTTGCTTTTAGACATAGGCCGGACAACCCCAAATCTTAACTAGCTTAAGACATGGGCTCTTCCCTTTCCATATCACATATGAAGTGGTAGGCAATTGATTTGATTGGAACCCTATTCAATAGGTATGCAGCTTCTCAAGTGCATAACTCCCAAAAGGAAATAGGTAACTCAGTAGTACTCATCATAGAGCACACCATATCAAATAGGGTGTATCTGCTCCGCCCCGATATACCATCGTGCTATGGTGTATACAGAGGAGTAATGCTGAGAGAGAATCTTATTCTCCTTTAGAATAGTCCAGGAATTCCGTGCTCAAGTATTCTCCTCCTTGATCTCATCATAGGACATAATACTTATACCCGTATTGGTTCTCTACTTCTAACTTATATTCTGTGAATATCTCAAAAGGTTCAGACTTGTGTTTCAACAGGAACATATGTCTGAATCTTGAGAGATTATCAGAGAATGTAACGAAGTACAAAGAACCATTCTTGACATGTGTAGACAGGGGACCTACATACATCAACATGTATCATCCCAAGGGTTCACTAACTCTTTCTCTGTTTCCAATAAACAGAGCTGTGGTCATCTTATCTCTGTGACATGACTGGCAAGTTTCACAAGATGTAAATTCAAACAGATTTAAATATGCATCTATGTGGAACTTAGCTTGTCGGGTCGCATTGATATGACCTAGTCTACAATACCTCAAGAAGAATTCATTCATTTCTGAACTCTTCCTCTTGTGTGTGTTCCGTATACTAAGAACTGTAGTTTCATTTAGAACATCAACGCTTTTAGATAACGTGCCTGAACCGATCAACTTTTGATATAGGAAATGTTCGAAACATTATCCAACAATACAAAATTTTACCGTTTCTTTACTAATAAAGAGACAGATATGATTTTGTATATCAGGTTCGGTATCTAATAACATTCGTTCAGAATCAATGTATTGGTAATACAGGGTGACAGTGACCGACAGACTTGGCTGCAACACTTGCCTTGTTTTCTGCCTCATGAAACTTATCACCCGTTCTCAGTTCTCTACCTTTCTGTAGCCCTATGTAACAGATTACATATCTGGGATCCTGATCCGGTATCAAATACCCAGGACGTAGAGGACATTTGAGAAACAGTTCATTGTAATGAACACACCCGAAGATGATGCATCAGCATGCACTCTCTTCGTTTGAGCGGCACGGGAATTCTGGTAATCCCCAATTTCCTGCTCTGTCTTATAACAATTACAAGTTGGAGCGGGACCAACGTTCCCCAGCTCAGTATAACAAGCGGGTTCGGTCAATATTTCCGTATTATTATCTTGATTAAGGCATGATATGGTCGCTACCTGGAGAGAGAGAGAAGAAAACACTCAGCGTGCGCTCTTGCAAGAATAGATTGGTTATTATTTTATCTAATCAGGATGGCTCCCACTGCTTTTTATCAAATCTTCCTTCAAACCCTAAAAGGAAAGACTAGCCGGGATTAATTACACACTACAAGTTCGCCAATCTTTCAGCCAGGCCAGTGTCGGTACTTTGAGGGAGGTCCCCCGTGCTTTCGCACGAACCTAATTAATGTAAACCTCGTTTTCCCAGAGGCGTAACCTCGTTGACACCTTTCTAGACACCTACTTGATCGGCTAATTGTAATGTGTAAAACTCTCCCAGGAGTAACTCTTACTCGCAGCGGGTATCGGGATCCAACTATCTCTTAGAAGGTATGCAATCTCATTGCAAATTTCAACACTTGAAATTCCCGATAATATTTTGCCCCTAGCAGCTATATGACCTTAACATAGTCAACAAATCATAAGTGCTAGTCAAGTTCAACCCGTCATTTCCCGATTGAATTAAACCCACCCGCACGACCCTTAACATAGTCAACAAAGTCGCACGACTACCCTAATCCAATCGCATCATATGCTTATGCAGATAAGCACTAATCAGCTACCGCACACTACGCCTTAACATAGTCAACAAACGTAGCACGAATACTAACTAGTACTTATCTGAAATGACGGAGGGCTACGACAGGTTTTTCTGAAAACCTATTGCGTAATGAACTTGATATCGCTGTAGAATCAAATGATTTTAAAATGGAGTGTTTTTGAGGTTTTCTAGTTTTGCTAAAGGAGTCACTCCCGGTGAAGGGATCGTCGGTCCTTTCCTCGTCGAATGAGGTGCGAGATATATCACATATATCACTGTGCAAAGCAAAAACTCTTAAAAGCAATCAAAAGACAAACCGAGTGTGTACATCTGCCAGTTATTGCTAAAGGAGTCACTCCCGGTGAAGGGATCTCGGTCCTTTCCTTATCGAATAAGGTGCAGGATATATCACATATACCTCTGTGCAAAGCAAGAACTGTAGCAACCTGTTTTATTTTGAAATTCGATTCTACAACATCATTAGGTTTCTTTTATTTCATTAATCACATTAATGAAGTCCCATCATTAAAGTACCTAAACATCACAGATAAATACGACGTACACTTATGCCATCCGTATTCGTCTCGATGTCCCCTCGTGCACCGTTAGGTTAGGTAACTAACGGCAGAGCGGGGCAGGGCTAGCGCGGGTGTAAAACATAAGTAACGCCTATACAATATATCATATATACTATATACTTTATCTATCACAGAACATCACATGATCACATCACAGATATCGCAGCAGAAGAATCATATGAAATATTGGATATACTAGGACGTCCGTGTTTTCAATACGAGCCAGTATAAAACACGGATTCCACGGTCGCGATGAATAGCCAAACCCACACCCCTAGACCCCTACGAGAGCGGCAAGCAACCCTACCAATTCTAGAGTTAGGAGACCCGGACTCGACTCCTCGAGTTGGTCTCCCACTGGACCCCAGAACCCGGTTACTTGTGCTCTCCTCCTTAGGTCTATCCTAGTGCAGTAAAGTAAATAATATACAAACGGTGACATCTTCCGCAACCTGGAAGTGCCCCAGTAAAAGAATATTACATACAAGTTTTTACATGAATGAAAATGAAAAACACTCATCTCACATAAAAACCCCCCGGCTATTCAAACACGACTATCCAATATAACATATCCAGCAACACATAACATCACATGTCATCAACGTACGTAAATATGCGCATCCCAATTGTCGTTGACATATAGCAACGAAACCGGCGATATCACATATTACACTTACGGTCACAGAAAAGAAAGTGTAAAACTACAACAGTTGGAATCCGCAACCTCCTCAGACATCACATGCCTGACCAAATGAATTACTTAGACATCGCATGCCTAACAATTATAAACCCCGCATTTTAGTCTCTTTATCGAAAACACTTTTCAATACCAAGTCGGGCAATTCAACAAGATTCCCGACATCCTGATCGAATGCTCGTCGCAAACTTCAGTAGGCGGCCGCACCCCCGACGCCGTCGACGAAGTGCACCAAGGCGGAACACCGCTACCGCGAGCACCCGAACGGATGCTTTCGGCGACGGGGTTCTTCTACAGTCACTTGGTCGGGGCTATGGGGCGAGGCTGTCTATTAAGTTTACCCGGCGAGTATCCGCGTACGCTACGTGATTGCGACGGACTTTTGATCACATCAAAATTCCGTGGCAACCGATCAAGTGAGACTAAACTGCTATGTTTATAATATTCATTCAGTTATCTCATAACTTATTGTGAATTCCAATTATTGTATCACATTCAAGATAATTAGAAAATGTTAAACTTTCCGATCGAACATTCAAACACCCAAGTTTTCCCGATACTGATCAACACATGAAACAAGTCTAAAAACATTCAGTTCGTGCCTCAGTACCAACGGTCCAGCCGTAGAAGGGTCAAGCCAACGCCTCACATGTGGCACGCCGTACTGCCCCAAACCCGAAGGTTCAAAGGGCAGTTCAAGACGGTCACATAATCGAGTTAAGGTTTGTTATCTTCTAGAGGGACCATCGCGTTACTTGCACTACTTAGAACGTCTTTAAACTACGGAAAAATCCAACACTTGGAAATTTCCCGACAGGGAAAAAAGTGGGTATTTATATCCGGTCGAACTTTTTAACATATTCTAAAATTATCCGGAAAGCCACATAGACAAAATCTGATACTCCGATCGAAACACCGAATCCCCAAAACAACCCAGAAAATAAAACTCTGGAATAAATATTAAAATATTCCCAGGAAAACCAGCACTGGCTATTATTGATTATGGTGCAAATTTTGATGAGCAATATGACAAAACGGCCGCGGATCCGCCGCACAAGCCATGCTCGTGCCACGGATCCGCGGCGTAATGATGGAATTAGGTCATCAAAATTCACCGTAACTCTTAGATATCCCTGCTGATTTTTCTGCATATTTTTAATGTTGAAAAATCCCAGATTTTAGAAAAAGGACAGAGAGCAAGTTTGGAATTGGGTTTCAGGTTCGTTCGGACTTCAAATTGCGTCTAGACTTCGCCTAAGGCTCTAGCTAGGCTCTGATACCACTGTAGGGTTCCTAGGCACCCCAAGGAGGTCTCACAAGGTATCAACCATGCCAATTTGAAATTTTAACGGTGCCGAGAAACCCTAGACTACGGATCGTTGGCTAGAAAACTAGGCGAAACAAAACTAGTTAACAACTTAACTAAGGTTTATACGGAAATACAACCTTTGTAGATCCGGTGCTCCACCTCCATAGCTCCGCAAAGAAGTCCCCTTGCTGTCCAAATGAATTCCCGGGCTCTAGCGTCGGCTTCATCGGAGAATAGGCGGGCTAGGTCGTCGATGTCCATGCCGAAGATGATCTACGTCGAGGCATCGCTAGATCAAGCTCCCACTTCACCAAGTCATGAAACTTGTGAAGAAAACACCCTATACTACTTGGCAAGAGGTAGAGGATGAATAAATAGGAAGCAGGTTCACTTTAGAATTGAATTTCTCACTCTTTATCATCACTTGCCATTGATGGAGGCAAGCTTTCTTCACATGAAGAAATGAAGAAGAAGAAGAATATTGTTATGATAAGTTATTTTGAAAATAGAAAATAAAAGAATACTTATCATAATCAACCATGGTCAATTGTAGAGATTAAACTAGGGTTAATGGAGTGGTTAGGGTTAAGCATGAGACAAAATGGTCACTTTGGTCAAAGCTTCATGAAGCTTCAACAAGAAAACAAACAAAGCCACCATTTTCCTTTATGCTTTTCATTTTTCCAAAAAGAATAAATAAAGGAATAAGAAAATGAAAACCCTAACCAATCTACAACCATGGTTTAATCTTCACACAAACCCAAGTAAGCATGTATCATCAAACATGATACAAACTTGTGTACAAAAATATATCATATATACAATGTGCACAACCCAAGTGAGAAAATCCATTTAAAGTGAACCAATACTAGTTAATGCAAAACAATATATCAAATATATAATTATACATTAAATCATTAAATCAACACTTGATTTAACGATCCGGTCATATCGCATATAACCGACTAGTATCCTATGTATTGGTTTATCGAATCAATGCTTGAATCGATAACTAGGTTATATCGCATACAACCAGTCGACACATTCATCGCGAGAATAGAATACGGTATCACATACACGCATTATTCTCGGTCCCGCACATATCTCATATTCGCTCCTATTTCGTTTCGCTTGAGCCAGGAAACCTCTGTGTAGGACTCTAAAGACTCGTCAATACGCCGACAGCAAATGATGATCATATCAAGAATCCACAAGCCGCAAGCGGTCTGCTAAACGTAATGGCCACCCGGGTATTGAGCGATCAGAAGATCGACGAGCAAGCCCGGTCACACTCCAGTGAATCCAACCAGTAACACTACCGTACAGTCCGGTCTGATCGTCTGATATGTCGCATATCTCGCCTTGGGGTGGTAAACGTCAGACCCCAATAGCTCGATAAGTCGTGTTGATATGAGGTCTATAAAAATTCGAGAAACTACTAGTAACACTTACCAGTAAATCTCAGCAACCCTGGCCAGGGATTTCCTGTTATAGCCAATCGAACACAGCGCAACATCAACCCCATAGACCGGGAGAGACGAATCCCCTCCTATCGCTCATTGCCTCCATGTGACTCGGGACTGTACCCAAAAACCACCATTTTTCACGCCCTCTTGGACGTAGTAAGATGGAAATCAAAGCACAGTGGGAACCACACAAGACTCTATGACGATCTCGGGTCAACAGACTACTCTGTACCAGTGTCACCAGAGAACTGCCATCTGACGTAAGGTATAATACCATCTGGGAGTTCTCGGCGAGTCCGTCCAGTGTACCCAGTCTCTACTGAGCACCCGTATATCATCTCTGATGTCAAACACCAATGGATATGGGATCATCCATCGCCCATCTGTATGGGTCGAGAAGGTATATGCTAATCTACTCTGGTATATCGATGCCCCATCTCGATACACCCACAACTAGGGACTTTCAAGGATGTACTTATGGACTACCATGTTCCCACTAGTATGATCCGCATCATAGTCCAGGTACTCAAGTACACATCCTAAGGGCTTTACCAACATGTAATAGAGAGAGACAATCAGTATACGCGTTAAGGTAAAGTTCAACCAGATAGCATACTATCATGTTGAGCAAGAAAGTCCTCACTATATATGTCCCAGCATCCACTACAATATACATCCTATGTATAGTAATGGCCTCTAGGGCATACATATAACTAACACCTACTACCTTCTCAACAGATCCATCCCCTATTCTGATGAAGTCAAACCTATGACTGTCATATCAGAAATAGATGATCTATCTCCGCTATATCTGCTTTAGTCTATAAATAGACATAAGCCTGATGTCCACCAATGCTCCTGCTGCTCCCACTGACTACGACAACCCTCTGGCAGAGTTATATACACGTACGCTTCTGAAGCTAGTTCAGAACGACGCTATACTCATTCTCCTGCCGGGTCTCACAGTCTGGAACAACAGCAATGGAAAGTCTGGGTAAACAAGAACCTCCCTGCCACCGTCCTTGAGCATACCGAAGTACCTCTCGGGTGCCTGAGGTTACCCACTATATCTGCGGAGTGGCCAATGGAATGTCAAACCAGATTGAATCTTTAGGTTCTTATTAAATCTTCAGTAATCGTTTGTGGTTCTGGAATCATTTCCAGTTCTATCATACTCCCACTACTGTTTTCTGAAAAAAATCCATTTTTATTAAAACTGTGGCGAGTCAAGAACAATAACACTATTGATCTTCCAGATGGTAGAAAGTCAACCCTCGTCATAGCCCGGGTCAACCCACAAACAGCCATTACAGAAACGTGCCTTGAGTTATCCAGAATCTGGTTTTAAGCATAAGCCGGACAACTCCCCGTATCTTAACAATGTCAAGATATGAACTGTTCTATATCCAATACAGGAACAGAGGCACTGATTTAATTGAACCAGATTCAAATCATGCAGCTGTCTCCAGTGCATGTCAACTAAATGGAAGGAGGCCGATCAGCGTTACTCAATTTAGGAATGCTTCCAATTATGAGTAACCTGAAAGAGAAGCAAGTTCCCATTACTATCAACTGAATACCATACACAAGTATCTACATCTTCGATCACCTTGAAGAATCCCGATACTTGCAATACCTGGTTCTCTACTTTAATCTTATACTTAAAACTTCTCAAAGCTCAGACCCTGCGTTTCTACGAAACACCTGTCTAAGAACTAGAGAAGTCACAAGTAAACAGAATATAGTACGAGACCTACCCCTCTGTCCTAATGGACACTGGACAACGTACAATACTCTGTATAAGTCCCTTGAGTCAAATGACTCATTCACTGTGTGCCGTAGGTTGAAAACTGTACTTATGGTTAAGAAGAATTACACCGCTGTTCAATGCTCCTTACCTAACCATCCACTGATATAGGTAAATGTCATAGACATAATTTCAAAAGGTATATCTCACTCTATAATAATAGACGTACAGATATATCAATTTGAAATTGGTGCATAACAACGGATATTCAAAACCAAAAATCTGTCGTCCGGCAAACAACCCAGGTGACTTCCTCAAATATCACCAATTACAACGAATCCTGATGTAATGAGGATGATCACCTAATTCCCAATAACTTACTCCGACTCATCATCTGTAAAACCATACAGATGTGAGAATCATACCTGGTAAATACATACCCTGGAGCAAGTGTCCAATTAGGAAATCAGTTCTCTTTTAACAGTACACAGTAAAACTGAAATATTGAAATGTTTCGATGGGGTATCCTAGTATTCCTAGTAATGCCTTTTCCATTATCCAGATTCACAACTGTAACCGTATATCTCTTTGCCATCTCTCCAAATCCTTTTATATGTCTTTAGTCATTACCTTCTGCACACCCCTTTAGGCCAAATGGTTTTCTCCCTTCCCTTCCGTTCGGCACCAGCCTATGGTTTGGAAGAAGACTATCCAATAAGCATAATAGGTGTACTGTCCTAATCTTAGGAGCACTCGCAATGCGAGAGAAGGTGAAGATAAAAGACAACCGAATGAACTTTATTCCTATTTCTCCTGAACCCGGATCCATCCCCGAACTGGAACAAGTTCCTTTCGAGTTCGTATATAACCATACGATGGATTATCTAATAAACTGTGGATCTTCGTAGTGATACGGATTGTCCTGGAGAAATACAAAGGTGATTTAGGATTGGCGAAGAAATATTTGGTTTGGTCGTGAATAGCAGTCGCAATTTAGTTTGCCCTCTTACTAATCCCTTTCTTTGTCTTTACTTAATACCTTCTGTACACCATTTAGGCTAATTGGTTTTCTTCATTCCCTATCGGTCGGCACCTGCCTATGGTTTGGAAGAAGACTATCCAATTTGCGTAATAGGTGTACTATCTCCTAAACCAAGGAGTACTCACAATGAGAGAAGGTGAAAGGAAAAGACAACTGAATAGTCCTATTCGTTTTCTCCAGAACCAGAATCCATCCTCGAATTCCTTCGAGTTCGTATATAACCATAGATGGTTTTGTCCAATGGAAGTGGACGTTCGTAGTAATACGGGGTGTCCTGGAGAAAAGGGTAAAAGTAGGAGTGGCAATGAGGTCTGCAACTCTGACAATCTAAAAGCCAGTGTTAAGAAGGTTCGGTCAACTTGGTCACTGAGTCATAATCTAGGGTCGGGTCAATGGTCGCTGCCAAAGAGAGAGAGAAAAGAAACACTCAGCGTGCACTCTAACATAGATCAGAATGGTTATCACTTTATCTAATCTGGAAACCTCCCACTGTAACGTCAAATTCTTCCCTAAACCTGAAAGAAGAACTAGCCGGGATCACCCGAGGAGTAAACCAACTCATCAGTGGGAATCGGGATCCAACTCTCATCGCATGATAACGTGATGGAATCCGCTCACTTCATCACACTCCAGAAGGTATGCGTATATCTGGCAAGTTTCAGTTCTTTTAAAACTCCCGATGTGGATTTTTGCCCCATGCTCTTATGACCTTGACGAAGGCCAACATATCATAAGTCACATGTCAAGTTCTACCCGTCATTATCCAGCTTAATTTGAACCCACCCGTACATACCCTTGACGAAGGCCAAAATAGTAGTACGACTATCCCAAACCAATGCATCTATCTATGCTGCAGAAAAGTAACAAATAGTACCATACACTATGCATTGACGAAGGCCAACATACATAGCATGAATACTAAGTGCTACCGTTCTGAAATGACGGAGGGCTATGAATGGTTTCTGGCGAAAAACTTTAACGTAATGAACTTGATATCGTTGAAGGAACGGATAGCTTTTTCAAAAATATAGTGACGAAAACCTTCGCTAAAAAGGTCACTCCCGGTGAAGGGATCTCGGCTCTTTCCCCGTGGAATGAGGTGCAGGATATTCCAACTGAATACCACGATGCAAAGCAAAATTAATCGGCTATAGTGAAGTTATTTCCCTGACGCAAAATTTTGTCCAAGGGGTCACTCCCGTTGAAGGGATCTCGGTCCTTGCCTCGTCGACTGAGGAGCAGGATATTCCAACTGAATACCACGATGCAAAACAAAAGAGAACGCCCTTACAATAACAGCTTTTTGAAAAGTGTTCCAACAACATCAAATAGGTTTGTTTATCTTGCATTCATCCGAATCAACGCAGTCCCATCAATTGATTACACCACAAAAGAACAAAAATATAATGATGTACGTATATGCCATCCGCATTCGCCACTGGGTCCCGTCATCACCCGTTAGGTTAGCTAACTAACGACAGATCGGGGACTGGACTAGCGCGGATGCAAAACATATACAACATCTACTAGTATATATATATATAATATATAATTTTCGCTCAAGGCGTGATAAAAAACAGCATCACAGAACAATACAGATATCTGGGATCCCCGGGTTTCATAGAGCCGCTACTGAAACCCGACGTTCCCCTGGTCGTGTGGATAGCCTGTGCAATGAAATCCTAGACCCCTACGGGGGCGGCAAGTTACCCGCCAAAACCTGAAGCGAGGCAGCCCCCTTCAGCAACGTGAATGGACCACCCAGCACTTCACGGAATCCGGTAACTCGGGCACCCCTCCTGGGTCAATCCTATATCCCCTACGAGTGCGGCGAATAGCCCGCCAATTCTAGAGTAAAGCCCCCTCCGTATCAATGCCATGAGATGCGGGCTCGTTGCCCTTTAGAACCCGGCTATCCGTGCACCCCTCCGCGGGGTAATCCTAGTACAGAAAGTAAAATATACATACAACGGGTACATCGACCGCAACCTGGTCGTGCCCCAAAAGAATAATACAAACAGGCAGTGACGGCAGTCCACATGTCGGACGCTCGTCCCGCAATATCAAATGTACATATAAAACAAAATTGTACTAACATTGCATCCAGGCTATCCCCACAACCGATCCGCAACATCACAGCACAACACAGAACATCAGCGTGAATGTCACGTTCTCAAATCCGTCTAAAAGGGCTATAGCAGATAGACTGGATTTACCGATCGAGTGACATTCACGGTCGCAGATATAATGTAAATACTATGAACTAGCATGTTTAAAATATCCGATCGAACAAATTTTACCAAGTGGGCCCTAAAGCATTACTGTAGCACTTACAGAAAATCTGGGCCCAAAAAGAATATCCCAAAACCCCTATGTTTAACTCATAAGCTATATGCAAAATTTTGATCAAGTGATCAATCAAAAGCGCGGCGGAACCGCGGCCCAAGCATGGGTTTGGCCACGGTTCCGCGGCGGTTTGGAGAGATCGCGCGACCAAATTTTCACAGATTGCTTCGATATCCATGCACAGTATTCTGAGACAACCTGAAAAATTTTTGGAGCCAAAAAAATTTCGACAGAGAACACATGTGCATACAAAATACGGTTTTTAGGGAATTTTGTTCGATCGAGTACTAAACATACTAGAGCAAGCTAGGTTAGGTTAACGGCATGGCTCTGATACCAATGTAAGTCAGCGGCGGCGCCCCGGCCGTCGATCCGATGCCGGAAACGCGGAAACAAAAACTTTGCAAACTAGCAAACCGACACCACCGCGCACTTTTACCCCGGATCGGGCCATTAACCTAGCAACTAGCAAATTAGAAAAGAGTAGAGAAGCTATACCAAGCGATCTGTGTCCTTCGGTCTTCGTCTCCACTCAGATCTCCCGCGGAATCTCCGTCCGTCACGTCCTCGTCGGAAAGGGCGCCACGTAGCCGAATACTTTTACGGGCTCCCACCTCTTGACCGAGGCAACTCGGGCGCGAAGTTGGCTAGCCGACGCGTCCAAGATTTGCTGTAGGCTAGTGTAGAAACCATGTCTCTTTGGGGTTTAGTGTAGTTGCCATTGATTTGGAGGAATGAAGAACTTTGAATGGAGCTTGGTTACTTTGATACAAAAATGAGATGAACACATTTTTTCACCACAAAAATCAACCTCCTCCCTCTCATGAAGTGTCCGGCCAAAAAAGAGAATGGAATCAAAAAATGGAGGTGAGTGTAGGAACTAAAATGGTGACCATATCAAAAGTAAGCCTCACATTAATATCTCATCCATTCTTTTCTCAAGATGCAAAAGATAAGAAAGAAAAAGGATCTCATGATACTAGTCAAATCATGAAGCCATCATATGCAAGAAAACCCTCCACAATAAGTTATTTGCACTCTTGCAAATAACCCCCTCCAATGATAAAGTCCGGCCGCGAAGGAACAAAGGAAAACCGGCCGGAACAGAATGCAAACTGGCAACTTCAGAAAACTGATCCCGTAATAAATTACAGGAAAACCCCGCTACTGCAAATACATACCCGCATTTGTATTCCCACTGAACACAAATGCAAAGAGACAAAACTACACTGTCTAATACTAGAATCCGGCTTAAGCCAAAGCCGGCTAGTGAAATCCGTCCGATCACGATCTGTGCAATACCGCACGTATCTGATCGAACCCTGCCATATCTCCATACGGCCTCTACAGTGTTTCGCCCGAAACTTGAGTAACTGTGTGTGGTGGACTCTAAAAACTTGTCAATACTATGGCTGTGGATTTAACCACTAGCACATTAGAGGTATAAGCCAATACGTGACGGGCTACCAGGTATTGACCAAAAGGGACGTCGATGAGCGAACTCATCCAGACACCCTACTGAGCCTGTCAGTAACAATATCCGTACAGTCCGGTCCGTTTTTCTATGACCATCGCATGGCGGGCCTAGGGGGTTGGTAAAAGTCATACCCCCAAAAGCGGTACAAGTCATGTCGGAGTGTAGCCCAGAACACCCTGAGATACTACTGGAATACCTACCAGCAAATCTCCTGCCTTGGCCAAGGACTTTTCATATTCTGGCTCTCCTAGACACAGCGCGACCTCACCCCCAATACCGGGAGAGACGAACCCCTGCAGATCCGCTCACTGCCTCCATGTGGCTCGGGACTGTACCCAGCTAAAACTTGTTTGCACGACTCCTTTCAGCCGTGGTAGGGTAGTAATCAAAGTACAGTGGGAACTCACACGAGACAAATGACGATCTCAGGTCAATGAACTAACCTGTACACATGTCACCAGGAAACTGCTATCTGACATCAGGTATAATCCCAACTAGCAGGTTCCCAGCGAGTCCTGTCCGGTGTACTCATAACCCAATGAGCACCTGTATACATCTTAGGTGAACCAACTGACACCAGTGGCTTGTGAGACCGGCCACCGCCCCTCGTCGGGGTCTCAACTGTATACACTAGTCTACTCCGGAGTATCGATGCCCTGTCTCGAAACTTCCACGACTAGGGACCTTTTAAGGATGTGCTTATAGACTCCAGCTCTCACGTATATGATCGCCCTCATACTGCTGGTAGTCAAGCAAGAATCCTAGGGGCTCTATCAATGTATAATAGCGACTCGTAAGGTCACCTAAAACAGTACACGATGATAAAGATAAACCAGATAGCATACTATCATCTCGAGTAAGACTGTCCTACTGGGATAGGTCCTCCCCTCAATCATTGCAATCACGTGCCTGTGATCCAATAATTGACTCTGAGGGCACTATCTCCAACAGATTCTTTATCATCCGGGCAAGGCGAATGTTGTAGCTGACGCTTTAAGTCAGAGGCCCAGTGGTAGCTTGTCCTGTTTGAGCGCAATTCAGAGACAGTCTTCTGCAGATTGGCAGATCTTATGTGACAGTCGTGTACAGTTTGAGTTTACTTCGACCGGAGGACAGCTTGCTCAAGTCCGCGCCTGTCCACAGTTACTTGATCATATCCGTAAGGCACAGTCCAATGATGTTCTTTTGTCAAAGATCATGGAGCAGGTTCGACAGGGTAAAGATTCCGAGTTCGTGATCGATGACCAGGGAGTACTACGATTTGGGACTCGACGATGTGTGCTAAATTCTGAGGGACTGAAACACGAGATCTTAGAGGAGGCGCATCAGCTTACAGTGTTCATCCGGGTTCCACCAAGATGTATCATGACTTGAGAGATGTCTACTAGTGGAAAGTGATGAAGAGAGATGTCGCAGATTTCGTTTATAGATGCCTGACTTGCCAGCAAGTCAAGGCCGAGCATCAGAGGCCGGCAGGAGAGTTACAGCCTTTGTCCATTCCAGAGTGGAAATGGGAACATATCACTATGGATTTGATCGTGGGTCTATCTAGGACTAGTCGAGGGTATGACTCTATTTGGGTGATCGTAGATCGATTGACGAAAGCGGCTCACTTTCTGCCAGTGAAGACCACTTTCGGATTCGATCAGTATGTTCAGATATATGTTGATGAGATTTGAGACCACACGGCGTTCTGACTTGTATTGTGTCAGACAGAGGCACCCAGTTCACCAGCCGACTATGGCAGAAACCTCAGGAGGCTTTGGGCACCCGATTGAGTTTCAGTATAGCTTTCCATCCGCAGACCGACGGTCAGTCAGAGCGGACTATACAGACTCTCAAGGATATGTTCCGATCTTGCGTTCTAGGTTTCGGTGATAGTTGGGATCGTCACTTGCCCTTGATATAGTTCTCCTACAATAACTGCTTCCAGGAGACGATTCAGATGACACCCTTTGAGGCATTGTATGGGAGGAGATGTCGATCACTAGTTTGTTGGACAGAGCTCAGTGAGAGCAGTATTTTGGGACCGCAGCTGGTGCAGGAGACCACAGAGAAGATCCAGTTGATTCGGGACAGGATGAGAGCGGCCCAAAGTAGGCAGAAATCTTATGCTGATAGACGTCGTTGCAGAATTGAGTTCGCCGTGGATGATCATGTTTTCTTGCGGGTTTCACCGATGAAGGGCATGATGAGGTTCGGGAAAAAAAGGAAGCTTAGACCAAGATACGTTGGTCCTTTCGAGATTCTTGAGCGAGTCGGCACCATTTCTTATCGTTTGGCTCTTCTACCCAGCTTCCCAGATGTTCACCCCGTGTTTCATGTATCGATACTCCGCAAGTACCTTCATGACCCCTCTTATGCGATTCAGCATCAGACGATCCAGCAGGAGCGCGATCTTTCTTTCACCGAGCAGCCGGTAGTCATTCTAGATCGGTAGGTGAAGAAACTGAGATCAAAGGTCATACCGTCCGTAAAGGTTTTTTGGCGTGGCCCGAACAGCGAAGAGGTCACCTGGGAAGCCGAAGACGAGATGTGGAATAAGTTTCCCTATCTTTTCGAAGAACGCGTAGTTGGATTTTAAATTTGGGGACCGAATTTCTTTAAGGGGGGAAGATTGTAACGTTTTAAAAATCGTTTAGGTTATTGTATGATAATTAGTAATACAACACGTGTTTTTTGTAAAACCTAGTTATAATTATTTTTCCACATAGACATAATCATACGTATTTTAATTATGTAATTGCTTATATATGGGTGTTTAATTAGTTACTTATTTAATTGCTAGTTTACTTAATTATTTTCCTTATTTATTTATTTCTAAATATTATTTTAATCAAGCACTTACACACTAAATTAGTGTTAATTACAAATTAGTATGGGCTAATACATGTTTGTGCACCATGGCACAATTAAACACAAATGTAACATGTTTTAAAAAAAAAGTTTGACCAAATGTGTAATACCCCAGGTGGAGTTGGGGATGAATACCACCTACCCCGTGAGAAGAGAGATGTTATCCGGTATCGAGGTGGGGATGTAACCGTTACGGATATACACAGGGACCCACTATAGAACAATGAGGAGTATCGAATTCCATTCCGAAAGAGGGCACGATCAGAACTATAAATGAAATGATACCACTCTTATAACATAGAGGCACCTTTTGGGTGAATCGGAACTCTGGAGTTTGAAGAACTCTGTAGTTAAGCGTGCTCGAGCTAGGAAAATTCTGGGATGGGTGACCTACTGGGAAGTAGCCCCTTTCTTTGAGTCTGGTTCATTCAAAGAGGCAAAACCGTGCGGTTTCGGTCAAAACGGAAAATACCATCTGTGTTTGGGGGTGGGTCGTGACAAATATGGTATCAGAGCCAGTCTCTCAAAAGTAGGTCTGTGGTTCGAGGAAGAACCATTGTTCGGGGATGTAACCGATATGGATAAACACGGGGACCCACTGTAGAACAATGGGGAGTATCGAATTCCATTCCGAAGGATGGCACGATCAGAACTATAAATGAAATGATACAACTCCTTTAACACATAGGCGCCTTTTAGATGAATCGAAACTTCAAACTCCGTAGTTAAGCGTGCTTGAGATAGGGAAATTCTAAGATGAGTGACCTACTGGGAAGTAGCCCCTTTCTTGAGTCCGGTGCTTTCAAAAGGACAAAACCATGCGGTTTCGTCCAAAACGGACAGTACCATCTGTGTTGGGGGTGAATCGTGACAAAATGGTTTTAGGATTTACATAGAAAAAACTTAAATAAAAAATAAAATAAAAAAGAAAATGAAAATCTTTATTTGAGGCATGATGCATTAATGAGGTATGGGTGGCATGGCATGAACATCCACACTCTCCCCATCCCTCCTATTTTCGGCCAGCAGCCCCTCTTCTCTTCTCCCTCATTCTTCCTTGCAAAATACCTCACTCAAAAACTCCACAAATCAACAAATAATTTCTTCTAAAATCATCACAAAAAATTCCTTTTCTAAACTAAGTTGGGTTCCTGAAGAAAGTTGGCATTTTGGATGGCAAAGGCTAGCAAGTTAGATCTTTCCAAAATCTTTTTGAGGTATAAAAACCAAATCCTAGTTTTTTTTTGCAAATCCTTGCCTTAATCTAATTTTTATTAGGTGTTATTGTAGTTTTAAAGCAAGATTAGAATTTTAAAGAGAGAGGTTTGGGTTAAGTTAAGGTTTTTATCATATATTAGGGTAGCTAAGTATAGTTTAACATTTAATGGCTTTGTAAATCTAATCTAGTTGTTACTTTGTTAATATTGATTTTAATTGTCTTAATTAAGTGTTTATGTAACTTAATTGCATGTTTAGTGTGTTTAAGTGAGGGTTTAGTTTAGTTTATGTTTGTATGACTTAATTAGAATATTTAAGTGCGATTAGTGGCTACTAGACTTACTAATCCACCTAGTTTTTGTAAGTCTACGTTAGCGCCCCGGCAGTCTACAGACGCCAAATGCGGAATAAAACTTTTTAACTTGGCGCTATCATATACTTTAACCCGGATCCGCCATTATTGCTAAACTAACAAACAGTAAAGAGTGTAGAAAGGTTGTACCGACTGATCCGAGTCCTCCGGTCTTCATCTCCACTCCGATCTCCTCGCGGGATCTCCGTCCGTCTCCTCCTCGTCGGGAAGGGCACCACATCGCCTGTAGCTTTTACGGGCTCCCACCTCAATACCGAGGCAACTCGGGCGCGAAGCTGGCGAATTGACGCGTCCAAGATTTGCTGTAGGAAGTGTAGTGTCTATGTCTCATTGGGGTTTGTTGCCTTTGGATGGAGGAATGAAGATTGAGCTTTGGAGGGAAATGAAGCTCTCAATTTCTTTTGCATACAAAATGATATGAACAAATATATCTCCTCACAAATGAAGCACTCTCTCTCCCTCAAAGATTTGGCCGGCCATAACAAAATTAGAATGGTGGAGGAGTGTAAAACATTATGCAAGAGGGAGGTGATGGTAGGAGAAAAGAGGAGGTGACTATAAACAAACATACACCATGCTTGCACCTTTTTCAAACCATACCTCACATCTAATCTCATTAAAGCAAAAGCATGGAGCAAGATATCATAATCAATAGTTTTGCAAGAAACCCCCTCCATAAAGATTATTTGCACAATTGCAAATAACCCCCTCCATCGGAAAAGTCCGGCCGGGAAAAAGCAAAGGAAAACCGGCCGGAACGGAATGCAAACTGGCAACTCCAGAAAACTGGTCCCGTAATAAATTACAGGAAAACCCCGATACTGTGCATACACACCCGCATCTGTATTCCGTCCGGATACAAATGCAAAGAGACAAAATCTACACTGTACTAAACTAGGACCGGCTTAAACCAAAACCGGCTAGTAATATCCGTTCGATCCTGATCCGTGCAATACCGCACATATCTGATCGAACCCTGCCATATATCCATACGGCCGCTAGTACAAACAGTCCGATCCTGATCCGTGCAATACCGCACGTATCTGATCGGACCCTGCCATATCTCCATACGGCCTCTACAGCGTTTCGCCCGAAAGCTGAGTAACTGAAAGTGTGGTGGACTCTAAAGACTCGTCAATACTATGGCTGTGGATTTAACCACCAGCACGTCAGAGGTATAAGCCAATACGTAACAGGCCACCAGCTATTGACTAAAAGGGACGTCGATGAGCGAACTCATCCTGACACCCTACTGAGCCTGTCAGTGACAATATCCGTACAGTCCGGTCCGTTCGTCTATGAGCATCGCATGTCGGGCCTAGGGGGTGGGTAAAAGTCAGACCCCCAAAAGCGGTACAAGTCGTGTCGGAGTGTAGCCCAGAACACCCTGAGATACTACTGGAATACCTACCAGTAAATCTCCTGCCTTGGCCAAGGACTTCGTGTAATGGCTCTCCTAGACACAGCGCGACCTCACCCCCAATACCGGGAGAGACGAAACCCCCGAAGATCCGCTCACTGCCTCCATGTGGCTCGGGACTGTACCCAACTAAAACCTGTTTGCACGACTCCTTTGAGCCGTGGTAGGGTAGTAATCAAAGCACAGTGGGAACTCACACGAGACAAATGACGATCCCCAGGTCGATGAACTAACCTGTACACATGTCACCTGGGAACTGCTATCTGACGTCAGGTATAAGACCAACTAGCATATTCCCCGGCGAGTCCTGTCCGGTGTACTCATAACCCAATGAGCACCTGTATACATCTTAGGTGAACCAACTGACACCAGTGGCTTGTGAGACCGGCCACCGCCCCTCGTCGGGGTCTCGACTGTATACACTAGTCTACTCTGGAGTATCGATGCCCTGTCTCGAAACTCCCACGACTAGGGACCTTTTAAGGATGTGCTTATAGACTACCAGCTCCCACGTATATGATCGCCCTCATACTGCCGGTAGTCAAGCAAGAATCCTCGGGGCTCTATCAACGTGCAATAGTGACCTGTCAGGTCACCTAAAGCAGTACACGATGATAAAGGTAAACCAGATAGCAAACTATCATCTCGAGTAAGACTGTCGTCTCGGGATAGGTCCTCCCTCAATCATTGCAATCACGTGCCTGTGATCCAATAATTGACTCTGAGGGCACTATCTCCAACAGTTTTGCACTAAAATACTATATGGTTGCTAACTAGGTTTTTAAAAGAAAGGGTTTTAGTTAAGTTTCGGTTGTGTTTAACCTACAACATTTTTCCCAATTGTTAGCGTTGTGTTATTTGTACGATTCGAACATTTAGACTATAGGTTTGGTGTTTGCTGCACATAGCAATCCCTAGTTGTGGTTTGTTGCGATGTTACGCGCGTTTTATGCACCAAGTGCACGTGCGTCTAGCTAGTGCGCATTGGCTTGCTTCGTATCGTTTTGTGTTTGCATCTATTTAAATGTTTAGCCTCATATGATTTATTTGTATGATTATAGGATCGGTCCCGGAGACGTCGGACGCGGTAAGAAAAGGCAAGGAAATGATCGGATTCGACTAGCCGAGGCATTCCGGTGAGTAGATGTACGCATCTACGGGGAAATCACAAGAATGGCATAAAGCGCCCAATAGTTAGAACTTAGTTATAATTCTGGTGTTCATATACGTATGTCATTTTCATGTAGTTTTTGCATTATCATGCACATTGATATTATAACCTAGGACACTTGCACTATTACCAATGGTTTATACCGCACGTGCACTATTTTATGTGGACACACAAACCATTGGTAATTGCTATGTCACGATACACTTAGAACTTGCTTAATAATCGGTATTTGTGCATTTGCATCATGTATGATATGTAGTTTTCGAGTCATATGCTTCATTGCATCATCATTTATATATAGTCTTCTAGTCATACATCGCATTGCATCATGTTGATATCATGGACATTCATTGTTACCCACATATTCATATTGTGATTTTCTTGGAGATTTCCGTATTCATGAGATTTCTTGATTTGGGGAAAACCGTAAAGGAATTTCATAAACTTATAAAGATTTCAAATATAAAGTGCGGTTTTCTCGTGATATGATGTGTGTGGCGCCCACCATGAGATTTCTCGGTTCTTGAGCTACGTATGTACATATACCCGATTCGAGGAGAGAGACGCCATCTGCGGTTGCATGGTGGATCCGGTAAGGTACCCCGGGGCAAGAAGGTCTTATAGCGAGAAGTTGAGCCTGGCAGGGGAGCACCACCTACCGGTGATTTTTGACCCGACGGTCATCCGGAGGATACCGACTGGAGTCCTGTGATTTGGCAGATTTGACGGCCGATCGGAGAGACGACTATCGAGATTTGACATAAATATATATATATATATATGGTGTCGATATTGACCCGTTTTCTGTCGATTTCATTTGATAATACCCCAGTTTTATTATACAAAAGTTTTACTAAGATAAGAATACAGATTTTTCTTACACCAGATATATAACCAGATTTCGTGTTTGATCTTTCATTCATGTTGCATTCATATTAATACATCACATCATAGTACTATATATATATATATATATATAGGTTGTGACGCATTTGTGTGCATGCTTACGATAGCTTTATTAGATATTACTTACTACTTACGAGTTAGAAAATTACCCCCGTTGTGCCACA
Organism: Agapanthus africanus; assembly: GCA_030015575.1. Classification (NCBI taxonomy): domain Eukaryota; kingdom Viridiplantae; phylum Streptophyta; class Magnoliopsida; order Asparagales; family Amaryllidaceae; genus Agapanthus; species Agapanthus africanus. The sequence goes on from CM057344.1 coordinate 123,689,858, forward strand.
GTATCTTGCAGGACCGACCCGTCTTCTTCTTCTGTTACCTTTTGCTTCGACTCGAAGATTTTGCGTATAGGTGGGTTTTTGGGAGCATATTCTTTTGTTCCCACCATGCATATTTATTTTGTATCTAGTACACTCCATCAACCATGTATATATGTGACCTAGAGATTGGACAATGAGATTTGTATATTTTGTTCTCTGGTGTCGAGCTCATGTATGCCGACTTGGTGCTTTCCTATTTTTGCTTTTATATGCTTATTTCACACTATTATGATGTTTCTTGCATGTGGTTGTGTTCCGCTATTCGGCGAAGAGCTAGCTCCCGCTTGGGGATGCCTTTTTATTATTGCTTATACTTATTCATGTTTTGTACCCATTTGGGGCCGGATTTTACAAAGGAATCTCTAGCAAAATTTTCGGGAAAACTTGATACTTTAAAAATGTTTAATGTTACTTTATTTTGTTAAAATCACCTCTGTAAAACAAGTATTTTTTCACTCCATTTCATTAAACGGTTTAGATTTCTGGGTTTTGTCTTACTTAGATTACGTTACGCCTCTAGATGTTGCGTGATTTAAGTGCCAGTCACGTTCCACACATTCGGGCCGTGACAGCAAGCATGGATTTCGACTAGCTAGACAAGAGTGAGTAGATTTATATCTACAGGGGAGTCGGGTGGATGGCGTATCGCACCCCTGCAACCAATTAACTAGGATAGTTATGCTATCTAGTTAGATTTTAATGATATGTTAGAGAACTTAGCTTTATTAGATTGGTGTTATTTTGTATCTAGTAGGTTATACATGTGGTTATATTTGATATATGGTTATGATGACATACGTACATGATGATAGATCCGTACGATGTGAATATGATACTGGATGGACATTATATGGAGGATCATAATGTACTTGTGATGATGAGGAGAGTGTGCCGAATACGGCCAAGTGTCATTTAGACTCGTGGAGTCATGAGTTATCCCGACTTAGAATGTTACACTTGAGTGAGCTATACTCTTTTAAAAACCAACGATTCATATTTCATTTTAAATGATAAATGAAAAGGATGTGATGCTATTTTCCAAAACGAATATATATTTTAACTTAATGTAGCTTTCTTATTTCAAAATAACTTTTCGTTCCATTTTCAAAGATAATAGTATAGCTCATAACAATTAGTTACGTTAATAATTACGCGATACACGTAGATTTTCTTTATATGTTCGTGATATGCTTATTGATTGTATACGTTATCTTTTATACGAACACACTGATAGAACACTGCACAACTACCAATGAGTACTATGTTGCATGAGCACAGACGCATATGTTACACTACACCTCATTTGTATTGACATGATACTGTAGGACTGCTATACTACGCGATGTGTATGTAAATGCCGATACGAGGCGTTATGAATTCCCTATATCCTGGAAATTGGATTGTAATTATATGCAACGGATATGGGTAGAATTACTTTCTGCTTTAAACACTTATAAAACACTTGTACAAATATTAATGATTGCAATGTTGCACGAGCACAGATGCGTATGCTATGCTACACTACACATCACTTGTATTTCCATGACACAGTAGAACTGTTACGTTTGTTTGCACGATTGACTATACTTACGTACGGTGCCTTTATTACCTGCTGAGTTATTGCGGATACTAGTACCATAGGTATTCGTATTTGATCCTTATGAGTTTTTATGATGTTTTTACTTTCGATGATATATATCAGCGGTATGAGACACTGCTATATATATAGATATATGTAATTATTCTTCTTCTTTACTTGATATTTATGGATATGATGAGTTGACGTCCACCATGAGTTTTATGTTTCATGATTTGATTTTATTCCGAACCGAGTGGGGAGGCTATACGGTTACGGACGTGTTATATATCCGGACTGAGTGGGGGTAGCTATACAGTCGGATACACGATGAACCCAGTTGAGACCAAAGGACAGGAAAGCTGCGATAGAGGCGGGGAGCCTAGCGAGGACACTCGATACCGGAAATAGATATGAGCACGGCGGATATACATGAGATACTGACCGAGGCTAGGGATATCGAGGGGCGAATGATCTATTGAGACGGTGTCGATGATATCTGGATTTGCGTGTCGGTGATAGAAATGAGAGATTTGATGATTTAGGATGTCGATACTGGACACCCATATATTGATATTTTGCGATCATTAAAGATATACCGTTATACTTTATACATTATTGTAGCTGACCAGGACTGATCCGGGGGACAGTATCGAATACCATTTAACCAATTGATACATATAAAAAGGGTTTCTAAACGAGCTATAGTCTTATTATTTTGACATGTCTAGAAGGACACAAGGATCTTTAAAACTGTAAACCTCTTAAAACTCTTTACTAAACCGCGAGACGTTCATCTTAAATAAAATACATAAAATACTCCATACTATTACATCTGCTTTTATGCCGGGGCATACGTATCCCGTGGGTATTTTAAAAAGTGGTTTTACATACATATTTTTGGGTTACCTTATAAGCTTATACCTAAATGCATGTTATATACATATGAGATGTTACAGTTACATGATCGATAATGATGCATTTATTGTACTTATGCATTATATATATATATTTGTACAGGATATGATAGTACTATACTTATGACCTAAGATATCGTTGTACATTTCGATTTCTATCTTGTGATATACTTTTATTCACTGAGTTGGCAACTCACCACCGTTGTGCCCCAGTTGCTTGCAGGATATACCGCTCAGATCATCAGTGGCTTGCGGCACACATTTCTTTTTGGTGATTGCTTTGGTAGGTGGGCTACTGTTGTATCATACCCACACTTGTATATATTAGATATATGTATGTCCTAGAGGCCATTATATGTATAGTGGATGCTTGGACATGTATATATATATATGTGTGTGTGTGTGTGTGTATACACACAGATGACTTTCTTGCTTGACATGATAGTATACTATCTGGTTTACTTTATCTTGACATGTTCATTTGATCATGCATCTTACTCATTTAGTACATGTTGATAAAGCCCTCGGGATATTTTCTTAACTACTGGGACTATGATGCAGATCATACTAGTGAGACACGTGTAGTTTATGAGCATATCCTTGAACTGTTCCTAGTCGTAGGTGTATCGAGACGGAGCATCGATATTCCAGAGTAGACTAGCGAATACCATTCTTGTCCCATATGATGGGCGATGGATGATCCCATATCCATCTAGTGTGAAGACACCAAAGATTGTATGCGGGTGCTCAGTGGACACTGGGTACACTGAACGTACTCGCCGAGAACTCCTATTTGGTATTATATCTATCGTCAGATAGCAGTTCTCATGTGACACTGGTACAGGTTAGTCTGTATACCCGAGATCGTCATAGAGTCTTGTGTGTCCTCCCACTGTACTTTGATATCCACCCTACCACGGCTCTACTGAGTCGTGCAAATAGGTGGATTTTTGGTACAGTCCCGAGCCACATGGAGGCAATGAGCGATAGGAGGGTTTCTTCTCTCCCGGTATTGGGGGTCGATGTTGTCCAATGCTCGATTGGCTAAAACAGGAAGTCCATGGCCAGGGCTGCTGAGATTTACTAATAAGTGTTATCAGTAGTTTCTCGATCTGTTATGAGCCATACACCGGCATGACTTATTTAGTTATTGGGGTCGACGATGCCATCCCTAGACTCGATATGCAGCATATCTGAAGAAGAGACCGGACTGTATGGTAAGTGTTGCCAGTTGGCTCAACGGGAGTTTTGACAGCTTCGCTTGTTTTCTTCTGATCGCTCAATACCCGGGTGGCCGTTACATTTAGCTGACCGCTTGCGGCTTAGGGGTGTTTGATTTGATCATCACCTACTGCCGACGTATTGACGAATCTTAGAGTCCCACACAGGAATTTCCTAGCTCAGGCGAAACGATGTGGTGTGCATATGAGATATGCGTGGGGACCCGATTAAATGCGTGTATATGATACCGTATATTAATCGAGCATTTTCTATTGGTCGGGTCATTTGAGATATGACCAGTTTGTTAAATCAAGTGTTGATTTAATATTGACTTTTAGCTCACTTCTTTATTAAACCCTTTTAAAAAAGTGATGTATGCATGCATGTATACACATGTTAATGTGTATGGACACATACATGCATACATAGTATCGTGGTTGTTGATACACTTGAGATGGCAATGCAAGACTCACATGGTGAATAAATATGTATTTATATTTTTTTTTTTTGAGTTAAAGAAAAGGAAAATGAAATAGAATTATCTCATGGTCAATGTTTCCACACACTTCCTTCACTTAACCATGAGTTTAACCCTTGATTTATTTTCCTTTGTTGCTTTAACTCATATGCAAAATATCTAGATATTTGTTTACCATGGTTTGAGATGAGAGTGTGAAAAAATATATATATATTCTCTTCTCGTTTTCTTTTATCTTGATCATTATCTTTTGAGCCATCTCCTTCTTCTTCCTCAAAGCTCTCTTGAAATTTCTAGTGAGTGAGGATCATAAAAAGAAAGGGTTTTGAATAGAGAAAAGAAACCACATCACCATTCTATACTACTCTAGCCCATTAGTGCAAAGTATTTGCTTCATTCTCATTCTTGATCAAGTGAAGCAAGGAGGTTTGTGCAAAGGGATTTCGGGTGGATCATCATGGACTAGGAAGGCCTCTAGCGATCCGTTTCAAACTCACAAAGATCCAAGTCACCAAGGAAAGTCTACAAAGGTTGTAATTTCTCCACTTAGTGATAGATTCTTTATAGTATGTGTTACTGTTAGATTTTACCCTAAAATTCTAGTTTCGATTCATGGTTAGTTTGCTTAGCACCTCCCTAAAATTTTAAAGTGGCATGTGTGATACTTCCAAACCCTAAATTAGGTGCTAAGGAATACCAACAGTGGTATCAGAGCCAAGCTAGAAATTTAGACATGGTGTTATAACTATTACGAAAACGAAAAAAACTTCAAAAAATACGATGTTTGAAACCCTAAATTTTCTCTCTGGAAATTTTTTTAAAAGTCGTTTAAAAATTATTTAAACAACTGCAGAAGTTTACATGTGATGTACTGAGAACACCTGTGAAACACGAGGCCCATTGCTCGGAATTTGGTCGAGCACCAAGCCCCCAAATCCGGCCTGGCCGGCCCCCTGCCCTCAATTCCCCTTGTATTTCACCAGTGCTCTGTTCTGTAGGATTTGGGGTTTCAGGTATTGTTTGTTTAGCCCAAAATTTCATATTATGTTTATTTTGATTAGGGGCTAATTCGTAGTGTTTCGTAGTCGTATTTTTTAACACTGTAATGGTAACCAAGGCAATGTTTAACAGTTCGATCGAACTTCAAACCCCATATCAAGACCCCCTCTGAAAATTTTCAAGTGTTGTAATTTTTCCAAGTTGAAAGTATTCGGAAAATCATGCAAGTATCCCTATGGATCCTCTAGAAGAATATAAAACCTTAACTCGATTCTATGACCACGGAACCACTATCGAACCTTAGAGTTTGTCGTAGTTTTATGGTGCCATAGGTGAGCCATTGGTTAACCCTTCTACGGCTGGTCCATAGACACCGTGGCACGTTTTTGGGTATTTTGACTTTGCTCAAGTGTTGAGCTCTGGGTAATTTGTGGTTGTTAGTTGATTCGTTCAAAACGTTTAACACCGTCTTGATATATGTGAATGTGATAATTGCAATTGTTGTTGTTTTTCACTTTCTTTTATGTGACCGTAAGTGTAGTATGTAGTGTATCGCCAGTTTCGTTGCTATACATCAACGACAATCGAGGTACGCATACTTACTTACGTTGATGATATGTGATATTATGTGTTGCTGAGATATGATGTGCAGGATTGTTGCGATTAAATAGACGGGGTTTTATGTGAGATAAGAGTCTTTATTTTCATTCATGTAAAAATTAATTGTATGTAATATTCTTTTATTTAGGGCACTTCCGGATTGAGGTTGATGTCACCATTATTGTATATTATTTACTTTTCCGCATTAGGATAGACCCAAGGAGGGAAGCACAAGTGACCGGGTTCTAGGGTTCAGTAGGAGGCTATCTCGAGGAGTCGGGACCGGGTCTCGTAAACTTTAGAATTGGTAGGGTCACTTGCCGCTCTCATAGGGTTATAGGGGTGTGGGCTTGGCTATTCATGGTGACCGTGGAATCCGTATTTTCTATTGTTGGCTAAATACAAAATACGGACCTCCTAAATATCCTTTATTTTCATTTGTGCTTCTGCTGTTGATATTCTGTGATGAGATTACTTAGTATCTGAGACGAATGGATTATTATATATATATATATATATATATGGTATATAATAAACGTTGCTTATGTTTTACACCCGCGCTAGTTCTGCCCCGCTATGCCATTAGTTAAGTAACCTAACGGTGCATAACGGGACACTGTGGCGAATGCGATTGGCATAAATGTACGTTCTATTTTCGTTTCTTTTCTGTGATGGCTTAGGAACTTAAATGATGGGACTACATTAATAAGATTAATGTAAAGAAAAAGAAACCTAAAGATGTTTTAGAATCAGATTTGAAACCTACTCGGCCTTTTTATGAAAAATGCAAGTTTCGAAAGATGAGGAGCTTAAGCCACTCCTTTTCTAAACTATTTAGATTCTACAACGAGATCAAGTTCCAAACGTTAAAGGTTTTCATAAAAACCATCCGCAACCCTTCGTCATTTTAGGAAACAGAGTACTTAGCATTCGTGCTACGTATGTTGATTATAGTCAAGGCGTAGTGTACGGTAGCTAAGTGATGTCTTCCTACAAAGCATATGATGCGATAGGTTAGGACATTCATGTGATTATGTTGATCATAGTCAAGAGTCATATGGGTGGGTCTAGTTTATCATGAAATGACGGGTAGAACTTGATTGGTGCTTATGATATGTTGACCATAGCCAAGGTCATAAGTAGCTAACGGTAAAAACCATATCGGGAGTTTCAAGAGTTGAAATTTGCAATGAGATTGCATACCTTCTATATGATAGTTGGATCCTGATCCCACTGTGAGTAAGAGTTACTCCAAAGAGAGTTTTGCACTTTACAATTAGCTAATCCAGTAGGTGTCTAGAAAGGTGTCAACGGGGTAAGACCTCTGGGAAAACGATGTTTATTTTAATTAGGTCTGTGCGAAAGCACGGGGAACCTCCCTCAAAATATCGATACTGGCCTGGTTGACCAGTTAGCGAAACTGTAGGATGTAATTAATCCTGGCTAGTTTTCCTTTTGAGGTTTTGAAAGAAAATTTGATAAAAACAGTAGGAGACATCGATTAGATAAGATAATAACCAATCTAAATCTTTGCAAGAGCATTTCGCTGAGTGTATTCTTTTCTCTCTCCTAATGTCAGATACCTGATGACGGGACTTAAGCTTCTTTTAGAGAAAACAAAACTAACAGGACCAAATTATAAAGAATGGTTGAGGAACTTGAACATTGCATTCACATATGATAAAGTATCATATGTCCTCACTGCCAAAGCCCCACCAGTCCCAGGTCCTGAATCATCTATTTTGGATAAGGAGATCCGAAAAACATGGGATATTGATTGTGATACGGCCAAGTGCCTCGCGCTTGCTTCTATGAATAGTGTACATCAGAAGCAGTACGAGAAGATGGATGTTCAATCCATCTTTCTTCATACAAAGGAGTTGTATGCAGAGCAATCTCGGACTTTACGATACGAGGCATCTCGAAAGCTGTTTCAGATGCGGATGGCCCCTGGCACATCAGTAGGAGAACATGTCTTGAAGATGATTGGTCTTATAGAAGAACTTGAGGACCTGGGATGGACCATGGATAATGAGCAATATACTGATATTGTTCTACAGTCTCTCCCCCTGCCTATGCTCCGTTCATTGTAAATTTCAATATGAACGATTTGGAGAAATCACTGCCTGAACTTCTCAATATGTTAAGAAGTGCAGAGAGCACGCTTAAGACAGCGAAAACTCCCGCTCTGCTTGCTGGGCCATCTTCCTCTTCCATCCCAAAAGCCAAGGCAAAGGGAAAGAAGAAGAAGAAACCCACCAAACCGAAAGGTGGAGTTGTAAAGGAAAAGGGGAAAGACAAATCCAGGGCCGAGGGAAGTGGAAAAGGAGAATGTTTTTACTGCCACAAGTCGGGACAATGGAAACGCAATTGTGCTCTGTATCTTACTGATCTCAAGAAGAAGAAGCATACTGATGCTTCCGCTTCAGGTGTGTTTGTAACTGAAAACTGTTTTTCTATAAACTCTGCATCTTGGGTATTAGATACCGGTTCTGGTTCTTACATCTGCAATTGTATGCAGGGATTGAGAAACAGTAGATTTTTGAAGACTGGTGACCATACTCTTTGGGTTGGAAATGGTTCCAATGTACATGCTGTATCCGTAGGAGAGTATCATCTGGGGTTGCCTTCAGATTGTATTTTGGTTTTGAACCCTTATTAATATGTACCTAGTATGCTATATAATATAATATCCGTTTCTTTGTTAGACAATGAAGGATATCATTTTTTGTTGCAAAATAATGTTATGAACATTAACTTAAATCAACAGTTGATTGGGTATGGTATATTGAATAATGGTATTTATATCCAAAACCAACACACAGTTTTCAATATATAACATACAAATAAAAGAAAATTTTCAGATATAAATGAAGCTTTTCTTTGGCATTGTAGACTTGGTCATATTAATGAAACAAGACTAAACAAGCTACATAAAAATGGATATTTGAATCCTTTTGAATATAAATCTTATGCGACCTGTCAGTCCTGAATTAAAGATAAAATGTCACGACCCGCAAGGTACGGAACGCGACCAGCACATAAATTACGAAACGTCTCAAGACGTCCGTAAATAAGTAAGCCGAAGCCCAGAATACAAAACCCATTTCAAATCTTAGAGTGAAGGAAAACCAATTTATTTAAGCATTTTAATCCATTACCACATTAAATTCTCTTTTTAAAATAACTTTCTCTTTTTTTTTCCAAACTTCCAACAGAATTTCCTTTGTAAAACAAGCTCCAAACGAGTACCACAGGAATATAATTGAATAACATGAAAATGGCATCCCCAAGCGGGAGCTAGCACTTCTCCTCAAGGCGGTCATAAATCCCACGCGATAAAAATAGCAATGTGCATAGATAAGCATGAAGCATAAGAAATAACATGTCGGCTCAAGTGAGCTCGACTCCAGATATATCATAAAATAAATCCCCTAAGTTTCACAATCTCACCTCTAGGTCAATATACAGTAATCCAAATAAGACAGGTACAACTGAAATAAAGTGGCAGTAGATGGAGTGTTCTAGATACAACGAATATATAAGGTGGTACAAAATGATAATAACCCACCTATGAGCAAAAACCTCGAGTCCAGGCAAAAAGGGCAAATGAGCAAAAGTGTCCGCCGCTACAGTGCTGACTGTACGGACCTGCAGAAAAGCTGTGGCACAACGGGGGTGAGTTGCCAGCTCGTAAGTAATAAATAACATCTACTGAGGCCATCGTATGCATGTACACAAGTATCCTAGCATCCCTAAAATAGGTATAGCTACATGTACTAACAGGTATATATGCATCAACAGTGTACTAGCAAGTATGTATGTAACAAGGATTTAATAACATGTATGTATGCCACATGAAAGTACTATCAGGTATGTATGCTATACGAGTCAACACAAGATCTCATCACGTAAGTATAAGAATTGTTCCTTCCTTTGTTTTGAAACTTATTTTAAACCTCAGCATAAAATCCATGAAAATCAACAAAATCCATGTCCAGCAATGACACCTCAAAACTGTCTCAAATCTCATATATCCATGTCAAGTATCTCTGGCCTCAGCCGTCCAGCTGATCCATATCAAATGACAATATCCCAATCCAGTGGCCACGGTCGGTATTCTCTGGATATCCGCCGCGCCAAATGAAGTCACCGGTAGGTAATCCGTCCCCTGCCAGGCTCAACGCCATCATCTGCGATCCTCTTGCCTCGGGGTACCTTACCGGGCCCACCATGTACCCATGACGGTTCCTCCACTCCTCGACACGGATCTCGAAAACTATAGCAAACTCATGGTGGAAGACACTTTACCTCACTAGAAACCCGAAACTTTTAAATTTTTAAGGATGATAAGTTTGAAATCTTGCGGCTTTCCCCTGAAATCTAGAAATATCATAAATCTCATGAAATCATTATGTATGCATATGTCAATGATAATGAATGCCAATGGTATCAATTTGCAATGTGTGATTTGTACTAGGCATGAGCAGATGATATGATAATACATATGCACGAGTATAGTAATTCCAGTGATTTCATTTTAAATACTTATTGCAATATCACATTTCTAGGCAATTAACATATTTCAGATTTATAGTTATCTAGTGTCGTGACATGGCAATTACCAGGGTGGGTGTATACACATGAATAATGCTCGTGCTGCATATAAAAACCTGGTAATGGTGCATGTGTCCTACAAATGAATTTGTGTATGTGGGTATAACATATGGGTCTAACTACAGCAAATATCATGCATGTTTTATTATTATTATTCTAATGTCACAAGTACTATCAAGTTTACTAACTACAAGTTTATTAAATCTAACGGGCGACTCGCGCCATCCAACGATCGTCCCCCATAGATGTTAAATCTACTCACCCGTGATCCCGTGCTAAGTGTGTCCGACCACTTGCTTTCCTTTCTCCGCTGCGCATGAAGTTCCCGCCGGAGAACCTAGAATTTAAAAAAGTCACCACATAAAGAAAAATCCTGCAAAACGCGATATATCGATAAAAAGGATACGCGTGCATGAAACTAAACGCGTGTGCACACGACACGACGCGATGCGCACAAACCCACCAGAACCTAGACTGACACGCTGTGACGCGCAGCGCGCCACAGAACCACGTGTATCACGCGCGTGTCGCACGAGACTTAAAACATCAGAAACACGCAACTACCTGCAGATTTTGCCTCTGGAACCAACTTGAAAAGTTACAAATACCAAAAACCCTAGCTACCCAGAGTAAACCTACACACCAAAATCCAACACCCCCACCCCCATCCTGGCCGCAAATTGCGGCCAGATACAATATATCTGCGGCCATAAAAGGGAGAGGGGTCCCCGTGTTTTGTGTGAGTGTTTCTGCTATGGTCACGGAGCTACAGTCTTCACAATTTTATTCTGAAGGTCTCGGGTCGATAGCAGATCCAACAGAGGTTAAAAAGTCACTAAAACTGCCAAAATACTCCAAGTCGGGTAAATCGGGTGTCTTTATAAAGTCTGGGGAATTTCTCTGGTTGACTGGCCTCACTAGCACCTAAAAGGGTTATTCTAACTAACACAACTCTCACTTTGTCAAAATCTCCTTCAATTACTCAAAATCACCACATAAGCAAGAATACACACTAATTAAGCTAGATTCCGCAATTTTAGCAATTTTAAGCCTAACCATGTAAATTTAATGACACTACTAGGCTAAAACAGACTAAATAACACCAAAAGGGATACATTAAACTACAAGCACTCTGAAGTAACTGTAGGGTTCCTAAGCACTCTCAAGAGGTCTCACAAGGCATCAACCATGCCAATTTCAAATTTTAGGGGTGCCGAGAAACCCTAGACTACGGATCGTTACTAGATGTCTAGGCGAAACAAGAACTAGTAAACTACTTTACTAAGAGAACGGAAATACAACCTTTGTAGATCCGGTCCTCCACCTCCATAGCTCCGCAATGAAGTCTCCTCGCTGTCCAAATGGAAACCCGGGCTCTAGCGTCGGCTTCATCGGAGAAATGGGCGGGCAAGGTCGTCGGCTTCGTGCCGAAGATGATCTACGTCGAGGCATCACAAGATCAAGCTCCCACTTCACCAAGTCATGAAACTTGTCAAGAAAACACACTCTACTACTTGGCAAGAGGTAGAGGATGAAGAAATAGGAAGTGGGTTCACTTTAGATTTGGATTTCTCACTCAATTGCTCAAGTTGCCATTGAAGTAGAAAGCTTTTCTTTCTTGCTCATGAAGAAGAAGAAGAAAGAAAATGAATATGATAAGTTAATTAAATCCAAAAGAAAAATGAATACTTATCATATTCAAACCATGGTTAAGTGTAGAGAATGAATCATGGTTAAGTGGAATGGTTTGGGTTAAGCATGAGACAAAATGGTGACTTAGTCAAAGTTTCATGAAGCTTCAAAATCAAACAAAATAAGCCACCATTTTCTTTCATTATCTTTTCCATAAAGTAATAAATAAATAAAAGGAAAACCCTAACCATTACACAACCATGGTTTAAACTTTACACATACTCAAGTATGCATGTATCATCAAACATGATACAAACTTGTGTACAAAAGTATATCACATATACAATGTGCACAAATCAAGTGAGACAATCCATTTAAAGTGAACCAATACTAGTTAATGCAAAGTAATATATCAAATATATAATTATGCATTAAATCATTAAATCAACACTTGATTCAATGATCCGGTCATGTCGCATACAACCGACTAGTATATAATGTGTCGTTTTATCGAATCAATCCTTGATTCGATAACTAGGTTATATCTGATATAACCATTCGACACATTCATCGCGAGAATGAAATACGGTATCACATACACGCATTATTCTCGGTCCCGCACATATCTCATATGCGCTCCTATTTCGTTTCGCTTGAGCCAGGAAACCTCTGTGTAGGACTCTAAAGACTCGTCAATACGCCGGCAGCAGGTGATGATCATATCAAACACCCACAAACCGCAAGCGGTCTGCCAAACGTAACGGCCATCCGGGTATTGAGCGATCAGAAGATCGACGAGCAAGCCCGCTCATACTCCTGTGAATCCAACCAGTAACACTTACCGTACAGTCCGGTCTGATCGTCTGATATGTCGCATATCTCGCCTAGGGGTGGTAAACGTCAGACCCCAATAGCTCGATAAGTCGTGTCGATATGAGGTCTATACCAATTCGAGAAACTACTGGTAACACTTACCAGTAAATCTCAGCAACCCTGGCCAGGGATTTCCGGTTATAGCCAATCGAACACAGCGCAACATCAACTCCCTATACCGGGAGAGACGAATCCCCTCCTATCGCTCATTGCCTCCATGTGACTCGGGACTGTACCCAAAAACTACCGTTTTGCATGCCCTCTTGGACGTGGTAAGATGGAAATCAAAGCACAATGGGAACCACACAAGACTCTATGACGATCTCGGGTCAACAGACTACTCTGTACCAGTGTCACCAGAGAACTGCCATCTGACGTAAGGTATAATACCATCTGGGAGTTCTCGGCGAGTCCGTCCAGTGTACCCAGTCTCTACTGAGCACCCGTATATCATCTCTGATGTCAAACACCAATGGATATGGGATCATCCATCGCCCATCTGTATGGGTCGAGAAGGTATACGCTAGTCTACTCTGGTATATCGATGCCCCGTCTCGATACACCCACGACTAGGGACTTTGAAGGATGTAGTTATGGACTACCATGTCCCCACTAGTATGATCCACATCATAGTCCAGGTAGTCAAGTACACATCCTAAGAGCTTTACCAACATGTAACAGAGAGACAATCAGTATACACGTTAAGGTAAAGAGTAACCAGATAGCATACTATCATGTCGAGCAAGAAAGTCCTCCCTATATATGTCCAAGCATCCACTACAATATACATCCTATGTATAGTAATGGCCTCTAGGGCATACATATAACTAACAATCTCCCACTTGCACTAGGGCCATCTGATAGCAGTGTTTGTAGTATCTCATACTCAACCATCCCATAAAAATCTCTCTCTGGGAACAGGCCTTTGTATGTAGATCCGCTGTGTTGTCCTCTGAGTCTACTCTCCAAACCTCGATCACCCTGGAGATCAACCATCTCCATGATCAGGTGACACTACCTTAGAATATATCTGGATCACTGATGGGACCGGCGTTCCTTGGCATAAGCCACAACTCCATTGTCTCACAATGGTAGGAACGTAGTTCATCTCATGAACCTGTATACACCCAAACATCCTCTTTGGTAGCATCTTAAGTAGCGATGTATCCTCCCTTTATCGTCTAGTATATCACGGTATCTTGCTTGGAACTCTTCCAACATACCGCCCCTTTACTGAGGGTAAAGACAATGCCTGTGACTGACATTCAGTCGTCTTTATCACCCTGGAACACTTCCAGTGATTCTTCCCAGGATCGATTGATACCATCTCACTACAGTTAGTGAGTATCCTAATATCCAACTAGATCTATCTCATAGATCCAAATTCCAGGATTTAGTAGGTATCACTTTGATCTTATGTAGAGAATCAGTGTGATAAGCGGAGATTGATCGAGCGTAGTATAGGAAACTCCTTCCCTATCAAAAGTATGTCATCCACGTACTCTACGAGGATCACCACCATACTCCCTACTACCTTTTTGTATATACAAGGTTCATCTACCATTTTGATGATGTCAAACTCTTTGACTATTTTATCAAAACAGATGTTCCAACTCCGCGATGCCTGCTTTATCCTATAAAGCATCTTGTACACGTTTCCGCTGCTCCCACTGTCTACGAGGCCCTCTGGCTGTGTACTTATAGACTGCCTTTTCTAAAACATTATTTAGAAAAGCTGTCATGACACCCAGCCACCAGATATCGTAGTCATGGTATGTAGCCGTGGTAAGTAGGATCTGGATGGACTTAAGCATAGCCACTTGAAAAGGTTTCATCATTATCCACGCCTGGTCGATGACGAAAAGCTTAAACAAGTCTAGCTTTGAAAGTCTCAACTTTTCCATGTACACCAAGTAATCTTCTCAAGATATACTTGCTCCTGATGGGGATTTAACCCTTCAGATATAGCAACTAAAGTCCATACTTTGTTGGTGTATAAGGATTCCATCTCAGATCACTAAGCATCCAGTCATTCTTAAAGAGTCCCACTCCTGATGGCCAGCTCGAAACTAGTTGGGTCATCATCTCATGATGCAGTCCTCGCTCCCACTGTCATCGAGAAACCGAAGTATCTCTTAGGTGGGTGAGGAACCCTATTAGATCGGCAGAGAGGCTGAGGTTCGTTGGTTTCTATTGAATCCTTTGGTTCTACCAAATCATCTGCTGTAGTTTGCATAGCTGGAACCTTTCCAGTTGTACATAACAGACCTTGCCTCGAGCTTGTCCGGATTTTGCTTTTCAGACATAGGCTGGACAACCCCAAATCTCAACTAACTTGAGAGATGGGCTTTTCCCTTATCATGTCAAATATGAAGTGGTAGGCAACTGATTTGATTTGAACCCTATTCAATAGATATGCAGCTTATCAAGTGCATAACTCCCAAAAAGGAAATAGGTAACGCAGTAGTATTCATCATAGAGCACACCTTATCATATAGGGTGAGATAGCTCCGCCCCGATATACCATTGTTCTATGGTGTATACGGAGGAGTAATGCTGAGAGAGAATTTCATTCTCCTTTGGAATAATCCAGGATTTTCGTGCTCAAGTATTCTCCTCCTCGATCACATCAAAGGACATAATACTTATACCCGTGTTTTGGTTCTCTACTTCTAAATCATATTCTGTGAATATCTCAAAAGGTTCGGACTTGTGTTTCAACAGGAACATATGTCAGAGTCTCGAGAGATCATCAAAGAATGTAATGAAGTAAAAAGAGCCGGTCCTGGCATATGCAGACAGGGGACCTTACATACATCATCATGTATCAGTCCCAAGAGTTTACTAACTCTTTCTCTGTTTCCAATAAATAGAGCTGAGGTCATTTTATCTTTGTGACATGACTCGCAAATTTCATGAGATGTAAATTCAAACTGATTTAAATATGCATTTACATGTAACTTCAGCTAGTCGGGTCGCATTGATATGACCTAGTCTACAATGCCTCAAGAAAGATCCGTTCATTTCTGAACTCTTCCTCTTGTGTGTGTTCAGTATACTAAAGAACAGTAGTTTGATTTAGAACATCAATGCTTTTAGATAACGTGCCTGAACCGATCAACTTTTGATATAGGAAATGTTCAAAACATTATCCAACAATACAAAATTATATCCTTTCTTTACTAATAAAGAGATTGATATGATTTTGTATATCAGGATCGGTATCTAATGACATTCGTTCAGAATCAATGTATTGGTAATACAGGGTGACAGTGACCAACAGACTTGGCTGCAACACTTGCCTCGTTTTCTGCCTCATGAAACTTATCACCCGTTCTCAGTTCTCTACCTTTCTGTAGCCCTATGTATCAGATTACATATCTGGGATCCTGATCTGGTATCACATACCCAGGACGTAAAGGATACTGAGAAACAGTTCTCTGTAAAATGAACACACCCGAAGATGTTGCATCATATGCACTTTCATCGTTTGGGCGGCACGGGAATTCTGGTAATCCCCTATTTCCTGCTCTGTCTTATAACAATTATAAGTTGGAGCGGGACCAACGTTCCCCAGCTCTGTATAACAAGTGGGTTCGGTCAATAATCCGTATTATTATCATGATTAAGGCATGATATGGTCGCTACCTGGAGAGAGAGAGAAGAAAACACTCAGCGTGCGCTCTTGCAAGAATAGATTGGTTATTATTTTATCTAATCAGGATGGCTCCCACTGTTTTAATCAAATCTTCCTTCAAACCC
Source organism: Agapanthus africanus (assembly GCA_030015575.1). Classification (NCBI taxonomy): domain Eukaryota; kingdom Viridiplantae; phylum Streptophyta; class Magnoliopsida; order Asparagales; family Amaryllidaceae; genus Agapanthus; species Agapanthus africanus. Next base: position 123,706,572 of record CM057344.1, read on the forward strand.
TAAAACGAAACACTAGCCGGGATTAATTACACACTACAAGTTCGCCAATCTTTCAGCCAGGCCAGTGTCGGTACTTTGAGGGAGGTCCCCCGTGCTTTCGCACGAACCTAATTAATGTAAACCTCGTTTTCCTAGAGGCATAACCTCGTTAACACCTTTCTAGACACCTACTTGATCGGCTAATTGTAATGTATAAAACTCTCCCAGGAGTAACTCTCACTCGCAGCGGGTATCGGGATCCAACTATCTCATAGAAGGTATGCAATCTCATTGCAAATTTCAACACTTGAAATTCCCGATAATATTTTACCCCTAGCGTCCTATGACCTTGACAGAGGTCAACAAACCATAGGCTGCTAGTCAAGTTCAACCCGTCATTTCCTGATTGAAGTAAACCCACCCGCACGACCCTTGACAGAGGTCAACAAGGTCGCACGACTACCCTAAATCAATCACATCATATGCTTATACAGATAAGCACTAATCAGCTACCGCACACTACGCCTTGACAGAGGTCAACAAACGCAGCACGAATACTAACCAGTACATATCTGAAATGACGGAGGGCTACGACAGGTTTTTCTGAAAACCTATTGCGTAATGAACTTGATATCGTTGTAGAATCAAATGATTTTAAAATGGAGTGCTTTTGAGGCTTTTCTAGTTTTGCTAAAGGAGTCACTCCTGGTGAAGGGATCGTCGGTCCTTTCCTCGTCGAATGAGGTGCGGGATATATCACATATATCACTGTGCAAAGCAAAAACTTTTAAAAGCAGTCAAAAGACAAACCGAGTGTGTAGCATCTGCCAGTTATTGCTAAAGGAGTCACTCCTGGTGAAGGGATCTCGGTCCTTTCCTCATCGAATAAGGTGCAGGATAGATCACATATACCTCTGTGCAAAGCAAGAACTGTAGCTACCCTTTTTATTTTGAAATTCGATTCTACAACATCTTTAGGTTTCTTTTTCTTTCATTAATCACATTAATGAAGTCCCATCAATTATGTACCTAAACATCACAGATAAATACGACGTACACTTATGCCATCCGCATGCGCCTCGATGTCCCCTCGTGCACCGTTAGGTTAGGTAACTAACGACAGAGCGGGGCAGGGCTAGCGCGGGTGTAAAACATAAGTAACGTCTATATAATATATCATATATACTATATACTGTATCTATCATAGGACATCACATGATCACATCACAGATAACGCAGCAGAAGAATCATATGAAATATTGGATATACTAGGACGTCCGTGTTTTCAATACGAGCCAGTATAAAACACGGATTCCACGGTCATGATGAATAGCCAAACCCACACCCCTAGACCCCTACGAGAGCGGCAAGCAACCCTACCAATTCTAGAGTTAGGAGACCTGGACTCGACTCCTCGAGTTGGTCTTCCACTGGACTCCAGAACTCGGTTACTTGTGCTCCCCTCCTTGGGTCTATCCTAGTGCAGAAAAGTAAATAATATACAAAGGGTGACAACTTCCGCAACCTGGAAGTGCCCCAATAAAAGAATATTACATACAAGTTTTTACATGAATGAAAATGAAAAACACTCATCTCACATAAAAAACCCCCGGCTATTCAAACACGACGATCCAATATAACATATCCAGTAACACATAACATCACATGTCATCAACGTAAGTAAATATGCGCATCCCAATTGTCGTTGACATATAGCAACGAAACCGGCGATATCACATATTACACTTACGGTCACAGAAAAGAAAGTGTAAAACTACAACAGTTGGTATCCGCAATCACCTCAGACATCGCATGCCTGACCAAATGAATTACTTAGACATCGCATGCCTAACAATTATAAACCCCGCATTTTAGTCTCATTATCGAAAACTCTTTTCAATATCAAGTCGGGCAATTCAACAAGATTCCCGACATCCTGATCGAATGCTCGTCGCAAACTTCAGTAGACGGCCGCACCCCCGATACCGTCGACGAAGTGCACCAAGGCGGAACACCGCTGCTGCGAGCACCCGAACGGATGCTTTCGGCGACGGGGTTCTCCTACAGTCACTTGGTCGGGGCTCTGGAGTGAGGTTGTCTATTAAGTTTACCCGGCGAGTATCCGCGTACGCTACGTGATTGCGACGGACTTTTGATCGCATCAAAATTCCGTGGCAACCGATCGAGTGAGACTAAACTGCTATGTTTATAATATTCATTCAGTTATCTCATAACTTTTTGTGAATTCCAATTATTGTATCACATTCCGGATAATTAGAAAATGTTAAACTTTCCGATCGAACATTCAAACACCCAAGTTTTCCCGATACAGATCAACACATGAAACAAGTCTAAAAACATTCAGTTCGTGCCTCAGTACCAACGGTCCAGCCGTAGAAGGGCCAAGCCAACGCCTAACATGTGGCACGCCGTACTGCCCCAAACCCGAAGGTTCAAAGGGCAGTTCAAGACGGTCACATAATCGAGTTAAGGTTTGTTGTCTTCTAGAGGGACCATCGCGTTACTTGCACTACTTAGAACGTCGTTAAACTACGGAAAAATCCAACAATTGGAAATTTTCCGGCAGGGGAAAAAGTGGGTATTTATATCCGGTCGAACTTTTTAACATATTCTAAAAATTATCCGGAAAGCTACATAGACAAAGTCTGATAATCCGATCGAATCTTTGATTCCCAAAGCAACCCAGAATATTCAACTCTTGAATAAATATTAAAAATTCCCAGAAAATCCAGCACAAGAAAATAGGAATTACTGTGCAAAAATGGTTGGCTGATGAGACATATTGGCCGCGGAACCGCCGCAGAAGCCATGCTTCTGCCGCGGTTCCGCCGCGCTATGAAGGAATCATGAGTACGGGCTCCACAGTAATTCTTAAAATTCCCTGCTGATTTTTCTGCATATTTTTAATATCGAAAAATCCCCGAAATTGAAAAATGTACAGAGAGCATTATTTGGGTTAGGGTTTCGGTTCATTCGGATTTCAAACGTCGTCTAGACTTTGCCTAAGGCTCTAGCTAGGCTCCGATACCACTGTAGGTCAGGCAGCCACCCCATCCAATGGGGTCGCCGTGGCACCAACGGGTCCCTCAGTAACTACTTTTTACGCATGCCCCCTCGCGAGGACTACAACCCGCCGGAACACCTTCTGGTCTCGGGACACCCTGGGGGTAAGAGCCTATGCTTTGCCACACTGTCACACAGTGAGAACCCCCTATAGGTCGACATCTAATGCCTAGTAGCTCTGATACCACTGTAGGGTTCCTAGGCACTCTCAAGAGGTCTCACAAGGCATCAACCATGCCAATTTCAAATTTTAGGGGTGCCGAGAAACCCTAGACTACGGATCGTTAACTAGATGTCTAGGCGAAACAAGAACTAGTAAACTACTTTACTAAGAGAACGGAAATAAAAGCTTTGTAGATCCAGTCCTCCACCTCTATAGCTCCGCAATGAAGTCTCCTCGCTATCCAATTGGAAACCCGGTCTCTAGCGTCGGCTTCATCGGAGAAATGGGCGGGCAAGGTCGTCGGCTTCGTGCCGAAGATGATCTACGTCGAGGCATCACAAGATCAAGCTCCCACTTCACCAAGTCGTGAAACTTGTCAAGAAAACACACTCTACTACTTGGCAAGAGGTAGAGGATGAAGAAATAGGAAGTGGGTTCACTTTAGATTTGGATTTCTCACTCAATTGCTCAAGTTGCCATTGAAGTAGAAAGCTTTTCTTTCTTGCTCATGAAGAAGAAGAAGAAAGAAAATGAATAAGATAAGTTAATTAAATCCAAAAGAAAAATGAATACTTATCATATTCAAACCATGGTTAAGTGTAGAGAATGAATCATGGTTAAGTGGAATGGTTAGGGTTAAGCATGAGACAAAATGGTGACTTAGTCAAAGCTTCATGAAGCTTCAAAATCAAACAAAATAAGCCACCATTTTCTTTCATTATCTTTTCCATAAAGTAATAAATAAATAAAAGGAAAACCCTAACCATTACACAACTATGGTTTAAACTTTACACATACTCAAGTATGCATGTATCATCAAACATGATACAAACTTGTGTACAAAAGTATATCACATATACAATGTGCACAAATCAAGTGAGACAATCCAATTAAAGTGAACCAATACTAGTTAATGCAAAGTAATATATCAAATATATAATTATGCATTAAATCATTAAATCAACACTTGATTCAATGATCCGGTCATGTCGCACACAACCGACTAGTATATAATGTATCGTTTTATCGAATCAATCCTTGATTCGATAACTAGGTTATATCGCATATAACTATTCGACAAATTCATCGCGAGAATGAAATACGGTATCACATACACGCATTATTCTCGGTCCCTCACATATCTCATATGCGCTCCTATTTCGTTTCGCTTGAGCCAGGAAACCTCTGTGTAGGACTCTAAAGACCCGTCAATACGCCGGCAGCAGGTGATGATCATATCAAACACCCACTGTTAGTTATATGTATGCCCTAGAGGCCATTACAATACATAGGATGTATATTGTAGTGGATACTGAGACATATATAGGGAGGACTTTCTTGCTCGACATGATAGTATGCTATCTGGTTGCTCTTTACCTTAACGTGTATACTGATTGTCTCTCTGTTACATGTTGGTAAAGCCCTTAGGATGTGTACTTGACTACCTGGACTATGATGCGGATCATACTAGTGGGGACATGGTAGTCCATAAGTACATCCTTCAAAGTCCCTAGTCGTGGGTGTATCGAGACGGGGCATCGATATACCAGAGTAGACTAGCGTATACCTTCTCGACCCATACAGATGGGCGATGGATGATCCCATATCCATTGGTGTTTGACATCAGAGATGATATACGGGTGCTCAGTGGAGACTGGGTACACTGGACGGACTCGCCGAGAACTCCCAGATGGTATTATACCTTACGTCAGATGGCAGTTCTCTGGTGACACTGGTACAGAGTAGTCTGTTGACCCGAGATCGTCATAGAGTCTTGTGTGGTTCCCACTGTGCTTTGATTTCCATCTTACCACGTCCAAGAGGGCGTGAAAAACGGTGGTTTTTGGGTACAGTCCCGAATCACATGGAGGCAATGAGCGATAGGAGGGGATTCGTCTCTCCCGGTATAGGGGGTTGATGTTGCACTGTGTTCGATTGGCTATGACCGGAAATCCCTGGCCAGGGTTGCTGAGATTTACTGGTAAGTGTTACCAGTAGTTTCTCGAATTGTTATAGACCTCATATCGAGCTATTGGGGTCTGACGTTTACCACCCCTAGGCGAGATATGCGACATATCAGACGATCAGACCGGACTATACGGTAAGTGTTACTGGTTGGATTCACAGGAGTGTGAGCGGGCTTGCTCATCGATCTTCTGATCACTCAATACCCGGGTGGCCGTTACGTTTAGCAGACCGCTTGCGGCTTGTGGGTGTTTGATATGATCATCACCTGTTGCCGGCGTATTGACGAGTCTTTAGAGTCCTACACAGAGGTTTCCTGGCTCAAGCGAAACGAAATAGGAGCGCATATGAGATATGTGCGGGACCGAGAATAATGCGAGTATATGATACCGTATTCCATTCTCGCGATGAATGTATCGATTGGTTGTATGCGATATAACCTAGTTATCGAATCAAGTATTGATTCGATAAGCCGATACAAAGGATACTAGTCGGTTATATGGGATATGACCGGATCGTTAAATCAAGTGTTGATTTAATGATTTAATGTATAATTATATATATTTGATATATTACTTTGCATTAACTAGTATTGGTTCACTTTAAATGGATATTCTCACTCGGATGTGCACATTGTATATGTGATATACTTTTGTGCACTTGATTGTATCATGTTTGATGATGCATGTTTGCTTTGGTTAAGTGTAAAGAATTAAACCTTGGTTAAGTATATGGTTAGGTTTTCATTTATTTATCCATTCATTTATCTATTTATTTTGGATTAATAAAGAGAGAAGAAAACAAAATGGTTGCTTTGATTCATGAAGTTTCTTGAAGCTTCATGCAACTTTGACCATTTTGTCTTCATCTCCTTAACCTAACCATTCACTAACCCTAGTCTATTCTCTACACCTAACTATGGTTGGAATTATGATAAGGATTCATTTTTCTTTTAAATTCTAATTAACTTATTATAATATTATCTTCTTCCTCTTCTTCTTCTTGAAGAAGAAACCTTCCTCCATCAATGGCAACTCTTGAAAATGAGTGAGAAATCCAATTCTAAAGTGAACCCACTTCCTATTTCTTCATCCTCTACCTCTTGCCAAGTAGTAGAGTGTGTTTTCTTCACAAGTTTCATGACTTGGTGAAGTGGGAGCTTGATCTTGCGATGCCTCGACGTAGATCATCTTCGGCACGAAGCCGACGACCTTGCCCGCCCATTTCTCCGATGAAGCCGACACTAGAGTCCAAGATCCGTTTTGTACAGCGGAGAGGACTTCATTGCAGAGCTATGGAGGTGGAGGACCGGATCTACAAAGGTTGTATATCCGTTCTCTTAGTAAAATAGTTTACTAGTTCTTTTTTGCCTAAATTTCTAGTTAACGATCCGTATTAGGGTTTCTCGGCACCCGTAAAATTTGAAATTGGCATGGTTGATGCCTTGTGAGACCTCTTGAGAGTGCCTAGGAACCCTACAGTGGTATCAGAGCCTAGCTAGAGCCTTAGGCGATGCGTAGACGAAGTTTGAATCCCGAACGAACCCGAAACCCTAAACTAAACATGCTCTCTGGAATTTTTCTAAAAACTGGGTTTTTTCCAGATTAAAAATGCTTAAAAAATTCAGCAGGGAATTATAAGAATTACGGCGCAAAATTTATTTCATGATCCCTCTAATGTGCGGCGGAACCGCGGTATAAGCCTAGCTTATGCGGCGGTTCCGCGGCAAAAGTGTGACGTCAGCCCTACCAATTTGCACAGTAATTCCTATTTAACAGTGCTGAGTTCTTTGGGTATTTTTAAATTTTATTCAAGAGTTGAATTTTCTGGGGTTGTTTTGGGGATTCGGTGTTTCGATCGGAGTATCAAATTTTGTCTATGTGTCTTTTCGGATAATTTTTGAATATGTTAAAAAGTTCGACCGGATATAAGTACCCAATTTTTCCCCTGTCGGGAAATTTCCAAGTGTTGGATTTTTCCGTAGTTTAACGACGTTCTAAGTAGTGCAAGTAACGCGATGGACCCTCTAGAAGACAACAAACCTTAACTCGATTATGTGACCGTATTGAACTGCCCTTTGAACCTTCGGGTTTGGGGTAGTACGACATGCCACATGTGAGGCATTGGCTTGACCCTTCTACGGCTGGACCGTTGGTACTGAGGCATGAACTGAATGTTGTTAGACTTATTTCATGTGTTGAGCTGTTTCGGGAAAACTTGGGTGTTTGAATGTTCGATCGGAAAGTTTAACATTTTCTAATTATCTGGAATGTGATACAATAATTGGAATTCATAAATAGTTATGAGATAACTGAATGAATGTTATAAACATAGTTCTTTAGTCTCACTTGATCGGTTGCCACGGAATTTTGATGAGATCAAAAGTCCGTCGCAATCACGGAGCGTACGCGGATACTCGCCGGATAGACTTAATAGACAGCCTCACTCCATAGCCCCGACCAAGTGACTGTAGGAGAACCCCGTCGCCGAAAGCATCCGTCCGGGTGCTCGCGGTAGCGGTGTTCCGCCTTGGTTCACTTCGTCGACGGTATCGGGGGTGCAGCCGTTTACTGAAGTTTGCGACGAGCATTCGATCAGGATGTCGGGAATCTTGTGGAATTACCCGACTTGGTATTGAAAAGTGTTTTCGATTTTGAGACTAAAATGCGGGGTTTATAATTGTTAGGCATACGATATCTAAAGAATTCTTTTGGTCAGGCATGCGATGTCTGAGGAGGTTGCGGATTCCAACTGTTGTAGTTTTACACTTTCTTTTCTGTGACCGTAAGTGTAATATGTGATATCACCGGTTTCGTTGCTATATGTCAACGACAATTGGGATGCGCATATTTACTTACGTTGATGACATGTGTTGTTATGTGTTGCTGGATATGTTATATTGGATCGTCGTGTTTGAATAGCCGGGGGTTTTTATGTGAGATGAGTGTTTTTCATTTTTATTCATGTAAAAGCTTGTATATAATATTCTTTTATTGGTGCACTTCCAGGTTGCGGAAGATGTCACCTTTTGTATATTATTTACTTTTTTGCACTAAGATAGACCCAAGGAGGAGGGCACAAGTAACCGGGTTCTGGAGTCCAGTGGGAGACCAACTCGAGGAGTCGAGTCCGGGTCTCCTAACTCTAGAATTGGTAGGATTGCTTGCCGCTCTCGTAGGGGTCTAGGGGTGTGGGTTTGTCTATTCATCACGACCGTGGAATCCGTGTTTTATACTGGCTCGTATTGAAAACACGGACGTCCTAGTATATCCAATATTTCATATGTTTCTTCTGCTGCGATATCTGTGATGTGATCATGTGATGTTCTGTGATAGATACTGTATATAGTATATATGATATATTATATAGGCGTTACTTATGTTTTACACCCGCGCTAGCCCTGCCCCGCTCTGCCGTTAGTTACCTAACCTAACGGTGCACGAGGGGACATCGAGGCGAATGCGGATGGCATAAGTGTATGTCGTATTTATCTGTGATGTTTAGGTACTTAAATGATGGGACTTCATTAATGTGATTAATGAAATAAAAGAAACCTAAGATGTTGTAGAATCGAATTTCAAAAATAAAATAGGTAGCTACAGTTCTTGCTTTGCACAGCGGTATATGTGATATATTGTGCACCTTATTCGATGAGGAAAGGACCGAGATCCCTTCACCGGGAGTGACTCCTTTAGCAATAACTGGCAGATGCTACACACTCGGTTTGTCTTTTGATTGCTTTTAAGAGTTTTTGCTTTGCACAGTGATATATATGATATATCCCGCACCTCATTCGACGAGGAAAGGACCGACGATCCCTTCACCGGGAGTGACTCCTTTAGCAAAACTAGAAAAGCCTCAAAAGCACTCCATTTTTAAAATCATTTGATTCTACAACGATATCAAGTTCATTACTCAATAGGTTTTTAGAAAAACCTGTCGTAGCCCTCCGTCATTTCAGATAAGTACTAGTTAGTATTCGTGCTGCGGTAGTTTGGCCTCCGTCAAGGCGTAGTGTACGGTAGCTAACTATTGCTTATCTGCTTGCATATGATGCGATTGGATTAGGGTATTCGTACGGCGTTGTTTGGCCTCCGTCAAGGGTTGTACGGGTGGGTTCAATTCAATCAGGAAATGACGGGTTGAACTTGACTAGCGGACTATGGGTTGTTTGGCCTCCGTCAAGGTCATAGGACGCTAGGGGCAAAATATTATCAAGAATTTCAAGTGTTGAAATTTGCAATGAGATTGCATACCTTCTATGAGATAGTTGGATCCTGATACCCGCTGCGAGTAATTGTTACTCCTGGGAGAGTTTTATACATTACAATTAGCCGATCAAGTAGATGTCTAGAAAGGTGTTAACGAGGTTACGCCTCTGGAAAAACGAGGTTTACATTAATTAGGTTCGTGCGAAAGCACGGGGGACCTCCCTCAAAGTACCGACACTGGCCTGGCTGAAAGATTGGCGAACTTGTAGTGTGTAATTAATCCCGGCTAGTCTTTCCTTTTAGGGTTTGAAGGAAGATTTGATAAAAAGCAGTGGGAGCCATACTGATTAGATAAAATAATAACCAATCTATTCATACAAGAGCGCACGCTGAGTGCTTTCTTCTCTCTCTCTCCAGGTAGCGACCATATCACGCCTTAATCAAGATAATAATACGGAATATTGACCGAACCTGCTTTTTATACTGAGCTGGGGAACGTTGGTACCGCTCCAACTTATAATTGTTATAAGAAAGAGCAGGAAATTGGGGATTACCAGAATTCCCGTGCCGCCCAAACGAAGAGAGTGCATGCTGATGCATCATCTTCGGGTGTGTTCATTACAAAGAACTGTTTCTCAGTATACTTTACGTCCTGGGTATGTGATATCAGATCAGGATCCCAGATATGTAATATGTTACATAGGGCTACAGAAAGGTAGAGAACTAAGAACGGGTGATAAGTTTCATCAGGCAGAAAACGGGGCAAGAGTTGCAGCCAAGTCTGTCGGTCACTGTCACCCTGTATTATCAATACATTGATTCTGAACAAATGTTATTAGATACCGAACCTGATATACAAAATCATATCAGTCTCTTTATTAGTAAAGAAAGGATATAATTTTGTATTGTTGGATAATGTTTTGAACATTTCCTAAATCAAAAGTTGATCGGATCAGGCACGTTATCTAAAAGCATTGATGTTCTAAATCAAATTACAGTTCTTAGTATACGAAACACACACAAGAGGAAGAATTCAGAAATGAACGAATCCTTCTTGAGGCATTGTAGACTGGGTCATATCAATGCGATCTGACTGGCTGAAGTTACATTTTAGATGCATATTTAAATCAGTTTGAATTTACATCTTATGAAACTTGCCAGTCATGTCACAGAGATAAGATGACCATAGCTCCATTTACTGGAAACAGAGAAAGAGTTAGTGAACTCTTGGGATGATACATGTTGATGTATGTAGGTCCCCTGTCTACACTTGCCAAGACCGGTTCTTTATACTTCATTACATTCTCTGATGATCTTTCGAGATTCAGACCTATGTTCCTGTTGAAACACAAGTCAGAACCTTTTGAGATATTCACAGAATATAAGTTAGAAGTAGAGAACCAATACGGGTATAAGTATTATGTCCTTTGATGAGATCAAGGAGGAGAATACTTGAGCACGAAATTCTTGGACTTTTCTAAAAGAGAATGAGATTCTCTCTCAGCATTACTCCTCCGTATACACCATAGCACGATGGTATATCGGGACGGAGCAATTGCACCCTATGCGATATGGTGCGCTCTATGATGAGTAATACTGGGTTACCTGTTTCCTTTTTAGGAGTTATGCACTTGAGAAGCTGCATACCTATTGAATAGGGTTCGAATCAAATCAGTTGCCTACCACTTCATATGTGATATGAAAAGGGTGGAGCCCATGTCTTAAGCTAGTTAAGAATTGGGGTTGTCCGGCCTATGTCTAAAAGCAAAATCCGGACAAGCTCGAGGCAAGATCTGTTATGTAGAACTGGAAATGTTCCAGCTATACAAACTACAGCTGATGATTTGATAGAACCAAAGGATTCAGTAGAGACCAACGAACCTCAGCCTCTCCGCCAATCTAGTAGGGTTCCTCACCCACCTAAGAGATACTTCGGTTACTCTATGACAGTGGGAGCGAGGATTGCATCATGAGATGATGACCCAACTAGTTTCGAGCTGGCCATCAGGAGTGGGACTCTGTAAGAATGGCTGGATGCTTAGCGATCTGAGATGGAATCCATGTACACCAACAAAGTATGGACTTTGGTTGCTATATCTGAAGGGTTAAATCCCATCAGGAGCAAGTATATCTTGAGAAGATTACTTGGTATAGATGGAAAAGTTGAGACTTTCAAACCTAGACTTGTTAAAGCTTTTCGTCATCGACCAGGTATGGATAATGATGAAACCTTTTCAAGTGGCTATACTTAAGTCCATCCAGATCCTACTTGCCACGGCTACATACCATGACTATGATATCTGGCGGTTGGGTGCCATGACTGCTTTTCTAAATGATGTTTTAGAAGAGAACGTCTATAAGTACACAGCAAGAGGGCTTCGTAGACAGTGGGAGCAGCGGAAACGTGTACAAGATGCTTTATAGGATAAAGCAGGCATCGCGGAGTTGGAACATCTGTTTTGATGATTTAGTCAAAGAGTTAGACATCATCAAAATGGTAGATGAACCTTGTATAAACAAAAAGGTAGTAGGGAGTATGGTGACGATCCTCGTAGAGTACGTGGATGACATACTCTTGATAGGGAAGGAGTTTCCTATACTACGCTCGGTCAATCTCCGCTTATCACAATGATTCTCCACATAGGATCAAAGTGATACCTCCTAAATCCTGGGTTTTGGATCTATGAGATAGATCTAATTGGATATTAGGACTCTCACTAGTTGTAGTGAGATGGTATCAATCGATCCTGGGAAGAATCACTGGAAGTGTTCCAGGGTGATAAAGACGACTGAGTGTCAGTCACAGGCATTGTCTTTACCCTCAGTGGAGGGATGGTATGTTGGAAGAGTTCCAAGATAGATACCGTGGCATACTAGACGATTAAGGCTGGATACATCGCTACTTAATATGCTACCAAAGAGGCAGTCTGGGTGTATATTGGTTCATGAGATGACCAACGTTCCTACCACTGTGAGACAATGGAGTTGTGGCTTATGCCAAGGAACGCCGGTCCCATCAGTAATCCAGACATATTCTAAGGCAGTATCACCTGATCATGGAGATGGTTGATCTCCAGGGTAATCGAGGTTAGGAGAGTAGACTCAGAGGACAACACAGCGGATCCACTCACAAAGGCCTGTTCCCAGAGAGAGATTTTTAAGGGATGGTTGAGTATGAGATACTGCAACCACTGCTATCAGATGGCCCTAGTACAAGTGGGAGATTGTTAGTTATATGTATGCCCTAGAGGCCATTACTATACATAGGATGTATATTGTAGTGGATACTGGGACATATATAGGGTGGACTTTCTTGCTCGACTTGATAGTATACTATCTGGTTGCTCTTTACCTTAACGTGTATACTGATTGTCTCTCTGTTACATGTTGGTAAAGCCCTTAGGATGTGTACTTGACTACCTGGACTATGATGCGGATCATACTAGTGGGGACATGGTAGTCCATAAGTACATCCTTCAAAGTCCCTAGTCGTGGGTGTATCGAGACGGGGCATCGATATACCAGAGTAGACTAGCGTATACCTTCTCGACCCATACAGATGGGCGATGGATGATCCCATATCCATTGGTGTTTGACATCAGAGATGATATACGGGTGCTCAGTGGAGACTGGGTACACTGGACGGACTCGCCGAGAACTCCCAGATGGTATTATACCTTACGTCAGATGGCAGTTCTCTGGTGACACTGGTACAGAGTAGTCTGTTGACCCGAGATCGTCATAGAGTCTTGTGTGGTTCCCACTGTGCTTTGATTTCCATCTTACCACGTCCAAGAGGGCGTGCAAAACGGTGGTTTTTGGGTACAGTCCCGAATCACATGGAGGCAATGAGCGATAGGAGGGGATTCGTCTCTCCCGGTATAGGGGGTTGATGTTGCGCTGTGTTCGATTGGCTATGACCGGAAATCCCTGGCCAGGGTTGGTGAGATTTACTGGTAAGTGTTACCAGCAGTTTCTCGAATTGTTATAGACCTCATATCGACACGACTTATCGAGCTATTAGGGTCTGACGTTTACCACTCCTAGGCGAGATATGCGACATATCAGACGATCAGACCGGACTGTACGGAAAGTGTTACTGGTTGGATTCACAGGAGTGTGAGCGGGCTTGCTCGTCGATCTTCTGATCGCTCAATACCCGGGTGGCCGTTACGTTTAGCAGACCACTTGAGGCTTGTGGGTGTTTGATATGATCATCACCTGCTGCCGGCGTATTGACAAGTCTTTAGAGTCCTACACAGAGGTTTCCTGGCTCAAGCGAAACGAAATAGGAGCGCATATGAGATATGTGCGGAACCGAGAATAATGCGAGTATGTGATACCATATTCCATTCTCACAATGAATGTATCGATTGGTTGTATGCGATATAACCTAGTTATCGAATCAAGTATTGATTCGATAAGCCGATACAAAGGATACTAGTCGGTTATATGGGATTCGACCGGATCGTTAAATCAAGTGTTGGTTTAATGATTTAATGTATAATTATATATATTTGATATATTACTTTGCATTAACTAGTATTGGTTCACTTTAAATGGATATTCTCACTCGGATGTGCACATTGTATATGTGATATACTTTTGTGCACTTGATTGTATCATGTTTGATGATGCATGTTTGCTTTGGTTAAGTGTAAAGAATTAAACCTTGGTTAAGTATATGGTTAGGTTTTTATTTATTTATCCATTCATTTATCTATTTATTTTGGATTAATAAAGAGAGAAGAAAACAAAATGGTTGCTTTGATTCATGAAGTTTCTTGAAGCTTCATGCAACTTTGACCATTTTGTCTTCATCTCCTTAACCTAACCATTCACTAACCCTAGTCTATTCTCTACACCTAACTATGGTTGGAATTATGATAAGGATTCATTTTTCTTTTAAATTCTAATTAACTTATCATAATATTATCTTCTTCCTCTTCTTCTTCTTGAAGAAGAAACCTTCCTCCATCAATGGCAACTCTTGAAAATGAGTGAGAAATCCAATTCTAAAGTGAACCCACTTCTTATTTCTTCATCCTCTACCTCTTGCCAAGTAGTAGAGTGTGTTTTCTTCACAAGTTTCATGACTTGGAGAAGTGGGAGCTTGATCTTGCGATGCCTCGACGTAGATCATCTTCGGCATGAAGCCGACGACCTTGCCCGCCCATTTCTCCGATGAAGCCGACACTAGAGTCCAAGATCCGTTTTGTACAGCGGAGAGGACTTCATTGCGGAGCTATGGAGGTGGAGGACCGGATCTACAAAGGTTGTATATCCGTTCTCTTAGTAAAATAGTTTACTAGTTCTTTTTTGCCTAAATTTCTAGTTAACGATCCGTATTAGGGTTTCTCGGCACCCGTAAAATTTGAAATTGGCATGGTTGATGCCTTGTGAGACCTCTTGAGAGTGCCTAGGAACCCTACACCCACAAGCCGCAAGCGGTCTGCCAAACGTAACGGCCACCCGGGTATTGAGCGATTAGAAGATCAACGAGCAAGCCCGCTCATACTCCTGTGAATCCAACCAGTAACACTTACCGTACAGTCCGGTCTGATCGTCTGATATGTCGCATATCTCGCCTAGGGGTGGTAAACGTCAGACCCCAATAGCTCGATAAGTCGTGTCGATATGAGGTCTATAACAATTCGAGAAACTACTGGTAACACTTACCAGTAAATCTCAGCAACCCTGGCCAGGGATTTCCGGTTATAGCCAATCGAACACAGCGCAACATCAACTCCCTATACCAGGAGAGACGAATCCCCTCCTATCGCTCATTGCCTCCATGTGACTCAGGACTGTACCCAAAAACCACCGTTTTGCACGCCCTCTTGGACGTGGTAAGATGGAAATCAAAGCACAGTGGGAACCACACAAGACTCTATGACGATCTCGGGTCAACAGACTACTCTGTACCAGTGTCACCAGAGAACTGCCATCTGACGTAAGGTATAATACCATCTGGGAGTTCTCGGCGAGTCCGTCCAGTGTACCCAGTCTCTACTGAGCACCCGTATATCATCTCTGATGTCAAACACCAATGGATATGGGATCATCCATCGCCCATCTGTATGGGTTGAGAAGGTATACGCTAGTCTACTCTGGTATATCGATGCCCCGTCTCGATACACCCACGACTAGGGACTTTGAAGGATGTACTTATGAACTACCATGTCCCCACTAGTATGATCCGCATCATAGTCCAGGTAGTCAAGTACACATCCTAAGAGCTTTACCAACATGTAACAGAGAGACAATCAGTATACACGTTAAGGTAAAGAGTAACCAGATAGCATACTATCATGTCGAGCAAGAAAGTCCTCCCTATATATGTCCAAGCATCCACTACAATATACATCCTATGTATAGTAATGGCCTCTAGGGCATACATATAACTAAAAGTAACTAAATCTAACATCACTACACCATTCTAGCATTAAAATTACGTTAAAACACTAAACTACATAATCTAAGTAACATGGAGAGAGAGTCTAGGAATTATACCCTCTAGGGACCTCACAAACCCGGAGAAGGAGAAGATGGAGGGAGTGTGTGCTGTGGCTACAGTCCCTGGTGCTACAAACTTGGGCTGAAATGAGCTGATCCTCTACACTCCTTCAGGTCCTGAACAGGCTGAAGTTGCTGATGCTGTTGTAGTTGTTTGTGATGGTGTTGCTGGTGTTGTTTTTGTTTTGTGAGGTATGGGCTGCAGCAGCAGCAGGGTTGGTGTCTGAGGATGTTGGGTGTGGTGAAGTGTTGGGTGTTTGTAGTTTAGAAGTTAGGAGGGAGCTGATGTAGCAGCTGTTGCTGCTGATATCCTGAAGAAAAAGGCTGAAGCAGCTGCTGTTTTGTGGTGTTTTGGAGCAGAAAAGGTGGCTGAAAACTGATGTTTGAGGACTTGGGTGGCTGATTTGAGTGTGAGAGTGAGGGTTTTAAGGTTGGGGCTGCTTGTAATGACGATGGTTTGTGCTGATGGGCTATTTTGGGGGCTGAAACAGCTGCTGTTGCAGCAGTTTAAGTGCTGGAGTGTGAAGGGGAGGGGCTGAGAATGCCTGATGTGCATCACCAGCTGCTGTAGCAGCAAAAAGGGTAGTGGTTTTGGGGTTGAATTGATGAAATTTTGGGCTGAACTGATTTGTGAGTGAGAGAGAGGTGATAAGAGTTTGAAATGAGATGAGGGGACTTAACCTTAAACTCCCTTTCCCAACCAAAAGCCATCATGACACATCACATCCCTCACTCTCTCCCTAAGCCAACCTTAAACTCACCAATTACCCATGGTCAAAGCCAACCATCCACCATTTGAACTAATAAGCTTTAACAACTCAATTAACTTAAACAAGAACATAATCCACCATGGTTAATTTAAACATAGCAACCCACAAGCTCAAATATATAGCAAACCCTAATCTTAATCCATTTAACGTGCACAAGTGTGTGCGGTCGGGATAAAATTCCACAAAAATAACCACAAACCCAGATAAATTACTAGAATCCCGTTTTGGTAAACTTTTTGCTAAAAACCCCACATTAACACTTAATTACCACTAACCCTAAACTCAGGTGTTACAGTCTTCCCCCCTTAAGAAAATTCGTCCCCGGATTTTAAAATATGCAACTACGCGTACCTTCAAAAAGATGAGGGAATTTCTTCCGCATCTCTCCCTCGACCTCCCAAGTGATCTCCTCGCTGCTCGGGCTGCGCCAAAGAACTTTCACAGACGACAGGACCTTTGATCGATGTTTCTTCACCTGCCGATCCAATATCTTAACTGGCTGCACGGTGAACAAAAGGTCGGGCTCAAGCTGAACTGTCTGATGCTGGATCGTATGGGAAGGGTCATGAAGATAACGGCATAGCATCGACACGTGGAAGACGGGGTGAACATCTGAAAAGCTGGGTGGAAGAGCCAAACGATATGCGACAGTGCCGACACGCTCGAGGATCTCGAAGGGACCTACGAATCTAAGGCTAAGCTTCCCCTTCGCCCAAAACGCATCACGCCCTTCATCGGAGAGACTCTCAGAAAAACATGGTCGCCAACTGCGAACTCTAATCTACGACGGCGCCTGTCTGCATAGGATTTCTGTCTGCTCTGAGCTGCTCTCATCCAGTCTCGAATCAGTTGTACTTTCTCGGTCGTCTCCTGCACGATCTGTGGCCCAAAAATACTGCTCTCGCTCAGCTCCGTCCAACAGACGGGTGATCTACATCTCCTCCCATACAACGCCTCGAAAGGTGCCATCTGAATAGTATCCTGGAAGCTGTTGTTGTAGGAGAACTCCACTAGAGGTAAATGACGGTCCCAGCTACCGCCGAAGTCCAGAATGCATTCTCTGAGCATGTCCTCGAGAGTCTGAATGGTCCGCTCTGACTGTCCATCGGTCTGCGGATGAAATGCTGTGCTGAAGCTCAAACGAGTGCCCAAAGCCTCCTGGAGTCTCTGCCATAGTCGACTGGTAAACTGAGTGCCTCGATCTGACACGATACAAGTAGGTACGCCATGTAGCCGCACGATCTCGTCAATGTAGAGCTGAGCATACCGAGCGAAGATGAAAGTGGTCTTCACTGGCAGGAAGTGAGCCACTTTCGTCAATCTATCCACGATCACCCAGATGGAGTCGTACCCTCGACTAGTCCTGGGTAGACCCACAATGAAGTCCATCGAAATCTGCTCCCATTTCCATTCCGGAATGGGTAACGGCTGTAGCTCTCCTGCGGGCCTCTGGTGCTCGGCCTTGACTTGCTGACAAGTCAGGCATCTCGATACGAACTCTGCGATGTCCCTCTTCATTCCGTCCCACCAGTAGGTCTCTCTCATATAGTGGTACATCTTGGTGGAACCGGGGTGGACACTATACACCGATCGATGTGCCTCCTCAAGAATGTCGTGCCGCAATCCATCAGCATCTGGTACGCACAGTCTAGATCCAAATCATAATATCCCCTGATCATCAATCAGGAACTCGGAAAATCTGTCCTGTCTCATCTATGCCATGATCTCTGAGCAACGCTCATCTCTGCGCTGTGCCTCATATATACGGTCAAGCAACTATGGGCGCGCACGAACATGCGCGAGCTGTCCCCCTGTTGGAGTGAACTCGAACTCAACTCGGCTGTCGCATAGAATCTGCCAATCTGCTGACGACTGCCTCTGTACTACGTGCAAATAGGATAGACTACCTCCGGGCCTCCTGCTCAAGGCATCCGCTACCACATTTGCCTTGCCCGGGTGGTATAAGATCTCACAGTCGTAGTCTTTCACCAACTCCATCCAACGACGCTATCTGAGGTTCAGGTCTCACTGCTGAAATATGTATTTTAAACTCTTGTGGTCTGTGAATATTTGGCACGACTCGCCGTATAGGTAATGTCGCCATATCTTCAGTGCAAAGACCACTGCAGCCATCTCCAGATCATGAGTGGGGTAGTTCTGTTCGTGTTTCTTCAATTGCCGCGAAGCATAAGCGATCACCCGGTCATGCTGCATCAACACGCATCCTAACCCCACCCGTAAAGCGTCACAGTAAACCATGAAACCGCCTGATCCTGAAGGCAAAGATAATACCGGCGCCGTAGTCAAACATGTTCGTAGCTGCTGGAAACTGCGCTCGCACTCCTCCGTCCAAACGAACGGAACTCCCTTCCGGGTCAAACCGGTCAAAGGTGAAGCTATACGGGAGAAGTCCTGAACGAATCGCCTGTAATAGCCCGCCAGGCCTAGAAAACTATGGATCTCAGTAACCGATGTAGGTCGGGGCCACTGCTGAACGGCCTCAATCTTCTTCGGGTCCACACATATGCCTTCTCTCGTAATCACGTGGCCCAAGAATCCGACGCTGTCCAGCCAGAATGCACACTTGGAGAACTTTGCGAACAGCTGGTGCTCCTTCAGAGTCTGTAACGTAATCCGCAGGTGCTGCTCGTGCTCCTCTCGGCTCCGGGAGTACACCAAAATATCGTCGATGAACACAATGATGAACAAGTCAAGATACGGCCTGAATGTACGGTTCATCAAATCCATAAATGCTGCGGGGGCGTTGGTGAGTCCGAACGACATCACCAGAAACTCATAGTGGCCATAGCGTGTACGGAAGGCCGTCTTCGGTATATCCTCCTGTCGGACTCGCAGCTGATGGTACCCCGATCACAAGTCGATCCTAGAAAAATACCCTGCACCCTGGAGCTGGTCGAACAAATCATCAATGCGTGGCAACGGATATCTGTTCCGCACGGTAACCTTGTTCAGCTGGCGGTAGTCGATACATAAGCGCAAACTTCCGTCCTTCTTCTTAACAAACAGGACCGGAGCACCACATGGAGAAACACTGGGTCGAATAAGTCCCTTATCTAACAAATCTTGCAGCTGAACCTTCAACTCTCTAAGTTCCGCCGGGGCCATCCGGTAAGGCGGTATAGAAATAGGCCCCGAGCCGGGAATCAAATCGATACAGAACTCGACATCACGCTCAGGTGGCAATCCTGGCAGCTCGTCAGGGAAAACATCGGGGAACTCGCATGCAATCGGAACCTGGTCCAATGGAACATCCGTAGCTCTAGTATCGCATACACAGGCTAGAAATCCCCGACATCCCTTCCTCAACAGCTGATCAGGGCGGAGAGAAGAAATCAAAATGTGAGGGGTGGCACCACGGTCCCCCTGCACAACAAAAGCAGACTCGCCGGGAAAACAAAACCTAACTGTCTTCTCACGGCAGTCCACTGACGCATAGCACGTGGCTAACCAATCCATGCCCAAAAGAACGTCGAAGTCCAACATCTCAAGAAGGATCAAGTCGACAGGCAGCTCTCGCTCGCCAATACGAACGGTACAGGATCGGAACACGTGCCTAGCAACAAATGACTCTCCCACAGGAGTGATCACAACAAGTGGCTGATCAAGCAAACCAGACTCTCTACCCAAACTCGGCACGAAGTGTGTGGAAACGTAAGAGTGCGTGGATCCGGGATCAAACAACACGTGCGCATCAACAGAGCAAACTGATAGGGTACCTGTAACGACGGCATTGGATGCCTGCGCATCCTGAGATGTCAATGCAAAAACTCGGGCCTGACCTCCTCCGATAGCGGGCTAACCTCAGCCTCGGCCTCTGCCTCCTCGTCCTCTCTGGATCGGTGTGCCGTGCCCACGGCCTCTGGGTGCATCTAACTGGCGTGGAGCATCGCCTGCTGCGGGAAGTAGAGCTCTCTGAAGAGGGGGCGGTGATGGAGGTAGAGTTACATGCGGAACTGTCGCCGCACCCTGTCGCCTCACTGGACAATCTCTAATACGATGGTGCAGACTCCCGCACCTAAAGCACCCTGGCGACGACTGCTGTCCCTGTGTGTACGATCCGTACAACTAACCTCGTCCGAACCCTCTGCCGGTCCTATCTCTCGGAATGAATCTGGCATGCTGTCTCTGGTCTGGTGTGCCGGTACGAATCCTCTTCGGCCCGGGAACGGCCGAAGTCGCTGAAATACGTGCCTCTATCCGCAACGCTGTATCCATAGCTGCTGAATAGGTATCGAAATGCTTGGGCGCCAATGGCAAGGTATAGCTGGGCATCCAGTCCCTGTATGAACCTCTTCACCCTATTCGCTTTGGTATCCACCAGATACAGAGCATATCGGGACAACTGTGTAAACTGGACGTCATTCTCAGACACCGTCATCCCAGGTGTCTTGACCAAGGCCTCGAAACTACGAGCTCTGGCATCGCGAACGCTCTCCGGGAGGAAACGGGCAAGGAAAACTGCTGTGAACTCCGTCCAGGTCATGGGCGGTAGACCTGCAGCTCGACCTCTCAGAACCGACTCCCACCATATCTGTGCGAGACCCTCTAGTCGGAAACTCGCAAGCTCTACCCAGCGATCATCAGAACATCTCAGCGAACGGCAGATCCTGGCCAAGCTGTCAAGGAACGTCTGCGGGTCCTCTGCTGCATCGGTACCCGTAAAGACTGGAGGTCTGAGCCTCATGAACTCCTGTAGCGAAACCGGGATGGTCATGGCAGTAGTAGTAGGGGCAGGTATCATAGTGGTCTGGGATGTAGTAGGTACGTCCTCCGGCCTCGGTGTACGACCAGCTGCAACTAGGGATCCTACCACCTGACGTAGCTCCTGTATACTCCCCATCATCTGTCGCAACTCCTCCATACCAGTCTCAAGACTATCCATACGGCCTGGGGAAGGTGGATCGGTCTGTCCCTGCAGCGTAGGCATACCGCCCTGCTCAGTCCTAGTCTCGGACGAGCCAGCTCGAATCTCGTCACGGGCGGCAGCTCTCTGCGCTCTGGTAGCCCTCTGCGGCATAGCGACTGGTACAGGAAATAGGAAAATAAGAACGGTGTAATAGAACCGAAGGATACACGGAATTGAAGAAGGAATTTCAAGCAAGTATATCCTAAAGTCACCTAGGCGGAGTACCGCATCGTAAGTATGCCGCGGACATACGTACGCTACGTTACCCTGCTTAAGTCACTTACTCCATCTACTAAGGGTCATCCTACACTCGGAAAAGTGAAACCTATCGCTTGGATACCAACTTTGTCACGACCCGCAAGGTACGGAACGCGACCGGCACTTAAATTACGAAACGTCTCAAGACGTCCGTAAATAAGTAAGCCGAAGCCCAGAATACAAAACCCATTTCAAGTCTTAGAGTGAAGGAAAACCAATTTATTTAAGCATTTTAATCCATTACCACATTAAATTCTCTTTTTGAAATAACTCTCTTTTTTTTTCCAAAATTCCAACAGAATTTCCTTTGTAAAACAAGCTCCAAATGAGTACCACAGGAATATAATTAAATAACATGAAAATGGCATCCCCAAGCGGGAGCTAGCTCTTCACCTCAAGGCGGTCACAAATCCCACGCGATAAAAATAGCAATGTGCATAGATAAGCATGAAGCATAAGAAATAACATGTCAGCTCAAGTGAGCTCGACTCTAGATATATCATAAAATAAATCTCCCAAGTTTCACAATCTCACCTCTAGGTCAATATACAGTAATCCAAATAAGACAGGTACAACTGAAATAAAGTGGCAGTAGATGGAGTGTTCTAGATACAACGAATATATAAGGTGGTACAAAATGATAATAACCCACCTATGAGCAAAAACCTCGAGTCCAGGCAAAAATGGCAAAATGAGCAAAAGTGTCCGCCGCTACAGTGCTGACGGTACGGACCTGCAGAAAAGCTGTGGCATAACGGGGGTGAGTTGCCAGCTCGAAAGTAATAAATAACATCTACTGAGGCTATCGTATGCATGAACACAAGTATCCTAGCATACCTAAAACAGGTATAGCTACACGTACTAGCAGGTATATATGCATCAACAGTGTACTAGCAAGTATGTATGTCACAAGGATTTTATAACAGGTATGTATGCCACATGAAAGTACTATCAGGTATGTATGCTATACGAGTCAACACAAGATCTCATCACGTAAGTATAAGAATTGTTCCTTCCTTTGTTTTGAAACTTATTTTAAACTTCAACATAAAATCCATGAAAATCAACAAAATCCATGTCCAGTAATGACACCTCAAAACTGTCTCAAGTCTCATAAATCCATGTCAAGTATCTCTGGTCTCAGCCGTCCAGCTGATCCATATCAAATGTCAATATCCCAATCCAGCGGCCACGGTCGGTATCCTCTGGATATCCGCCGCGCCAAATGAAGTCATCGGTAGGTAATCCGTCCCCTGCCAGGCTCAACGCCATCATCTGCGATCCTCTTGCCTCGGGGTACCTTACTGGGCCCACCATATACCCGTGACGGTTCCTCCACTCCTCGACACGGATCTCGAAAACCACAGCAAACTCATGGTGGACGACACTTTACTTCACTAGAAAGCCGCAACTTTTATATTTTAAAGGATGATAAGTTTGAAATCTTGCGGCTTTCCCCCGAAATCCAGAAATATCATAAATCTCATGAAATCATCATGTATGCATATGTCAATGATAATGAATGCCAATGGTATCAATTTGCAATGTATGATTTGTACTAGGCATGAGCAGATGATATGATAATACATATGCACGAGTATAGTAATTCCAGTGATTTCATTTTAAATACTTATTGCAATATCACATTTCTAGGCAATTAACATATTTCAGATTTATAGTTATCTAGTGTCGTGACATGGCAATTACCAGGGTGGGTGTGTACACATGAATAGTGCTCGTGCTGCATATAAAAACCTGGTAATGGTGCATGTGTCCTACAAATGAATTTGCGTATGTGGGTATAACATATGGGTCTAACTACAGCAAATATCATGCATGTTTTATTATTATTATTCTAATGTCACAAGTACTATCAAGTTTACTAACTACAAGTTTATTAAATCTGACGGGCGACTCGCGCCATCCAACGATCGTCCCCCGTAGAAGTTAAATCTACTCACATGTGATCCCGTGCTAAGTGTGTCCGACCACTTGCTTTCCTTTCTCCGCTGCGCTTGAAGTTTCCGCCGGCGAACCTAGAATTTACAAAAGTCACCACATAAGGAAAAATCCTGCAAAACGCGATATATCGATAAAAAGGATACGCGTGCGTGAAACTAAACGCGTGTGCACATGACACGACGCGACGCGCACAAACCTACCAGAACCTAGACTGACACGCTGTGTCGCGCAGCATGCTATAGAACCACGCGTATCACGCGCGTGTCGCACGAAACTTAAAACATCAGAAACACGCAACTAGCTCCAGATTTTGCCTCTGGACCCAACTTGAAAAGTTACAGATACCAAAAACCCTAACTACCCAGAGTAAACCCACACACCAAAATCTAACACCCCCACCCCCATCCTGGCCGTAAATTGCGGCCAGATACAATATATCTACGGCCATAAAAGGGAGAGGGGTCCCCGTGTTTTGTGTGAGTGTTTTTGCTATGGTCACGGAGCTACAGTCTTCACAATTTTATTCTGAAGGTCTCGGATCGATAGCAGATCCAACAGAGGTTAAAAAGTCACTAAAACTGCCAAAATACGCCAAGTCGGGTAAATCGGGTGTCTTTATAAAGTCTGGGGAATTTCTCTGGTTGACTGGCCTCACTAGCACTTAAAAGGGTTATTCTAACTAACACAACTCTCACTTTGTCAAAATCTCCTTCAATTACTCAAAATCACCACATAAGCAAGAATACACACTAATTAAGCTAGATTCCGCAATTTTAGCAATTTTAAGGCTAACCATCTAAATTTAATGACACTACTAGGCTAAAACAGACTAAATAACACCAAAAGGGATACATTAAACTACAAGCACTCTGAAGTAACTAAATCTAACATCACTACACCATTCTAGCACTAAAATTACGATAAAACACTAAACTACATAATCTAAGTAACATGGAGAGAGAGTCTAGGAATTATACCCTCTAGGGACCTCACAAACACGGAGAAGGAGAAGAAGGAGGGAGTGTGTGCTGTGGCTACAGCCCCTGGTGCTATAAACTTGGGCTGAAATGAGCTGATCCTCTACACTGCTTCAGGTCCTGAACAGGCTGAAGTTGCTGATGCTGTTGTAGTTGTTTGTGATGGTGTTCCTGGTGTTGTTTTTGTTTTGTGAGGTATGGGCTGCAGTAGCAGCAGCAGGGTTGGTGTCTGAGGCTGTTGGGTGTGGTGAAGTGTTGGGTGTTTGTGGTTTAGAAGTTGGGAGGGAGCTGATATAGCAGCTGTTGCTGCTGATGTCCTGAAGAAAAAGGCTGAAGCAGCTGCTGTTTTGTGGTGTTTTGGAGCAGAAAAGGTGGCTGAAAACTGATGTTTGAGGACTTGGGTGGCTGATTTGAGTGTGAGAGTGAGGGTTTTAAGGTTGGGGCTGCTTGTAATGATGATGGTTTGAGCTGATGGGCTGTTTTGGGGGCTGAAACAGCTGCTGTTGCAGCAGTTTAAGTGCTGGAGTGTGAAGGGGAGGGGCTGAGAATGGCTGATGTGCATCACCAGCTGCTGTAGCAGCAAAAAGGGTAGTGGTTTTGGGGCTGAATTGATGAAATTTTGGGCTGAACTGATGTGTGAGTGAAAGAGAGGTGATAAGAGTTTGAAATGAGATGATGGGACTTAACCTTAAACTCCCTTTCCCAACCAAAAGCCATCATGACACATCACATCCCTCACTCTCTCCCTAAGTCAACCTTAAACTCACCAATTACCCATGGTCAAAGCCAACCATCCACCATTTGAACTAATAAGCTTTAACAACTCAATTAACTTAAACAAGAACCTAATCCACCATGGTTAACTTAAACTTAGCAACCCACAAGCTCAAATATATGGCAAACCCTAATCTTAATCCATTTAACGTGCATAAGTGTGTGCGGTCGGGATAAAATTCCACAAAAATAACCACAAACCCAGATAAATTACTAGAATCCCGTTTTGGTAAACTTTTTACCAAAAACCCCACATTAACACTTAATTCCACTAACCCTAAATTCAGGTGTTACATAAAATGACCAAACTCCGTTTATTGGACACAGAGAAAGAGCTGTGGAACTCTTAAGCCTCATACATAGTGATGTATGCGGACCAATGTCTACACATGCTAGAGGTGGTTTTTCATACTTCATCACTTTTACTGATAATTTCTCAAGATTCGGACACGTGTTTTTATTAAAGCATAAATCTGAAGATTTCGAGAAATTTAAGGAGTATAAACTTGAAGTAGAAAAACAAACAGGCTTGAGCATCAAGAAACTTCGATCGGATCGAGGTGGAGAGTATTTGAGTACAGAGTTTTCAGACTTCTTAAAAGAGAATGGGATTCTCTCTCAGCTCACTCCCCCTTACACACCATAGCACAACGGTGTGTCAGAACGGAGGAATCATACCCTATTAGATATGGTACGGTCCATGATGAATGACGATGAGTTACCTCTTTCCTTTTGGGGACATGCATTGGAGACAACAATGTATCTGTTAAACAGGGTTCCAACCAAGACCGTGTCTACCACTCCATATGGGATATGATATGGAAAGAGACTATATCTTAAAAAAGTTAGGATAAGAGGTTGTCCGTCTTTTGTCAAAAAGCAGAATCCAGACAAACTCGAGACACGATTGGTCATATGTAAATTTATGGGATATCCAAAACATTCATATGGATAATTCTACCACAAGGAGGAACAAAAGGTGTTTGTTTCTCAACATGCCACATTTTTAGAAAATGAAATTTTTACAAATAGTACTGATGGCAATGCAGTAGAACTAGAAGAGGTTCTAGAGACATAAATTACTCATGACGAATTGGTTGAAACTGATGTTGCAGTAGAACTTCAAGAACCTTAGCCGCTCCAGAGATCTAGTAGAACTTCTCGTCCAGGGTTTCTCATTGATGGTGATAGAGAAGATTGCATCATGGATGATGATGACCCTACTAGTTTTCAGCAAACTATCATGAGTGGTGACTGTTCATATCAGATTTTTGCATTTTTGTACCGCCCAATTTTTATCACATTGCTTATCGGTAGGTACTCTTGAGCCGTGTTTGCTAGTAAATTGCAGGATACAGGTTCTCAGCTCTAAACAGTGAAATTCATGGAAAATCACGATAAATTCCAGATTACTGCCAACTACAAATAAAACACGGGTCTTCGCTCTCTATCCGTATGTTGCCATACACCAGTTTAAGGGACAAAATGGCAAATCAATGTCATTTTCATGCACAAATCTCAATGGCAACACAAGATCTAACATATCTACGCGGAGCTCAAGAAAAATCATGACAAAAGATCCACATTACATCACCTTTTGTTCTGCTGAAATTCTAGAAATATTATGAAGAGATTCTGAGAAACAACATATACCACACTGAAGAGTACTAAAAAGCAGGGAAAACCACCAAATTTAATGGCCTAACTCCACGTAATGGCCGCAGTTCCACGGCATAAGCATGCTTAGGCCGCGGAACTGCGGCCATGCTGACTCTTCAGTGGGTCGTCTTCTGGGGGAAGTTTGGTGATTTTATTTTATGGCAGATTGTTGCCCTAGGTTTCTATTTTCCTGCCTATAAATAGTCCAGAACTTGTCAAAACCAAGGGTGCTTATTCTTGTATTAGGATTTAGATATACTTTGTTCTTCTTCTTCCTCTTTTTCATCTTTTCTCCATTAAAATCTTGTAGTGAGGTTTCATGAGTGAAGTGATGCATAAAAGAGTTCTTTTTGTTATCATGCTTATCTTGTTATGTTGTTAATTATAATTGATTGTAATCTTCAATTGCTAATTTAGTTGTTGTTATTTGTTTTTGTGTTTCTTTCTTGTTCTCTTTTTCTTTATCCTTAACAACAATGATACTTAAGCTTGATCCTTGCCAAGGTGAGGTTTCAAATAGCTAGTTGTAATCTCTTAATCTCTTTCTTTCTATCTTCCTCCTTTTGTTTTATTTTCTTTTTCTTGTAATGGGTGAGTAGTTTTCTTACTTGTTAGGGTAGGATAAGGAAAGTTTGAGAGAAGGAAATTTTCTCACTCTTTCCTTGCCCAACATCTTAATTCGGACTCCCGTTAATTGAACCACAATCCGCTCCCTACGGCACCCTATCCTACATGATAGCGGTGATTCCTTAGTGAGACCGGTTGTGGTTGAATTAACCAGAGGTTAAGGCTAAGAGCCAAGAACGGACGGACAAGCACCAAAAGGAAGAACTTAAGCGTTGGAAAGCCTAGCTTATACTCGCAAGTTCCTTCCTAGTCGTGCTAATCCCCGTTGTTGCCGATTACCGTAACACCGATATTAAGAGTGGCAACGAAAGAAGTGAGCGACTCCTAACTCAAACTAACCTAATCCTAATCCTAACAAGCTCTCTTTATATACGTTTTTAGCACATAGTTAATCTCAAACAAACCTGGACCTTTGGACTTAACTCGTTAAAGCACATAGAAAAAGATTCCCATCTCCCTGCGGACGACCCGTACTCAACCGGCTAGCTACAAGCGAAACCGTCTTGATTGCGGTAATAAACTTGAACACGTAAAAACTCTATCAATCAAATGGCGCCGTTGTCGGGGAGACGGTAGTTTATTTCTTTGTGTAATTTCGGGTTAATTTGTGAATATAAATATAACCGAAAAACAAAAAAAATGCATTGTAAAAAACCATCTTGTTATTTTTGATTTGTTTTTGTGCAAGTGTGTAGGATAAAAAGACGGCCGAGTTCAGTGCCAAAAACGTGGGAAGTTAGACCCATATCTCGCGGCTATACCGCGTTTGATCAAAACGAGGCTAACGGTCTACTGTAAAATTCTGGAGCAGATCCAATAAGTAAATCAAGATTCAGGAGCTCCAGAAAAGAAGCGGACAGCCAAGGCAGCACACACCAGAAATTCAGAAGCCTAATTCCACCTTATTGCTGCGGAACCGCGGCATAAGCAGGTTTAGGCCGCGGAACCGCGGCCATTTGGTGCCATCAAATCCCAAAATTCACTGTGAGTCCTTCTGATCTCCTCCCCACTCCTCTAAACTCCACTGAACTGTATTTTCTGCAGCATTCTTTGCGCAAATTCTCTTCCCCCTTCCAATAAATTGTTTTTTGTGCAGGATTCTTTATGCCGCGCTAAAAAAATAAAAATTGATTGCAGTTGATTGTTACTGCTTTGCATATATTAATACGGACTTTAAGGGGCTTGAAACCAATCCAGATTGGGTGGGGATTTCATCACCCTTCCCAGGACCCCAGAAATCACAAAAAGCATATGCATTGACCATTGTTTAATTAAAAAGTACTAGACTCAGCCCTAAGGACTTCGCGCTCAATAGGACAGAGGACTAGTTACAGGCATCGGCCGTTTATCCTATCCTGACTTTGCGGTGTCTAGGCAAGTGTGTCCAAGGCAAGTGGTTACTTAATTAGGACCACTACTTACGTAGTTGGGAGCCTTCCACTTACCTGGCACTTACCTGGCTGCAATTGGCGGAGAAGAGGCGGTTTGAGGTCCTATTTCTAGCCTTTTGGAACAGTTAGGAGCTGTCTAGCTGACCTAGGTGACCCTAGATCTAGGGGTGATTGCGCATATTTTGTCTGTGATTGTTTGAAGCCGTAAGTCCGTACATATTTCTGTAAGGCTCTTTCTAAAAAAAAAGAAAAAAAACACAAAACAATAACTTTCATAAAAACTTGCCCTTTGTCGCCCAAAATCCCATTTTTTCACCCATCACCCATCGTATTTCTCCATTGACATTTTCTTACCCTCACCTTCTCCGCTTTGACTGCACTAAACTAGTTTAGTGCATGTCCACTTGGACTCAGGATACTAGCGCCCGCCTAGTCCACGTTACGTTAGTCGCTACCGACTACGCGATCAACTCAGACGTCGAAACTCCGTCCACGCCTCTTTCACCCTTACTTTTGCCGGCCAACTCCGACGTTGACCCAAATTCTGTTCATACATCCTCACCTTCACCATCACCAACCTCTTCTTCCGCGATGTCAGGATTTAATCCAAACATCCCTACAACTCCCCCAGGATTGATTCGACCTCCTATGAATGCGAACAACCCACCACCACCGTCTGTCGTAGCGCCACAGCGAATCGCGCTCCAGGATCGTTTCTATCCCACCCGCTCTGCACTCCCCACCTGTCTTTCCCTTCCACCGGCCAATGGGGATAATTTTGAAATTAAGCCCCACTTCAATAACATGCTTCCGAAATTTCATGGGCTTGAATCTGAAGATGCCTATATCTTCATCAAGAAGTTCCAAAATGTTTGTGCCATGATGAAAACTACCCAGCTGTCGGACGATGCTATACGGCTACGGGTCATTCCGTTCACTTTGTGCGATCTTGCTGAAAAATGGCTGTATAGCACCACCTCCCACTCCATAACCAGTTGGGACGAGTTTGTGAAAGCGTTTCTCAAGAAATTCTATCCGAATCATAAAACCGCAAGGATTCGTAATGAAATCAACCAATTCTCCCAGCTTCCTACTGAACCCTTCTGGAAGTGCTTTGACCGGTATTAAGACCTTCTTGTTCGGTGCCCTCACCACGGTATTGAGAAATGGCAACTTTGCCAAGCCTTATACGAGGGCCTGAACCCAGCAACCAAGCAGTTATTGGAAACCATTTGTCAGGGCCACTTCCTATCGAAATCTGACGAGGAAGCGTGGCAATTCTTCGACGACCTTGCGGAACAAACGCTTCAATGGGAGAGCACCAGACCAACTTCTTATTCTTCTTCCTCCACTTCTACTGGTCAGTCTAGGGTAAGAATTCACCAACTTGATGTCTCTATTGCGATGAAAGCTGAAATGGCTCCAATAACGAGAAAACTTGAAGCGATAGAGAGCAAATTTTCATCTCCTGCTCCTGCCCCTGTTCTTCCCCTTCGTACCATTTGTGCTTGTTGTTCCGATCCTTCTCACTTAACCGAAGAGTGTCCTTACAATCCACCATCTCAAGGACAGGATCAGGTTAATGCTGCATTTCAGCAAAGACCGAGAAATGATCCATACTCTTCCACCTACAATCCCAATTGGAGGAACCACCCCAATTTCTTCTGGAATCAGAATCAGCATCAATTCCAAGGCAACAATTTCCAGAGGCCCCTTCCTCCGCAACAACAAGCGCAACAACAAACTCAACATCAGTATCAGCAGCCCTTCCAACCCCAACCTTTTCAAAATCAGACGAACAACTTTGCACGCAACAATTCTTTTCCGCAAAACAACTTTGTTCCGTCAAACAACGATAATGTTTCCTAGCTAGAACGAAGTCTGGAGGCGTTCGTTAAACAATCAACACAATCCACCGCAAACATCCAGTCGTCTATTCAGTCTTTGGTGCAACACACTGCTGCACACGGGCAAAGCATCAAGACCATCGAAGCCCAGATTGCACAGCTGAATGCGGCGTTAAGTGAGCGAGAAAAGGGGAAGCTTCCATCTCAACCACTCCCAAATCCCGGTCTCCCACATAATGTACATGTTGCTCTTGAACAACAGAACCATAATGTGTGTGCCATGACTACATTGAGATCGGGAAGGATGCTGCACAACAACATCGGCACAACAATTGAGGATAATGACACCCCGGCCGCTTCTTCTTCTTCTTCTTCTTCTTTTGAGCCTATTCTCCATTCGTCAAAAGGCTCTTCTTCTTTTTCTTCTGCTCTGAATGGACCCACTTCTCACTCCATGAAAACACCAGCTCTGGGATCCGTTCCAACTCCACAATCTCCTCCACAACCATTGGACTCAACCAATTTTAAAAACATTCCATTTCCAAACCGGTTGAGGTCCAATAAACAAAATCCACAAATGGAGAAGATTCTGGAGTTGTTTAAGCAGGTTAACATCAACATTCCCCTTTTAAATGTTGTCCAACAAGTCCCGTCTTACGCGAAAATCTTAAAGGACTTGTGCATGAAAAAGAGGAAGTCTCAGGTACCCAAGAAAGTTTTCTTGGCTAGTGCTGTGAGTGATGCTCTTACCCAATCTTTACCGCAAAAACGGAAGGACCCTGGCTGTCCTACGATTTCTATTACCATTGGGGATAAGAACATCAACCACGCACTATTAGATCTTGGTGCCAGTGTTAACCTGCTTGCATACTCAGTATATGAGCAATTAGGTGTAGAAGAGCTGAAACCCACACACTGTACTCTCCAAATGGCCGACCGATCAATCACCCATCCTAGGGGTGAGCTAGAGGATGTGTTAATCAAGGTTAGGGACTTCATATTCCCCGTTGACTTCATTGTATTAGACACACAACCTATAGCTAACCCCCGGAATCAAATTCTGGTGATACTCGGTCGCCCATTCCTTGCAACCTCAAATGCTGTGATCAATTGTCGAAATGGTTCGATGAACCTATCTTTTGGAAACATGACAATTGAACTCAATATTTTTAGGTTGGGGAATCTGCCAACCGAACCTAATGCTCATATACTAGAAGTTTGCTCAATCCAGGAGATCACCCCAGAAGAGTGTGAATTCAAGGAGTTTTTGTTCGATCACGATAACCTTAACGCCACTAGTGCGTTCCTCTTCGAACCTGCTGCTGTTTCTGCGCCCGACAATGACTACGAGTGTTTCACTTTCTCGAACGATCTTAGCCACTCACCACCCGAGTTTGAGTCCTTCGAATTTCCGGATGAGTTACCTGAACCATTCAACTTGGTCGCTTACACTCGTTTTGAACCTTTGCTGGAATCCTTTGAATTCGAGACCTTTTCACCAATCTTACCTTCAATCGTTTCACCTCCAACGCTCGAACTCAAGCCTTTGCCGTCTCACCTTAAGTACGCTTACTTAGGTGAGAACGAGACCCTCTCTGTTATCATCTCGGCTTCTCTAGCTCCAGAGCAAGAGAAAGCCCTTCTTGCGGTCTTGCACAGCAATAGGCAAGCTTTTGGCTGGTCAATGGCGAACATCAAGGGGATTAATCCCCTGATCGTTGAACATCACATTCATCTGATGGATGATGCCAAACCAGCCAGGGATCCACAAAGACGACTCAACCCAGTCACGAAGGAGGCTGTGAAAAAGGAAATCGTATAGTGTCTGGATAGTGGTATCATTTACCCTATCTCTGATAGCCAGTGGGTTACCCCCATTCACGTTGTCCCTAAGAAATCAGGCATAACGGTCATCACTAACGAGACGAACGAGTTAATCCCTACTCGCACCCAAACTGGGTGGCGAGTATGCATCGATTACAGAAAACTCAACGCCGCAACGCGGAAGGACCACTTTCCACTACCTTTCATTGACCAAATGCTTGAACGACTGGTCGGACACGAGTACTATTGCTTTCTTGATGGCCACTCCGGCTATAATCAGATTCCCATCGCTGAAAAAGACCAGGACAAGACCACATTCACTTGTCCTTTCGGCATGTTTGCATATCATCGCATGTCCTTTGGGTTATGCAATGCACCCGCTACCTTCCAGCAGTATATGATGGGAATCTTCTCAGACATGGTGGAAAAATTCCTGGAGATCTTCATGGACGATTTCTCCATCTTCGGCGATTCCTTTAATGAGTGTTTGCTGCATCTCGACGCTGTCCTTACCCGACATAAGGACAAGAACCTCACTTTGAATTGGGGGAAGTGCCACTTCATGGTGCACGAAGGTATTGTCTTAGGACATATCATTTCGCAAAATGGCATAGAAGTTGACAAAGCAAGATTGAGGTCATTTCCAATCTCCCTCCTCCTAGATGCGTCAGAGACATCCGAGCCTTCCTTGGCCATGCCGGTTTCTATAGACGGCTCATCAAGGACTTTAGCAAGATTGCTAGGCCCTTGACTCTTTTGCTGGCCAAGGACATGCCATTCGACTTCAACTCGATCTGTGTGACTGCGTTCGAGTCATTAAAAAGCACTCACTTCTGCTCCCGTTCTTTCTTCACCTGACTGGACGCACCCATTTGAGATTATGTGCGAAGCATCCGACTTTGCCATTGGTGCTGTCCTTGGACAACACATCAACAAGATGTCGCACGTAATCTATTATTCTAGCCGAACCCTGAACGATGCCTAACTTAATTATACAACAACTGAGAAGGAATTATTGGCTGTTGTATTTGCTTTAGAAAAGTTCAGGCCCTACCTCATCGGCTCTCCAATCATTGTCTACACAGACCATTCTGCTCTGCGCCATCTTTTTGCGAAGAAAGATGCAAAATCCCGGCTAATACGTTGGATCCTCTTGCTTCAAGATTTTGACCTTGTCATCAAGGACAAAAGAGAATGTGAGAACGTAGTCGCCGACCATCTCTCACGACTTCCTTCTTCGCCGTCGCTTCAAATTCCGATCAACGACGTTTTCCCGGATGGACAGCTCTTGACAGTATCTTGCGAACCCTGGTTCGCAAATATTGTGAACTATTTGGCCACAGGGTTACTACCATCTGAATGGTCAAGTCAGGACAGACTTCGATTCTTATCCCAAGTAAAACACTTTTACTGGGACGAACCCTATCTGTTCAAGTACTGTCCCGACCAGATTATTCGTCGGTGTGTCCCTAATGATGAATTCAAGAGTGTGCTGTCATTTTGCCACGATCAAGCATGTGGCTGGCATTTTGGCCCCAGAAATACAGCTGAGAAGATCTTGCAGTGTGGTTTCTACTTTCCACAACTCTTCAAAGACGCTCATGACTACTGCAAGACTTTCTCCCGGTGCCAACACTTAGGCCGGATATCCAGGAGGAACGAGATGCCGCTCCAACCAATCTTGGTTATGGAGATTTTCGACGTTTGGGGGATAGATTTCATGGGGCCGTTTCCCAGCTCTTTTGGGAATTTGTACATCCTTCTCGCTGTTGATTACGTCTCTAAGTGGGTCGAGCTTGTGCCCAGCCGGACTAACGACAACAAGGTTGTCGTTAGGTTTCTTAAAGAAAACATTTTCTCCCGTTTTGGGCACCCCCGAATGATCATTAGCGACAATGGAATTCATTTCTGCAATAAGACTTTCGAGGCCTTGATGCGGAAATATTCCATTAATCATAATCTATCTACGCCCTACCACCCCCAAACCTGTGGGCAGGCCGAAGTTTCAAATCGGCAAATCAAGCAGATACTGGAGAAGACGGTTTCCAAGAACCATAAGGATTGGTCGTTAAAACTCACTGATGCCCTTTGGGCATTTCGAACTACTTATAAGACCGATCTTGGCATGTCTCCCTATCGGCTTGTATATGGAAAGGCTTGCCACCTCCCTGTCAAAATATAGCATCGCGCATTTTGGACGATAAAAGAGCTGAATCTGTCTCTCGAAGATGCGGGCAGCAATCGGAAGCTGCAGTTGAACGAATTGAGCGAGCTTAGGGATGAGGCTTACGAAAACGCGGTTGTCGTTAAGAACCGAACGAAGGTGTTTCACGATAAACACCTTTTGCGCAAAACATTCGTACCTGGTCAACAGGTAGTGCTTTACGACACCCGGCTACATTTCCATCCAGGTAAGATCAGATCTCGCTGGAAAGGGTCGTATTTTATGCGGAATGTGTATCCGCATGGCGCTGTGGATTTGGAGAATCCAAAGGACGATTTATTTTTCAAAGTAAATGGACACCAACTTAAACCATACCTTAGCGCCGAACCAACAGAGGAGCTCCTGGTCTTACAGAGCCGGTTTACCCTGCATAATCTTCCTCTGCCTACTACCAAACTTCGGTTATCCAGCCAAGAACAGTGGACACTGTTCCAAATAAGTTTGGGGGTATGTATATACCTTTTTGTACATATTTGTGGATATTCTTTTCCATTTTTACTATTCTTCTTTTCTTTAAAAACAAAAAAAATGTGTATATCTAACCGACAATTTTGACCCTTCAATGATCTCTTCATGCAATAACAGTGAGGACACTGTCCAGTTTAAGTTTGGAGGTACGCTCGGTACGCATTTCTAACCTTCGCATTCATATGTATATTTTGCATCTGCATACTAAAATCCATAAAATTCATAAAAATCAGAAAATTCTAAAAACATAAAAACTTTTTGTCAAGTTAGCTAGTGGGAGAACTTAGATTCAACATTTTGACGGTTTTGTTTGATAAGATAAGAATAACTAAATCTTATTTTTAGATTTTGAAAACCTGAAAGATAACTCTCCTTTGAAGTTAACTATAGTTGATATACGTCTTTACATCACACTACACATGTCGTGAGTTTTGGAAATTAGATGACAAGTCTATTATGTCTAAAAACTTTTAAATGGATAAATGATTTTCTAAGGATCAAATAGGTTTGTTCTGAAATAAGTAATATCAAGAATAATTTATGAAGTGAAGTGAATATGAAGGAATGTTATTGATACCTTAATTGGAACTAAGTCTGAAAAATAACCCATCTGGAACATGATTAGAATGATTACACACCGAACCCACTAAACACGTCTTTTATCCAAAAAAATAATTGAACTGCCGGTTATATCTCCGTTCGTATTGAATCATCATGATTTTCACGCTAAATTGTCTTTTGTTTTTAGACCTAGGTAACTTGAGTAATTAAGTCTGCTGGGGTGTCTCTACACCTAATGCCCTAAAACCAACTGGTTTGGGTACATTGGCCCAAAGCTTGTTAAGAAGCCTAGAAAGTCCAGATTAAAACAAAGTCAAGCAAGTGTTCTCTCCGAGTTAAAATTCCTAACGGTTCTTTGTGTGAGAATAATCTTGACAAAAGACATGTTTTTATAAAAAAAAATTATTTCTAGCGGAGATATGAAGGTTTTATTCTATGATAAAGACTATTGCACGTTCACAGAGGTGTGTATGAAATAAAAACAAGAAAAAGGTGGAATGAAAAATAAGACTTAGTTTCCTGTTAAGGAAGATAGAAATTCTGAAGTTGAAACCTTACTGGACAACGAAACTTGAAAAATACTTAATTCTTTATAAAACTTATGTGATCCTTTTAAAATTTTTATCTGGGCTTTATTGTGTGACATGATGACTTTAATCGATCCGTCTGGAACTTAACGACACTATTTGCACTGCACGTAAAGACATATAAAATCTTAAGTTAAATACGAAGCGAGGTGTGAAAAATAAGGGTTCGATGGTCTAGACTTAGGATCATAGAATTGTTATTTTCTGAAACAAAACTTTAGGGGTTTGAATCATAGTTATTTTGCAAAACTAGCTTGACCGGATTTTGTGGGTAGTATCTGCTGAAAACCCTCAGGAGACAACACTCCTTCTACTAGGGACATCTAGAGGTTTAACGGCTTGTTGCACATGCTCAGTGCAATCGCGTTCCCTGCGAAAGTGAGGTTAGGATTTTTTGTGAATAAATTGGCTTTGCTCGGGACGAGCAAATGATAAGTTTGGGGGTATTTGTTCATATCAGATTTTTGCATTTTTGTACCGCCCAATTTTTATCACATTGCTTATCGGTAGGTACTCTTGAGCCGTGTTTGCTAGTAAATTGCAGGATACAGGTTCTCAGCTCTAAACAGTGAAATTCATGGAAAAGCACGATAAATTCCGAATTACTGCCAACCACAGATAAAACACGGGTCTCCGCTCTCTATCCGTATGTTACCGCACACCAGTTTAAGGGACAAAATGGCAAATCAATGTCATTTTCATGCACAAAGCTCAATGACAACACAAGATCCAACATATCTACGCGAAGCTCAAGAAAAATCATGACAAAAGATCCACATTACATCACCTTTTGTTCTGCTGAAATTCTGGAAATATTGTGAAGAGATTCTGAGAAACAACATATACCACACTGAAGAATACTAAAAACCAGGGAAAACCACCAAATTTCATGGCCTAACTCCACATAATGTCCG
The DNA here is from genome assembly GCA_030015575.1 of Agapanthus africanus. Lineage (NCBI taxonomy): Eukaryota > Viridiplantae > Streptophyta > Magnoliopsida > Asparagales > Amaryllidaceae > Agapanthus > Agapanthus africanus. Next base: position 123,744,260 of record CM057344.1, read on the forward strand.
CGGTTCCGCGGCATAAGCATGCTTAGGCCGCGGAACCGCGGCCATGCTGACTCTTCAGTGGGTCGTCTTCTGGGGGCAGTTTGGTAATTTTATTTTATGGCAGATTGTTGCCCTAGGTTTCCATTTCCCTGCCTTTAAATAGTCCAGAACTTGCCAAAGCTAAGGGTGCTTATTCTTTTATTAGGATTTAGATATACTTTGTTCTTCTTCTTCTTCCTCTTTTTCATCTTTTCTCCATTAAAATCTTGTAGTGAGGTTTCATGAGTGAAGTGATGAATAAAAGAGTTCTTTTTGTTATCATGCTTATCTTGTTATGTTGTTAATTATAATTGCTTGTAATCTTCAATTGCTAATTTAGTTGTTGTTATTTGTTTTTGTGTTTCTTTCTTGTTCTCTTTTTCTTTATCCTTAACAACAATGATGCTTAAGCTTGATCCTTGCCAAGATGAGGTCTCAAATAGCTAGTTGTAATCTCTTAACCTCTTTCTTTCTAAATTTCTCCTTTTGTTTTATTTTCTTTTTCTTGTAATGGGTGAGTAGTTTTCTTACTTGTTAGGGTAGGATAAGGAAAGTTTGAGAGAAGGAAATCTCTCTCACTCTTTCCTTGCCCAACATCTTAATTCGGGCTCCCGTTAATTGAACCACAATCCGCTCCCTACGGCACCTTATCCTACATGATAGCGGTGATTCCTTAGTGAGACCGGTTGTGGTTGAATTAACCGGAGGTTAAGGCTAAGAGCCAAGAACGGACGGACAAGCACCAAAAGGAAGAACTTAAGCGTTGGAAAGCCTAGCTTATACTCGCAAGTTCCTTCCTAGTCGTTCTAATCCTCGTTGTTTCCGATTACCGTAACACCGTTATTAAGAGTGGCAACGAAAGAAGTGAGCGACTCCTAACTCAAACTAACCTAATCCTAACCCTAACAAGCTCTCTTTATATACATTTTTAGCACATAGTTAATCTCAAACAAACCTGGACCTTTGGACTTAACTCGTTAAAGCACATAGAAAAAGATTCCCATCTCCCTGCGGACGACCCGTACTCAACCGGCTAGCTACAAGCGAAATCGTATTGATTGCGGTAATAAACTTGAACACGCAAAAACTCTATCAATCAGTGACTCAGTGAAGTGGCTGGATGCCATGAGATTCGAAATGGAGTCCATGTACACTAACAAAGTATGGACTTTGGATGTTGCACCTCCAGGGATAAAACCCGTAGGGTGCAAATGGATCTTTAAAAGAAAGATTGGTGTAGATGGACAGGTAGAGACCTATAAAGCAAGGCTTGTAGAGAAAGGTTTTCGTCAAAGACCAGGATTGGACTATGATGAAATTTTCTCTCCAGTAGCAATGCTTAAATCCATTCGGATCCTACTTGCAATTTCTGCTCACTACGACTATGAAATCTGGCAGATAGGCGTAAAGACTGCATTTCTAAATGGTGATTTAGAAGAATGCGTTTTTATGGATCAGCCAGAGGGCTTCATTGACAGTGGGAGCAACGGAAAAGCATATAGGTTGCTTAAATCCATTTATGGATTAAAACAGGCATCACGAAGCTGGAACATCTGTTTTGATGATACAATCAAAGAGTTTGATTTTGTCAAAAATATAAATGAACCATGCATTTAGAAGAAGATTGTAGGGAGTACTGTCACATTCCTCGTATTGTACATGGATGACATTCTCTTGATAGAAAATGATATTCCTATGCTATAATCGGTCAAACTATTCTTATCACAAAGGTTCTCCATGAAGGACCTGGGTGATGCTTCTTGCATTTTGGGCATTATGATCTATAGAGATTGATCCAAGAGGTTATTGGGATTGTCCCAATCAAAGTACATTGACACCATCCTAAAAAGGTTTATTATGGAAGATTCAAAGCGTGGTGCCTTGCCCGCTTGCCATGGAATCACTATCTCCAAGGACTTCTGTCCGAAGACTGATGAAGAGAGAGCCCGCATGAGCATTATACCCTACGCTTCAGCCGTAGGATCTATAATGTATGCGATATTATGTACTCGCCCTGATGTAGCTTTTACACTAGCTGTAGTAAGCAGGTATCAATCCAACCCAGGGGAGAAACATTGGATAACAGTGAAGAACACTCTTAAGTACTTGCGAAGGACTAAACAACTGTTCTTGGTGTATGGTAATGGGGATCTCCAAATGGAGGCCTTTACCGATTCCAGCTTCCAAAGTGATAAGGATGACAGGAAATCTATCTCAGGGTTTGTATTTACCCTCAATGTAGGGGAGGTTGGTTGGAAGAGTTCTAAACACGATACCGTTGCAAACTCCACGATGGAAGCTGAGTATATTGCTGCAAATGATGTTGCCTAGGAAGCCGTCTGGATGAGGAAGTTCGTCGTGGAACTAGAAGTAGTTCCAACCATTGTTGATCCAATACCATTGTATTGTGATAATAATGGGGCTATGGCGTTGGCCAAAAAACCCAGGTCCCATCAGAAGTCCAGACACATCCTGAGGCAATATCATTTGATCCGGGAGATAGTAGATCGCCGTGAGATCGAGATTCGGAGAGTAGATACAAAGAATAACACCGCGGATCCACTCACCAAGGCCCTTCCACAGCCGCAGCATGAGCGACTTTTTGAGATATTGGGTATGAGATACACCAATAATTGGCCTTAGTGCAAGTGGGAGTTTGTTGGATATATGTATTCCCTAAAGGCCATTATATGTATAGTGGATGCTTGGACATGTGTGTGTGTGTGTGTATACAGATGACTTTCTTGCTCGACATGATAGTATGCTATCTGGTTTACTTTATCTTGACATGTTCATTTAATCATGCATCTTACTCATTTGGTACATGTTGATAAAACCCTCAGGATATTTGCTTAACAACTGGGACTTGTTAGTGTATATGCCCTAGAGGCCATTACTGTATCATACTGGTTTGTATATTACTTAATGGATGCTTGGGATATTCACCTTGTATATACAATCTTGCTCAAAATAGTAGTATACTACTTGGTTTGTTTCTACTTCAATGTGTACATGTGTTTATTTTTGTATATCGCCTATACACATTAGTGGAGCCCTTAGGATCTTTGCTTGATTACCAGCGATGTGATGGCCGTCACACTAGTGGGGCTGGGTAATCTATAAGCACATCCTTATGCAGGTCCCTGGTCGCAGGACTATCGAGACAGGGCATCGATACTCCGGAGTAGACCAGCGCATGCGCTTCTCATCCCAGTATGGGAGACGGTCTGTCCCACAGCCGTCAGTACGTCGTACTTGAGATAGTATGCGGGTGCTCGTTAGGTTACGGGTACACTGGACAGGACTCGTCGGGAACTGACTAGTTGGTATTATACCTATCGTCAGTTATCAGTTCCCAGGTGACATGAGTACAGCTTAGTCCGCTGACTTGACACTGTCACTTCGCCTCCAGTGTGTTCCCACTGTACTTTGATCACTACCCTACCACGGCTCAAAGGAGTCGTGCAAACAGGTAGTGGTTGGGTGCAGTCCCGAAGTACTTGGAGGCAGTGACGGTTAGACAGGATTCGTCTCTCCCGGTATTGGGGGTTGACATCGCGCTGTGTCTAGGAGAGCCATTACACGAGTAGTCCCTGGCCAGGGCAAACGAGATATACTGGTAGGTTTCCAGTGTTATCTCAGGGTGTTTTGGGCTTCGCTCCGGCACGACTTGTACCGCTATTGGGGGACTGACGTTTACCACCCCCTAGGCCCGCCATGCGATGTATCAGACGAACAGACCGGACTGTACGGAGAATGTCACACTCAGGCTCAGTAGGAGTTCAGATGGGTTTCGCCTCGTCGGTCTTCTTGTCGGCATTACCTGGGGACCGTTACGCACAGCTAGTGCCGCTTGCGGTCTGTGGTTAAACCCACTGCCAGCGTAGTGTCGAGTCTTTAGAGTCCCACACAGAAAGCTTTTCGCCTTTAGGCAAAAGAGTAGAGGTCGCATGGTATTGCGACAGGTCGCATGGTTTTGCGACAGGGTTCGGTCACATCCGTGCACTTGTGCACGTACAGTGTCCGGACAGTTTACACTAGCGGGCTTTGGTTTAAGCCAGATCCTAGTGTACCTTATGGGATTGGATTTATCCAGTTTGCATTCGTGTTCCTCGGAACGCGGATGCGGGTGTGTATGCACAGTTGACAGGGAGGCAGAGGCAGCGGATTCTCATTAGGGTTGTTGACAGTTGACCGTTGACTATTTGACTTTATGCTCAACCCTAATGAGAATATGATATGTGATTAACTATTATATTAATTAAGTATTATGGTGATATGGTTGTTGACTTGTTGACTTTTGTTGACTTGTTGACTTTGTTGACTTGTTGACTTTTGTTGACTTGTTGACCGGTTGACTAGGCTTGACTAGTTGACCATCATGATAACCATAGCCATCATTTCATGGCAAAGACTTTTGTTTACTTGCTCATTTGTGTAAAATGAGTGCATGAAATGATATGGTTGTGGTTGCTTCAAACCATCACATAAGACTTTTTTTTGATATGATGAGTTATGATCACTTTGGATTATGAGAGGGTGAAAGACAAAAGAGAGCCTCATTCTTTCTTGCTCATTCTCTCTCTTGTTCTTGAGCTCTCCTTTTGCTCTCACCCTCAACCTCTTGCTCCCTCTCTTGATCTATGGTTCTCTTGTCTCATGAGTTGAGAATCAAGAACCATAGATAAAATCCCATTCTATTTCTTCTCTACTCATTCTAGTTCACTAGGTTTAGCAAACCAAGTGAACTAGTTTCTTCAAAGAACGAAGAAGGAGCTAAAGGTTGGAGCTTTCAGGTGGATCTTTCTTCGGCGTACGGAGACGACGAGAAGAAGCCATCGGACCACCATCGGAGCTTTGAAGACGAAGGAGTTCAAGACAAGCAAGGCATAACCCCCTAACCGAGTAGCTAAAACTCATAGTTAGGATGTTAGATAGATGTTTAACCAAGATCCGGGTTTTAGGTCCATGTTACCACCTCCGTAAAAATCGTTTTTTACCAAATTCCGCATTCCCGAAAGTACCGGGAGAGGTAGCATGGACTTACAGTGGTATCAGAGCCTAGTTAAACTCTATCTAACAAGTTAGCAAGTAACTAGAAGATCGATCAAAGAAAAAGTCCCAAAAATGAACCCATGAATTTTCAACTTTCTGTCGATTTCAAAAGCACTGGAAAAACTTTTTGGAACACCCCTAAAATCGACTCAGGCTTTTTTAAAGGATCTGCAAAAATTTGGGCCGCTGACTCGGTCAAAGAGCCGCGTTTCCGCGGCGGGAGCACGCTCCCGCCGCGGAAACGCGGCCGAGTTGACTCGGTCAACGGTTTTCTTTTCTGCAGTTTGGTAATTGGGGTATTTTGGAATTTTTAGTATATATATTTTCAACCCAGATTTTCCAGAACGAAAATTTTATTTTGGGGTCCCGAAAATCCGTATTTTTGATCGAACTTCTAAAAGACATTAGCTAACGGGTTTTTCTGTTATGTGATATTTGTATTGAACGTCTACTAATCGCTATATGTCGATTAGTGGGGGTTATACAAATCTGTGATCTGTAATGTTGCTGGAATGTGGATATGAATATGTTGGATTGTCGCGGGTGAATAGCCGGGGGTTGTGAGACGAGAGTTTTCTTTTCTTTCAATTCATGTAAATTTGTAAATTGATGTAATAATTATTTGTATGACCGCACAACCGGGTCGGGGTTGTAGCCGTCATTGTATAATTTCTTTTTACTGTTTCTGCTCCTAGGATAGACCCATGGAGGGGGTGCACAAACTGCCGGGTATGCCGAAGTGTCGAGTGGCCTACTCATGGAGATAAGGGAGGTTACTACGCTTCAGATACTTGACGGGTAGTTTGCCGCACCCGTAGGGGTCTTGGGTGGGGTATTTGGCTATTCACCGCGACCGTGTAATCTGTCTTTTGTTACAGGCTCGTACAAATTACAGATTCCTAGTATATCCAATGTATTCATCTGTGATCTGAAATGTTTATCATTGCAGTATATCTATATATGATATTATTTAGGCGTTGCTTATGTTTTACAGACGCGCTAGCCCAGCCCCCGCTCTGTCGTTAGTTAAGTAACCTAACGGATAATGACGGGGCCCCGTGGCGAATGCGAATGGCATAAGCGTACATCATATTTTGGTTGTTTTCTGCAATGGTAGGATTAAATGATGGGACGCATTAAAAGAACTAATGCAAGAATATCACGCATTAAAAGAACTAATACAAGATAATAAACCAAGTTAAAATTCGTTGGAACACTTTCGAAAAACCACTCGGTTCTTTTCAAAACCAACTTTTAAATGCGGAGCTTGAGCCACTCCTTTTAAAAGCTATCTCGTTCCATCGACCAAATCAAGTTCACTACGTTCACGTTTTTGCCAAAGCCATCCGTAGCCCTCCATCATTTCAGTTAAATATTCGGTAGTATTCAAGCTATGTATTTTGACCTCACGCCAAGGCATAGTGATTGGTAGCTGCCGGATATTTATCTGTTGCATAGATAGAATGCGTTGGTTTGAGACAGTCGTACTGCCATTTTGGCCTACGTCAAGGGTATTTACGGGTGGGTTCAAATTAACCTGGATAATGATGGGACGAACTTGACATGTGACTTATGACATTTTGACCTCACGCCAAGGTCATAAGAGCATGGGGCAAAAATCCACATCGGGAGTTTCATAAGTACTGAAACTTGCTAGATTTGCATACCATTTGGAGTGTGATGATTCTGGTAGGATTCCTTCAGTTTCGTCACGCAATGATATTTGGATCCCGATCCTACTGTGAGTATATGCTACTCCTCGGGAAATTTCTCACTAAACGATCAATGCTATAAACCTAGTAGGTGCCTAGAAAGGTGTTAGTGGGGCTACGCCCCCAGGGAAAAGAGGTTCTCTAATTAAGGAACTTCGCGAAAGCGTTGGAAAACCTCCCTCGAAGTACCGACACCGGCCTGGCTGAACGGTTAAGCAAGTATTGTGCGGTGGGATTGATCCCGGCTAATTCTTCCTTTATGGTTTGAGGAGGGATTCGAGAAACAGTAGGAGCCATCCTGTTTAGACAAACTAAAAACCACTCTAAACTTGCAAGAGCATCATTCTGAGTGTTTCTTCTTCTCTCTCCTAATTGCAGCGACCAAATCGACATGACTGGACTTAAGTTACTCCTAGATAAAAACAAACTGACAGGGCCCAACTACAAAGATTGGCTCAGGAATGTCAAGATAGCAATCACTTACGACAAGCTGGGGTATCTTCTTACCACCAAAGCTCCCCCTGTCCCTGGTCCAACTTCCAACGTCGCGGATAAGGAAATCCGCAAGACTTGGGAGATTGATAGCGCGAAGGCCAAATGCCTCCTGCTTGCCTCGATGGACAACGAACATCAGAGGAGACATGAGAATATGGACATGGAATCCATATTGCTCCATACAAAAGAACTGTATGGAGAGCAATCTCGTATCGCAAGATACGAAGCGTCGAAAAAGTTATTCTCGACAAGAATGGCCGTCGGATCATCAGTAGCCGAGCACGTGCTAAAGATGATCGGCTACATTGAGGAGCTCGCTGACCTAGGGATCACATTGGAGAGTGAGCTATATACGGATATAGTTCTCCAGTCCCTTCCTTCCACTTACGCCCAGTTTATACTGAACTTCAACTTACAAGAAAAAGAGGTTGAACTTTCAGAGCTCCTCAACATGCTGAGGAGCGCAGAGGGCACCCTACAGAAAGGTAGGGAAACATCCACTTTGTTTGTAGGAGGATCATCTTCTTCTAGGTCCAAGGCGAAAGCCAAGGGAAAGAAGAAGAAGGCCCCCGCCAAACCAAGGGGCGGTGTTAGTAAAGTGGATACGAAGGGAAAAGGTAAAGCAACAAAGATAGCGGGGAAGCTTGTGGATAAGGAAGAATGCTTCTATTGTCATAGGAAAGGACACTGGAAGAATGATTGCAGGGCCTGGAAGGCCAGAACACAGGAATTGAAGCAGGTTGCAGCTTCAGCTTCAGGTGTGTATGTTATTGAAAACTGTCTTTCAATAAACTCTACTTCCTGGGTATTGGATACCGGATCAAGATCTCATATCTGTAATTCTTTGCAGGCGTTGAGAAACCGTAGGGTTTTGAAGGCAGGTGACATGACCCTCAGAGTTGCGAACGGAGCTAGCATGGATGCTAAAGCCGTGGGGGACTATCACCTGGGAATGTCAGATGGACATGTTTTGGTTTTGCGTAATTGCTTTTTTGTACCCAACGCAACTTGTAATATCATTTCTGTATCTTTAGTTTCTAAAGAAGGTTATGAATTTGCGTTTGTAAGTAATGTTGTAAACATTCACCTTAATCAAGTTTTGATTGGGTCAGGTACATTGAGTAATGGTATATACGTGTTAAACCAACCACAGATTTTTAATGTCCAGAATACACACAAAAGAAAGTCTCCTGAAATAAATCAGACTTTCTTATGGCATTGTAGATTGGGTCACATCAATGAGAGAAGGTTGACGAAGTTACATACAGAAGGGTATTTGAATGCGTTCGAATATCAATCGTATGCCACTTGTCAATCTTGTCTCAAAGGAAAGATGACAAAGACTCCGTTTACTAGACATGGAGTAAGAGCGAGCGAGCTCTTGGGACTCGTACACAGTGACGTGTGCGGTCCAATGTCTACACATGCCCGAAGCGGACATTCTTACTTCATTACTTTTACGGATGACTTCTCAAGGTACGGTTATGTCTTCTTAATGAAACATAAGTCCGAGGCCTTTGGAAAATTCCAGGAGTATAAGAATGAAGTAGAGAAACAGACCGGCAAAAGTATTAAGATTCTAAGATCGGATCGAGGTGGAGAATACTTAAGTGCCGACTTCCTGGACTATTTAAAAGAGAACGGAATTCTCTCTCAGCTTACTCCTCCATACACCCCGCAACATAACGGTGTATCGGAGAGACGGAACCGCACCCTATTGGATATGGTGCGGTCCATGATGAGTAACGCTGAGTTACCGCGATCATTCTAGGGATATGCGCTAGAATCAGCCGCATATCTTTTGAACCGAGTTCCAACTAAGACTGTGCCTACCACACCATATGAAATGTGGAGTGGGAAGAAACCCTATCTTCAATATCTGAAGATCTGGGGATGTCCGGCTTTTGTCAAAAAGCAGCATGCGGACAAACTCGAGGCACGCTCAGTACTGTGCAAGTTTGTGGGATACCCAAAGAACACCAGGGGGTATCTTTTCTACTACGCAGAGGAACAAAAAGTCTTTGTTTCTCGTAATGCCCACTTTCTAGAACACCAGTTCTTGGAAAAGGAAACTAGTGGGAGCGCAGTAGAACTGGAAGAAATTCCAGAACCACAGACTATTACTGAAAGGTTAGTGGAACCAGAGGGTTCAACAGAACAGGACATTCCTACGCCGCTCCGCAGGAGTAGTAGGCAGTCTCATCCGCTCGAGAGATACTGCGGTTTTCTCATAGACGGGGATAGAGAGGATTGCATCATAGAATATGATGAGCCTACTAGCTTCCAGCAGGCCGTTCAGAGCGTTGACTCAGTGAAATGGCTGGATGCAATGCGGACCGAAATGGAGTCCATGTACACCAACAAGGTATGGATGTTGGACATTGCTCCAGACGGGGTAAAACCTGTAGGATGCAAGTGGATCTTCAAAAGGAAGATTGGTGTAGATGGACAGGTTGAGACCTATAAAGCTAGGCTGGTAGCAAAGGGTTTCCGTCAAAGACCTGGCTTGGACTATGACGAAACCTTTTCTCCAGTAGCCATGCTGAAATCCATTCGGATCCTTCTTGCCATTGCTGCCTTCCACGATTATGAGATCTGGCAAATGGACGTAAAGACCGCTTTTCTAAATGGAAATTTAGAGGAGTGTGTCTATATGGACCAGCCAGAGGATTTCATTCAGAGTGGGAGCAGCGGAAAGATGTGCAAGTTGCTTAAGTCCATCTATGGACTAAAGCAGGCGTCGCGGAGTTGGAACATCTGCTTTGATGAGACGGTCAAAGAATTTGGCTTTATCAAAAATCCAGATGAACCATGCATCTATAGTAGATTTGTAGCGAGAACTGTAGTATTCCTCGTTTTATACGTGGATGACATTCTCTTAATAGGAAATGACATTCCTATGCTACAATCTGTCAAGGGGTTCTTGTCACACAGGTTCTCCATGAAAGACCTGGGTGATGCCTCATACATTCTGGGTATCCGGATCTAACGTGACAGATCCAAGAGGATATTAGGACTTTCTCAGTCCAGGTACATCGACACCGTGCTGAAAAGATTCAGTATGGAAGATTCTAAGCGCGGTAACCTGCCGGCTTGTCACGGGATCACCCTCTCTAAAGAGATGTCTCCCAAGACTGATTTAGAGAGGGATCGCATGTCTATTATACCCTACGCTTCTGCGGTAGGCTCTATAATGTATGCGATGTTGTGTACCAGACCGGATGTAGCTTATGCACTGAGTGTGGTAAGCCGGTATCAGTCAAACCCTGGGGAGAAATACTGGATAGCGGTAAAGAACATTCTCAAGTACCTGAGAAGGACTAAGGAGATGTTCTTGGTGTATGGCGGAAAAGACCTCCAGATCGAGGCCTTTGCTGACTCCAGCTTCCAGAGTGACAAGGATGATTCCAAGTCCATGTCGGGCTTTGTCTTTACCCTCAATGGAGGGGCGGTGTGTTGGAAGAGTTCCAAACAGGAAACCGTTGCAGACTCGACGATGGAAGCGGAATACATCGCTGCATCTGATGCCGCAAAAGAAGCTGTCTGGATGAGGAAGTTCTTGAAAGAACTTCAGGTGGTTCCGTCCATTGTTGATCCAATACCTCTGTATTGCGACAACAACGGGGCTATAGCTTTAGCGAAGGAACCCAGGTCCCATCAGAGATCCAGGCACATCTTAAGGCGGTATCACCTGATCAGGGAGATCGTGGATTGCCAGGAGATCGAGGTTCGGAGAGTCGCTTCAGAAGATAACACTGCAGATCCATTCACCAAGGCCTTGCCCCAGACTCAGTTCGAGCGGCTGATCGAGATGATAGGTCTTCGATACGCCAGTACATGGCCTTAGTGCAAGTGGGAGATTGTTAGTGTATATGCCCTAGAGGCCATTACTGTATCATACTGGTTTGTATATTACTTAATGGATGCTTGGGATATTCACCTTGTATATACAATCTTGCTCAAAATAGTAGTATGCTACTTGGTTTGTTTCTACTTCAATGTGTACATGTGTTTATTTTTGTATATCGCCTATACACATTAGTGGAGCCCTTAGGATCTTTGCTTGATTACCAGCGATGTGATGGCCGTCACACTAGTGGGGCTGGGTAATCTATAAGCACATCCTTATGCAGGTCCCTGGTCGCAGGACTATCGAGACAGGGCATCGATACTCCGGAGTAGACCAGCGCATGCGCTTCTCATCCCAGTGTGGGAGACGGTCTGTCCCACAGCCGTCAGTACGTCGTACTTGAGATAGTATGCGGGTGCTCGTTAGGTTACGGGTACACTGAACAGGACTCGTCGGGAACTGACTAGTTGGTATTATACCTATCGTCAGTTATCAGTTCCCAGGTGACATGAGTACAGCTTAGTCCGCTGACTTGACACTGTCACTTCGCCTCGAGTGTGTTCCCACTGTACTTTGATCACTACCCTACCACGGCTCAAAGGAGTCGTGCAAACAGGTAGTGGTTGGGTGCAGTCCCGAAGCACTTGGAGGCAGTGACGGTTAGACAGGATTCGTCTCTCCCGGTATTGGGGGTTGACATCGCGCTGTGTCTAGGAGAGCCATTACACGAGTAGTCCCTGGCCAGGGCAAACGAGATATACTGGTAGGTTTCCAGTGTTATCTCAGGGTGTTTTGGGCTTCGCTCCGGCACGACTTGTACCGCTATTGGGGGACTGACGTTTACTACCCCCTAGGCCCGCCATGCGATGTATCAGACGAACAGACCGGACTGTACGGAGAATGTCACACTCAGGCTCAGTAGGAGTTCAGATGGGTTTCGCCTCGTCGGTCTTCTTGTCGGCATTACCTGGGGACCGTTACGCACAGCTAGTGCCGCTTGCGGTCTGTGGTTAAACCCACTGCCAGCGTAGTGTCGAGTCTTTAGAGTCCCACATAGAAAGCTTTTCGCCTTTAGGCAAAAGAGTAGAGGTCGCATGGTATTGCGACAGGTCGCATGGTTTTGCGACAGGGTTCGGTCACATCCGTGCACTTGTGCACGTACAGTGTCCGGACAGTTTACACTAGCGGGCTTTGGTTTAAGCCAGATCCTAGTGTACCTTATGGGATTGGATTTATCCAGTTTGCATTCGTGTTCCTCGGAACGCGGATGCGGGTGTGTATGCACAGTTGACAGGGAGGCAGAGGCAGCGGATTCTCATTAGGGTTGTTGACAGTTGACCGTTGACTATTTGACTTTATGCTCAACCCTAATGAGAATATGATATGTGATTAACTATTATATTAATTAAGTATTATGGTGATATGGTTGTTGACTTGTTGACTTTTGTTGACTTGTTGACTTTGTTGACTTGTTGACTTTTGTTGACTTGTTGACCGGTTGATTAGGCTTGACTAGTTGACCATCATGATAACCATAGCCATCATTTCATGGCAAAGACTTTTGTTTACTTGCTCATTTGTGTAAAATGAGTGCATGAAATGATATGGTTGTGGTTGCTTCAAACCATCACATAAGACTTTTTTTCGATATGATGAGTTATGATCACTTTGGATTATGAGAGGGTGAAAGACAAAAGAGAGCCTCATTCTTTCTTGTTCATTCTCTCTCTTATTCTTGAGCTCTCCTTTTGCTCTCACCCTCAACCTCTTGCTCCCTCTCTTGATCTATGGTTCTCTTGTCTCATGAGTTAAGAATCAAGAACCATAGATAAAATCCCATTCTATTTCTTCTCTACTCATTCTAGTTCACTAGGTTTAGCAAACCAAGTGAACTAGTTTCTTCAAAGAATGAAGAAGGAGCTAAAGGTTGGAGCTTTCAGGTGGATCTTTCTTCGGCGTACGGAGACGACGAGAAGAAGCCATCGGACCACCATCGGAGCTTTGAAGACGAAGGAGTTCAAGACAAGCAAGGTATAACCCCCTAACCGAGTAGCTAAAACTCATAGTTAGGATGTTAGATAGATGTTTAACCAAGATCCGGGTTTTAGGTCCATGTTACCACCTCCGTAAAAATCGTTTTTTACCAAATTCCGCATTCTCGAAAGTACCGGGAGAGGTAGCATGGACTTACAGGACTATGATGCAGATCATACTAGTGGGACACATGTAGTTTATGAGAATATCCTTGAACTGTTCCTAATCGTGGGTGTATCGAGACGGGGCATCGATATTCCAGAGCAGACTAGCGTATACCATTCTTTTCCCATATGATGGGCGATGGATGATCCCATATCCATCTGGTGTGATGACACCAAAGATTATATGTGGGTGCTCAGTGGAGACTGGGTACACTGAACGGACTTGCCGAGAACTCCTATTTGGTATTATATCTATCGTTGGATAGCAGTTCTCAGGTGACACTGGTACATGTTAGTCTGTATACCCGAGATCATCATAGAGTCTTGTGTGTCCTCCCACTGTACTTTGATCTCCACCCTACCACGGATCTACCGAGTCGTGAAAATAGGTGGATTTTGGGTACAATCCCGAGGCATATGGAGGCAATGAGCGATAGGAGGGGTTTCGTCTCTCCCGGTATTGGGGGTTGATGTTGTGCAATGCTTGATTGGCTATAATAGGAAGTCCCTTGCTAGGGCTGCTGAGATTTACTGATAAGTGTTATCAGTAGTTTCTTGATCTGTTATGAGTTATACACCGGCATGACTTATTGAGTTATTGGGATCGACGATGCCATCCCTAGACTCAATATGCAACATATCTGACGAAGAGACCGGACTGTACGGTAAGTGTTGTCAGTTGGCTCGACGGGAGTTTTGACAGTTTCGCTTTTTTTCTTCTGATCGCTCAATACCCGGATGGCCGTTACGTTTAACTGACCGCTTGCGGCTTGTGGGTGTTTGATTTGATCATCACCTACTGCCGACGTATTGACGAGTCTTAGAGTCCCACACAGAATTTTCCTAGCTCAGGCGAAATGATACGGTGTGCATATGAGATATGCGCGGGGTCCCGATTAAATGCGTGTATGTGATACTGTATATTAATCAGGCGTTTTTCTATTGGTCGGGTCGTATGTGATATGACCGGTTTGTTAAATCAAGTGTTGATTTAACATTAACTTTTAGCTCACTTCTTTATTAAACCCTTTTTCAAAAGTGATGTATGCATGCATGCATGCACATGTTGATGTGTATGGACACATACATGCATACATAGTATCATGGTTGTTGATACACTTGAGATGGCAATGCAAGACTCACATGGTGAATAAATATGTATTTATATTTGTTTTTGAGTTAAAGAAAAGGAAAAGGAAATAGAATTATCTTATGGTCAATGTTTCCACATACTTCCTTCACTTAACCATGAGTTTAACCCTTGATTTATTTTCGTTTATTGCTTTAACTCATATGCAAAATATCTAGATATTTTTTTACCATGGTTTGATATGAGAGTGTGAAAATATATACATTTTCTCTTCTCATTTTCTTTTATCTTGATCATTATCTTTTGAGCTTTTGCCATCTCCTTTTTCTTCCTCAAAGCTTTCTTGAAATTTCTAGTGAGTGAGGATCATAAAATGAAAGGGTTTTGAATAATGAAAAGAAACCACATCACCATTCTACACTACTCTAGCCCATTAGTGTAAAGTATTTGCTTCATTCTCATTCTTGATCAAGTGAAGCAAGGAGCTTTGTGCAAAGGGACTTTGGATGGATCATCGTAGACTAGGAAAGCCTCTAGCGATCCGTTTCAAACTCATAAAGATCCAAGGAGTCACCAAGGGAAGTCTACAAAGATTATAATTTCTCCACTTAGTGATAGATTCATTATAGTATGTGTTACTATTAGATGTTACCCTAAAATTCTAGTTTCGATTCATGGTTAGTTTGCTTAGCACCTCCCTAAAATTTTAAAGTGGCATGTGTGATACTTCCAAACCCTAGATTAGGTGCTAGGGAATACCAACAGTATATACATATTCTTTTGTATCTAGTAAAACTCCATCGATCCAGAACTTGTATAATTATGAACTTAGAAGCGAGACTTGAGTTATGTGTTAGTGGGCATCGCACTCGTTGGAGTCAACTTTTTATTCTTGTTTATTGTTTCTCTTTTCTTTTCTTTGCTATTGGGCGTCGTAAATTATCTGCGTGGTTGCTCCGCCATTTGGCCATGGAAGCTAGATCCCATTGGGATGCTTTATATATTGTGCCTGTACTAGGTTTTGTTCAAAATTTACAATGGAGGTGCTGTCGATTTTTAAAAAACATCATGGATGCTTTTCAAATATGCTTAGTTAGACTTAAATGAGTATTTTAAATTGATTCCATCTAATTTTAATGTTCACCTCCAATATTTTCGTAAAAATGTTTAGATTCCGGGGTTTCGACTTACTTGGACCGTGTCGACGTCTTTAGATGTCATATGATTTAAGTGCCGGTCACGTGCCACTTTCAGGTTGTGACAGTTACTTTACTTAAATTACCTACTCCATCAACCAAGGCCAACATACGTAATAAAAGTTCGGGTCTAATACCCCCTCAGTCAAGTCTAAGTTCCGTAAGGTCAAGCCTAGATTCCGAAATATACACCCTAGACTTCGCATAGTCAAATTTAGACTCGAACAAAGGTTAAATCTAACGCTCTGATACCAGCTTTTTCACGACCCAGAAATGGGACGTGACCGGCATATGAATCACGTGAAGTATATAGGACCCTAATGTAACCTAAGTAAGCCAAAAATCAGGAATCTAAACCTTTTTAGGAAAACAGTGGAGGTGAAGTTTAAAAAAAAAGGGTATAAATGAATTCAAGTTCTCTTTTCAAAGTATATATAAGATTCGAAGAAATGCAAGTAGGTAGTGTACTAAAGTTTGAAAATGTATTCGTCATTTGAAATTTGCGTAGCACGTCCTTTTTAAATTTTGAACAAAACTAGTACATAAACAATAATAATAATGTCATCCCCAAACTGGAGCTAGCTCTTCGCCAATCGGCAGAAACACAACCACGCAAGTAAGTATACGATGCCCAAAGCGAAGATCAATCACAGAAAAGAATAAAGAAAACCAAAACATCATCAGATCAACTATATCCAAATAATACACAAGTCTCGACTCTAAATCTGAAAGAATACACAACTGGTTTCTAGTCTACAATATACAGTCTGTTTGATGGAGATTTTAACTAGATTACCATGAATAAAATATACAATGGTGGTTACGATCCGGACTGTAACCCACCTACCAAGCAAATCACTCAAAAGAAGAATGTGTCAGTAAGCCACTACTGATTCGAGCGGTTGGTCTTGCAAGAAAACTATGGCACAATGGGGGTGAGTTGCCAACTCGTGAGTAGAAAACATTATCAGGTAGAAATCGAACGCACAACGATCTACCTAGGTCGTACTTTAAAAATAATAATATCATATCGTGTGGTATCGAAGGTGAACGTGTATATATATGTATATAAATATAACATCATGCCTGTATTAATATATGGTATCATGTCATCCATATACATATATATATATATATATATATATATGTATGTATATGTGTGTGTGTGTGTGTGTGTGTGTGTGTGTGTGTATCATCCACTGAGTGTCCATCAACGACACTCGAAATCATATATATATATATATATATAGGTCGATGTCGCATACCTCACAAGGTTTGTGAGGAGGCGGAATTAGTAAACAACGATTTTAGTAGCAAGCAACATCTACCTAAAACCCGGATCTTATCATAAACCCTAACTAGCAAGACACAAGAAGGTTCTAATCTACTATGAAGAGATTTATACCTTTGTGTCAAAGTCCTTCGGGTCTTCTTAGCCTCTTCCTAAGCTCCTTGAGTGTATGGATCAAGCTTGCTAATCGACCTCCTTTGCATCAAAGAAGATCCACCCGAGAGTATGTAGTTCAAACTCTAACCTTTAATATGAGATAACTAAAGTACTTAGTATGCTAATCTAGATAGCTTAGGAGATATAGAGAATGATTATGGATTAATATGTCTAAAAAACTCTAGGTTTCTCAACTCATGAGAGTGTTCAGGGTTGAGGGAGAAAAAGAAAGCTAAAGAAAAGAGAGAGTGTTCTAAAGATAATAATATGAAGATGGCTAGCTCTAGATAATTATCAAGCATATAATAATAATAATAATAATAATAATAATAAAAATAACCTTGCTTCATAGTCATCAAGGCGAGTCACCAAAGTAGCCATGCTTCATTTATGATCTATAACACCTCATACCTCCACCTTATTATCCATTTAAACAAATGGATTAAATCACAAATGAGGTGCCTACTTATAGAAACTCTCTTATGAAAATTACATGAATGGCCCCACCATATATACATACTCGTATTCGTACCACGAATACCAAGAGATGATAATAATCCAATACTATAATACTAGAATCCGGTTTAATCCTAAACCCGCTAGTATTATGCGTCCAATCAAAAATACGTGTAGCCTGTATACGTATATGATCGAAACCCTGCACGTAAAACCATACGGCCTCTATATCGTTTCGCCTGAACCAGGGAAACCCTCTGTGTGGGACTCTAAAGAATCGATAGTACGCTGGCATTGGGTTTAACCACAAGCACGTCGGTGGCACTAGCTGTACGGAACGGCTACCCAGGTGCATGTCGAAAAGAAGTCCGATAAGCAAACTCGTCCGAACTCCTACTGAGCCTGTCTGTGACAATTTCCATGCAGTTCGGTCTGTTCGTCTGAGAATATCGCATGCAAGGTCTAAGGGGGTGAACAACGCCAGACCGCTAATAACCGACAAGTCGTGTCGATGTGGATCAAGAACATCCGAGAATCTACTGGTCCAACCACCAGTAATTCTCAATCCGCCCTGGCCAGAGACTTATGGCGTTGATCAACCGATCGCAGCGTGACATTGACTCCCTATACCGGGAGAGGCTAATCCCTAACGGTCGGTTACTGCCTCCATATGGCTAAGGACTGTACCTAACTAAAACCTGTTTGCATGAATCAGTAGAGCCGTGGTAAGGTAGTATTCAAAGCACAGTGGGAACTCACACGAGACGAATGACGACCTCAGGTCGATAGACTATCTGCACTCATGTTACCAGTGAACTGCTATCTGACGCTAGGTATAATACCATCTAACCAATCCTCGGTGAGTCTGTCCGGTGTACTCACCCCCAGTGAGCACCTGTATACCATCTTAGGTGCACCTTACCAATGGCTGTGGGACCAATCCATCACCCTTCGTCAGGGTCTAGATATGTATACACTAGTCTATTCTGGAGTACCGATGTCCACTCTCGATACTCCCACGACTAGGGACATTTAAGGATGTGCTTATCGACTACCCAGCTTCCACAAGTATTACTGCTATCACAACACTAGTATTTATCCAAAGATCCTATGGGCTCTATGAACATGTATTAGCAATACGTTAAAAGAAACATATACACATGTTCAGGTAGTAACAAACCAGATAGCATACTATCATGTAAAGCAAGACTGTTATAATATCTGTGTATATCCCAAGCTTCTAAAATGTAATGTACAATCCAGTAATATACAATAATGGCCTCTAAGGCATATACCACTAACAATCTCCCACTTGCACTAAGGCATGTTATTGGCGTATTGAGTACCCAATGTCTGCACTAGAGCCACTTGCTGGCGTACTGCATACCCAACATCTCGAACAGTCTCTCGAACTGGACTTGAGGGATAGCTTTTGGTAAATGGACCTGCCGTGTTTTCCTTTGTATATACTTTCTGCACTTCGATCTCCTGGCGATCCACGATCTTCCTGATCAGGTGATACCGTCTCAAAATATTTCTGGATTTCTAATGGGACCGTGGTTCTTTTGCCAAACCCATGACTCCATTGTTATCACTATACAAAGGTATTAAATTAGCAATGGATGGAACCACTTGAAGTTTCCTCATCTAGACTGCTTCTTTTGCGGCATCGCAAGCAGCGATGTACTCATCCGCCATCGTCGAGTCTGCTATGGTGCCCTGTTTAGAGCACTTCCAACAGGTCGTCCCTCCATTGAGGGTAAACATATGACCCGAGATGGATTTAGAGTCATCCTTGTCACTTTAGAAGCCAGAGTCAGTAAAAGTCTCGATCTGGAGGTCGCCATTACCGCACACCAGGAACATCTCTCTAGTCCTTCTCAGGTATTTAAGAATGTTCTTTACTGCTATCCAATGTTTCTCACATGGGTTGGACCGATACCTACTTATCACGCTAAGAGCGTAAGCTACATCTGGTCTAGTATATAACATCACATAAATTATTGACCCTACAGCCGAAGCGTTGGGTACTATGCTCATGCAAGCCCTCTCTTCATCAGCCTTGGGAGACATCTCTTTGAAGAGGGTGATTCCGTGACAAACGGGTAAATTACCGCGCTTAGAATCTTCAATACTAAATCTCTTTAGTACTGCGTCTTTGTACCTTAACTGTGAAAGTACCAACATTCTTTTAAATTTGTCACAATAGATCTTAATCCCCAGAATGTACGAGGTATCACCCAGGTCTTTCATAGAGAACTTCTGTGATAAGAACAACTTGGCCGATTGTAGCATACGAATATCATTTTCTATAAGGAGAATGTCATCTACGTATAAAACGAGGAATACCATAGTTCTCCCTACAATCTTCTTATAAATACAAGGTTCATTTGCATTTTTGATAAAGTCGAATTCCTTGACTGTCTCATCAAAGCAGATGTTCCAACTCCGCGATTCCTACTTTAATCCATAAATGGATTTAAGCAACTTGCACACTTTTCCGCATCTCCCACTGTCTATGAAACCCTCTGTTTGATCCACAAAAACACACTCTTCTAAACTTCCATTTAGAAAAGCGGTTTTAACATCCATCTGCTAGATGTTATAGTTATGGAAGACAGCAATGGCAAGTAGGATCCCAATAGATTTAAGCATAGCCACCGGTGAAAAAATTTCGTTATAGTCCAATCCTGGTCTTTGACGAAAACCTTTAGCAACAAGTCTATTTTTATAGGTTTCTACTTGACCATCTACACCAATCTTCTTTTTGAAGATCCATTTGCATCTTACGGGCTTTACCCCAGCATGAGAAAAATCCAAAGTCCATACTTGGTTTGTGTCATGGATTCCATCTCGGATCGCATAGCATCCAACCACTTCACCGAGTCTCTACTCATAATAGCTTGCTGAAAACTAGTCAGCTCATCATCGTCGATGATGCAATCTTCTTGATCCCCGTCTATGAGAAAATCGTAGTATCTCTCGGGCGGATGAGACTGCCTATTAGATCTGCGGAGTAGCGTAGGTACGACCGGTTCTATTGAAATCTCAGGTTTTACTAAATTTTCAGTAATAGTTTGTGGTTCTGGAATTTCTTCCAGCTCTAATGCGTTCCTACTTATCTCATTTTCGAGAAATAGAGTTTCCATGAAGCGGGCATGTTGAGAAATAAAGATCTTTTGTTCCTCAGCTTGATAGAAAAAATACCCCCTAGAATTCCTGGGGTATCCTACAAATTTACACAGTACTGAACGTGCCTCGAGTTTGTCCGGATTAACCTTTTTGACAAAAGCAGGACATCCCCATATCTTCAGATACTTAAGACAGGGTTTCTTCCTACTCTACATTTTATATGGAGTGGTAGGCACATACTTAGTTGGAACCTTATTCAATAGGTATGCAGCAGATTCTAGTACATAACCCCAGAATGAGGGCGACAACTCAGCATTACTCATCATGGAACGTACCATATCAAGCAGGGTGCAATTCTGTCTTTCTGATACACCATTGTGTTGAAGTGTGTATGGAGGAGTAAACTGAGAGAGAATTCCATTCTATTTTAGATATTTCAGGAACTCGGCACTTAAGTATTCACCGTCCCGATCGGATCAGAGCATCTTGATACTTTTTTCGGTTTGCTTTTTCACTTCATTCTTATACCCCTGGAATTTTTCAAAGGCCTCGGATTTATGTTTCATTAAGAATACATGTCCATACCTTGAGAAATCATCTTTGAAAGTAATGAAGTAGGAATAATCACTTCTTTCATGCATAGACATTGGCCCACACACGTCGGTGTGTATGAGTCCCAGGAGCTCAATAGCTCTTTCTCCATGTATAATGAACGGAGTTTTTGTCATCTTTCCTCTGATACATGATTGACAAGTTACATATGATTGATACTCAAATGGATCTAATTATCCTTCTTTATGTAATTTAGTCAGTCGTGTTTCATTGATATGACCAAGTCTACAATGTCATAAGACAGCTTGGTTTGCTTTTGAAGCTTTTCTTTTCAGTGTGTTTTGGATGTTGAAACTTGATATTGATTGAGAATGTATATTCCGTTACTAAGTGTACTCGACCCAACATTTCATGATTCAGGTGAATGTTGATAAAATTGCTTACAAATGCAAAATTATATCTTTCATTAGATAACAAAGATATAGATATAATATTACACACCATACTGGATACACAAAAGCAGTTACGCAATATCAAAATATGTCCACTCGCTAATCTAATGTGATATTCCCCTACTGCAACAACGTACACACTGGCTCCGTTGCCAACCCTGAGGGTCATATCACCTTTCCTCAAAACTCTATGTCTTCTCAGCGCCTGCAATGAATTACAGATATGAGATCCTGATCCGGTATCCAATACACAGGAAGCAGAGTTAATCAAGAAACAATTTTCAATCACGACCATACCTGAAGCTGAAGCCACAACTTGCTTCGTGTCCTGATGCTTGCCCTTTAGGGCCCGACAATATTTCTTCCAATATCCCATTTTCCGACAATAGAAGCATTCATCATTTATGGCTGTCCCTCCAATCTTTTCATTTCCCTTTTCCTGGACCTTCTGCACACCTCCCCTTGGTTTGGTGGGGGCCTTCTTCTTCTTCCCTTTGGCCTTAGCCTTGGATCTAGCAGAAGTAGATTCCCAACAAAAAGAGCGGGTGTTTCCTTGGATTTCTTCAAGGCGCCCTCTGCCATCCTCAACATGTTAAGGAGCTAAGGAAGTGAAACTTCCATACTCTTCATATTGAATTTCAATATGAACTGGGCATAGGTGGAGGGAAGGGATTGTAGGACCAATTCGATATACAACTCATTTTCCAACGTGGTTCCTAGGTCCGCAAGCTCTTCTATTAGAGAAATCATCGTTAGGACGTGGTCCCCAACAGATGATCCGATAGCCAATCTCACTTGAAATAATTTCTTTGAGGTCTTATATCTTGCGATATGAGATTGCTCTCCATATAATTCTTTGGTATGGAAGAAGATGGAAGAAAGGTCCATCTTCTCGTGCCGCCTCTGATGTTCATTATCCATAGAGGCCAGCACGAGGCACTTGGCTTTCGCGCAATCAAGATCTCAGGTCATACGGACCTCAATGTCCACGATCGAGGATTCTGGACCGGGAACAGGGGAGCTTTCGCTTTAAGGACATATGCGACCTTTTCATATGTAAGGGCCATATTGACATTGCTTAGCCAGTCTTTATAGTTTGGCCCAACGAGTTTTTTGGTATCTAGTATGAGCTTAAGTCCAGTCATGGTCGCTGCAATTAGGAGAGAGAGAAAAGAAACACTCAGTATATTCTCTTGCAAGTTTAGATTGGTTATTAGTTTATCTAAACAGGATGGATCCCACTGTTTCCTCGAATTCTCCTTCAAACCCTAAAAGAAAAATTAGTCAGGATTAATCGTACATCACAATACTTGCTTAACCTTTCGGTCAGGCTAGTTTCGGTACTTCGGAGGGAGGCCCCCCGTGCTTTCACATGGAACCAATTAAATAACCTCGTTTTCCCAGAGACGTGGCCTTGTTAACACCTTTCTAGACACATACTAGGTTTATATCATTGATTGTTAAGTGAAAAAATCTCCCGAAGAGTAGTGGATACTCACAGTAGGATCGAGACCCAACTATCGTTGTGTGATGATTTTGAAAGAAGCCTACCAAAAACACTACACTCTAGAAAGTATGCAACACTAGCAAGTTTCCTTTATGTTTGAAACTCTCGATATGATTTTTGCCCCAAGCGCTTATAACCTTGACAGAGGTCAAAACATCATAAGTCGCAAGTTAAGTTCAACCCATCATTATCCAGATTAATCTAGACCCATTCGTACAAGCCTTTCACGAAGGCCAAAATAGTTGTACACATGTCCTAAACTAATGCATCTATCTATGCTACAGATAAGCACTCACTAGCTACCAAACACTATACCTTGATGAATGTCAAAACACATAGCATGAATACTAGTAGATACCTATCTGAAATGACGGAGGGTTACGGCTGGTTTTGGTGAAAACCATTAACGTAATGAACTTAATATAATCGAAGGAACCGGAGAGCTTTTGAAAAGGAGTGGTTTAAGCTCCGCTTTTAAAAGTTGGTTTTGAAGAAAACCGAGTGGTTTTTCAATTGTTCTGCCGACTTCAGATTTTATGTTTATTTCCTTGCATTAATCAAAATTAATGCGGTCCCATCATTTAATCCTATCATTGCAGAAATAAACGAAAATAGAACGTACGCTTATGCCATCCGCATTCACCCGGGGTCTCGTCATGCACCGTTAGGTTACTTAACTAATGGCAGAGCAGGGGCAGGACTAGTGCGGGTGCAAAATATAAGCAACATTTATTATATACAATATGTGTGTGTGTGTGTGTGTGTGTGTGTGTCCATTCGTCTCACGCAATAATAGGCATACCAGATCTCAGAATCACAGATGAATATATTGGATATACTAGGAAATCCGTATTTCGTTTTAGCCTTGAACGAAAGACGGATTCTACGGTCGTGATGAATAGCCAAAACCTCCACCCTAGACCCCTACGGGTGCGGAAAACTACCCGTCAAATTCTCGAAGTGAAGCAACCTCCCTCAGTGAAATGAGTAGGCCACTCGGCACTTCAAGAATCTGGTAGTTTGTACACCCCATCTTGGGTCTATCCAGGTGCAAGAAAAATAAATGAAATAATACAACGGTAGCTACAAGCTCAACCCGAATGTGTCCCGCAAAGGAATATTACATCACTTTACAAATTTACATGAATGAAAGAAAAGAAAACACTCTTCTCACATCCCCCGGCTATTACATCACGACGATCCAATACTTCATATCCACAAACCATCACAAAGATACAAATATGTGCAACCTCGATTAATCGATGTATAGAAATTAGTCGACGTTTCGCAACACATATATACAAATACAGAAAACCCGATTAGCCAAGAACTTAGAATTTCGATCGATCATCATAATTCGTATTTCCCCATGCACAAACCAGTACACAAAATAATCTGGGAAAATCCAAATATACCTGAAACAATATTTCCAAGAATAAGACTCACAAAAGAAGTTTGGTGTGACCCGGCCCTGACTCGGCCGCGGAACGGCGGCAAAACACTGAGTTTCGCCGCGGTTCCACGGTGAACTTGACCGATCACATGCTAAAATTTCTTCTGTGTTCTTATAATACCCTGCTTGTATTTTTAAGGCCACTGAAATATTTTTTTGAACACATTTAAAAAACGACAGCAATCATATGAATTGAAATGTTATTTTTGTTATTTTCCGTCGATCGAAGTTCTAATCACTCGCTAATAAGCTAGTTAAGGTTTGAGTAGGCTCTGATACCATGTAAGTCGAGGTCGCACACCTCACAAGGTTAGTGAGGAGGCGGAATTAGTGAACAACGATTTTAGTAGCAAGCAACATAGACCTAAAACCCGGATCTTATCATAAACCCTAACTAACAAGACTCAAGAAGGTTTTACTCTACTATGAAGAGATTTATACCTTTGTGTCAAAGTCTTTCGGGTTTTCTTTGCCTCTTCCTAAGCTCCTTGAGTGTACGGATCAAGCTTACTAATCGTCCTCCTTTGCGTCAAAGAAGATCCACCCGAGAGTATGTAGTTCAAACTCTAACTTTTAATATGAGGTAACTAAAGTACCCAGTATGCTAATCTAGGTAGCTTAGGAGATATAGAGAATGATTATGGATTAATATGTCTCAAAAACCCTAGGTTTCTCAACTCATGAGAGTGTTTAGGGTTGAGAGAGAAGAAGAAAGCTAAAGAGGAGAGAGTGTTCTAAAGATAATAATATGAAGATGGCTAGCTCTAGATAATTATCAAGCATATAATAATAATAATAACAACCATGCTTCATAGTCATCAAGGTGAGTCACCAAAGTATCCATGCTTTATTTATGATCTATAACACCTCATACCTCCACCTCATTATCCATTTAAACAAATGGATTAAATCACAAATGAGGTGTCTACTTCTAGAAGCTTTCTTATGAAAATTACAAGAATGCCCCTCACCGTAT
Source organism: Agapanthus africanus (assembly GCA_030015575.1). Classification (NCBI taxonomy): domain Eukaryota; kingdom Viridiplantae; phylum Streptophyta; class Magnoliopsida; order Asparagales; family Amaryllidaceae; genus Agapanthus; species Agapanthus africanus. Next base: position 123,769,849 of record CM057344.1, read on the forward strand.
ATACATACCCGTATTCGTACCACGAATACCAAGAGACGATAATTATCCAATACTATAATACTAGAATGCGGCTTAATCCTAAGCCCGCTAGTATTATCCGTCCAATCAAAAATACGTGTAGCCTGCACACGTATATAATCGAAACCCTGCACATAAAACCATACGTCCTCTACATCGTTTCGCCTGAACCAGGGAAACCCTATGTGTGAGACTCTAAAGACTCGATAGTACGCTGGCAGTGTATTTAACCATAAGCATTTGAGTGGCAAGCTGTACATAACGGCTACCCAGGTACATGTTGAAAAGAAGGCCGACGAGTAAACTCGTCTGAACTCCTACCGAGCCTATCCGTGACAATCTCCGTGCAGTTCGGTCTGTTCGTTTGAGAGTATCACATGCAAGGTCTATGGGGGTAGATAACTCAGACCCCTAATAACCAGACAAGTCGTGTCGGTGTGGTTCAAGACCATCCGAGAATCTACTGGTCCAACCACCAGTAATTCTCAATTCGTCCTGGCCAGAGACTTATGGTGTTGACCAATCGATCACAGCGCAACATCGACTCCTTATACCGGAAGAGAAGAATCCCGAACAGTCGCTCACTGCCTCCATGTGGCTCGGGACTGTACCCAACTAAAACCTGTTTGCATGACTCAGTAGAACCGTGGTAGGGTAGTAATCAAAACACAGTGGGAACTCACACGAGACGAATGACGATCTTAGATCAACAGACTATCTGCACTCATGTCACCAGAGAACTGCTCTCTAACGCTAGGTATAATACCATCTAGCCAGTCCTCGGCGAGTCTGTTCGGTGTACTCACCCCCAGTGAGCACATGTATACAATCTTAAGTGCACTTCACCAATGACTGGGGGACTAATCCATCGTCCATCGTCAGGGTCTAGATATGTATACACTAGTCTACTCTGGAGTACCGATACCCAGTCTCGATACTCCCACGATTAGGGACTTTAAGGATGTGCTTATCGACTATCCAGCCCCCATAAGTGTGACTGCCATCACAATGCTGGTAGTCAAGCAAAGATCCTAAGGGCTCTACCAACATGTATTAGCGATACGTTAAAAAAAACATATACATATGTTGAGGTAGAAACAAACCAGATAGCGTACTATCATATAGAGCAAGACTGTTATAATTTTTGTGTGTATCCCAAACTTCCAAAATGTAATGTACAATTCAGTAATATACAATAATGGCCTCTAAGGCATATACCACTAACAATATCATCCACTGAGTGTCCATCAACGACATTCGAAATCATCATAAAATCCTAAGAGTCCAGTATCGACACTCGAAATCATTATAAATCCCGTGTCCAGCATCGACACGTAAATCTTCATATCTTAGGCGCCGTCTCATCGGATCAGCTCTCATATCTCAGGCATTGTCTCATCAGATCGGTCTTCATATTCATCTGTCTCATATCACTCCGTTCGGTGTCCTCCAGATATCTATCGAGTCCAATACTATCACTGGTAGGTAGTGTTCCCCAGATAGGCTCAACGCCTTTCTATATGATTTTCTTACCTCGGGGTACCGTACCGGGCCCACCATGTATCCGTAATCGGTTTCTCCCCTATCTCGATTCGGATAATCATCATAGCTCAGAACCGAGAAATATCATGGTGGACGTCGAAATATCATATCAAGTGAAAACCGTGTTTTTAAAATATCACAAGTTTTTAAATTAAATTTGCAGTTTCTCAAATCCGGAAATCTTATGAAAACAGAATCTCATAAGAATATAGCAATAATGGAATAATATATACAGACACATAACAATACTGTAATGCATGACAAGTGTGTTCATATAAGCGTGTCGTATAGCATTGTAAAAAATGTACTAATAGAATCTATCATGCTAACAAGTTATAGTATGATGCGATAGCATACCGAGTTCTATCAGTGTACGTGACATGGCAAATACCGATGATGTGTGTGTGAGCATACGAGTATATGCATGTGCAACATATAAATCATCAGTAATGGTGCATGTGTCCTAGTACGAGATCAAGTAAAACTAAGGAATAAACATAGTATGTATCGTAAATGATCGAAACACGAGCGTATGCAGAAATAAGAAATCGAAAAGCGACCGTAAACGTATTAAAGAAATCGTAACGCGAACAAGTATAAAATATGCAACCACATATGAGCCATACAGTTATATTTTAAAATAGTTTGAAACGTTGTTTTAGAAAAGAGGGGATTATGATATTTTTGAAGAAGATACCATTTGAAAAGTCATAGCATCCCCTTAAACTTATCATTTAAAAGTTTGTAACGATTCGTTAGTTTTAAATGTATGTATGGCTCTAAACATATCATACTATCTACTTTAATAATTTTAAACAAGATTTATCGTGTCGAAATAAATATCGGCAATCCATCATCATCATATCACGTACGGAATATCTATCGTACGATGTCATCAAATTAATAGTACGGATCCATAGTCGCGTACATCATTTTATATCATATCGTATCGTATCATCTCATGTCATCTTGTATCATATTATATCACATTGCCTCATATCATAATATCGTGTCATATCGACTCATATCATATCGTAAATATCCTTATATATATATGTGTGTGTGTGTGTGTATCGCCAAATGGCAAGAAATAGAACCAGGGATATATCTTCTACTAAATATAGAAATATACTAATATGGTATTCTTGCAAGACCTATACGCTAAGTACTATTCTAATTCATATATAGATATCATATCCTAATTCTACGGTTGCGGGGGTGCTATACGCTATTCACCCGATTTTCCCCGTAGATATACATCTACTCACTTCAACACGTCTTTGCCCTAGTCGATTCCGACGGACGCCTTGCTCTTCTTCGTCGTCTCGGAAGTTCACACGATTGTACATACAATCAAATTCAAAACCAAAATCGCAGAAAAAATTTAATCGAATTGAAATCACGAGCGAAGCGCACATAGGTTAGAACCTATAGTCAACGCATGACGTCGACGTATGAATGTCGAACGACCAAGTCACAACACAAATATCCAAAAACCAAGTTTCATATATCACAAAATATTGCTAGAAATCATGCAAAAAAAACTCCAGATTTTTATCAGGTGATCTAAAACTTATTAGCATATAGGATAGTCTTAGTTATCTAGTGAGTGAGCTACATAACAAAATTCAAACCCTAACTAAAAATTTCACCCGACATTTGAGGCCAAATCCAATAAAATTGCGGTCAGTAAAAGTAATTAGGGGCCCGGGCTTCTACGGTGGCTTTCTACTGATCTACACATCTCTGTGTAACCTTTATTAAATTTTCAGAGTTCCCGAGTTCTCCCAGATTGCATTTGATCCTCAAAAGTCAATGAAAAACCGATATCGGAAAATTCTAAACTTGTCTTGACCAAGGTTACTCTCACTAATAGGCTAGGTCACTCTCTAAATTCTCTACTACACTACTACTACAAGTTCTACCCATCAATTCTCACTTTAGGATTCTCAAGTTTGTAAAACATGCACTCTTTAATTCTAAACTAGTTGTGAATGTAAGAATAATTAAAAACTTATGTAAAAGTGGAATTATAACCTCAAAAAGTAACTCAAGAAATTTCCAAGATAGCCAAAAGAGTTCAAAACAAAAACTTGATCCCAACATGATATTTAGGATGAGGTTTGGAACATTTTTAGTGAAGGTTTTAGAATGTTTTGAGATGGTTTGTGGGGTGATATATGGTGGTAGAAGGTGGTGGAGGAGATGGAGGAAAACGAAGAAGAAATAGATGAAGAAATGAGATGAGAAATGCAAACAAATGGTTGATCCCCTCTCACTCTCACTCTCTCTCTCCCTCTCCTACCCATACCTCCTTATCTCTTTGTCTTCTAAGTTCCTTTTTCTTTTCTTATCTTTTCTCTTTTCTTTTCATTTTCTAAAATAGAACCCATACATAGAAACCAAAATATAAAATGTGTTAACTCTTTTAAATAAATGTGTCATGTCACATTAAAACCTAGTTAACAAAATAAGCTTGGTATAATGCATAATTAGGAAAACCTTAATTAATTTTAACACTAAACTTGTATAGAAATAATTATATACTAATTTATAAAAAACCCAAATCAAATAAATGCCTTCATAATTAATAATTCATTTTAAATTTCAATTATTTTCCAAAAATAGAGCTATATAATTATACCAATTTACGAAAACTCAAATCTATATTCATATAATATACGTAAAGTTTATTATTTTATTATTTAAATTCTAAAATAATATTTTCCGTTTTCTAAAATGTTACACCCTCTTACGTGCAAATGTGGTTGTACGTAGAGATTCAATTGGCTCTCTCAAAGGTGCGATTAATATATTTATCCTCTCAAAGGTGCAATCTAATAGACACGAATGAGGGGGACCGATTATATATTTATTTATATGAGTGCATGGTGGGTCTCTTAAAGATGCAGCATGGCACAAAGAGGCTAGTCTATCAAAGACATGTAGATGGCGCTCTCTCAGTGGTGTTAGCTCTAATACTTATATATTTTTATTAATATACATAGGGCTTTAAGCATAAGCGGGTTCTATCCAAAAGACTCAAGCCTTGTGTGATGTGTTGTCCCATCTTATGTTTTATATTCATGTATCTCATAGTTTTTCCAACGTAGGGCTATTCCCAACATATCTCAATAGCTATCATTACATATAAATATTTGCTCCCATGTTTACACTGCATATGTATTTGGATGGAACAATTTTTGCATCATTCGCATGTAAACATTTGACCAGGAGAAATCAACAGCAGAAGAAGGCCTCTCCTGACTTGATACAGCCATGTATAACCATGTAAATTAAAATAATACAAACTAAAATGACGCAGTCATCTAAACATTTGAAATTAGAGTTCTGCAGGGCCAATCAGCAAGAAATTGCTGAGGACAATGTTAATCCTTTTGATTTGTAATATAGAAATGTGGGAATTTCAGGAAAGTTTGTCTTCTACATTTGTCCAAAAGTCATTTTTTTACAACTTTTTGTTTATATAGTCCACATTGTCCATCTTTATCTTCACCAAAAGTAAATATCAATTAAGATATAATAATGCTTTTGGGGAAAATTCATGGGTCCCCTAGATGCGTGCAAGTGTGTTGTGTTCTTGTATGTGATGTATGCTTAGATTAGGGCTTACGGACTAGTTCCCCCAAAAAAAAAAAATTAAAAAAGATATAATAAAAGTCGACGACGCCTATTTTATCTGAGAATGTAGGTGAGTTGAATTAATTCCTCTATTTTTCTTTCATCATTGCTCGAATTTATGATCTCCTTGTCACAATTCTTAAGCTTATCATTCTTCTATTCTTTTGCTGTGATGGTACTACTTTGGAGACTGATGATGCTGAATTATAGTTCCACTGGTGTTTTAATTACTAAGTTTTAATTATTTTTTTCTTTACAGTTTTGTATTTGTGTAGGCTTGTTATCATGGTGGTTATCATCAGCTATTTGTTATGTAACGATTCGCTCTCTGTTCTCATGGGTTGTAGTCCCACCTTGTATGAAGGAAAATAATATGGCATTTGGTACGGTGACTGAAAATGCCGTGTAATTTTATTTAAATTTAAGCTAAATTGCAACTTGCTATCATGAACTATAATACCCCCTTTCCATTTTTTTGCAAATATAGTCTTCTTAATTATATGAGGGGGGTATTATGGTAATTTTGTAATTCCCCATTAGTGCCGTTAGTGAAGTGTTTTGATATTCTGAAAGTTCATAATATCAATCTATCATTTTAAAAGTTCATATGAGTATTTAGAAAAAGTGTCTATAGTTCATGGTACCAAATTTAAATTTAGGCTTAAATTCATTGGTCACACTATTTTAAGCCTTGGGATCCCACAATATAATGACAACCAATAGTTTTGTATACCTGTCTTTTGAATTAAAAATAATTTAGTCATTATTTGCAATATGCATGACTCATAGCCTAGTGTTTTGGATCAGCTGATTACCTGGAGTGCTCCATTAATTGATCATGAACGCTGGATCCTATGCCTAGTGGTTGATATTAATGTTTGAGATATGCATATACTGTTAGAGTTGTGTATCATATTCAGTTTAGCATCCTAGATGGGTTCATGTATCGCGGAGAAGTCTGTTTGGACTTGGACCATTTGGACCGGATAATCCATTAGTGTAGGTTAATAATGGACGAGGAGATGAGAGCAAGCTTAAGTAGCAATTGAATTTTTCACTCGAGTACCCCAAGCCCTGATGCCATATCTGAGGTTTGATATGGTTCGACCCAATTTAGCCTAATCCAATAAATCATAGGTACACCACTCAATTTCCTTCAATCGTATATTCCTCTCTTGATATCACCTCAAGAGAAAGGATCGATATACAATGCTCATAACCTTAGAGTCTACATCTTTTTCATACGGTCTTCTTGACCATGCCAATTTTTCATGATGAAAACATCTCTATGTATTTATAAAACCAAAATAAGTCTTCTCTTAATTAGATAATTAAAGATTCCATCTCTTGATTAAATCATGATTTTCAAGTCTTCTCTAAGCCTCTTTTTCAATACCTTTACAGTACTCGTTCTTATTTAAATTAAATACTCTTCATAATTAAATAAGGATCTTTTCTTATTTTATACATAATAACCAACAATTTAAATTGAAACTAACATTTCAACATATACACAGTTATTTTCTGCTGACTTGATTTCTTTAGCTCCTTTATTATCTTAGAAATATATTTATTTTTAGTTATACGGTTAATTGGACATATGCAGGATCCATTTCTTTACCTAAGAAAAGAGTTGGTCTTCTCGTTATATATCTTGATCACGTGATCATTAATTTTATAAAAAATTTCATGTTGTATCGACTCTTTCTTTTCTTCTTTTTTTTTTGGTCCAATTTTTATTGAATTTTCTTTTCTATGTTGAAGCAAATAAGAGAGTAAAAGCACATGAAGTGTTAAACAATACAGATCGGCCTATTTGCTTTTATTACAATTGCTTTTTATACATTACAGAATTTCCCAATCGTATTTATTTAATCTTTGTGCAGACTGTTCCCGCCAAAAATTTTCGCTCAAAACTTACATTTGTTCCATATAAAAAAATAGAGGCAGCCCCTCACGTGTTAAACATGTGAGCACTCACGTGTAAAACATGCGAGCACCTGCTGTAGTTAGGATTAAATCCTATAACAACGCTCACATGATATCACGTGAACGCTTATGTGCAAAGTATGTGAGAACCGGCTTAAGATAGGATTAAATCCTATAGCAGCACCCACGTGTTAAATATGTGAGTTCCTTTATCGCATTCTTGTGGTAGCGCTCACGTACTAAGCACGTGAGCACCACTGTCATATATGTATATGGTATTGCTCATATGATAGCACATGAACGTCCCAATTTAAAGCGCTAGTTTCTGATAGAGTTAATTTCTATGTGATAAAATTATATTTAGGAAATATTTTTCCTGATCTTTCTAATATTAAATTTTTTTCTATAATAGAAACTCTTTAGATTTAAAATCCAATGGTGCTAAAATATCACCAATTAAAGTATCTGATAGATTTAAATTCTATATGGGAAATATTTTCCCTGATCTTTCTAATGTAGAAAAATTTTCTCTGTTAAACAGAGAGCCTTTGGATCTAAAATCTAACGGTGATTAAAACAATCTGTTGGATATAGTGTTCTCAAGGCAATTATTATAATCGCAGGCAGACAATTATGATGATTGAGGGAGAACTTATATGGGCAGAACAGTTTTACTCGAGATGATAGTATGCTATCTGGTTCATCTCTATCATTATGTACATATATTATGTGGTATTACTGTTCATCATTACATGTTAATAGAGCTCATAAGATTTTTGCTTGGCTACCAGGGTTATTGGGGCGATCACATTTGTGAGAACTGTGTAGTCTATAAGAAAATCCTTAAATATCCCTAGTCGTGGGAATATCGAGACTGGGCATCGATATTCGAGAGTAGATTAGAATGGATTAGTGTATATGTTTTTTGACCCCGACGAGGGGTGATGGCCGGTCTCACAGCCATTAGTGTCAGCTGGTCATCAAAGTTAGTATATAGGTGCTCATTGGGTTATGAGTTATAGTCGACGGACTCGCCGGAAACTTGCTAGATGGTATTATACCTATTGTCAGATAGCAGTTCTCAGATGACATGAGTACAGATCAGTCTGTCGACCTGAGATCGTCATTTGTCTCGTGTGAGTTCCCACTATGATTTGATTACTACCCTACCATGGCTCAAAGGAATTGTGCAAATAGGTTTTAGTTGGGTACAGTTCAGAGCCATATGGAGGCAGTGAGCAGATCGTCAGGGATTCATTTCTCCCGGTATTGGGGGTTGATGTCCCGCTGTGCACGAGTAGCCATCACCAGAAATGTTTGGCCAAGGCGAACGAGAATTATTGATTTGGATTAGTAGTTTCTCAGTGGGTAATGGGCTGTACACCGACATGAATTATCATGTTATTAGGGGTTTGACATTATCCACCTCCCTAAACCCGATATGCGATACTCTTAGACGAACATACTGGACTATATGGAGATTGTCATTGTAACATTTTGAAAATTATAAATATTATTTTATAATTTAAATATGGATATTATGAGTTTACGAAAATAATATCATGTATGGATTTTGGGTTTTCGGATCGGTATCCGTAAAACATATAATTATTTTGGGAAAAATAAAAATATGAAATATTTTAAAGATGGTATGTATTTTGTTTTAAGAAATGATACGTGATATAAATGAATTGTGCATGTTTTATTTGGTTTTGTGAGAGAGTGAGAGAGGAGGGATATGCTAGCTTATGTTATATCTCATGCACACCACAACACTTTACAAATATCCTATCATAATAGCTTGCATGGTTCATTATCTCATTACTCTCTTATTTTATTATCTTCATCTCCTCTCATTTATATCTCTCAACATATTCTTAAACTCTCTTAACCCCCATCTAAATCCTAAAGTCTCTTCAACAAATCATCTCAAAACATTCTAAAACCTTCACTAACAATGTTCCTAAATTTATCCTAAGTATCATGGTGGGATCAAGTTTTCATTTTGAGAATCGTTTGCCACCTTGGAAATTCTTAAGTTACTATTATGAGGTAATAACCTCACTTTTAGATTAGTTTTTAAGTATTCTTACCTTCACAACTAATTTAGAGTTAAAAAATACATGTTTTCAAAATTTAAGTTTTTTAAAGTGAGCTTTTGAGGATAGAACTTGTTGTAATAGAGGGTAGAGAGAGCGATTACTAGCCTATTAGTGACAGTATTCCTGCTTTAGACGAGTTTTGAAGTTTCAAGATAAGTTTAGAATTTTCCAATGTCGGTTTTGTTGAACTTTGGATGATCAATTGGAATCTGGGATACTAGAGAACTCTGAAAATTAAATAGAGAATACAGGAGATGTTTGAACCAGTAGAAGACCACCGTAGAACTCCGAGCCCACAACTCCAAATCCAAACCGCCGTTTTATTCGATTTGGCCGCAATTTATGGGTCAATTTTTGAATTAGGGTCTGGATTTTGTTCTGTAGCTCACTCACTAGATAACCAAGACTACTCTATATGCTAAAAAGTCTTAAATCACTTGAAGAAAAATCTGGAGTTGTTTTACTTGTTTTCTGGCAATGTTTTGCGATATGCGAAACTTGGTTTTTGAATATTTGTGTTTTGACTCGATTTGACGTTCATACGTCGATGCCGGAGAGTATTTTGTTGTTTTAGCATGTATTGACCATACGTTCTAACCTATGTGCGCTTCGCTCGTGATTTCAAATTCGAATCGAGTCTTTATGCGATTTTGCTTATGGATTTGATTGTAGGTACAATCGCGTGGACTTCAGAGACGACGAAGAAGAGCAAGGCATCCGTCGACTTTGACTAGAGCGAGGATATTATGTTAGTAGATTTATATCAATAGGGAAATTTGGGTGGATGGCGTATAGTACCCCCACAACCAATTAAGTAGGATATCTATACTATATCTAGGATAATGTTATGTTAAATAACTTAGTTTATAACTAAATTGGTATTTAGTTTGTATCTAGTAGGATATATGTATGCATGGATATATATAGTTATTGTGATATGCGTACGCGACTATAGATCAGTACTGTTCTCCGCCGAAAACAGGGACTGGGACGTTGGGACGTCCGGGCCTAAATTTCGAGGGCAGATACTATTAGGTGCTATCCGTCCACCTCTCCGAAGATTCCAAGTTGATTTATGACACCATGTATCGAAGGTTTGGACGGATGCGGCCGTTGTAGCAGACTTCGTCAGATTCCCCCTCATTTGAGGGTTTTTTTTGAGTGTGGAGACGCTCTTCCCTGCAGGCGCAAACCCCTCCAGTTAATTATGCTACCGCATCGCGGTAACAACTTTCTCCTTCTCCAGATGGTCACTTAATGTCGTGTGTGTTTTTTTTGTTTTTGGTTGCTCGTGGATTGTATACGGAGACTAATTTATGTTGTCGCCCGTAGGGCGTGGATTAGTCCAAATCCGTAGTTTCTTAGATTTGGGTTTTGGTTTGGGTTTAAGGATACGTTAGTCTCATTTGAGATTAAGATCAACTTAAAATTTGTTAAGGATACGTTAGTCTAATTTTTAGACTAAGATCAACTTAACGTTTATTAAGAACACGTTAGTCTAATTTCAGACTAAAATCAACTTAACGGGATCATTTAGATCCAACAAAAGAGTATTTGAGCTCTATTGTTTTAGTTTAGGGACTTTGTGGTCGATTAGTTTAGGCACATTACGGTCCAATGTTAGTTTAAGGATATCTCGGTCCAATGTAGTTTAAGAACATCTCGGTCCATGGGCTTAAGGACCCCACAGTACAAGGTTAAGGACATCATAGTCCATGAGTTTAAGGACCCCACAGTCCATGAAATGTTTGGTTGTAGAGACCCGTCACCTTTCTGAAGATGTTGAAGGATTACAACGACAAATATCAGAGGGGTAAAGAGATATACCCTTGAACCAATTTTGGTTGAGAGATCTATAGTCCAATTTGAGACTAAGATCAAAAGATTTATGAGCATATGGGCTCAATTAATCTGAATGAGGGGTTTATGGCCAACTTGGGCACAGTCCACTCAGTTAAATGTTAAACATTTGACAATGCTGAGCATTTATTTGAGTTCTGACAATATTTTTGTCTTTGAGTGCTGAGCATTCATCATAGCTCTGGGCTTTGCTTATAGAACAATTTATGTTCTTTTTAGCGCACATGTGAGGAGCACGTGGCGCGCTTAGCGCCAGTCAAAGAGCGCAGAGTGCTTCTGCTGGGTAGCGCACAAGTGAGGAGCACGTGGCGCGCTTGGCGCTGTGCGCCAGTCCGAAGAGCGCAAAGTGCTTCTGTTCAAGTAGCGCACACGTGGGAAGCACGTGGTGCGCTTGGCGCTGAGCGCCAGTCCATGAGCTCAAAGCGCTAGTTTATAAGCGCAAAGCGCTATTTGTTTAGTGGCGCACACGTGAGGAACACGTGATGCGCTTGGCGCTGAGCGCCAGCCCAAGAGCGCAAAGCGCTATTTGATCAGTAGCGCACACGTGGTGCGCTTTGTGCTGAGCGCCAGCCCAAGAGCGTAAAGCGCTATTTGATCAGCGTTATGATCTGAGAAATAAATTTTCGTTTATAAGAGACTTTGTCTCAAGATTCTAAGAACAAAAGTTCTTATTTTATAGGAGATGTTTCAATCTCTTATTTTGATGAAAGGTTTTGCCTTTATGGATCTGTGATCCTAAGAGAATTGAATTATTCTCCCCTCTTCTTTTTATAATGAGATGTTCATGATCTCTTTTTATAAAAGACCTTAGTCTTATAGATCTATGATCTGTGAGAAAAATTATTGTTCTTCTTATGATGGGATCCTTTGATCTCTTTGTGAAAGACCTTGGTCTTATAGATCTATGATCTTAAAGAAAGAAGTGAATTTTTCTTTTTTATATGAGACGATTTCGTCTTTCTGTTCTTTTTACCTTGAAGAAAATTTTCTTTTTCTGAGAGCTTACTCTTCTTTCTGAGATTTCTCAAAATTTATAGGGGGGTTCCTCTATATGAGACTTGAAGTCTTGGGGCCTTTATATAGGGCAAGCTGATTTGTTCAATCGGTTAAGGAGATTTTTTCTCCAATTGATTTAGGGATTTCCCTACCGTTGGATCTTTGATCAAAGAGCTTCTGATTTACAGAAGGCAATTTTCTTGTTTTTAATAAGATTGGGAAATGTTTTCCATACAGAATTTATTCTGTAATTTTGGTGATTTTTAATCACCTTTGGATCATTGATCCAACGGTGCTCTGATTTACAGAGCACAATCTTCTTGTTTGGAAAGATTTTGAGGAATCTTTCCTTAACAGAATTTTATTCTGGTTAATTGATGATTTATCATCTTTATTAGCTCTATGATCTGACGGTGGGAAGATTTTAGTTCCAGCGCTAGCGCACCCGTGCTTTGCGTGTGGTGCGCTACTTGGAGTGCAGCGCACTTAGCACTAGCACACACGTGCTTTGCAAGTAGTGCGCTGCTTGGAGTGCAGCGCTCTTAGCGCTAGCGCACACGTGCTTTGCACGTGGTGCGCTGCTTAGGGCGCTACGCACTTGGCGCTGCTATGATGCGTTGCTTTATTTCAAAATTTGAATTTTGAACAGAGCTTTGCTCTGATTGAGAGAAACACGTACGATATCGTTTGGGATATTGTTGATGAGGATAGATTACCGGATACAGCCGATTTATATTGTTATATTTGTTGAGCTATACTCTTTTAAAAACTAATGATACGTTTCCTACTTTTAAATGGTAATGTCAAAGACGTACTATAAATTTCAAATGAATATCTATTTCTAAAACACTGTAGCCTCCTTAATTGTAAAACCACGTTTCGTTCTATTTTAAACTATAACTGTATAGCTCATAAAAGTTAGTTATATTTAACGATTATTCTTGTTACGATTAGGATACCCTTTTTATACGCTCACGTTTCGATTACTTATTATATATGCTAGTTGCATTATTATTCTCATACAAATACACCAATAGAACACTGCACAACTACCAATGATTGCTATGTTGCACAAATCACATACGCACATATTACACTACACCTCATTGGTACTGCCATGACAGTATAGAATTTCCATGCTTGTTATTGTTAATGTTATTATATGAATGCGATGATTGACATATCCATGTGATAGTGATATTCGAACATCTTTGATAGAACACTTACACAAATATTAATAATTACCATGTTGCATGAGCACAGACGCATATGCTACACTACACTACACTACATATCATTAGTATTGCTATAACACAGTAGGATTGCCATGTTTACTCGTGTTCTAGATATCCATGATTGATCTGATGATACTTATCATGATTATGTTACACGAATACCATCGTTATGGATATTCATATATGTTTGTTGCCAATGTGGCAAGGATAATATATGCGTTACGTTTTTATGAACTCGAGACAGATTATATATGTGTTCTTCGGAACTTGTTGTTTTCTATGGATTTAAGAAGCCACGGTGCGATTTATAAAACCCGTGAATGTTTTGAAATGCGGTTTTCTCATGATATGATGATTTAGCGTCCACCATGAGTTTTGGTTTTTATGATGAGATATTTGAATCGAGAGAGGGGTTAATCGATTATGGGTATATGGTGGACCCGATACGACACCGAGGGGTAGGAAGACCGTAGGGAGTTATGGGGAGCCTAGCAAGATGGATCAATACCGGAGTGAGCATTGAGCGCGACGGATATCCGGAAGATACCAACTGTGGCTGTTGATATTGGGAGATGACCAGTCTGAAAAGACAGTGCCTATGATATCTGGATTTACGTTTTCATGATAGACACGAGATTTATGAGATTTAGAGTGTCGATGTTGGACACTCATATGTTGATATTTGCGCGATCTGTCGAGACGCGTTGTTATATTATGCCATATAGTAGCTAAACATGACTAATCCACGGGACAATACCTGAATATTATTTCACAGATAGATGCACATAAAGATATTTCCAAATGAGCTATAGTCTCACTATTTTGACGTGTCTGGGATGACACAAGAAACTTTTAAACAGAAACCCTCTTAAAACTCATTTCTAAAATGCGAGATATATACTTTAAACAAAATGCATATAATACTTTATAAAACTACGTTTGCTACTTGTGGCGTGATATACGTATCATACAGCTATTTTGAAAGGGTTTTACATACATTTTTCGGCTACTTTATAGACTTATACATGATGCATGCTATATATATGTTGATATGCATTTCCATGTTTATGTCATGACCCACTTCCAAGTAGCCGAAAACGGTAACATGGCAAGCCCGCAACGTATTTACTAAGAACTAAATACGTTAAGTGTAATTAAGCAATAGATAAAATGCATAAGTAATAACAAGAGAACTAAAATAAAAATAACTTTTTTTACGTTCATCTTTACAATACAACTGCTTTGAAAAAGAAAGGTACAATGATATAAGCAATGCCTAGACAGTGGCATACAAACTGAAATAAATACAAGGAGAGCTAGAAGTCCGGCTCGGCAGTGAGCTGGTCCAAATCCTCCTGGTTAGGCTCGATCTCCTGAGAGTCCGGTCCTCATGACGAACATTCCAAAAAAGAAAAGATAGGAATGTCGTCAGCGAACTAGCGCTCGGCAAGTCCCAAAAGAAAAGATGGCATGGTGCAAGTAAATGAAGCTGGTAAGTTGTACCGATATAAGATTACTATTCTAACGTAGTTGTTTGTAGTTTGGTACATAAGGTATTTGTGTATACGAGAGGAGTCCATCTTACCACATGGACTATGGTAACATGTAGTACAAGGCCCTGCCAAAACCCACAGGACAACGGCACGAGACTTCATGTAGATGTCTTTTAAGTGGCCATCTCGTGCCACGTTAATATATTATGTATCAATCAACCTCGTTATCCCCGTATAATGTATTGTATAGATTATATTACAAGTCTTGCTAAGACCATGGATACAAATTGTTCAAGTAATTAGGTTCAGGTTGTAATCTTGTAGTCAAGAAGTCATGTCAAGTTATAATCATGTTTCGGTCAAGTCAAGTCAAGTATTCAGGTTTGATATTGATGTTTGAATTCAGGTGTTCAAGTTTATGTTCAAGTATTCATATTAGACTTTGGATTCATGTTTGAATTGGACTCTGATTTTAGTCAGATACTTGTAACCGATTTAGATTCTGAATTAGGCTTGGGAGTTATCGGTAACTGTTGCACATGGACGACATGATTTGTGTCTTTTTTCAAGACAATTACCATTGATAACTCCGTTAAGTTTTCTACCTTAAATAGGCAAGTACTCACTTTCTACGGCTCCCTGGGGCTCAAGAGAATTGATCCCTCTTAAACCTATATTTACTAAAATCCTTAAATGTTGTTTTATATAAGTCGAGGGGGTTTTATGAAAATATTTTTAATATAATTAAAAATAAACCTCGAGTATTTATTTATATTATTTAGGGTTATCATGGATATGAATTTTAAGGATTTGAGGTATTTTAATGATAATAGCTTAGCTTGGAAGGTTCATGGTATTTTATTGTAAAACTTATTTTTTGTTGGTATCTTGATGGTATTTTAGTGAAACTTGTAATTCTTTCATTTAAAAAAAGTAAGTTTATTATATTTTGAAAATATATGGATTTGTAATATTTATATAATTATTAAAAATTAAATTTTATTTAAGTAGAAAATGCATTTTTCTTAAAAGCCGTATTTAAAACCTTTCGAGACGAATGTTTTGTGAGGAGGTCTGCATCTCACTCTACTAGCCTAAGAATATGCGATAATCTACACCATCCAATAGTGGGTCCCCTAAAGAGGGTTGTAAAGGCATATTCGCAAATGAATTTAAAATACTGTTATAAAAGAAAACTGTTTTTAAAGTAAGTGGTATTTTAATGTAACATTTTCTCGAAACAAAAAATACGTTCAAAGAGAGTCGTGCTATGAAAATCAAGTGTGTACCTGAGAGATAAGACATTACCTCGTGAATTTTTCCTAAAGATATGTTTGTAACAAACTAAAGGAGGTGATATTTAAAGTTCATGGTATTTAAATGAAAAAGTTAAATTAAGGTTATTTTACATGATATTCATAACTAAAATTTGATTCTAAACATTATGATTTAAGGTTACAAGTGATGAGTAAAAGTTAGATTGAACAAAATATTAAAGAGAAGGAGTTTTCTAAGGTTTTGAAAAAGATATCGGTATTAACTCCACTTACCGATATACATTTTGAAATGGAATTTCAAAGAAGAAGAAGAGAGATTTAGAAGGACTTACAACTTTGTTAGGTTAAGAAAAGGTATAAGAAGAGAGGGTTGTCATCATGGCATCGCAGAATCGTCGAAATTTGCTTCAATTCTCGCCGGAACTTGATCGCTTGCTAACTCCTCTTTTACTTAAGAAATTTTGAGAGTTTTGGCTAGAATTTTCAGAATGATATTGAGCTAAAGGGTGGGGTGGTATTTATAGTGTCGAATTAGGGTTTTGAAATTAAAATGGTGAATTAAAATACATTAAAAAGATGACAAATCGTGAAATGAAAGGTCTCTGTTTGATTGCAGAGTAATCAAACAGTACAGGGGTGTTAGAGGTAGGGGAAGAGTCGAGTGTGCAAATCCCGGGGCTCTTTGGCCTCGATTCACCCGTCGGTACCGGCCCCAAAAGCATTTCCGCCGGCCGATCTAGGGCTTCGTGCTTCTGGATTTGTGCCATGTCTATTTGTTTGTGTTTAAACCCTTTTGCACATGTTTGATTTTTCTGACTTTTCATTTTTGTGTGTATTGCACGTATAAACTTTTGGGCTTCCCAAATAGTTTTTAAAAAAATCAAAAAAAATTAATGTGTCTGATGGGGATCGAACATAGGGGCTACGTCACAGCAGTGCAAGGGCTTTACCAGTGAGCTACAAGTTTCTTGCTGTTATTAAACAAAGTTAACTTATAACTCAATCTCAGGCTCTATAACTCATTTCTGTACATTAAACTGAAAAATTTCGTACAGTAAATTCAGAGTCGTTACATTCTTCCCTCCTTATAAAAATTTCTTTCTCGAAATTTACATTTACATATGGACTAATTTGCAAATAAGTAAGGATATCTTGCACGCATATTTTCTTCTCGTTCCTATGTTGATTCTCCTTGCGAATCTTTTCTCCACATCACTTGGACCAAGTTTACTTTCTTGTTCGGTAATATCTTCACCTTTCGGTCCAGGATCTCAACGGGTTGTTGCTCATAACTTAGGCCCGTCTGTACTATGAGCTCGGAGTGATCAAGGATGTGGCTGGGGTCGCTCACATATCGTCGTAGCTGGGATATGTGGAACACGTTGTGCACTCCTTCCAATGAGGATGGAAGTGCTAAACGGTATGCTACTTCTCCAATTTGTTCGAGTATGTCGAACGGTCCTATGTATCTTGGACTTAGCTTACTCCTCTTGCCAAAGAGGATTACTCCTCGGTTTGGAGAGATCTTTAAGAAAACATGGACTCCAGGTTGGAACTCTAGATGTCGACGTTTTGTATCAGCCCAATGCTTCTATCGATCCCGGACTATGCGCATTCTTCCCTGATCGTGCGAGCTACGTCCACAGTTTCCACGATCATCTCTAGTCCAAGGAGTTCACGATCTCCGATGTTGTCCCAACTTAGCGGTGAACGACACTTCAGTCCGTAGAGTGTTGCAAATGTTGCCATTCTAATGCTCGCCTGATAGCTGTTGTTGTATGAAAACTCCATAAGGTGCAGGTGATCTTCCTACGAACCTCCGAAGTCTAACATACAAGCTCTGAGCATGTCTTCTAGAATCTGAATTGTTCGCTCGGACTGTCCGTCCGTTTATGGATGGTAAGTCGTGCTGAAGTTCAGACTCGTTCCCAGGCTAGCTCACAGACTCTGCCAAAATTGTGATTAGAATCTGGCATCACGATCGGAGACGATGCAAACTGGTACTCCATGTAATCTCACAATTTTCTGCATGAGTTCATGGGTATAAATATAGTACATTTTGAAAAGTTAAATCTTACTTTAGATTTATGCTTACCTCCATGTACTTCTTTGCTAATGTCTCAGTAGATTGGCCAACTCGAAAGGGAATAAAGTGAGCCGACTTGATGAGTCGATCCACAATAACCCATACTGTGTCGTTACCCTTCGTGCTGTGAGGAAGGGCAGTCATGAATTCCATAATGATGTGCTGCCATTTCTTTTCTGGAATTGGTAATGGCTGAAGTAGACTGGCAGTTCTGTGATGTTCAGCCTCCACTTGCTGACACACCAAACACTTGGCTACGCTTCTGTCTACTTCATGCTTCATTCCATGCCACCAGTAGTGTTGCCGTAGATCCTTATACATTTTGGTACCACCGGGATGTACAGAATAAGGAGAGCTGTGAGCTTTTTTCATCAACTCTTCTCGAACTGGGCCATTTGGTACACATAATCGACTTCCATATTGTAAGGATCCATCTTCATGGATGATGAAGTCAGTTTGAAATCCACTTTCCACTTGTTCTTGGATCTTTTGTATCTTGGCATCACTTGCTTGAGCTGCTTTGATATGATTGATAAGAGTAGACTGGACTTGTAAGTTTATCATATACGAAGCGTTACCTGGCATAACTACTTCGATCACCAATCCGTGTAATTCCTGCTTTAGCTTCCACTGAGCGGTGAGATTCATTGCTAATGGATGGCGGCTAAGTGCATCAGGAACTACATTCACCTTCCCGGGATGATACTGTAGGTTGATGTCGAAGTCCTCTATGAGTTCTAGCCATCTTCTCTGCCGTATGTTTAGTTCTTTCTGAGTAAATACATACTTCAAACTCTTGTGGTCAGTGTATATATCCACTCGTTCTCCCAAAAGATAGTGGTGCCAAATCTTAAGTGCAAAGATAACGGCTGCCAACTCCAGATCATGTTTTGGATAGTTACGCTCATGAACTTTCAGCTGTCTTGATGCGAACGCTATAACTTTTCCATACTGGTGTATATCACATCCTAATCTCTTACCGGAAGCATCATAATGCACAACAAATTCTCCAGATTGATCCAGTATTATGAGAATAGGAGCAAAATTTAATCTTTACTTGAGTTCTACAAAAGCGTTTTCACATGCTTCTGATCATACGATTGCTTCATCTTTACATGTGAGCTTGGTCATGGATGCTGCAATCTTCAAAAAGCCTTTAATGAATCGTCGGTATTATCCTGCTAATCCAAAGAAACTTCATATATCTTTCACCGTCTTTGGTGTCGGCCACTCGCTGACAGCTGACACCTTAGCTGGATCTACTGAGATTCCTACGCCCGAAACAATATGTCCGAGAAATCCGACTTGATCTAGCCAAAATTCACACTTACTGTACTTGGCATAGAGTTGATGCTTTCGCAATGTCTCCAGGACAATCCGTAAATGCTCGGTGTGTTCTTTCCGATTCTTTGAATACACCAGGATGTCGTCGATGAAGATGATAACGAACCTATCAAAATACTCTCGGAAAACTTGGTTCATCAGGTTCATAAAAATAGCAGGTGCATTGGTCACTCTAAATGGCATTACAAGATACTCATAATGCATATCGAGTCCTAAACGCCGTCTTCGGAATATTGGACTTTTTAACCTTCACCTGATGATAACCCGAACGAAGATCTAGCTTCGAAAATACACAAGACCTACTTAGCTAATAGAAAAGGTCATCGATGCACGGTAGTGGATACTTGTTCTTAATCGTCACTTCGTTCAGAGCTCGATAATCTACACACATCTTCTATGAACCTTCTTTCTTTTTCACGAGCAAAGCTGGAGATCCCCAACTTGAAATACTGGGACGAATCCAACTTTTTTTCAGGAGTTTGTCCAACTGAATGCGGATCTCCTTCAATCCTTCAGGATTTAACCGATACGAAGCTTTGATTACCGGTTGCGCACCAGGTAGTAAATCAATGCTAAATTCAAGAGCTCGATCAGGAGGCAAACCTGTTATATCTTCAGGGAATATATCCTTGAACTCTCAAACTACTTGTGGCTTTTCTTCTTCTGCCGGTAGAGTAAACACTTTTGCATTCTTTAGTTTAGCACGGAAGATTCCTAGCTCCAACGTTCTATATCCACTCTTGAAGTAGAAGACTGGGCGATCTGGTATCTCAAATACTACCTTTCTTTGACGGCATTCACTCTAGCATAGAAAACTCCCAGCCAGTCCATTCCCAACACAACATCGAAGTTTGGAATGTCCAGTACTTTGAAATTCGCGTAGAATTCTCGTCTGCAAACTACAACTGGATACTGATCAAATCCCATAGTGGCTTTCAAGACTCCATTCCCGGAACTGACATTCCAGCTTGAAATAAGTGGCTTCACGGGAATCGTGTGCGTTCTCATGAATCGTTGCGACATGAAGCAGTGTTATACTCCAGTGTCGAACAGTGCGAGTGCAGGAAGGATGGCTACTAGTATAGTACCTAAGTTGTGTGAGGTTAGATTTAGATACAGGAAAATATAGTGATATACAAGGATTGAAAAGATG
Source organism: Agapanthus africanus (assembly GCA_030015575.1). Taxonomy (NCBI): domain Eukaryota; kingdom Viridiplantae; phylum Streptophyta; class Magnoliopsida; order Asparagales; family Amaryllidaceae; genus Agapanthus; species Agapanthus africanus. The sequence goes on from CM057344.1 coordinate 123,790,526, forward strand.
TGAAAGGATTGAGAATTACCAGTGATTACTTGGCCAATGGTTTCGGCTTCCTCAACCATCATTGTGAAAGCTTGACGTCTGGGTACATTCCTCCTTACTGGAAGCACATTCCTCTGTCCCGAGGCACGTTTCTCTGTCCTTGAGGCATGTTCCTCTATGCCAGATGAAATTGACGAGGAGGCTGTGTAGGAGGTCTATATGGAGGGGATGCAGGTAGAGCTAAATAAGGTGCAGGAGCCTGAATAGCAGGCAGCTGTGGGATTATGATTGCGGGTCTAGGTGCTGGAGCTGGGTTGAGTCGATATAGACATGCTCCTATTGTGTGAGTGGATGCGCCACAAACCAAACACAGGCCATTTGCACGCCTGCAGTTTTTCGCCAGGTGTCCATTCTTTTTGCAGCAGAAACAAAAGTTTGGACTTGGCCATTTAAATGCTCCTCCCGGTCTCCTGGATGCAAAAGTTGGCCTAGAAGAGGCTCCTACTGCCATTTGGGTGGCAAGGCGTTTCACACCAGCAGTCTGCGGTCTGCCCTTCTTTTTCACCACTGCTTTATAACATCGGACAGCTTTCAGAGCAAGATCATGGGTTGAGCAATCCCCTGTAGCGTGTGCAGCTTGGATTTTCGGGTTCAACCCTTGCTGAAATCGACATGCCCGGATCTCAGCAGTAAGAATCAGGTGTGCCGCAAACCTGTTATAGTCTTGTGTTACCAGTGTAATAAGTGATATCAGGAATTTGAATCTGAGACCATATCTTACCTGCTAAGCATGGTAAACTCAGTATCGTATTCATCCATAGACTTGCTCCACATCGAGTCTTGTTGTAAGTGGATGAACCGCTGTTCCATATCGAAACGGGCAGTCTCAGGGAAGTACTTCGCATTAAACAAATCACGAAACGTCTTTCATTCAATTAGTTTGTTGAGATGGCTTTCTTCAGCCTTCTACCAGACTCCGGCGTTGTATGTTAGTTGCAGCTTCGCCACTCTCACCCAGAAAATCTCTGGCACTTGTGTAGCTGCCAGATCGTCTTCTATAGACTGAGCCCATTCTTCTACCTCCAGTAGGCTCTCTTTTCCTGAAAAGTGTTTTGGGTGCAGTACCCGGAATTGCTTGACTCCGGGTGCCTCGGCTTCTGGGCAGTGCATGAGGATAGCGGTCTACTGCTGCTGACCCTCTAGGAAGCTCTTGATTGCCTCAAGCAGTACCGTTTGCTTGTTGATGGGAGCTGCAACGGTAGGTGGTGGTGGTAGAGTAGGCAGTGGTGTATTGCCATTGACGTTGGTACTGGTGTTAATGGGAGAATCCATGACCTTGATAGAAAAAGAAAGGTTAGGATAGATTCAAGGAATTTGAAATGTAAGGAATGTATAGTTGCTAATTCTTATAATTCTTGTGATATATTGCTTAAGACTTCATGCAAAACTGACTTGCATGGGCCACCGACAAAACCTGTCACGTCCCACTTCCAAGTAGATGAAAAGGGTGACGTGGCAAGCCCGCAACGTATTTACTAAGAACTAAATACGTTAAGCATAATTATGTAATATATAAAATGCATAAGAAATGACAAGAGAACTAAAATAAACAACAACTTTTATTTACATTCATCTTTACAATACAACTGCTTTGAAAAGGAAAGGTACAATGATATAAGCAATGCCTAGACAGTGGCATACAAACTGAAAGTAAATACAAGGAGAGCTAGAAGTCCGGCTCGGCAATGAGCTGGTCCAAGTCCTCCTGGTTAGGCTCGATCTCCTGAGAGTCCGGTCCTCATAACGAACATTCCAAAAAAGAAAAGATAGGAATGTCGTCAGCGAACTAGCGCTCGGCAAGTCCCAAAAGAAAGGATAGCATAGTGCAAGTAAATGAAGCTGGTAAATTGTACCAATATAAGATTATTATTCTAACGTAGTTGTTTGTAGTTTGGTACATAAGGTATTTGTGTATACGAGAGGAGTCCATCTTACCCCGTGGACTATGGTAACATGTAGTACAAGGCCCCGTCAAAACCCACAGGACAACGACGCAGGACTTCATGTAGATGTCTTTTAAGTGACCATCTCGTGCCATGTTAATACATTCTCTACTAATCTACCCTGTTATCCCCTTGTAATGTATTGTATAGATTATATTACAAGTCTTTCCGAGACCATAGATACAAATTGTTCAAGTAATCAGGTTTAGGTTGTAATCTTGTAGTCAAGAAGTCATGTCGAGTTATAACCATGGTTCAGTCAAGTCAAGTCAGTATTCAGGTTTGATATTGATGTTTGAAATTAGGTGTTCAGGTTTATGTTCAAGTATTCATGTTAGACTTTGGTTCTTGTTAGAATTGGACTCCGATTTAAGTCAGATATTTGTAACCGATTTAGATCCTGAATTAGGTTCAGGAGTTATCGGTAACTGCTGCACATGGACGGCAGGATTTGTGTATTTTTCCAAGACAATTACTATTGATAACTACGTTAAGTTTTCTACCTTAAATATGCAAGCACTCACTTTCTCCGGCTCCCTGGAGCTCAAGAGAATTGATCCCGCTTAAACCTATATTTACTAAAGTCCTTAAATGTTGTTTTATATAACTCGAGGGGGTTTTATGAAAATATTTTTAATATAATTAAAAATAAATCTCGAGTATTTATTTATATTATTTAGGGTTTTCATAGATATGAATTTTAAGGATTTGTGATATTTTAGTGATAATAGCTTGGCTTGGAAAGTTCATGATATTTTATTGTAAAACTTGTCTTTTGTTGGTATCTTGATGGTATTTTAGTGAAAATTATAATTCTTTTATTTAAAAAAAAGTAAGTTTATTATATTTTGAAAATATATGGATTTGTAATATTTATATAATTATTATAAATTAAATTTTATTTAAGTAGAAAAATGCATTTTTCTTAAAAACTGTATTTAGAACCTTTCTTGACCGAATGCTCCATGAGGAGGTCTGTATCTCGCTCTACTAGCCCAAGAATATACGATAATCCGCACCATCTAATAGCGGGTCCCCTAAAGAGGGTTGTAGAGGCATATTCGTAAAGGAATTTAAAATACTGTTTGAAAAGAAAACCATTTTTAAAGTAAGTGGTATTTTAATATAACATTTTCTCGAAATAAAAATACATTCAAAGAGTGTCGTGCTATGAAAACCAAGTGTGTACATGAGAGATATGTCATTGCCTCGTGAATTTTTCCTAAAGATATGTTTGTAACAAACTAAAAGAGTTGATATTTAAAGTTCATGGTATTTAAATGAAAATGTTAAATTAAAGTTATTTTACATGATATTCTTGACTAAAATTTGATTCTAAACATTATGATTTAAGGTTACAAGTGATGGGTACAAGTTAGATTGAACAAAATATTAAAGAGAAGGAGTTTTCTAAGGTTTTGAAAAAGATATCGGTATTAACTCCACTTACTGATATACATTTTGAAATGGAATTTCAAAGAAGAAGAAGAGAGATTTAGAGGGACTTACAACTTAGTTAAGTTAAGAAAAGGTATAAGAAGAGTGGGTTGTCGTTGTGGTATCGAGGAATCGCTGAAATTTGCTTCGATCCTCACCAGAAGTTGATCGCTTGCTAACTCCTCTTTTACTCCACTTGTACTTAAGAAATTTTAAGAGTTTTGGTTAGAATTTTTAGAATGATATTAAGCCAAAGGGTGGGGTAGTATTTATAGTGTTGAATTAGGGTTTTCGAATTAAAATGGTGAATTAAAATTCATTAAAAAATGATAAATGGTGAAATGAAAGGTCTCCGTTTGATTGCAGAGCAATCAAACAGTGCATGCATGTTAGAGGTAGGGGAAAAGTCGAGTGTGCAAAGCCCGAGGCTCTTTGGCCTCGGTTCACCCGTCGGTACCGGCCCCAAAAACATTTCTGCTGGCCGATCTAGTGTTTCGTGCATCTGGATTTATGCCACGTGTATTTGTCTGTGTTTAAACCTTTTTGCATAAGATTGGTTTTTCTGACTTTTATTTTTATGTGTATTGCACGTATAAACTTTTGGGCTTCCCAAAAAGTTTAAAAATAAATCAGAAAAAATAATGTGTCTGATAGGGATCGAACACAGGGGCTATGTCACAGCAATGCAAGGGCTTTACCAATGAGCTACATGTGGCTTCTTGCTGTTATTTAACAAAGTTCACTTATAATACAATCTCAGACTGTATAACTCATTTCTGTACATTAAACTGAAAAATTTCGTACAGTAAATTCAGAGTCGTTACTGTTTAGATGATCGATATGGATATGTTTATAGTACTTGTGCATGATACATATTTTTAGTACATGATATGATAGTACTATATTTTATGAGCTAGGTAGATCGTTATGCATTTCGATTTCTATCTTGAGATATACTTTTATTCAATGAGTTGGCAACTCACTCCCTGTTGTGCCCTAATTTCTTGCAGATTTGACCACTCGGATCAGTAGCGACTTGCTGATACATTTCTTACTTCGGTGATTGTTTTGGTAGAGGGGTACATGTTGGTTCGTAACCACCTGTTGTATATGTATATTCTTTTGGATCTAGTTTAATAACTCCATCGACCTAAATTTGTATATTTATGGATTTAGAAGCGAGACTTAGATATTCTGTGTCTTTGGGCGCCGCACTAGTTTGGAATCGACTTTATATTGTTGTTGGTTATATTTCGCTTTCTATTTCTTCGCCTTGGGCGTCATATATTATCTGCGTGGTTGCTCTGCCGTTTGGGCATGGAAGCTAGCTTTCGTTGGAGATGCTTTATATATATTATGCTTGTATGTGGTTTTATTCAAAATTTACAAAGGAGATGCTGCCAGAGTTTCAGATGACATAGACGTTTTCAAACAAACTTGATTATACTTTAAAAAGAAACTTGATTCCTTTTAATAACCCTTTTCAAAACTTCACCTCCATTATTTTCATAAAAAGGTTTAGATTCTGGGTTTTTGGCTTACTTGTATCGCGTCGACACCTTTAGACGTCATGTGATCTAAGTGCCGGACACGTGCCGCTTTTGGGTCATGACAAAGTTGGTATCAGAACCTTAGGTTTAACTTTTGTTCGAGTCTATATTTGACTATGTGGAGTCTAGGGCATATATTTTGGAACCTACGCTTAACTTTATGGAACTTAGACTTGACTTTGGGGGTTTTATACCCGAACATCATAGGTTGACCTTGGTATGATGGAGTACGTACTAAGTTGAGTAACGTACCGCATGAGTGTTATGCGGCATATTTACGATACGAGACTCTGCCTAAGTAATCTTAGGATATATATCTTGTGATCCTTTCTTCTATTCATTCTGTTGATATATCCTCATCGATACTTATTGGTTGTTTCGGTCACCATGTCTACGTGAGCTGAGAGGGCTTTGGCTAGAGCGAGGTCAGGGTAGGCTCGTCTGAGACGAGGACTGACAAGGGTTATATCCTGGTGACATATGAACACTTTGTTTATCCTTATATAGTAGGATTTATCGATTGGAGGCGAGTTTCTTTGGATCCGTACTAGATGGTCGGGTTACATTGCTTGAGACCAGCCGGACTTGGAGGCCTGATGTTGTTCACCCTATTCCTGAGATCGTTGTGTTACCTACTGTTTAGACAACTGTACCAGCCATTGCTGAGATTATCGAGGTGTTGCTTCCAGAGTTTATGAAGCTAAAGCTGCCAGTATTTACGGGCATGGATATGACAGAGGATCCGTAGTCATTCTGGGATATGATGGCTTATTTGTTGTGATGGCCCGATGCGAGATCAGTAAAGTTGGCTAGTTTTTATGTGAAGGGACTTGCTCAGACCAGGTGTGAGTCAATCGAGAGAGACCAAGCAACGGGTCTTCCTCCGATGACTTGGGACGAGTTCTCGAGGTGTACTTAGCCAAATTTCTTCCGTAGAGTGTCAGAGATGTTGAATTCGTAGTTTTGAGTCTTTGCGTAAAATTCTGGGCATGATAGTAGTCGAGTATGACTTGCAGTTCACATAAATATTGCGATACACTCCCTACTTGGTCGAATTGAAGAGAAGTGGATTAAGAGATTCGCGTGTGGTCTTGATGCATAGTTGTTCTCCTCCGTTGGCGCCAGAGATTGGATACGTATGCTGAGGCGTTGGATACGGCTACACTTTCAGAGAAAAGTCTTGATGAGATTGCAGCTGTTCCAGGACGGAAGAAGATTCATTAAGGAGGGCCAGCTTCCGAGCAGTTCAGCAGAGATGATATCGGCAGAAGCTGTGGCGGGTTCTTTCCAGGATGCTATAGTGATAGAGAATGGACCCAGGGCTAATTGTATGATGCATTCTCAGAGGGCAAGTGGTGGTCATCGTCGACATATTATATTGCGAGAGGTCAGGTTAATTGGCCAAAAAGTGTTCTAAGAAGTGTCAGCGTGGGACGGTTTTCTTCGCTACTTCTCACCAGGTGATTGTATTGAGAGGTCATGGTATAAGTGATCCACAAAGAGAACAAAGACCCAGATACAGAGAATGCCAGACCGTGGGCAGAAAGCAAGTGGGAATTCTTGCTCTTCCTGCTCCGGGTGTACAGACACCTGTCGACATTGAAGAAGGTGTACTTCAATATCATTTTTTTATTTGTAGATTTTTGACCCGAGTATCACATTTTCGACATTGAAAAATGGATACTTTGACGTCTGTTATTTTGACTTATGTGGTTAGATGATTTGAGGATCACACATATGATATTTTGTGCACACCAGGTGCACTTGCCTTCTGTTGATCACTGATCAGTCATATTTATTGCATATTTTTACGGTCATTTTCCCTAATTTTATTAATTAACAAATGATGTTATTTGTAATTTAAGAGCATATATGGGTTTATGTGTAAAAATATTTTGTCATATATTTCTTAACTTATAAGTAATATAATTGGGAGAATTATATTGCATATCTTATTCAAATAAATATCCATTTGATTCTTAATTTTTAAGTATAATAATTGCAACCATATCTTTTTAAATAATTATTTATATGTAATATGATTATGATTAAATTGTTGGAATATTTTCCCAAATGAAATAAATACTGCTAATAATTTGATTACAGATATTGTACATGTTTAATGGTAGCAAATCACTTCAAGACTGTAAATAGGATTCAAGAGATCAAATCAAATCAAATTCATCAAATCAAGCTGCCAAGTTTAGGAGCAAACTGGAGATCCATGTAACTGCACAGATACGAGAATATTTGCAAGAACTTATCATCTAAGAAATCTCCAAAAATCCAGAAAAGAAAGCAGAAAAAATCTGGAGAATCAATTTCAAAAGATTTAGTGGAAATCTATTAGAATTAGGATTAAAGATTGATTGGAAGAATTGTATTCTCTTGTATCTTTATTACTTGATCTCCAAATTTTCTAGCCCTATATAAAGAGATGTAATTCTACAGGTAGAGGTATCTCTCTCATGGTACAAATTGAGGGTTGATTATTTAGGGTTTTAGTTTTTGGTTTTGTAATAGAGTTAATTTTTAATAAAAGGTAGTTTCTCTTTTAATTTTGTCTCATTACTTTCCGCATTACTTGCTACATTTACTTCCCGCATTACTTTCTGTATTTATTTTCAGCACTTTTCTTTTTCTTTTTCTTATGGTTTCTTATTTTTCTACCTTTTTTCTTTTACTTCGTTTTTCCCAATGAGCGGGTAATTTCTCGCTTGTTAGGGTTTGTAGGAGAGGATAGTATAATGGATGAAAAAATCCCTTATCTTCTTCTTATGTTTTAATTTTTATAAATTTTAACAAAGGGGGTCTTAACCCTCTTATTCGGGTGTACTACCAATTCATGATAGTTGCGAGCTCGATTTGAGATTCGTTAATACTTACTTTATTGAAGATTTGAGATCAATGGGGATCAATGGAAGGATAAGAGTCAGTAGAGGGAATACCTAATCCCTCCAAGTACCCTAATTCACATTCATCGCTATTTCTCTAGTATTAAATAATTAAAAGATAAAAAGAATTATTTTTAAAACTCCATATTTTAAACCGCCCAATCCGAAAAACCTTACAAGCCCTTCTCTTATAAGGTTTTCAAATCTCTTTAGTATAAAACGACAAAAATACAATTTTTTCTTCTATTAACTCGTCTAAAATAAGATAAGTAATTCACCATCTCCCTGTGGACGACCCGTACTCACTATCGGCTAGCTATTTACGACACCGTTATTGATTGCGATATTTAGGACAATTTAAAACTTAGTTTTTCATAACAATCAAATGGCGCCGTTGCCGGAGAGACGGTAGTATTATTTTTCTTGTTATTCGGGTTGATTTTTAAAAAAACACAGAAAAATAAAAATAAACATAAAATAAAAACCACATCTTGTAATTTTAACGATTCTTGTGCGAGTTTTGCATGAAATCTGGAGCACTTAGAGCGAACCAACAGAAATTTAGAGGTTGTCAAATAAAATCAGAGGAGTAGTGGAGTTCAGTGTCAAAATCTGGAGCAGTCAAGACGAAGAACCACGGCAGAATTGCGGCCGAAGAGGGCATTTGGCGGCGGAACCACGGCCTATTAGTGGATTCAGGCCCTCAATTTTTTCTGGTATCGATCTCTCTTCTTCCTCTCTACTCTGAAGTTCCAATAAACTGTTTTTACCTGCAGGATTATTTGCAAACAGCGCCGCTATAAAAAATCTTTTTGCATGTTTTAAATTTTGGATTGTTGTTGCTTTACATATATAAAATGAACATTAAGGGGCAAGAAACCCAAATCAAGATTAGGTGGGGAATTCATTGCCCTTCCTAAGCCCCAAAAATCACAAACGAGTATACTCATCACTCTATATTAATAAAAAATATCTAGACCGAGGCTCTGAGGACAATCGCGCTCAATTAGGACAATGGAGGGTCGTAGGTAATTTATTGTTTATCCGTATTTTTCTTGTGGTGTCTAAGAAAAGTGTGCCTAAAGCAAGTGGTTTACCTAAGGCCCGCTATTTCGGTGATTCGTATAGCGGATACCTCCCACTTATCTCGTACTTACTTGGCTACAAGATTGATAAAGAGGTGATAGAGGATTTATCCTACGTTTTGTCCTTTGGAAGTTTAGGAGCAGTCTAGTGATTTGACTTAGGTGACCCTAATTCTAGGTATTGTTTTTGCACGTTTGTGATTGGTTGAGTCGAGTCCCTCTTTCCAACCAAAACAATTTCAAAAAAAAGACCTAAAAAAAACTTGCCATTTCACCCTCCTTTCTTTTTATCTCAAATTCTTTTCACTCTCTTATGATGGGTAACCCAAACTGACTAACTCTTGGCGAGTTTTGTTACACACAACCAGATATTTTTTTATATCGTTATTGTTTTTGTAGAACTTCCGACCCTACCATTTTTTTGAGGGATAGGATAGAGAGCTCTAAAAATAACAGTTGGACACCACACTTAAATTTCTATCAACCATATCAAAATTCAATACCTTTTTTATGTTGATACTCCTTTTTAAGGCTAGTAAGGTAATTTCTAAACCCATGTCCTTTGCTGAGCTTATTGTGAAAGCCCATAATAAAAGTTTCATACCTTTCACTACTCCAAAACTCTTAGGACAACATTTACAATCATTTCTATATGATGTTGATATTCCTTTTGAGGTGAATATGAAACTTTTAAACTCATGACCATTGATGAGCAAATTGCAATCGTCAACAATTCAACCAATCTCAATCTTCTTCATATCAAAATATTGATTCTAATTCTATTTATGAAAATTGGATAAAACCCTCTAACTCTTATCAACAGTACAAAACCTTCATACTCTTTCATGTTGATACTACTCTTGAGGTTAATGTGGCAATTCATTGCGGAACACATTGAACTCGACCGTAGCCAACAATTAAACCCATTCCAACCATACTCAACTTTTGCATCTTATCTAGATAGTGCTTCTGAACATAAATTAGGAAGTTCCACAGTTCAAAGAGAATTATTCATTGAAACTTCTTCACAAACTATGTCTAGTCTTGAAGTAGAGTTTGAATTAAGTAGTGAGAAAGAACTAGGGATCCCTCCTAGTCCAACCAAAACCAATTTTTTTGATCTCAACACCATCCATTCTAAAATCCAACCGAATGTATTTGATGATCAACAGCTTAATAATCTAATTTAAGAAGTGCCCGAGAATAACATGTTTGACTTTCCCAATTATGAGTATGAAAAAGAGCCTTGCATCATTCCAAATCAAACTTATTCTTATCCGACTAATCTTGACATTTCCAGTCTTTCAATCCCATCAAGTGAACCTAGCGATCCATCGATTAAGGATAATATAATTCATGAATTTTTAAAGAACTATTCATTTGATTTAACGGATAGTGCTAGTGAGATCAGCGTTGAGAATATCTTTGAAGATGAACTCGCTATGTTGGATGGGTTAGATTTCCCGACTCATCATGTCCCTTTCATTGCATGTGAACATCTTCGTGTACCTTTAACCGATCATATTCTTACCACCAACCTATCCGATATGCAAAACGATATTCAGCCTTCATCTCCCATATCTGGATCAACAAAGCTCGTCATCGAAGTTCGTTTACCCAATTCATTACACACTTTCTTTGGATCTTCTTCTCATTTTCTTTCAATTCCACCGAGATTTGATGAACCATATGATATTTCGAGTTCTATGATTCTTGAAAGATCGCTTGATTTAGACTCTTTTGAGAATGAGGGAGATGATCTTTTTGAGTCTCCTACCTCCATAATTTTTGATGAATTAAGTGTTTTGAATCATTGTGCGCAACATATTGACTTTGAAATTTCCAACCTTCTTAGTGAATCTGACTATTCCACCGATATGGATATTAATTCCTTTCTTTCCGATGAGATCATCATTAGGAACATCGATGAAAATTTCGAAGATATTTTTGTCGAAGAACTTGCGTTTCTTGAAGACTTGGATGTTGTGATGAATCAATCTCCACTAGAAATTTGTACGCCTCCATTTGAGGCCGAAGAAGTCGAACCACCATCCCTTCTTCTTATCACATACGAGAATACAACTATTCCATCCATTCTTTATCTTTCATATTCTCATTTTCATTCATACTCACTTTTCGTCTCCATCAACTAAGACGTAAAACCTTTCGAATACACTTCGTGTCTTCGCTCCATATCATCTCCTATCACCACTATCATTTTCGTTCTTTCCACTTGAGATTTAACATCAGTTTCATTCATATACAGTCTCGATTATTTTTCATGTACATCTATTTCAGTTTCTTTCACCAACCATGGTATCATCATGATAAAATATTTGAATGGTTGGTGTTGACTTTAGATCTTTGTAAAGGTTTGTGTAGACTAATAATATTTCCCCTCCTCTTATGTTGAATTTCAATACTTAGAAATAAAAACACTGTTTTACTCAAGTTTGGGGGGAAAGAAAAACTATTTTTAAATGGCTCTTGATAGAATAGAAATTTTTTGCACGATTGTGAGCGAAGAATAAATTTGGGAGAGGATTTCACCGTCATTAACTCTTGTCCCATTTATAAATCTTTGAGACCTTTTTCTCCTAGTCTTCAGGTTTAAGCTTAAAAGATGATATCAATGAGGACACTGCTGCAAACAAGTTTGGGGGGGGGGGGGTTGTATGGAAGGTTTGTATGTATTCACACATCATATGTAAATTTTGCATTGCATAAAAAAACTAGAAAATTTTGAAAACAAAAGTTAGAAAGTGAAAAATATATCTATAAGAGAGGAAGAGACTTATGAAATGCAAGAAAATTAGATGTTTTAGAACAAAACTAATAATACGTGGTCATGAGCCGTTGTCCCAAGGGTTAGCAAGATAAAGGTGTCACTAATCTACGGATAGAAATAAGTCTAAAAGATAGTCCCTATTCTTGAGTCCAAACTTTAAACATTGATGCCCTACTATATGCACATATACAAATCTTGAAACTGGATAGTAGATGATACCTTGAAATACTCTTGCCTAGAAGCCTTAGTATGAAGGAAAAAATATAAATTAACAATATATAAATGACGCATAAAATAAAATTTTAAAAAAATGAATATTGGTTTTGTAATTACTTAAGGCAGCATATAAAAAAATATAGTGAGGATGCCTTATCACCTAGTGTTTTAGACCAACTGGTTTGGGGATCATTGCTAAGCCTTAGATGCTGCAAGATTAGGATATTTCTAATTACGCCTTAATAAGTGAGCACATTCGGTAATCGGTTGGGTAGTGCCTCAAGAAACATTAATGGTCGCATGAAAAATGCGTGAGCAAATCCATCTAAAACATTCCCTGACAAAAAAGTACTAAGGAATATATATAAAGGGTATGTTGGCTTGAATTGAATTATTCATGTGTATATATGACTTTTACACACTCGTAGGGGGTATATGATTGATATTTGGAGGAAAAGTATGGAGGAAGACTAAAGACGATATTTTATTGAGGGAATATGTGATTTCTGGCATCTTTTCAAGACCATTAAGATAGGTGTTTACCGCGGAAGACCGGACTGAGACGTTGGGACGTATAGCCTGAATTTGGGGGCAGATGTTATTTAGAATTATCCACCCATCTCTCCAAAGATACCAAGTTTATTTATGGCACTGTATATCAGAGGTTTGGATAGATATGACCGATGTAGCATACTTCATTAGATTCCCCCTCATTTATGAGGGGTTTTTGATTATGGGGATGCTCTTTCCTGCAGGCGCAAGCTGTTAGTGTATATGCCCTAGGGGTCATTATTGTATCATACTTGCATGTATATTACTTAATGGAAGCTTGGGATATTCACAGTTGTATATACAGTCTTGCTAAAAATGGTAGTATGCTACTTGGTTTATATCTACTTTAATATGTGCATATGTTTCTTGTAACGTATCACTTATACATATTAGTAGAGCCCATAGGATCATTGCTTGATTACCAGCGTTGTGATGGCAGTCACACTAGTGAGGGCTGGGTAGTCTGTAAGCAACATCCTATACAGGTCCCTGGTCGTTGGATTATCGAGATAGGGCATCGATATTCCAAAGTAGACTAAGTGTGTACGCTTCTCATCCCAGTTGGGGAGATGGTCTGTCCCACAGCCATCAGTACGTCGTACTGGAGATAGTATACAGGTGCTCGTTAGGTTACGGGTACACCGGACAGGACTCGCAGGGGAACTGTTGGTTGGTATTATACCCATCGTCAGTTAACAGTTCCCAAGTGACATGAGTACAGCATAGTCCGCAGACTTGACACTGCTACTTCGACTCGAGTGTGTCCCACTGTTCTTAGATTGCTACCCTACCACGGCTCAAAGGAGTCGTGCAAACAGGTAGCGGTTGGGTGCAGTCCTGAGCACTTGGAGGCAGTAGCGGTTAGACAGGATTCGTCTCTCCTGGTATTAGGAGTTGATATCGCGCTGTGTCAGAGAGCCATTACGCAAAGTCCCTGGCCAGGGCAAGCGAGATTTACTGGTAGGTTCCAGTAGTTTCTCAGGGTGTAATGGGCTACACTCCGACACGACTTATACCGCTATTAGGGGACTGACGCTTGCCGCCCCTAGGCTCGATATGCGATAGTCTTAGACGAACAGACCGGACTGTACGGAGATTGTCACATCAGGCTCAGTAGGAGTTCGGATGGTTTTCCTCATCGGCCTTCTTATCGACATCTACCTGGGGACCATTATGTACAGCTAGTGCCACTTGCGGTTTGTGGTTAAACCCACTGCCAGCGTAGTGTCGAGTCTTTAGAGTCCCACACAGAGAGTTTCCCTGCTCCAGGCGAAACGATATAGAGGTCGTATGGTTTTACGACAAGGGTTCGGACGCATACGTGTGTTTATGCACGTGCGACATTTGGACAGTTTTTACTAGCCGGCTTTAGTTTAAGCCAAATTCTAGTATCGGGTTATTGGATTTATACAGTCTAAAGGTTTTCCGTGTTTTCATGGATTGTAGGGGAGTTCTCGTAATTTTCCGGGAAGCTTCTAGAAGCATGGTGACTTGGAGGGTAAGGTGGCATTAGCATTAATTGATTTTGTGACTCATGAGATGAATCATTTAAGTGAGTTAATGGAGCATTTATTGCTTAATGACTCACTTGATGATTCATTGCACATATTCAATGAAGCATGATGATAATGCATTTGAATTATTCATTTGATAATTATTTATGCTTCATAATATATTAGAAGTGAGAAACAATTTTAATTCATTCTCATCACCACCTTCTCTCTCCTCAAGCTCTCTCATTCTTGAAACCCTAACCCTAACCTCTCATGTGTTGAGATCAAGGGTTAGCTAGACTAATACATCCATAATCTCACTCTATATCCCCTAGGTAGTTTAGATTAGCACTTTGAGCAACCTAGTTATCTCAAGTTAGAGATCAAGCTTGTAGTAGGAGCTCTCGGGTGGATCATCTTTGATTCGAGGAGGCCGTTGAGGTGCCGATATTCCAAGGAGCCTACGAGGAGTGGAGGACCGCCATCAAGACCCGAAGGACAAGTAACGTGAGGTATAACTTCGAATCCAAGTAGTTAAACCTTTCGTAGTTTGCTAGTAACGGTTTAGAAACGATTCATGCACTCAAGTCCGTGTTACGAAGCTTTGATAATCGTTTTTCATATATTCCGCCTCCCCACAAGTTCGTGGGGTGTGTGATATGGACTTACAGTGGTATCAGAGCCAACTAAATCATTACTAGCTTGTTAGCAACTAATTAGAAGTTCGATCGACGGAAAACACGAAAATGAAACACCCCGGACCCTAACAGTTTCTGTAAATTTTAAACGTGTCTAATTTTTTTTTGATATGCCTTAAAATTCACAGCAGGGTATTATAAGAGTTCTGGGAAAATACGAGGACACAACTCGGCAAGACGGCCGCGGAACCGCGGCCAAATGGTGCTTTTGGCCGCGGATCCGCCGCCGAGTCAACGCCGAGTTGACTCGGAGTTTCACAGTAATTCATAGTTTCTGGTGTTTTGTTTTCCTGTATATTATGTTTTCTACCTAGGTTACTTCAGTACAGGTTTGCTTTTGGGGTAAACACGGAATATGGTAATCGATTGATGTTCTAAGATATTTGCTAATTGGGTTTTTATCTGTAATGTTTAATGTGTTCGTGAACCTCCCATAACTGCTAGTATGTCGGTTGGCAGGGGGTTGCACATTTCTGTAATGTTTACTGTTTGTGTATATGGACTTGATTGGAGTGTTGTGATGATTAGCCAGGGTTTGAGATGGGTTTAATATTCATTCATTCGATGTAAATGTAATATGATGTAATATTCTTTTGCGGGGCACATCCAGGTTTCGGTTGTAGCCACCGTTGTATTATTTCTTTTTACTGTTTTTGCTCCTAGGATAGACCCAAGGTGGGGTACACAAACTACCGGGTACGTTGAAGTGTTTAGTGGCCTACTCACGTCGTTGAGGGAGACCGCTTCACTTCGGGTACTTGGCGGGTAGTTTGCCGTACCCGTAGGGGTCTAGGGTGGGGTAATGGCTATTCATCACAACTATGTAATCCGTCTTTTGTTGCAGGCTCAAAGCAAACGCGGATTGCTAGCAAATCCAATAAAGTTCATCTGTGATCTGGAATGCTTATTATTGCGTCTGACGAATGTACAATATCTATATATGATAGCTATTAGACGTCACTTATGTTTTACACCAGTGCTAGCCCAGCCCCCGCTCTGTCGTTAGTTAAGTAACCTAACGGGTGATGAAGGGACCCCGTGGCAAATGCGGATGGCATACGAGGACGCGGTATTTTCGTTGTTTTCTGCAATGGTAGGATAATTGATGGGACGCATTATTATAATGCAAAGAAAATAAACCAAAGTTCAACCGTTGGAACAAATTTAAAAAAAACTACTCGGTTATTTTAAAAAGATCAGAATTTTTAATTGCGGAGCTTTAACCACTCGTTTTAAAAAGTATCAGGTTCCCTCGATTATATCAAGTTCACTACGTTCATGGTTTTACCAAAACCAGTCGTAGCCCTCCGTCATTTCAGTTAAATATTCAGTAGTATTCAAGCTATGTATTTTGACCTTCGCCAAGGCATAGTGATTGGTAGCTGCTGGATATTTATCTGTAGCTAGATAGATGTGTTGGTTTGGGACAGTCGTACTACTATTTTGGCCTTCGTCAAGGGTATGTACGGGTGGGTTCAAATTAACCTGGATAATGACGGGTAGAACTTGACATGTGACTTATGATATGTTGGCTTTCGTCAAGGTCATAAGAGCATGGGGCAAAAATCCACATCGGGAATTTCTAAAGAAACTGAAATTTGCAGAGAGATGCATACCATTTTGGAGTTTGATGAATGTTGGTAGGATTCCTTCAAAATTATCATACGATGATATTTTGGATCCCGATCCTACTGTGAGTACATGATACTTATCAGGAGATTCGTCACTTAACGATCAATACTATAAGCCAAGTAGGTGCCTAGAAAGGTGTCAGCGGGGCTACGCCCACAGAGAAAAGAGGTTATTTAATTAAGGAACTTCGCGAAAGCGTTGGAAAACCTCCCTCGAAGTATCGACACTGACCTGGCTGAACGGTTAAGCAAGAATTGTACGGTAAGAATAGTCCTGGCTAATTCTTCTTTTATGGTTTGAGGAGGGATTCGAGAAACAGTGGGAGCTATCCTGTTTAGATAAATTAAAAACCACTCTAAACTTGCAAGAGCATCATGCTAATAGTATTTTCTTCTCTCTCTTAAATTGCAGCGACCTTGTGACCACGACTAGGTTACATCTAGATAACAATTTGACTGAATCTGACTTATATGACTGGCAAAGGTCTGTCCAGATGTCCATTACCTATGACAAGCTGGACCACCCTATTACTACTCAAGATCCCGCCGTCCCAGGTCCAGTTTCCACTGTCGCGGATATAGATATCCGTCAGACAAGGGAAAAGGATAAAGCGAAACCCAAGTGCCTCGTGTTAGCTTCAGTTGATGGTATATACCAGAAGCAACACGAGAAGATGGACTCTTTCTCCATAACAAAGATTTATATGGAGAGCAATCTCATATCGCAAGATATGAGACTTTGAACAAATTAATTCAAGCGAGGTTGGATTTCGGGTCATCTGTAGGGGACAACGTCCTTACAATGACTAGCTATATTGATGAGCTCCAGGACCTGGAGACCACATTGGAAAACGAGTCAGATACCGACTTGATTCTACAGTCTCTGCCTTCTACCCTGAAGGAAACCAGGGAAGAAGAAAGAAAGAGAAGAGCAAAAGTTTTGGGACTAGATATAGTAAAAGAGGGAAGTTCCTATTGTTATGGGATTGGGCATAGGCAAAAAGATTGCAGGGCTTTAGAAGCCAGTAACCAGGATACGAAGTATGTTGTGGCTTCAGCTTCAAGTGTGTTTGTAATTGAGAACTGTTTGTAAATTAACTCTACTTCCTGGGTACTAGATACCAGAGCAGGATCTCATATCTGTAATTCATTACATGCTTTGAGAAACCGTAGAGTTATGAAGGTAGGTGGTTTGTCTCTCAGAGTTGCAAATGGAATGAGCGTGGACGCTGAATCCGTGGGAGAATATCGCCTAGGTTTGACAATGGGCAGATATTGATTCTACGTAACTGTCTGTATGTACCTAGTATGACTTGTAATATCATATCGGTGTCCTCACTTTCAAGAGAGGGATATGATTTTACATTCGTAAGCGATGTAGTTCACATCCACCTAAATCAAGTTTTGATTGGGTCCGGTACGTTAGATAACGGCATATACGTATTGAGTCAAGCTCAGGTTTTCAATGTCCAGAACATACTTAAAAGAAAGTCTCCGGAATTAAATCAGGCTTTCTTATGGTATCGTAGACTAGGTCACATTAATGAGAGAAGGTTGACTAAGTTACATAGAGAAGGATATTTGAATCCGTTCGAATATCAATCTTATGCTACTTGTGAATCTTGTCTCATAGGAAAGATGACCAAGACTCCGTTTACTAGACACGGAGTAAGAGCAAGCGAGCTCTTGGAACTCATACACAGTGACGTGTGCGGTCCAATGTCTACACATGCAAGAGGTGGTTATTCCTACTTCATTACTTTTACGGATGATTTCTCTAGGTATGGACATGTCTTCTTGATGAAACATAAATCCGAGGCCTTTGA
The DNA here is from genome assembly GCA_030015575.1 of Agapanthus africanus. Taxonomy (NCBI): domain Eukaryota; kingdom Viridiplantae; phylum Streptophyta; class Magnoliopsida; order Asparagales; family Amaryllidaceae; genus Agapanthus; species Agapanthus africanus. Next base: position 123,808,678 of record CM057344.1, read on the forward strand.
GAAATTCCAGGAATACAAGAATGAAGTGGAAAACCAAAAAGGCAAAAATATCAAGACACTGAGATCTGATCGAGGTGGTGAATACTTAAGTGCCGAATTCCTAGGTTACTTAAAAGAGAATGGAATTCTCTCTCAGCTTACTCCTCCATACACACCACAACACAATGGTGTATCAGAAAGGAGGAATCGAACCCTATTGGATATGGTTCGTTCCATGATGAGTAAGGCTGAGTTGCCGCGATCTTTCTGGGGTTATGCGCTAGAATCAGCTGCATATCTTTTGAACAAAGTTCCAACCAAGACTGTGCCTACCACACCATATCAGATGTGGAGTGGGAAGAAACCCTATCTTCAGTACCTGAAGACATGGGGATGTCTAGCTTTTGTAAAAAGGCAGCATGCGGACAAGCTCGAGGCACGCTCAGTACAATGTAAGTTTGTGGGATACCCAAGGAACTCTAAGGGGTATTTTTTTATTACGCAGAAGAACAAAAGGTTTTTGCTTCTCGTCATGCCCACTTTCTGGAACATCAGTTTTTAGAAAAAGGAACAAGTGGGAGCATAGTGGAACTGGAAGAAATTCCAGAACCACAAGCTATTACTGAAAGCTTGGAAGAACCAGAAGTTTCAGAAGAAAGGGACATCCCGACGCTACTCCACAGGAGTAGTAGGAAATCTCATCCGCCCGAGAGATACTACGGTTTTCTCATAGACGGGGATAGAGAGGATTGCACTATTGACTATGATGAGCCTACTAGCTTCCAGCAAGCCATTCAGAGCGATGACTCAATAAAATGGCTGGATGCAATGCGGACCGAAATGGAGTCCATGTACACTAACAAAGTATGGACTTTGGACATTGCTCCAGATGGGGTAAGACCCGTAGGATGCAAATGGATCTTCAAAAAGAAGATTGGTGTAGATAGATAGGTTGAAACCTATAAGGCTAGACTTATTGCAAAAGGTTTCCGTCAAAGACCTGGTTTGGACTATGACGAAACCTTTTCTCCAGTGGCTATGCTTAAATCCATTCAGGTCCTTCTTGCTATTGCTGCCTTCCATGATTATGAAATCTGGCAGATGGACGTAAAGACGGCCTTTCTAAATGGTAATTTAGAAGAGAGCGTCTATATGGATCAGCCAAAAGGATTCATTCAGAGTGGGAGCAGCGGTAAAGTATGCAAGTTGCTTAAGTCCATTTATGGTCTGAAGCAAGCATCGCAGAGTTGGAACATCTGTTTTGATGATGCTGTCAAAGAATTTGACTTTATCAAAAATCCAGATGAACCTTGCATATTCAGTAAAATTGTAGGGAGAGTTATAGTATTCCTAGTCTTGTACGTGGATGACATTCTCCTAATAGGAAATGATATTCCTATGTTACAGTCAGTCAAAAGATTCTTATCACAGAAATTCTCCATGAAAGACCTGGGTGATACCACCTACATTCTGGGGATCCAGATCTATCGTGATAGATCAAAAAGGATGTTGGGACTTTCGCAGTCCAGGTACATAGACATCATAATGAAGAGATTCAAAATGGATGATTCTAAGCGCGGTAACCTACCGGCTTGTCACGGAATCACCCTCTCCAAAGAGATGTCTCCCAAGACTGATTTGGAAAGGGATCGCATGTCGATTATACCCTACGCTTCTGCGGTAGGCTCAATAATGTATGCGATTTTATGTACCAGACCAGATGTAGCATACGCACTGAGCGTTGTAAGCCGGTATCAGGCAAACCCAGGGGAGAATCACTGGATAGCAGTAAAGAACATTCTCAAGTACCTAAGGAGGACTAAGGAGATGTTCTTAATGTATGGCGGACAAGACCTCCAGATGGAGGCCTTTGCCGACTCCGGCTTCCAGAGTGACAAGGATGACTCCAAGTCCATGTTGGGTTATGTCTTTACCCTCAATGGAGGGGCGGTTTGTTGGAAGAGTTCCAAGCAGGAGACCGTTGCTGACTCAACAATGGAAGCGGAGTACATAGCTGCTTGCGATGCCGCAAAAGAAGCTGTCTGGATGAAGAAGTTCCTCACAGAACTTCAGGTGGTTCCTACCAGTGTTGATCCAATACCTCTGTATTGTGACAACAACGGCGCTATAGCTTTAGCGAAGGAACCCAGGTCCCATCAGAAGTCCAGACACATCTTAAGGCGGTATCACCTGATCAGGGAGATTGTAGATCGCCGGGAGATCGAGGTGAAGAGAGTAGAGACGGAGAATAACATTGCTGATCCATTCACAAAGGCTATTCCTCAGACGCAGTTCGAGAGGCTATTCGAGATGATAGGTCTACGATATGCCAGCTTATGGCCCTAGTGCAAGTGGGAGATTGTTAGTGTATATGCCCTAGGGACCATTATTGTATCATACTTGCATGTATATTACTTAATGGAAGCTTGGGATATTCACAGTTGTATATACAGTCTTGCTAAAAATGGTAGTATGCTACTTGGTTTGTGTCTACTTTAATATGTGCATATGTTTCTTGTAACGTATCACTTATACATATTAGTAGAGCCCATAGGATCTTTCCTTGATTACCAGCGTTGTGATGGCAGTCACACTAGTGGGGGCTGGGTAGTCTGTAAGCAACATCCTATACAGGTCCCTGGTCGTTGGATTATCGAGATAGGGCATCGATATTCTGGAGTAGACTAAGTGTGTACGCTTCTCATCCCAGTTGGGGAGATGGTCTGTCCCACAGCCATCAGTACGTCGTACTGGAGATAGTATACAGGTGCTCGTTAGGTTATGGGTACACCGGACAGGACTCGCAGGGTAACTGTTGGTTGGTATTATACCCATCGTCAGTTAACAGTTCCCAAGTGACATGAGTACAGCATAGTCCGCAGACTTGACACTGCTACTTCGCCTCGAGTGTGTCCCACTGTTCTTAGATTGCTACCCTACCACGGCTCAAAGGAGTCGTGCAAACAGGTAGCAGTTGGGTGCAGTCCCGAGCACTTGGAGGCAGTAGCGGTTAGACATGATCCGTCTCTCCCGGTATTGAGAGTTGATATCGCGCTGTGTCAGAGAGCCATTACGCAAAGTCCCTGGCCAGGGCAAGCGAGATTTACTAGTAGGTTCCAGTAGTTTCTCAGGGTGTAATGGGCTATGCTCCGACATGACTTATACCGCTATTAGGGGACTGACGCTTGCCGCCCCTAGGCTCGATATGCGATAGTCTTAGACGAACAGACCGGACTGTACGGAGATTGTCACATTAGGCTCAGTAGGAGTTCGGATGGTTTTCCTCATCGGCCTTCTTATCGACATCTACCTGGGGACCGTTACGTACAGCTAGTGCCGCTTGCGGTCTGTGGTTAAACCCACTGTCAGCGTAGTGTCGAGTCTTTAGAGTCCCACAAAGAGAGTTTCCCTGCTCCAGGCGAAACGATATAGAGGTCGTATGGTTTTACGACAAAAGTTCGGACGCATACGTGTGTTTACGCACGTGTGGCGTTCGGACAGTTTTTACTAGCCGGCTTTGGTTTAAGCCAGATTCTAATATCGGGTTATTGGATTTATACAGTCTAAAGGTTTTCCGTGATTTCACGGATTGTAGGGGCGTTCTTGTAATTTTCCGGGAAGCTTCTAGAAGCATGGTGACTTGGAGGGTAAGGTGGCGTTAGCATTAATTGATTTTGTGACTCATGAGATGAATCATTCAAGTGAGTTAATGGAGCATTTATTGCTTAATGACTCACTTGATGATTCATTGCACATATTCAATGAAGCATGATGATAATGCATTTGAATTATTCATTTGATAATTCTTTATGCTTCATAATATATTAGAAGTGAGAAACAATTTCAATTCATTCTCATCACCACCTTCTCTCTCCTCAAGCTATCTCATTCTTGAAACCCTAACCCTAACCTCTCATGTGTTGAGATCAAGGGTTAGCTAGACTAATACATCCATAACCTCACTCTATATCCCCTAGTTAGCTTAGATTAGCACTTTAAGAAACCTAGTTATCTCAAGTTAGAGATCAAGCTTGTAGTAGGAGCTCTCGGGTGGATCATCTTTGATTCGAGGAGGCCATTGAGGTGCCGATATTCCAAGGAGCCTACGAGGAGTGGAGGACCGCGATGAAGACCCGAAGGACAAGTAACATGAGGTATAACTTCGAATCTGAGTAGTTAAACCTTTCGTAGTTTGCTAGTAACGGTTTAGAAATGATTCATGCGCTCAAGTCCGTGTTACGAAGCTTTGATAATCGTTTTTCATATATTCCGCCTCCCCACAAGTTCGTGGGGGTGCGTGACATGGACTTACACAAGCCCCTACAATTAATTACGTTATCGCATTGCGATAACCACTTTCTCCTGCTCTGGTAGTTCATTTCGTGTCGTGTGTCTATTTTTTTTGTTATGGTTGCCTGTGGATTGTATACGGAGACTAGTTTATGTCGTCGCCCGTAGGGCGCGGATTAGTCTAAATCCATATATTTTAGATTTGGGTCAAGCATTTGCTTGATGGGCTTCGTGTTTGTAGCTTGGTTGGCCAACGGGAGTGAAATTAGAATGCATTTCTCACATTTGTGAGTTCCATCGGTTCATATGAAACTTGGGCTTGATCTAAGGATCGTTAGTCATATTTGAGACTAAGATCGACTTATAAACAGTGAGCATATGGGCTCAATTTATTTTAACTAAGGATACATTAGTCTTATTTGAGATTAAGATCAACTTAGCAATATTTTAAAGATCATTAAATTTTAGTTAAGATCCAACAACAGAGTATTTGAGCTCAGTTGCAAGAGAATTTCAGAGGGACTTAGCCAACTTGGGCTAAGTCTTGGGCTTTCTTCCTTTATTCAGAAGTGCTAAGCACTTATTTGCTGCTTTGGCGCTCATGTTTGTATCATGTGAGGCACTCAGACATGGGCGCTGCCTAATCAGTGCTAGGCACTTAGTCATTTTGACTAAATTTATTGTGCTCAACACTTTTATACAGTGCTCATGTGTGTTTCACGTGAGGTGTCGAGTCTTCTGCTTTGGGCGCTCACGTGGAAAGCACGTGAGGCGCTGAGCGTTTGGCTTTGAGCACCCACATGGGAAGCACGTGAGGTGCCGGGCATTCGGTTTTGGGTGTTCACATGGGAAGCACGTGAGACGCCGAGCGTTCTGTTTTGTTTGGCGCTCACATGGAAAACACATCGGGTGCTGAGTTCCTTTTGTTCGGCGTTCACGTGTGTTTCATGTGAGACACTGAGTGTTCTGTTTTGGACGTCATGTGTATTTCATATGAGGCGCTGAGTTCCTTTTCTTGGGCGCTCACGTGTGAAACATGTGAGGCGCTGAGTCCTTTAGATATTTACTCTCTGTTTTATCTTTTGAAAAGAAGTTAAACTTCTGTTAATTGCGTTTTGGCCATTGATGATTATGATGATCTTTGTTTTGAAAATTTGGGATCAAGTTTTTTAAGAACTAAGTTCTTTTTGTGTAGGGTTAAACCCTATTTTTTTAGAGGAATTAAATTCCTAGAACTTATGTTCTTTTTCTTTCTTTTAATCTGGTTCTTTGCCCTAGATTCTGAGTTTGAAGCACATGATCTCCCCGATGAGAATTAAATTCTCAACTTGTGGATAGACTTGCTTTGCAGATCTCAGATCAGAGGAAGAACTAAGTTCTTCTTCTCATTTTTTTTGTAAAGGGTTAAACCTTTGTTTTTTTGTTTTATACTAGGAAAAAGAGATTGTTAATCTCTGCTTTTCTTTACCTAGGACTTGGAATGAGCGAGGAACTTCTTCTTTGAGAAGAGAATTGAATTATTAGTTTTGTGGCTTTTGTTCTTTTTTAGAAGCTTAAGGGGTCGATCTTCTCTCTGAAACTTGAAGTCTCGGATCCTTTATATAGAAAAGGCAAATTGTTAATTAGTTTGAGGAAATCTCTCATTTGAGAGATATCAATTGATTTAATTAGTCTCAAAAATTTTTTGGGGGATTTTATCCACTATTGGATCTTTGATCTTGTGATTCCTGTTTCACAGAATATATATTCATATTTTTAACAAGATTAAGGAAATATTTTCCTATATACAGAATTTAATTCTGTCAAACGGTGATTTTTAATCTCCATTGGATTTTTAATCTAAGGGTTCTTTGTTTAACAGAGCATATTTTTATTTGTTTAGAAAGATATAGGGAGATATTTTTCCATCTCATGTGGTTTTTGATCAACAGTTTTCTGTTTAACAGAAAATATCTTTCTCATCTAGAAAAAACATGGAGATATTTTCCTCCAATAGAATTTAATTCTATATCTGATGATTTTTAATCACCATTGGATCTTTGATCCAACAGTTCTCTATTTAACAGAGAATATCTTTCTCTTTTAGAAAGATCAAGTGAGGTATTTTCCCCTAATAGAATTTAATTCTATATAGGAGGGTCCTCTCACGTGTTTAACACGTGACCCCAGTGTGGGTTTCAGCCTGTTTTATTTAGCGCTCATATGCAAAACATGTGAGTGCTCACATGTTTAACTCGTGAGGCTAGTTTGCCCTCTTTTGGTTGTTTATTCTCAGTATTTTTATGCTTTGCATATAAATGTTCACATGTTCATCACGTAAGGCCAGTTTGGCCCTTTTGGTTATTTGTTTCTAGCACTTATATTCTTTGTATATAATCGCACACGTGTTTAACACGTGAGGCCAGTTTGGCCTTTAGTTATTTGTTTCCATCACTTATATACTTTGCATATAATCGCACACATGTTTAACACATGAGGCCCAAACTGTGGGAATCCTTTTCTTCTTTCTTTTCTCCCTCTTTTTTTATAAGGGAACAAATTTCCTCTAGCATTGCTCTCACGTGGCTCACACGTGAGTGCAATAATGTCAATCTTTAACACAGTTGGATCACCTGGGGAAGTGGAAAGTTGAACCGATCCCACCACGTCTTATAAATGTGGCCTTTGGCCTTGAAATGAGTTTTTCTTTCTTTGAGAATTTAATTCTCGTTTCAGTGCTTAGATCTTTGCCTTCAAAATTCCTTTGAACAGAGTTAAACTCTGCCAAATTTTTTGGTAAGGACTATGCACAGAACTTAGCTTTTAGAAAGCTTTTGGATATTTTTTTATTTTGGATTTTAAATCCACTGACAAAGCTTTGTTCTTTTCTTGAATCGATCTCATGGAGATCTTAAAAAAGAATCTTTTTAATGTAGATCGAGGATCTTGATGTCCATATCAAGGGTTCAAGTCCATGGACATTCTTGAGAAATGTTGATTCTCCTCTTAGGGTTTTACCCTATCATTAATCTTAATGTTTTAGGATTTCTGGAATTTAATTCCATTACTTAAACCAATATGTTTCCCAACACAGGGGATTTTTGGGATTTAATTCCATCATCTAAGGAAATTTAATTCCATCTTTTTGCAGATCTTAGCTCTGGTTTGATTCTTAAGAACTTTGGGAATTTTATCCCCTTTACCGTCCTTGAATATTTTCCTTTTTAGGAATTTTACAGTTTTAATATTCTTTTCATAGATTCGATTCTTTTGTTGTTTAAAAGAACCCGCTTTTTGGGAAAATGGTTTTTTTAACTCCATTGTTCATTAAAGAGAACTACTCATTTAATGAGAATCCTTTTTGATTCTCACAATGGGCATATGTCTCATCATTGATGAGCTGCCACTTTGATTTCACGGGGTCTACTTGTTTTGTAGTTAGTAGTCCTACAAAATAAACTCACATCCTTTGTTGATGGTTCTTTTGTCCCCTATTTTTTTAGGTACAATGGCTTCACTTCCTTACTTCCCATATACTCGTTCAGAAGTCGCTTCCTACAGTCACCATCAGACGAGGAAGCGATAGCTATGATTAAGAAACGTGATAAGGACAAAAAGTGCTTTCTCCTATGGGGACTCTAGTACGGTCATATTATAAGGGGCCGTCATGGTTTTACTTATGGGGTATCAACAGAACCCATCTGCTCGATTCAGTTTATAGAGCGTCCGCATACTGCTTACGCGGTGGAGGCGGTTAACTAGACTCCTGAGGGCCGGCTCGAACCATCATCGATGGGGATACCCAATCAACCTTTGGTGGTTATAGTCATTTTTGGACGCCGGATATGCCAAGGAGAAGCTCGACCCCAGGGGCAGGTCTATAAGATAGGCATCACCCCACGACATCCCGTAGGCTACCTTCCTTGGGCTCAGTATATTCCCTTCTCTCAACACTCGTGGTTACAGAAAGTTGGATTGTAATAGGAGGTGTATGCGTCGCGGTTCTACTACCATGCTCCCCACGTATGGTGGGTTAAAACTTTTATAAACCAATGGAATCTTCCTACACATACGTTTCTACTAGGAGATCGAGAGGTCTCTATTTCGCTGGAAGAGTTCCAAGAAATTTCCGGACTACTAATTAGTAGAGAACATCACGAAGAGTTGCTACCCCCAGACGAGTACATTTTCGCCACAGTGCCAGCTATGCGAGAAGACTTAACAACTGAGAATGCCATTCAGCACAAGAATCCAAGTTTAATCAAAGCACTGAGCATTTATGAGAGCCTGTTTGTGGCATCGGAAGGGCAAGGGGTCAGTTTTGAAGATTTCATCGCCCGCTTCGTTCTTGGCGATGTTCTATCCAAGAAGGCGCCGAAACTTGCAAAGGTTAAAGATCCCTTCGGATTTGGTCTGGGTAAACTTTCGACCAATGCAGAAGATTTGCCGCAGTTTTATATTCCAAGTACGCCAACTGTGGCTTTTGATGAAATCGCTGCTTCTGGCATAGACGAAGAAACATTTTTTGTAAGTTTTATCAGTCTTTGGCTCAGCTGGTTTGCGATGCCTATGCATCAACGCTTTATGAGAGCCTCCGTCTTCTACCTCGCGCACCGCATAGCCGAGGGAGCATGAATAGCTGTTGGTGTTGCAAGGTTATCTCACTTGTACCATGGTTTGGGTATCGCGGCCAACAATTCGAATCCGGGTGTGGACACCGTGAACTTCTCTCTTTATTATTTCATGTCTTAGATTGAGATGCATATGTTAGGTGCATTCGCTATGCACCAGCGGCCCAATTTCTACAAATCCTACACTTTTCCGCGAATCATGAGACTGGTTAATGCTTCCGCTCCTGATCTGACTCAGTTAGGGGCTTTGCGTGTGCCGCTCAACCCGTATTCAAATGATGGTGGCATGGTTTTCAATGATCGGGTTCATTCTGCGCCATGGGGGGGCACTCAGCCCCTATTTGATTTATTGAACAATGAAGTGCCGGCTCTGAAACACAAGGAGCATGCACCTGTACTCGATTAGGTCAGGGTACTTGGTGTTTCGATTGAACTATGCCGCTCTCTTCATGCGATATAATCCGCACCGTTTTGCACAACAATTGGGTTATAACCAGTGTGTGCCCCTTGAGGCGTTTTTGGTCGAGCCTGCTCCATTGCTGGAGACTGCCCGTGATGCTATTCATCATTTTATGCGTCTAAACACTGGCTCTCTCTTCATGATCCCTGAGCCTGATTACATTCCAAGGCCTGTGGGATCTTTCAAGGGCTGGTATCGTCACAAGGTAAATTTGATCATTATGGAGGAGAGATGGGTACATCTCGAGCATAGGGCTTCTGTGCCTGCCCAAGTTGCCAACGTTCCACTATGACCACGATCGGTTGTTCGTCCCCCTTTGAGAGACCGTGATGCAGTAGTTATTCCGAAAGCTTCTTGAACGGCATCAACCCCCCATATTGCCGGTATACCAGTTCGCACTGAACCCGGCATAGGGGTTCCAAATACTACACAAGCTATGGCGTTACCAGAGTCGGATCTTGAAAATGAAATTGGGCAATGCTGTCCGAAGGTGCCAGTAGGAAGGAAGCGCTCTTCTACAAGTGTTAGCTCAGGCCCCAAAAAGAGAAAGACGTCTGTCGTGCGTTTAATCGACACCTTGTTCGAGCCTGAGCCTCTCATTTTTGATGAGCCTATGCCTACTCATGAATTAGATGACGGACTCCTTTTTCTGGATACATCTGCCGAGGAGGCCGCTCAGTTGGCTGAAGCCCTCAAGCGATCACAGGATGAGACCGAAAACATGTGGCCTGAAAAGGGAGGCTTTCCTCTTGTCAAATTCCGTGATGTTAATCCGGTTCCTGTTGTGTCACCGGTAGCCCCACTAACACTGACAAAAGAGAGGGCTCTAAAACAGCCGATATCAGCCGCAGCCGAAGACGAGGCTGCTCTGAAAGAGGGTAAAGCTCCATCTTCGATCAAAGCCCTTCGAGCAAGGTTAACAAGAAAAGTGCAGTGGCACGAAGAGGCTATACTTTGAGCTCCTTGGTGTATCGGTATATATTTTCTTACACCCCTTTTAGTAAATAGTTTATATCGCTCTTATATTGCATTTGCCTTTACACATTTTCTTTTGCAGGAACTTTCACGGCGGGCACAGTTTCGAGTTCACAGCGCGTCTTAGGGATTCCGATGACGACTCTTGTTCCTTTTGTGGAGGTTCATAAACTAACTACAGACTCTGTAGATGTCACCAGTGGTGCAGTAGAGGATGTAGAGGATATTCTTGAGGCTGACACCTCTTTGGTCCAGGATGGACGGAGTATTGAAGGTAATCTCATATCTTGCTTTCTTTCTGTTTAACGATCTTTCAATATGTCTGAACCTTTCCCTTTTTTTATTTCCAGAATTGCTAGAGTTGGCATCGTCTATTATGAATCATTCCATAGAAGAAACTTTCGCGCGCCTACTTAATATGGCGGCCTCGTACATGATACCCCCAGCGTATCATCCTTTCTTCCGGACATGGTTGGTATTTTCTTGCCTTCTGTATTATATTTTCTGGAGCGACACTGACATGCTCTTATTTTAAACCACAGTCTTGCAGGCTGACGACGAAGTCGAGGTTTTGGAAGAGCCCGAGGATCCCTCAGATTTGCCTTCTGTGGCCTTGGGTGAGTGACATCTTAGTCCTGGTATTCTTTTTTTCTTATTTCCGATTTAGAAAGGCGACTGACCTTTTATGTATTTTCACTATTTTGTCAACCCTGACTCCATTTGAGTCCTATATTTGTATACCCACAGGCCCCTATGCCAGATGCATGGTTTAAAGGATGGCGAAGTAGAGTCTGCATTCACTAGCCGCTCTTATAAAAAATCTCCATACTGGCAGTCCCGTCATTGCAGAGGAATTTGCTGTTGAGGCTAATGCTTCTTTGTCCGTCCTCGCTACCTATCATGATGAGGCACTGGTGCGTACTTGGGTTGAGTACTGCCGACGAGTGGAGACTTCTCATCATGGACTTGAATGTATACGCCTTCCTTTGGATATCTCATATATGAAGGCCAGATTGCATGAATGGATTGATCGTTGTGCTGCCAACCTCCGATCCTGTGAGAAAAGGCTCGATCAGAGATTTTTGGAGAGGGAGCTAGCCTTGAAGGCTATGGGGGAGCTCTAAGCCCAGTTCGCGGCTAAAGCTACTCGGGCCTATGAGATTTGGCGAGTTCTCTAAGAGGTAACTACGGAGGCGGTGGCTCTCGATAAAGCCATCACTTTTACGAAACAAATGATTGAGACTCATAAAACTGCCGAGAAGGAGCTTGAGCGTCGATTTTCTTCGTATCGGCAACGGCAAGCACAAGCAAGCGCTCAGCTCGCAACACTGATAGAGCTCGAGGAGGAAGTCCGACGAAAAAGTGATGATCTGGCTGGCTTATTGAATTATCTCCCGTCGTAAACTTCTTTTCCCCCTTTTCGTTGTATTCTCCCTTTTTTTTAACTATATCTTTTACTCATCTGGTTTGTGAATAAAAGACATATATTTTATTTCATACTTACACCTCTCTATCTTTTGATATCTTGACTCGGCGTGGATTAGTTTATTTATCCATTTCGAAGTTTATAGTTTATTCACTCATTTCAGAGTCTCTAGTTTATTCACTCATTTCGGAGTTTTTAGTTTATGTACTCATTTAGGAGTGTTTTTAATTTACCTCCCTTAGATTTACAGGCAAACTTTCCTTAACGTTGGATGTAGATAACCACTATTCTTTTATGACATGGGTGCGTTAGGTTTATGGTACTAGGCTTAAGTCTATTATCCTGTCGTGTTAGCTGATATATTCCTCGATATGCAGTTCCTTAGGTTGTTGTTCGAGTAGCCCCGTGACTATCGTGTCTCTGATCCATTCTGAGGCTAGACAAGACGTCTTCAAGTAATCTTCTTGGGTCGGAATATCCGTATTACCGTCAGAAGAACGGGCTTAGGTATTTGCCAAAGATCTTTTTATATGAGGTTAGGCTCAATTTGGAGCCCCGATGAGTCATAACTGCACCCTTCTGGGGTGGGATGATCTCCATTGGTTTTTAGACTTTGTATGTATTGCCGTCAAGACCCGAAGCTAGGGATATGCCGTCACTTCATTTTTGCTTTGATGATGTCGCATCGATTTTTTGCTGAAGTAGGGTAGACATCCGTATGACCTCTATGCTGTATGTATTGCAATTGAGATCTAGATCTAGGATTTTTCCGTCACTCTATTTTTTGTTTGATTATTGCATCCGCACCATGCTGAAATGAAGGGGAACGTCGAGATGATCTCTAGGCTGTAGATGTTGCCATCGATATCTGGAGTTAGGATTTTGCCGTCACTCCACTTTTATTTGATGGGTCCTTGTTGACGTCACGTCTGTACTTTGCTGAAGTAAGAAGGGCGTGCAAATAGTATCTGGGCTGTAGATGTGCCATCAAGGCTCGGTTCTTCTTTTGACGAAGCGTGGTGGGAAAATATGGCTCCCTTTCTTTTATTTGTGCCCATAGATCGTATACAAGAGCCAATATGGCATACTTGCAGGGCAGGAAATTTTTATTTTATCATTTATTTTTTATTTATTTCCACGATACTCTATCTTTTCAGCTTTTTTATATGTGTGATTGCCCAATCATTTCGGCTATTTTTTGCGGTCCCCAATCATTTCGGCTATGTCATTTTTATTTTTACTTACTATTTTTATTGCAAATTTGGAATCTGATACCAATTTTAGTATCAGCATCGTTACAACTGGAATATTATCAGGAGCGAATCATCATTTTCCAGGTTGATTTGAACAAAGGAGGCTTAGCAAGCAGACTTAGGATCCTGTCGACTAAGACATTTTGACTTTATGAGTCGTAAAGGTCTCATAAAGGCATTTCTCCATACGAGTCGTGAGGATCTTATAGGTGTATTTTCTCCTTAGGAGTCGTGGGGATTCCGAAGTGTGTTTTCTCTTATAAGTCATAAGGATCTTGCAAGAGTGTATTTTCTCCTTAGGGGTCATGGGGATTCCAAATTGTGTTTTCTCTTATAAGTCGTAAGGATCTTACAAGACTATTTTCTCCTTGTAAGTTGAGAGGACTTACAAGTTTCGTTCATCATATAGGGATATTTCTTGCCATTGGTGGAATTTGGTAGGAAATATATTTATTTATGCCTGTGGATTGTATACAAGAGTCGATATTGGACCATTTGTAGGGCGGAAAAGTTTTGTGGGGTTTTGGTGGTTTAAGAACAGGTTCAGTTCCCTTTATCTTAAAGCTTTTGAATTCTATAAGCCGTGAGGGTTTTATAGAGGGTATATTCTTCTTACGAGTCGTGAGGAGCTTGTAAGTGCATTTTCTCCTTACAAATTGTTAGTTATATGTATGCCCTAGAGGCCATTACTGTACATACGATGTATATTGTAGTGGATGCTTGGACATATATAGGGAGGACTTTCTTGCTCGACATGATAGTATGCTATCTGGTTACTCTTTATCTTAACATGTACTCTGATTGTCTCTATGTTACATGTTGATAAAGCCCTTAGGATGAGTACTTACTACTGGGACTATGATGCAGATCATACTAGTGGGGACAATGTAGTCGCCAAGTACATCCTTCAAATGTTCCTAGTCGTGGGAGTACCGAGACACGGCATCGATACTCCAGAGTAGACTAGCGTATGCGCTTCTTGACCCATATGATGGGCGATGGATGATCCCATATCCATTGGTGTTTGACATCAGAGAAGGTATACGGGTAGTCAGTGGAGACTGGGTACACTAGACGGACTCGCCGAGAATTCCTAGATGGTATTATACCTCACGTCAGATGGCAGTTCTCTGGTGACACTGGTACAGGTTAGTCTGTAGACCCGAGATCGTCATAGAGTCTTCTGTGATTCCCACTGTGCTTTGATTTCCATCATACCACGTCCAAGAGGGTGTGCAATACGGTGACTTTTGGGTACAGTCCCGAATCACATGGAGGCAATGAGCGATAGGAGGGGTTTCGTCTCTCCCAGTATAGGGAGTTGATGTTGCGCTGTGTTCGATTGGCTATAACTAGAAATCCCTGGTCAGGGTTGCTAAGATTTACTGGTAAGTGTTATCAGTAGTTTCTCGAACTGTTATGTACCTCATATCGACACTACTTATCGATCTACTGGGGTTTGACGTTTACCACCCCTAGGCGAGATATGCCACATATCAGACGAAGAGACCGGACTGTACGAGAGTGTTACTGGTTGGATTCACAGGAGAATGTACATGCTTGCTTGTTGATCTTCTGATTGCTCAATACCTGGGTGGCTGTTACGTTTAGCTGACCGCTTGTAGCTTGTGGGTGTTTGATATGATCATCACCTACTGCCGGCGTATTGACGATTCTTTAGAGTCCTACACAGAGGTTTCCTGGCTCGGGAAAAACGGAGTAGGAGCACATATGTGATATGTGCGTGACCGAGAATAATGTGTGTATGCGATACCGTATTAGATTCTTACGATATGTGATATCGGCCGGGTATATGATATAGCCGGGTCATCGGATCAAGTGTTAATTCGATGAACTGATACAGATTATATTAGTCGGTTATTTGTGAAATAGCCAGATTATCAGATCAAGTGTTGATTCGATAATTTAATGTATAATTAGATATATTAAGTTACATTAACTAATATAAGCTCACTTAAAAATTCTTTTTCTCACTTGGATAATACATTGATATATATGTGATATATGTTAATTATATTATTTTATTTTGTTACAAAAATATATTATATATGTGATATATAATATTGTAACAAGTTAGGGTTACAAATGCAACATGGTTTGTGGAGTTTAAACAAGTTAGGGTTTGATTTGGGTTAGCATTTGGGTTAGCTTTTGCATGAAGCTTCAAGAAGCTTCCTTTTGTTTTTTGCTAAGATATTTTATGTTGATATTTTCTAATCCAACCAAAACCCTTTACTCTAGTTAACTCTCTACAAGGGTTAAGCCTTCATTTTCTTAACCCATGGTTGATTTGTAACCACAACAATTAATTCATTATTCATCACAAAAGAATTTGCTTCTTCTTCTTCTTTCTTCTTGCATGAAAAAGCTTTCTAGCTTTTTGACATGTGATGATAATGAGTGAGAAATTGAAAACAAATGAGAGCTAAATTCCTACTTCATCATCCTCATCTATTCTAGCCACTTAGATTAGGGTGTTTACTTTGCTAATACTTGATTAGTGAAGTAAGAGCTTGGGCTTAAGTTTCTTCAAGGTAGATCATCTTTGTTGTTGAAGATTGGAAGCAACCTTGCATCTTTCTCTTCATGGAGCCTCTCTTGAGTCCGGGTACTCGATGATCACAGCGAAGGGACCTCAACACGGAGCTTTAGAAGTGAAGGAATGGACTACAAAGGTTGTAATCCCTAACTCTTAGTAGTAAAGTTGTTTACTTGCTGTGTTAACCCTATGTCTCTAGTTAAGATCTTGGTCAGGGTTTGTTTAGCACCCAAAATTTTTTAAAGTAGCATGATTGATGCTTGCCAAAACCATCACAAAGTGCTAAGCCATCCCTACAGTGGTATCAGAGCCAAGCTAGAGCATTAGGCGATGTGTAGATGAAGTTAGAAGTCCGATCGAACTCCGAAACCCCGATAAATCCTAGTTTCTGGAAAAATTTTCAAAAGTTGAAAATTTTCATATTAAAAATACTCAGAAAATCATGCAGGAAATTCTAAGAATAACTGTGAAGTACGAAACCTTAATTCCCTCAAGGGACCGCGGAACCGTGGCCAAACTATGCGTTTGGCGGCGGTTCCGTATCCAACATTAGGAGTTAGGTGCTAATACTTCAGGGCTTAATTCTTGGGTACTTTTTCATGCTTCTGGGAATTTTCAATTCTACTCAAGTGTTGAGCTTTCTGGGACATATTGGGAACTCATTAATTCGATCGCAAAGTTTAACTTCGTTTAAGTTTCTTCCGGGTAATTTAGAACGTGTTAAAAGGTTCGAACGGATATCAATAACTCACCTTTTCCCCAGTCGGAAAATTTCCAAGTGTTGGATTTTTTCTTAATTAAAGAACGTTCAAAATCGTGCAAGTAACGCGGTGGACCTTCTAGAAGAACACAAACCTTAACTCGATTATGTGACCGTCTGAACCGCTTCTAAACCTTAGGGTTTGGGGCAGTACGGCGTTGCCACATGTGAGGCATTGGTTTGACCCTTCTACGGCTGGACCATTGGTACTGTGACATGTGATGGATGCTTTTTAAACTAAGTTCAAGTGTTGAACAAAAAGGGAAATTTTGGGTGTTTGTTTATTCGATTAGAAAGTTTAACATTATCTATTTATCTGGAATGTGATACAATATTTGGAATCCACAAGTAGTTATGAGATAACTAATTTGAATGTTATAAATCTAGCAGTTTAGTCTAATTTGATCGGTTGCCACAGGATTTTGATGTGATCAAAAGTCCGTCGCAATCACGTAGCGTACGCGGATACTCGTCGGGTAAACTTAATAGATAGCCACGCCCCATAGCCCTGACCAAGTGACTGTAGGAGAACCCCGTCACCAAAAGCATCCGTTCGGATACTCGCGGCAGCAGTGTTCTGCCTTAGTGCACTCCGTCGACGGCATCTGGGGGTGCGGCCGTCTACTAGAGTTTCTGACGAGCATTCGATCAGGATGTTGGGAATCTTGTTGAATTGACCGACTAGATATTGAAAAGTGTTTTCGAGATCGAGACTAAAGTGCGGGGTTTATAATTGTTAGGCATGCGATATCTAAGGAATTCATTTGGTTAGGCATGAGATGTTTAAGGTGGTTGCGGATTCCAACTGTTGTAGTTTTACACTTTCTTTTCTGCGACCGTAAGTGTAATATGTGGTGTATCGCCGGTTTCGTTGCTATACATCAACGACAATTGGGATACGCATATTTACTTACGTTGATGACATGTAATGTTATGTGTTGCTGTGATATGTTATATTGGATCGTCGTGTTTTGAATAGCCGGGGGTTTATGTGAGATGAGAGTTTTTTATTTTCATTCATGTAAAATTCATTGTATGTAATATTCTTTTATTGGGGCACTTCCGGGTTGAGGATGATGTCATCATTGTATATTATTTACTTTTCCGTATTAGGATAGACCCAAGGCGGAGAGCATAAGTAACCGGGTTCTAGGGTCCAGTGGGAGACCATCTCGAGGAGTCGAGACTGGGTGTCCTAACTCTAGAATTGGTAGGGTTGCTTGCCGCTTTTATAGGGTTCTAGGGGTGTGGGATTGGCTATTCATCGCGACCGTGGAATCCGCATTTTATACAGGCTCGCATAAAAAACGGAAATCCTAGTATATCCAATATTTCATATGTTATCTTCTGCTGCAATGTTCTGTGATGAGATCATATTACTGCCTGAGACGAATGTTTATATTATATATATGAGATATATGTTATATTGCTGATTTCGTTTCAAATGTGATACTTGTGAAGCATAATAAAATGGGACTTCATTAATGAGATTAATGAAACTAAAAGAAACTTAAAGATGTTGTAGAAACTTGTCTCAAAAACAGGTAGCTCTAGTTCTTTTTTCGCATAGCGGTATTCCTTGTAGAATATCCAGCACCTTATTCGATAAGGAAAGAGCCGAGGTCCCTTCACCGGGAGTGACCTCTTTAGCGAAACTAGCAGATGCTACAAACTCGGTTTGTCTTTTGATTGTTTTTATAGTTTTTGCTTTGCATAGTGATATTTGTGAAATATCCTGCACCTTATTCGATAAGGAAAGAGCCGAGATCTCTTCACCGGGAGTGACCTCTTTAGCAAAACTAGAAAAGGCCTAAAAAACATTCCATTTAAAATAACTCGATTCTACAATGATATCAAGTTCATTAAGCAAAAGGTTTTCTTAAAAACCTGTCGTAGCCCTCCGTCATTTCAGATAAGTCCTACTTAGTATTCTTGCTACGTTTGTTGACCTCCGTTAAGGTGTAGTGTGCGGTAGCTGACTAGTATTTATCTGCTGCATATGATGCGATTGTTTTAGGGTAGTCGTACGGCCTTGTTGACCTCCGTCAAGGGTCGTGCGAGTGGGTTTAATTCAATCAGGAAATAATGGGTAGAACTTGACTAGCAGCCTATAGTTTGTTGACCTCCGTCAAGGTCATAGGACGCTAGGGGTAAAATATTATCGGGAATTTCAAGTGTTGAAATTTGCAATGAGATTGCATACCTCCTATGAGATAGTTGGATCCCGATACCCACTGCGAGTAAGAGTTACTCCTGGGAGAATTTTGCACATTACAATTAGCCGATCAAGTAGGTGTCTATAAAGGTGTCAACGGGGTTACGCCCCTGGGAAAATGAGGTTTATTTTAATTAGGACCGTGCGAAAGCACGGGGAACCTCCCTCAAAGTACCGACACTAGCCTGGCTGAAAGATTGGCGAACTTGTAGCGTATAATTAATCCCGGCTAGTCTTTCCTTTTAGGGTGTGAAGGAAGATTTGACTAAAACAGTGGGAGACATCCTGATTAGATATATTAATAACCAATCTAATCTTGCAAGAGCATACGCTCAGTGTTTTCTTCTATCTCTCTCCAGGTAGCGACCATGCCAAGCCATAATCAAGATAATAATACGGATGTATCGACCGAACCCGTTTGTTATACTGCGCTAGGGAACGTTGGTCCCGCTCCAACTTATAATTGTTATAAAGACAGAGCAGGAAATAGGGGATTGCCAGAATTCCCGTGCCGCCCAAACGAAGAAAGTGCATGCTGATGCATCATCTTCGGGTATGTTCATTACCGAGAACTGTTTCTCAGTATCCTTTACGTCCTGGGTATGAGATACCGGATCAGGATCCCGCAAATGTAATTTGTTACATGGGCTCCAGAAAGGCAGAGAACTGAGAACGGGTGATAGGTTTCAAGAGTTGGAAATGATAGTGTTGCAGCCAAGTCTGTTGGCAGTTATCACCCTGTATTACCAGAATACATTGATTCTGAACGAATGTTATTAGATACCGAACCTGATATACAACATCATATCAGTCTCTTTATTAGTAAAGAAGGATATAATTTTGTATTGTTGGATAATGTTTTGAACATTTCCTATATCAAGATTCGATCGGTTCAGGCACGTTATCTAAAAGCATAGATGTTCTAAATCAAACCACAGTTCTTAACGTACAGAACACACACAATAGGAAGAGTTCAGAAATGAACGAATCTTTCTTGAGGCATTGTAGACTATGTCATATCAATGCGACCCGACTAGCTGAAGTTACATAAAAATGCATATTTAAATTAGTTTGGATTTACATCTTGTAAAACTTGCCTGTCATGTCACAAAGATAAAATGACCACAGCTCCATTTATTGGAAACAGAGAAAGGGTTAGTGAACTCTTGGGATTGATACATGATGATGTATGATAGTCCCATGTCTACATATGCCAGGACAGGTTCTTTGTAC
The DNA here is from genome assembly GCA_030015575.1 of Agapanthus africanus. Taxonomy (NCBI): domain Eukaryota; kingdom Viridiplantae; phylum Streptophyta; class Magnoliopsida; order Asparagales; family Amaryllidaceae; genus Agapanthus; species Agapanthus africanus. The sequence continues at coordinate 123,828,439 of CM057344.1, forward strand.
TTCATTACATTCACTGATGATCTCTCAAGATTCAGACATATGTTCCTGTTGAAACACAAGTCCGAAACTTTTGAGATAATCACAGAATATAAGTTAGAAGTAGAGAACCAAAAACGGGTATAAGTATTATGTCCTTTGATGTGATCGAAGAGGAGAATACTTGAGCATGGAATTCCTACACTATTCTAAAGGAGAATGAGATTCTCTCTCAGCATTACTCCTCCGAATACACCACAGCACGTCGGTGTATCGGGACGGAGCAATCGCACCCTGTGTGATATGGTGTGCTCTATGATGAGTACTACTGAGTTGCCTATTTTCTTTTGGGGTTATGCACTTGAGAAGTTGCATACCTATTGAATAGGGTTCCAACCAAATCAGATGCCTACCACTCCATATGTGATATGGTATGGGAAGAGCCCATCTCTTAAAGATGTTAAGATTTGGGGTTGTCCGGCCTATGTCAAAAGCAAAATCCGGACAAGCTCGAGGCAAGGACAGTTCTGTGGAAGTTTGTTGGATATCCCAAGCATTGGTAAGGGAATATCTTCTACCAAACTGAGGAACAAAAGATGTTTTGTTTTCTCAGCATGCCACCTTTGGGAAAGGGAATTTCTTATGAAGAAATTTGTGGTAATGAGGTAGAACTGGAAGTAGTTCCAGCTAAAACAAACTGCAGCTGATAATTTGGTAGAACCGGAGGATTCAATAGTTTCCAATGAACCTCAGCCTCTCCGCCAATCTGGTAGGGTTCCTCATCCACCTGAGAGATACTTCGGTTTCTCTATGACAGTAGGAGCGAGAATTGCATCATGAGATGATGACCCAACTAGTTTTGAGTAGGCCATCAGGAGTGGGAACTCTGTAAGAATGGCTGGATGCTTAGCGATCTGAGATAGAATCCTTATACACCAACAAAGTATGGACTTTGGTTGCTTTATCTGAAGGGTTAAATCCCCATCAGGAGCAAGTATATCTGGAGAAGATTACTTGGTGTACATGGAAAAGTTAAGACTTTCAAAGCTATGCTTAAGTCTATCCAGATCCTACTTGCCACTGCTACATACTATGACTACGATATCTGGTGGTTGGGTGTCATGACAGCTTTTCTAAATGATGATTTGGAAGAGAGCGTCTATAAGTATACAGCCAGAGGCTTCGTAGACAGTGGGAGCAGCGGAAATGTGTGCAAGATGTTTTATGTGATAAATCAGGCATCGTGGAGTTGGAACTTCTGTTTTGATATAGTAGTCAAAGAGTTTGACTTCATCAAAATGGTAGATGAACCAAGTATATACAAAAAGATAGTAGGGAGTATGGTGGTGATCCTCGTATAGTACATGGATGACATACTCTTGATAGGGAAGAAGTTTCCTATGCTACGCTCGGTCAATCTCCTCTTATCACAAAGATTCTCCATATAGGATCAAGGTGATACCTCCTAAATCCTGGATTATGGATCTATGAGATATATCTAATTGGATGTTAGGATTCTCACTAATTGTAGTGAGATGGTATCAATCGATCCTGGGGAGAATCACTGGAAAGGTTCTAGGGTGATAAGGACGACTGAATGTCAGTCCCAGGCATTGTCTTTACCCTCAGTGGAGGGACGGTATGTTGGAAGAGTTCCAAACTAGATACCGTGACATACTAGACGATTAAAGGCAAGATACGCCATTACCAAGAATGCTATCAAAGAGACATTCTGGAAATATATAAGTTCATGAGATGAACTTCGTTCCTACCATTGTGTGACAATGGAGTTGTGGTTTAGGCCTAGGAACCCCCGTCCCATCTGAGATCCAGACATATTCTTAGGCAGTATCACCTGATCATGAAGATGGTTGATCTCCAGGGAGATCGAGGTTAGGAGAGTAGACACAGAGGATAACAACGCGGATCCATTCACAAAGGCCTATTTCCCAGTAGAGTCTTTTATGGGATGGTTGAGTATGAGATACTTCAACCACAGCTGATTGTTGGGTATGCGATACCACAACAGATGTCCCTAGTGCAAGTGGGAGATTGTTAGTTACATGTATGCCCTAGAGGCCATTACTGTACATACGATGTATATTGTAGTGGATGCTTGGACATATATAGGGAGGACTTTCTTGCTCGACATGATAGTATGCTATCTGGTTACTCTTTACCTTAACATGTACTCTGATTGTCTCTATGTTACATGTTGATAAAGCCCTTAGGATGAGTACTTGACTACTAGGACTATGATGCAGATCATACTAGGGGGAACAGTGTAGTCGCCAAGTACATCCTTCAAATGTTCCTAGTCGTGGGAGTACCGAGACAGGCCATCGATACTTCAGAGTAGACTAGCGCATGCGCTTCTTGACCCATATGATGGGCGATGGATGATCCCATATCCATTGGTTTTTGACATCATAGAAGGTATATGGGTGCTCAGTGGAGACTGGGTACACTGGACGGACTCGCCGAGAACTCCCAGATGGTATTATACCTCACGTCAAATGGCAGTTCTCTGGTGACACTGGTACAGGTTAGTCTGTAGACCCGAGATCGTCATAGAGTCTTGTGTGATTCCCACTGTGCTTTGATTTCCATCATACCATGTCCAAGAGGGCGTGCAAAACGGTGGCTTTTGGGTACAGTCCCGAATCACATGGAGGCAATGAGCGATAGGAGGGGTTTCGTCTCTCCCGGTATAGGGAGTTGATGTTGCGCTGTGTTCGATTGGCTATAACTGGAAATCCCTGGCCAGGGTTGCTGAGATTTACTGGTAAGTGTTATCAGTAGTTTCTCGAACTGGTATGGATCTCATATCGACACGACTTATCGAGCTACTGGGGTCTGACGTTTACTACCACTAGGCGAGATATGCGACATATCAGACGAAGAGACTGGACTGTACGGTAGTGTTACTGGTTGGATTCACAAGAGAATGTACAGGCTTGCTTGTTGATCTTCTGATTGCTCAATACCTGGGTGGCTGTTACGTTTAGCTGACCGCTTGCAGCTTGTGGGTGTTTGATATGATCATCACCTACTGCCGGCGTATTGACGATTCTTTAGAGTCCTACACAGAGGTTTCCTGGCTCGGGCAAAACGGAGTAGGAGCACATATGTGATATGTGCGGGACCGAGAATAATGCGTGTATGCGATACCGTATTAGATTCACACGATATATGATATCGCCCGGGTATATGATATAGCCGGGTCATCGAATCAAGTGTTGATTCGATGAACTGATTCAGATTATATTTGTCGGTTATTTGTGAAATAGCCGGATTATCGGATCAAGTGTTGATTCGATAATTTAATGTATAATTAGATATATTAAGTTACATTAACTAATATAAGCTCACTTAAAGATTCTTTTTCTCACTTGGATAATACATTGATATATATGTGATATATGTTAATTATATTATTTCATTTTGTTACAAAAATATATTATATATGTGATATATAATATTGTAACAATTTAGGGTTACAAATGCAACATGATTTGTGGAGTTTAAACAAGTTAGGATTTGATTTCGGTTAGCATTTGGGTTAGCTTTTGCATGAAGCTTCAAGAAGCTTCCTTTTGTTTTTTGCAAAGATATTTTATGTTGATATTTTCTAACCCAACCCAAACCCTTTACTCTAGTTAACTCTCTACAAGGGTTAAGCCTTCATTTTCTTAACCCATGGCTGATTTGTAACCACAACAATTAATTCATTATTCATCACAAAAGAATTTGCTTCTTCTTCTTCTTCTTTCTTCTTGCATGAAAAAGCATTCTAGCTTTTCGACAAGTGATGATAATGAGTGAGAAATTGAAAACAAATGAGAGCTAAATTCCTATTTCATCATCCTCATCTATTCTAGCCACTTAGATTAGGGGGTTTGCTTTGCCAATACTTGAATAGTGAAGCAAGAGCTTGGGCTTGAGTTTCTTCAAGGTAGATCATCTTTATTATTGAAGATTGGAAGCAACCTTGCATCTTTCTCTTCATGGAGCCTCTCTTGAGTCCGGGTACTCGATGATCGTAGCGAAGGGACCTCAACATGGAGCTTTAGAAGTGAAGGAACGGACTACAAAGGTTGTAATCCCTAACTCTTAGAAGTAAAGTTGTTTACTTGTTATGTTAACTCTATGTCTCTAGTTAAGATCTTGGTTAGGGTTTGTTTAGCACCCCAAATTTTTTAAAGTAGCATGATTGATGCTTGCCAAAACCTTCACAAGGTGCTAAGCCATCCCTACACAAATCATGTTGATTTCTAAGTGTGTTGCTCTTTTGCCAGTCATAAGGATCTCACGTAGGTGTTTTTTCCTTCCAAAGTCATGGGGGTTTTGTAAGTGCATTTTTTAACGAGTTCATGCCCTTTTGGGTTTTCACTAGCTTGCCAATAGTCCTATTGTTTTTACTCACGACGCCCTTTCGGGTTTTCATTTGTGTCCATTTTGCTTATGGACGTACCATTTTTGACGAGTTCGCGCCCTTTCGGGTTTTCACTAGCTCGCCGGTAGTCCTGCTGTTTTTACTCATGGCGCCCTTTCGGGTTTTCATCCGTACCCATTTTGCTTGTGGACGTACCTTTTTTTTAGGCTTCCCATAAGTCAACGCACCATTGGCTGTAGGCCCCGATTTTTTTGAAGGACTGCATCATGTAGGACCTAGGAGAGTTATGAATCATTTATGGCCGTGAATTGTATACGGTAATCAATATGGGGATCCACCATAGGGCTAAAGTATTAGTTTAAGGACATGACGGTCTATTATCGCCATATTTTAGGGGCGAATTTTTAGTTTAGGGATGTTTCGGTCCAGCATTAGTTTAGTGACGTTTCGGTCCAGCATTAGTTTAGGGACGTTTCGGTCCATTATCGCCGTATTTTAGGGCGAGGTTTTTTTTCTTTTGGTACTACTTTAAGAATTCTGACTTAGGAAGATAGCGAGCGGATATAAGCGTCGTCATCTATCATTGACCTAAGTCATGACTCTTCAAGCATAGTACATTTTGAGGAATCAGCCATTTATTGGCTGGAATGGCCTTTCTCCATGCATATCCATGAGCCGGTAGGCTCCACCTTGGTAGACTTTTCCTATGATGTACGGGCCTTCATAGTTCGGCTCGAACTTCCCCCGTTTTTCATGATTAGGGATCATTGGTCTTTTGACGACTAGCATGAGTTCGCCTTGGCGGAATGTTCTCGACCTGGTCAATTTTTCATATGACCGTGTCATCCTTGCCTTATAAGCCTCCAGATTTTGCTGTCTATAAGGCGGGTTTCGTCAAGGGCGTTGAGCTCCTTAAGCCTAAGATGAGCATTTTCTTCATCTGTCAGCTCGTATCGAACCGCTACTCATAGAGAGGGGAGCTCTATTTCCAATGGGAGTACTGCTTCCATGCTGAACATCAGTGCATATGGTGTTGTATTCGTGGCCGTCTTGAACGTTGTTCAGTACGCCCAGAGAGCTTCGTGCAGCCTTTCATGCCAGTCTTTTTTATTTCTGGACACTGTCTTTTTTATAATCTTATTTAAAGTTTTGTTGAAGGCTTTAGCTAGACCGTTAGCCCGAGAATTATAGATTGAAGAGTATCTCCAATCTATTTTATATTGCTGTGCGAAGATGTTGATTTTATGGCTTTTGTAAGCTGGTCCATTATCCGAGATAAATCGTCGTGGAGTGCTAAACCGATAGATGACATGGGTTTTGAAGAAATGGAAGATATTCTCCGTCTTCACCTCCCTTAGTGGTACTTCTTCTATCCACTTAGAGAACTAATCGGTTGTTGCCAATATAAATCGATGTCCATTGGATGACGTTGGTTCGATGGGGCCAATTATATCGGTTCCCCACATTTCGAACGGCCAGCTGGCCACTATCGGGTGCAGCGGATTTGGGTGCTAATGTATGAAGTCCCCATGAATTTGGCATGAGTGACACTGTTTTGCATATTCGAGACATTCCTGAATTATCGTGGGCAGTAACCCATTCTTTTTATCTTCAGCTTCATCTTCGGACCCGCCTGATGGGAGCTACAAAGGCCATCGTGTATTTCTTGGATGACTTTCTTTGCTTCTGTTGGCCCTAGGCACCTTAGCCATAGGAAGTCGAATGATCTCTTATATAGGGTATCATCGACGAAGGTGAAAGTCAAAGCTTGTTTCATGAGCTGATGTCTAGATGACGCATTTTTGGGCGTTCGTTGGGACTAGAAGTAGTCTATGAAGAGTTCCCTCTAGTCCTTGACCTTTTCTTCATTCTCTATTTGAAGGGCTACTTGTTTGGTCTTTTCTTTTCCTTCAGATGGCTTTATCAGGTCTTCTGAAGATATATCTATTAGCGCGATGACCCTGTGGCTTTGCAAAATGATCCTTACGTCATCAAGGTCTTCATTGGCCAATTCCTTAGCCAATTTTGCCAACGCATCTGCCTTGCTGTTTTTTGCTCGCGGTATACTTTCCATGGTATAAGAAGAGATTTGTGTCAGCAGTTGCTGCACCTTTTCGTCATATCTTATCAGCTCTGGCTTGCACGTTTGATAATCGCTGTTTACTTGATTAACAATCAACTAGGAGTCTCCATATATGAGGAGGTTTTTGATTACCATATCGATAGTGATCTCATGACCTGCTATTAAGCCTTCATATTCAGCTTCGTTGTTAGTCCTTGGCTCTGTTAAGGAGAGGGCGTAACGCAATATCCCTCCTTACGGGGTTACGAAGATAAGGTCCACCCCAGCTATGATTATAAGGGTGTTTTGCTTTCGCCGCTTTATGGAGAATGCCCCATCATTAGAAAGATCCCACTGAGGTTTATCTTCTTCATTTTCTTCTTCAATTGGGTCAAATGCGTGCTCATTCGGCAACTCGCAATTTAAGGGGAAGTCGGCTGGTATCGGATGCTCCGGGAGAAAGTCGGCTATGTCTTATCTTTTCACTGCTTTGAGAGGTCGATACGTTGCTGAGAACTCCATCAGGAGGAGGGCATATTTGGCAAGCCTTCATCTCAGTATGGCCTTTAACATTAGATATTTGAGAGGATCCACTTTCGATATGAGGTGTACCTCATGTGCCAAGGCGTAATGTCTGAGCTTCGTTATTGCAAAGATCAGCGCCAGGCAATGCTTTTCGATGGGGGAATAGTTGCTCTTTCCCCCCAGGAGGACTTGACTTAAATAATAAAGAGCTCTCTCCTTTCCTTGATCGTTCTCTTGTGCTTACAATACATATAGAGAACCCTCAAGAGCTGTTGTATATAGGATAAGGGGTTTTCCCTTAACCGGAGCGGCCAATACCGGTAAATTTTGCAGGTATTGCTTGATTTTATCTAGTGCGTTTTGGCACTTCTGATCCTAGACTAACGGGGTCCCCTTCTTCATTAGATGACTGTAGGGACGGCATTTTCCGGAGAGCTTGGCTATGAACCGCCGGATATACACGAGCTTTTTTTGGAGAGACCGCAGTTGTTTGAGGGTTCTTGGCATAAGCATTTCCATAATCGCCTTGATCTTTGAGGGTTCGATTTCAATACCCCGGTAACGTATGATGAATCTTAGGAATTTGCTTGAGGAAACACCAAACACGCATTTTAGAGGGTTCATCTTTAGATTATAATTCCAAAGACGTTGGGACACTATTTTTAGATGTTTCCAATGTTCCTCATGAGATTTTCTCTTCACCACAAGGTCGTCGATGTAGCATTCGACAATCTCGTGTATGAGGTCATAGAAGATCTTTGTTTTGGCCCTTTGGTAGGTAGCACTGGCATTCTTCAAGCCGAAGGGAATCACCTTATAGCAGAATATGCCCAATGGGTTCTGAAAGGCTGTGTGCTTTTGATCTTCAGGATCCATTTTTATTTGATTGTATCCTAAGGATCCGTCCATAAAAGAGAAGACTTCGTGAGTGGACGTGTTATCGATCATCAGTTTGGTAACGGGTACTGGGAAGTCATCTTTTGGGCATGCTTTGTTGAGGTCTTGAAAGTCCACGCAGATGCGAATCATCCTATTTTTCTTCATCATCAGAACGATATTAGCGATCCAGTTAGGATATTGAACCTCTTGGATGAAACCGGAGTCGATTAGTTTCTTGAATTCAGCGTTGATACTCATCTCAAGTTCGAGTCGCATCTATCTTGGCGCCTGTTTGACTGGCTTTATGAAAGTTTGTCTTAGCACCTCTACAATGTTTTTATGAGTATCAAGTATGCAATTTTAAAAATTTAGAGGTCTAGGTATACTAAACAAAAATCGAACTAGAGAATTAGGGTTTAATCGTTAGCAAACAATGTTCTAATTTAAGTGAAGAGTGTCTACAATCTTTGTAGTCTAGTCCTTCACTTCTAAAGCACCAAGTAGTAGTCCCTAGAACTCTTCTTTGACTCCACTTGAAGGATGGAACGAGCTTGCTTGTATTCTTCGTCGTCGAAGACGGTCCACTTTGAGGCAACTTACACTCAAGCTCACACTTCACTAATCAAGGTATTAGTAAAGATAACAACTTATACTAGTGGGTTAGAGCAGTGTAGGTTGATGAAGTATGAATTTTTCTCATTAAAATTATTTCTTTTCTTTTCTTTTTCTCAACCCTAGAAAATCTAGTGAGAAGATGATGAAGAAGACGGACTTGAATGAGTGTGAACCATGAGCTCAAGAGATAAGATGAGATTGAGAATGATAAATATCAATGAATAAAACAAAAGAGAAGAGGTGAATCACGGCTTCTTAATGCTTCTCCAAGCACCTCAAGAAACCATGACTCATTCATCTTTTCTTTAATTCATATATATTGATCATTATCATCTCATATTTATCTCTTGTGTGATTCTCATACATCCATGTTCTTTATATCATCAACCATGATATATATATCATATATATAAATATATATAGAGAGAAAAAAATCTTAAGTGAGCTTAATATTAGTTATTAAATCAACACTTGATTCAATAATCTAGTTATATCATATATAACCCGACTAATATCATATATATATATATATATATATATATGTATGTATCAAATCATTAAATCAACACTTGATTCAATAATCCGGTTATATATTTGATATTAACCAATATATATCAAATTATTAAATCAACACTTGATTCAATAATCCGGTTATATCATATATAACCCGGATAATATCAAATATATAAACACACACACACACACACACACACACACATAAATCAAATCATTGAATCGACACTTAATTCAATAATCCTGTTATATCATATATAACCAGCTGATATCATTTAACGCTGGATTAGAATACGGTATCATATACTCGTATTTAATCAACTTCCCGCACATATCTCCATACATGCCTTACTTCGTTTTGCTTGATCTAGGAAACCTCTATGTGGGACTCTAAAGACTCGTCAATATGCCAGCAGTAGGTAATGATCACATTATATACCCACAAGCTATCAGCGGTACTAGCTGGACGTAACGATTACCCAAGTATTAAACGAATAGAAGATCAATATGCAAACTTGTCCAAACTCCCGTAGAGCCTATAAGAAACATTTATAGTACAGTCCGGTCTCTTCGTCTGATATGTCGCATATCAAGTCTGGGGGGTGGAATCGTCAAACCCCAATAATTTGATAAGTTATGCTGATGTCTGGCCTCTAACCTTTTGAGAAACTACTGATAACACTTATCAGTAAATTTCATCAGCCCTGGCCAGGGACTTACTGTTATAGCCAATCAAGCATAGCGCAACATCAACTCCTAATACCAGGAGAGACGAAACCCTTCCTATCGCTCACTGCCTTCATGTGACTCGGGACTATATCCAAAAACCACTTGTTTGCATGACTCATTTGAGCCGTGGTAGGGAGGAAATCAAAGCAAAGTAGGAACCACACAAGAAACTATAACGATCTCGGGTCTCTAGACTAACATGTACAAGTGTCACCAGAGAACTGCTATTTGATGATAGCTATGGTACCATCTAAGAGTTCTCGGCGAGTCCTGTTCGGTGTACTCATTCTCTAATGAGCACCCGTGTACAATCTTTGACGTTAAATACCAATGGTTGTGAGATCAACCATCGCCCCATACAGGGTCAAGAAACGTACACACTAGTCTACTCTGGCATATCGATGCCCTGTCTCGATACTCCCTTGACTATGAACTGTAAAGGATGTGCTTGTGGACTACACAAGCCCCACAAGTAGGATCTGCATCATAGTCCTGGTAGTCAAGCCAGCATTCTAAGGGCTTTATCAACATGTATCAATGAAATAGTAAACTTAAATAAGTGCACATGTCAAGATAAAGAGCAACCAGATACCATACTATCATGCCGAGCAAGAAAGTACTCTATATATATGTCCAAGCATCCACTGTAATATACAATAATGGCCTTTACGGCATACATATTCCTAAAAATCTCCCACTTGCACTAAGGCCAGTTGTTGTAGTATCGCATACCCAACATTCCAAAAAGCCTCTCGAACTGTGTCTGAGGGATGACCTTCGTAAGTGGATCCTTCGTGTTGTCCTTCATGTCTACTCTCCTGACCTCGATCTCGCGACGATCAACTGTCTCCCGGATCAGGTGATACCGCCTAAGAATATATCTAGATCGCAGATAGGACTGGGGTTCCTTGGCCAAAGCCGTAGCTCCATTGTTATTACAATACAAAGGTATTAGATTCTCAATGGATGGAACCACACCAAGTTCAATAATGAACTTCTTCATCCAGACATCCTCTTTGGCAGGATCGTTGGCAGCGATATATTCAGCCTTCATCGTCGAGTCGGCAATGGTATCTTGCTTGGAACACTTCCAACATACCACCCCTCCATTGAGGGTGAAGACAAAGCCCAAGACAGACTTGTTGTCGTCCTTATCACTCTTGAAGCTCGAATCGGTAATGGACTCCACTTGGAGTTCTCCGTTACTATACACCAAGAACATCTCTTTAGTCCTTCTCAAATACTTAAGAATATACTTCACAGCTATACAGTGCTTCTCCTCGGGGTCTGATTGATACCTACTTACCACACTAAGTGTGTAAGCTACATCTGGTCTGGTGCATAACATCGTGCACATAATAGACCCAACTGTAGAAGTTACCCCTTCAGGAGAAACTTCCAAAGTCTATATTTTGTTAGTGTACATGGATTCTATCTCAGATCGCATAGCATCCAGCCATTTCACAGAGTCCCCACTTGTGATGGACTGCTCGAAACTAGTTGAGTTATCATTTTTCATGATGCAATCCTCACTCCCACCATCTATGAGAAAACCATAGAATCTCTTAGGTAGGTAAGAAACCCTACTAGATCTGCGGAGTGTGTAAGTGCACGGCGGCGCCCCGGCCGTCAATCCGACGCCGGAATGCGGAAACGATTGTCACGACCCGAAAGTACGGAACATGACCGGCACTTAAACTACGAACGTCTCGAGGCGTACGTAATCTAAGTAAACCGAAAACCCAGAAATCCAAACCAAGAAAATAGTAGAGTGCAGGAAAAACAACTTAAAGCAAGTAATTTCAATAGCATAAGCCGAATTATGCGGTTTTTAAAACATCAAAAATTTACTGAAATTTCGGCAGAGTCTCCTTTGTAAATACTGGCCCCCAAACGGGATACAACATGAATAGTATACGAAATCAAGAAAAGGGCATCCCCAAGCGGGAGCTAGCTCTTCGTCAATCGACGGTCACAACCACACAAACAATAATATATACAACGCCAACGGCGAGGATCAAAACTCAAAAGGAAACTCAAAACCACCAGAAAAAATAACGAGCGACTCTAAGGTCGAAAGAATAACCAACACCGGTCTCTATCTCAATAAATACATGTTTGGTTGATGGAATTTACTAGATACAACTGAATAATATCATACAAGGTAATATGATGGGTACGATACAAGAAAAACCCACCTACTAGCAAGTCACCCGAATGAAACTGAGCCCGCAAGCCGTAATGAAACCTGCAAGAAACTGGGGCACAACGGGGGTGAGTTGCCAACTCGTGAATAGAAAAACATCTACGCACAGAAATCGCATAAATAACGCAATCCTAGGTCAATGATCATAATATATCCTCAAATATATATAACATGCAGCCTATAACAATGGCTAGGGTAAATATCTAACCCGAGTGTAAACTCATGTGCCCGTGTCAGTGCCTCAGGTAGCAATATATCATATGAATGAGGTATGAATGCATGAAACAGAATACATGTAAATGAAGAAACTGTTTTCATAAATTAGTGAGATTTCCTTCGTATTTTTAAACTGAGGTATCATAATGAAATCAGTATCAACAGTGTCTAGCATCGACACAAAACATAAATCTCACTGTCTCGAAATATCAATGTCTCAATCTCAATATCTAGGGCGCCGTCAGTCCAGACCGGCCCCTACCATCCATCTCAAGACCACGACGGTATCCTCCGGATATCCGACGCGTCGGGTAATATCACCGGTAGGTAGTGCTCCCCAGCCAGGCTCAACGTCAACACCACATTCCTCTTGCCCCGGGGTACCATACCGGGCCCACCATGTACCCGTGACGGTTCCTCCACTCCTCGACACGGATCTCCAAAACCACAGCAAACTCATGGTGGACGACACTTTACATCACTAGAAAACCGCAATATTTTATATTTTAAAAGATCATAAGTTGTAAATTTTGCGGCTTTCCCCGAAATCCAGAAATATCATAAATCTCAAGAAATCATCACAAGTGCATATGTCAATGATAATGAACTAGGCATGAACAACTGAATAACAGTATGCATGAAGTGGTAGGTAATAACTACAATGTCTAATATGGCATATAAGGGAAGTACACTAATATCATGTCAACACTACTAGCTAACAATCTAAGTCAAGCAATTATATTCTCTAAAGTGTACGTGACATGGCAATTACCGATGAAGATGTGTGTGAGCCGGCAAGTAGGTGTACGTGGTACATACGCATCATCGGTAATGGTGCTGGTGTCCTAACAACATGATATCAATAATGGAATATGCAGCAAAATAAATATGCGAGGCAGAGCGAACAGCAATAATGTGCGGGAGCTGAATACTAGACACAACGATAACTAATCTGCAATAATCTAATATAAGTCCTACAAATGGTGCCTTTTGAAATAACACGAATCATGGGGTTTTGAAAATAAGGGCTACGGTGTTTTTTTTTATGAAAAGATACGTCGTTTTTGAAATATCCGTAGATTCCCTTGAGCTGTCTTTAAAAATGCTCACGATTCGTTAGTTTTTGAAATAGGTAAGAAGTCTAATCTAATCTAACAACTACACTAAACTATACGGCTGAACTACAAGCTGAACTACAGGTAAGGAAACCGCCTATCATCTGAGTCGATACATATACATACCTGTATATGTATAGTCGGTGATCTCACCTCAATAATATCATATCCGATACCATATCTATAATCAGGCATCCCAAGTCAAGAGTGCGGATCAATCATCAATATAGCTCGTACGTAAATCCGTCGTACGGCATCCCAATCTGGGTACGGGTCAATATCACATTCATCATACTATTCACCTGGTATCCTCTTTATCAAATATCATGATCGGGGTACTGATCTACGTCTAGTACCATACTGATACCGCCTACGTATTCATAGACGTGTGTGAAACACTACGTCAAGGACCCGCTACAACGTCATGTCGTATCTAAGATACGAACCCTGCTATATCACCGATCTCACGGCCTCAAATCAAATCTCATCGACTCATCATAAATCTCAAGTACTATCATCCTCAATCCGTATGTGAACACATAGTCCCATATCCATGTGAACACATAACTATATAATCCCGTATAAGCGCAAATGAAAGAAGAAAGTATGCAAGTATGGGTGTGTGTGTGCATGTGTGGTGCGACCACTACTCTAGGGTTTCGCGACACTAAATCATCCAAGAACACCAAATATCTATATCATCGATAATATCAAACAAATTATAGTCAAAAATATATATATATGTGTGTATACGTATTCGTATACATCACCACGAACTGCGGGGGTGCTATACGCCATCCACCCGACTTCTCCCCGTAGATATAAATCTACTCACCTGGCCCTCGCTAGCCGGTGCCGACGTCCCCATGCGCTTGCTTGTCGTCTCGAAGTCCACATGGGGGTACCTAAATATCATAACGCACCATATCGTATTAAAACTAAATTCGAAATCGAAACGGCATACGAAAATCAAATCGGCACGCGTATCACGCATAGGTCCAAACCTATCGCCTACGCATGCAAGAATAGTAAAACCAACCCTCGATGTCGATGTACAAACATCAAACCATCGAGAAAAATCCAATCACACTCATTTGCACATTCACGAACACTAATTTTAATATAAACTAGGTTAAAACTCACAAAAACCCCAATTTCACTTAAAAGGTCATTTTTCCGAAAATCTAGCAAGCACATTTCGCCGTTTTTGTACAAAACATGATGTTTAAATGAATGTAGTGGCCAATATATTTATTAAATATCATAAATAAGTCATATAAACCATTTCCGGAATTTAATCTTATTAAATTCCAAAAACCCTAATATTCTAGTTTACAAAAATACCCTTTTTAACAATTTCAAAGCAAAAATGCACAAACTACAATCTAGCTTAGATTTGCATGATCTAAAGCATTAAACCACACTTAATAAAGTTAATGAAGTCATGAAAAACCTAATTAGATTTTTAGTCTCACATATTTAACCAATTTCAAAAACCTAGTAAGCAATTAGCAAATTAACACAATTTTTCAAGTAACCATTTGTAATTAACAATAAGATTAGTTTTCTACAAAACTAAATGTGTTAATCCACATCACTAAACCATGCACAATCAAACACAACTTATTTCCACAACAAACCCTAACTTGAAATCTTAATCATGCAATTTAATTCACATAAACCACATTAACACTTAATTAAAATAGCTTTAAGAAACAAGTAACAATTTAAGCAAAAAAAAATTTAGAATTATACCCAAACACATTTGAAGATCCACAAGCATCCATGACCTCTCAAAATGCTCTCTTTTCACAAGGATCCATGCCATACGGGCTAAGCTAAAATGGGTAGGAGTCGGATTTGGTTTTTGGGATTTTTTTTTGATGGATTTTGGGCAATTTTTTGATGAAGTTTTGAAGAAAAAAGAGAAGGGAAATGGGGGAGGGGCTGTTACTGGTGTGGGAGGGGATTTCGGCCAGGTTGGGAATGTGAGGAGAGAGAGGGAGGTAGGGAAAATACAAGGGAGGAAAGTCAAGGTCAATGTATGGTCAAAAGTCTAACTACTTTATCCATTTTCTATTCTTTTCTTTTATTTCTTTTCCTTTGAAAACCAAGTGGGGACAAGAGAGGGGGCTGCTGAATTCAGCCATGGGGGGAGTAAGTGTGGGTGTGTGGGTGTGGGTACGTGTGTGGGGTGATGAAAAATGATAAATACAATACCCCAAATATCCATTTACGCTAAAAAAAAGGATTTTTTCTTCAATAATTTCTAAACCGTTTTTGCAAATGATTTAGTTCCAAAAACCACATGATAAAATTTTATTTAATGTTTTATGATGCACAAAATTTGTTTCAACTCATTCCAATTTGTAATTTTCCCTAATTAAATATATTAGTGACGGCTTAAATAATAATAAAATAATATTTTTTTCAGAAAATTTGAAATTTCACCAGCGGCTCAATAGACACCAAATAATAGCAATTACATAGCTAGAATATGTATATTTAATTTTTATAATAAGATATTTGTATTTTGACTTTTTACAGAAAACCCCCTTATTTTACCGATTTTTTCGAGATTTCACCGAAACGATTTTCAAAACGCTACAACGATACTTTTCTTTAAACTTGTAAACCGGCACCACCGCGCACTATAAAACCCGGATCGGGCCATTGACCTACTCCTAGCTAACTAGAGAAGGGGTAGAGAGATATACCGAGCGATCCGTGTCCTTCGGTCTTCTCGTCGTCGTCCCGATCTCCCCGCGGAATCTCCGGTCTTCATCTCCTCGTCGGAAGGGCACCACATCACCGGATTCTTTTACGGGCTCCCACCTCTAGACCGAGGCAACTCGGGCACGAAGTTGGCGAGCCGACGTGCCTAAGAATTGCTGTAGAATAGTGTAGTGCTCTTTGTCTCAAGGGGTTTAAAGAAGTTGCCATTTGGTGGAGGAAATGAACTATGAACTTTTGTGATGGCTTTTGGAATTTTGTAGTAAGCAAATGAGAACCAAATCACTCACAAAATAAATTCCCTCACCCTTAAGAAGTGTGGCCGGCCATGATCAAGGAGAGAATGAGAGGAGAGAGTGAGTGGATCAAAAAATGAGTGAGCCAAATAATGCAAGAGAGAGAAAGGGTTATCATGATCAACCATGATCACAAACCAAGTCCAACACTCATAAACCCATCATCAAACCACAAAAGTCAAGCAATGATGAGTGAAGAAGTCAAATGATGGTGCAACCATCATGAAGCAACAATATGCAAAGACCACCCTCCACAATGCAAATTTGCACAATTGCAAATAAGCCCTCCTCCACCAATTTTCAGCCAAGGAAAGAAACAAAAGAAAATGGCCGAAATGGAAAATAAACTGGCAACTTCAAAAAACAGACCCCGTAATAAATTACAGGAAACCCCGCTACTGTATATACATACCCGCATTTGTATTCCGACCGAATACAAATGCAATGAGACAAAATCTACACTGTACAATACTAGGATCCGGCTTAAACCAAAGCCCGCTAGTATAATCCGTCCGATCATGATCCGTGCAATACCGCACGTATCTGATCGAACCTTGCCATATTTTCATACGGCCTCTACAGCGTTTCGCCCGAAACTTGAGCAACTGTCTGTGGCGGACTCTAAAGACTCGTCAACACCTTGGTTGTGGATTTAACCACTAGCATGTCAGAGGTATAAGCCATACGTAACGGGCTACCAGGTATTGACCAAAAGGGACGTCGATGAGCGAACTCATCCTGACACCCTACTGAGCCTGTCAGTGACAATATCCATACAGTCCGGTTCGTTCGTCTATGAGCATCGCATGGCGGGCCTGGGGGGTTGGTAAAAGTCAGACCCCCAAAAGCGGTACAAGTTGTGTCGGAGTGTAGCCCAGAACACCCTGAGATACTACTGGAATACCTACCAGTAAATCTCCTGCCTTGGCCAAGGACTTCGTGTAATGGCTCTCCTAGACACAGCGCGATCTCACCCCCAATACCGGGAGAGACGAACCCCTGCAGATCTGCTCACTGCCTCCATGTGGCTCGGGACTGTACCCAACTAAAACCTGTTTGCACGTCTCCTTTGAGCGTGGTAGGGTAGTAATCAAAGTACAGTGGGAACTCACACGAGACAAATGACGATCTCAGGTCGATGAATTAACCTGTGCACATGTCACCAGGGAACTGCTATCTGACGTCAGGTATAAGACCAACTAGCATGTTCCCGGCGAGTCCTGTCCGGTGTACTCATAACCCAATGAGCACCTGTATACATCTTAGGTGAACCACCTGAGACCAGTGGCTTGTGAGACCGGCCACCGCCCCTCGTCGGGGTCTCGACTGTATACACTAGTCTACTCTGGAGTATCGATGCCCTGTCTCGAAACTCCCACGACTAAGGACCTTTTAAGGATGTGCTTATAGACCCCAGCTCCCACGTATATGATCGCCCTCATACTGCTGGCAGTCAAGCAAGAATCCTAGGGGCTCTATCAACGCGCAATAGTGACCTGTAAGGTCACCTAAAGCAGTACGCGATGATAAAGATAAACCAGATAGCATACTATCATCTTGAGTAAAACTGTCCTACCGGTATAGGTCCTCCCTCAATCATTGCAATCACGTGCCTGGGATCCAATAATTGACTCTGAGGGCACTATCTCCAACAATCTCCCACTTGCACTCATGGCTAATTATTGCGATGTCGCATACTCACAGCCCGTGTGATACCGAACACCCAACTCCTCTACTAATCAATCTTACAAAACCCGTTTACGAAACTATTGCGTTCGAGGAATAGCCTCAGTGAGTGGATCCGCCTTAATGTTTCTTTCTATGTCTCTCTATATCTCAAGTTCGCGGAGAAAGCCATCTCCCGAAATGAGCAATACCTGTCTTAGAATGTGTCTGGATATCTGATGGGACCTAGCTCATAAATGAACTCTAAATCCAAACTTCTTAGACTGTATCGTCAACTGAACTTAATCAGTATCCTGCGCCATGCCTCCCTCAGTATCCGCTTGGACCACCTGTCCATAATACCGCCCCTTGTCAGAAGGAAAACTATAACTCTGACAACCTCTCTGTCATCCAGGTCACCTTGGAAGCCTGGAATGATAACTGTCTCCTTTGAGGCTGTTGTTATCATATCCCTAGAACATCCACGTATGTTCTAAAACTGCTTTCGATCGTTTCTCCAGGATTGGATCAATATCAACTTATTGCATCTACTGCAAAAACAACATCTGGTGTGGTACTTGACATCTCATGATTGACTCAATTGCCTAAGCAAGTGATCTGTCAATCATGCATATCTCTCTCCCTTTTAGTATGTAAGACACCTTTAGAGAGGGTGACTCCATCACCTGCAGGTATACTACCGTGCCAAGAGTCGTCCATTCTAAAAACTCTTAGAATGCTGTCTAAGTACCCTGATTGGAAAACCACCCAAATCTAGATCTATAGATCTAGTAACCAGAATGTTTGATATAATGTCCAAGTCCCATGTGGAGAAACCACTATGTGACAACCAAAGTTTAACCAATCGTAGTATAGGAACATAACTTCCTACTCTGTGTATGTCATCCAAATACCAGGACATCACACCCTACCACCTTCTTAACAGATCTATCCCCTATTCTGATGAAGTCAAATCTATGACTGTCATATCAGAAATAGATGATCTATCTCCGCTACATCTGCTTTAGTCTATAAATAGACACAAGCCACTTGTCCACCAATGCTTCCGCTGCTCCCACTGACTACAACAACGCTCTGGCAGAGTCATATACACGTACACTTCTAAAGCTAGTTTAGAACGACGCTATACTCATCCTCCTGCCGGGTCTCGCAGCCTGGAACAACAGCAATGGCAAGTCTGGGTAAACAAGAACCTCCCTGCCACCGTCCTTGAGGCTACCGAAGTACCTCTCGGGTGCCTGAGGTTACCCACCGTATCTGCGGAGTGGCCAATAGAATGTTAAACCAAATTGAATCTTTAGGTTCTTATCAAATTTTCAGTAATCGTTTGCGGTTCTGGAATCACTTCCAGTTCTACCATACTCCCACTACTGTTTTCTGAAAAAATCCATTTTTGTTAAAACTGTGGCGAGTCTAGAACAATATCACTATTGATCTTCCAGATGGTAGAAAGTCAACCCTCGTCATAGCCTAGGTCAACCCACAAACAGCTATTACAGAAACGTGCCTTGAGTTATCCAGAGTCTGGTTTTAAGCATAAGCCGGACAACTCCCCGTACCTTAACATCGTTAAGATATGAACTGTTCTATATCCAATATAGAACCAGAGGTACTGATTTAATTGAACCAGATTCAAATCATGCAGCTGTCTCCAGTGCATGTTAACTAAATGGAAAGAAGCCGATCAGCGTTACTCAACTTACGAATGCATCCAAATATGAGTAACCTGAAAGAGAAGCAAGATCTCTTAAAACCATTACTATCAACTGAATACCATACACAAGTATCTACATCTTCGATCACCTTGAAGAATCCCGATACTTGCAATACCTGGTTCTCTACTTTATTCATATACCTATGACTTCTCAAAATTCGGACCTTGCGTTTCAACGAAACACTTGTCTAAAAACTAGAGAAGTCATAAGTAAACCGAATATAGTACGAGGACCAACCCCTCTGTCCTAATGGACACTGGACAATATACAATACTCTGTATTAGTCCCCTGAGTTGAATAACTCAATCCCTGTGTGTCGTAGGTTGAAAACTGTACTTATGGTTAAGAAGAATTACACCGCTGTTTAATACCCCTTACCTAACCATCCACTGATATAGGTAAATGTCATAGACATAATTTCAAAAAGGTATATCTCACTCTATAATAATAGACGTATAGATATATCAATTTGAAATTGATGCATAACAGCGGATATTCAAAACCAAATACTTGCCGTCCGGCAAACAACCCAGGCGATTTCCTCAAATATCACCAATTACAACGAATTCCGATATAATGAGGATGATCACCTAATTCCCAATAACTTACTCCCACTCATCATCTGTAAAACCATACAGATGTGAGAATCATACCTGGTAAATACATACCCAGGAGTAAGTGTCTAATTAGGAAATCAGTTTTCTTTTAACAGTACACAGTGAAACTGAAACATTGAAATGTTTCGATGGGGTATCCTGGTATTCCTAGTAATGCCTCTTCCATTATCCAGATTCACAACTGTAACCGTATATTTCTTTGCCACCTCTCCAAATCCCTTTATATGTTTTAGTCGTTACCTTCTGCACACCCCTTTAGGCCAAATGGTTTCCTTCCTTCCCTACCGTTCGGCACCAGCCTATGGTTTGGAAGAAGACTATCCAATAAGCATAATGGATATACTATCCTAATCCTAGGAGCACTCGCAACACGAGAGATGGTAAAGATAAAAGACACTTGAATAAGCCTTATTCCTATTTCTCCTGAACCAGAGTCCATTCCCGAACTAGAACAAGTTCCTTTCGAGTTCGTATATAACCATACGATGGAGTATCCAATAAACTGTGGATCTTCGTAGTGATACGGAGTGTTCTGGAGAAATACAAAGGTGATTTAGGATTGGCGAAGAAATACTTGGTTTGGTCGTGAATAGCAGTCGCAATTTACTTTGCCCTCTTACTGATCCCTTGATATGTCTTTACTTAATACCTTCTGTACACCATCGTTATGCTAATTGGTTTTCTTCATTCCCTACCGTTCGACACCAGCCTAAGGTTTGGAAGAAGACTATCCAATTTGCGTAATAGGTGTACTATCTCCTAAACCAAGGAGTACTCGCAACACGAGAGAATGTAAAGATAAAAGACAACTGAATAGTCCCATTCGTTTTCTCCAGAACCGGAAACCATCCTCGAATAAATTCCTTTGAGTTCGTATATAACCATACGATGGTTTTATCCAATGGAAGTGGACGTTCGTAGTAATACGGGGTATCCTGGAGAAAAGGGTAAAAGTAGGAGTGGCAATGAGGTTTGCAACTCTGACAATCCAAAAGCCAGTGTTATAAGAAGATTCGGTTAATTTTGGTCACTGAGTCATAGTCTTAGGGCCGGGCCATGGTCGCTGCCAAGAGAGAGAGAGAAAAGAAACACTCAGCGTGCACTCTAACCTAGACCAGAATGGTTATCACTTTATCTGATCAGGAAACCTCCCACTGTACCGTCAAACTCTCCTCCAAACCTGAAAGAAGAATTAGTCGGGATCACCCGAGGAGTAAACCAACTCATCAGTGGGAATCGGGATCCAACTATCATCGCATGATAACGTGACGGAATCCGCTCACGTTATCACACTCCAGAAGGTATGCGCATATCTGGAAAGTTTCAGTTTCTTTAGAAACTCCCGATGTGATTTCTTCCCCATGCTCTTATGACCTTGACGAAGGCCAACATATCATAAGTCACATGTCAAGTTCTACCCGTCATTATCCAGGTTAATTTGAACCCACCCGTACATACCCTTGACTTTGGCCAACAAGGTAGTACGACTGTCCCAAACCAACGCATCTATCTATGCTGCAGAAAAGTAACAAATAGCTACCATACACTATGCCTTGACGAAGGCCAACATATATAGCATGAATACTAAGTGCTACCTTTCTGAAATGACGGAGGGATACGAATGGTTTTTGGCGAAAAACCTTTAACGTAATGAACTTGATATCGTTGAAGGAACCAGATAGCTTTTATAAAAATATAGTGGCGAAAACCTTTTCTAAAGAGGTTACTCCCGGTGAAGGGATCTCGGCTCTTTCCCCGTAGAATGAGGTGCAGGATATTCCAACTGAATACCACGATGCAAAGCAAAAGTAAATGACTATAGTGAAGCTATTGCCCTGACGCAAAATTCTGTCCAAGGGGTCACTCCCGGTGAAGGGATCTCGGCCCTTGCCTCGTCGACTGAGGTGCTGGATATTCAAAACCGAATACCACTGTGCAAAACAAAAGAGAACGTCCTTGCAATAACAGCTTTTGAAAAATGTTCCAACAACATCAGAATAGGTTTGTTTAGCTTGCATTGATCCGAATCAACGCAGTCCCATCAATTGATCACACCAATAAAGAACGAAAATAATGATGTATGTATATGCCATCCGCATTCGCCGCTGGGTCCCGTCATTACCCGTTAGGTTACTTAACTAACGACAGAGCGGGGACTGGACTAGCGCGGATGCAAAACATATACAACATCTACTAGTATATATATATATCAATATATAATATTCGCTCAAGGCGTGATAAAATGCAACATCACAGAAATGTAATACGCATCACAGAACAATACAGATATCTGGGATCCCCGGGTTTCATGGAGCCGCTACTAAAACCCGACGTTCCTCTGGTTGTGTGGATAGCCTATGCAATGAAATCCTAGACCCCTACGGGCGCGGAAAGTTACCCGCCAAAACCTGAAGCGAGGCAACCCCCTTCAGCAACGTGAATGGACCACCCAGCACTTCACGGAATCCGGTAACTTAGGCACCCCTCCTGGGTCAACCTGTACCCCCTACGAGTGCGGCGAATAGCCCGCCAATTCTAGAGTGAGGCCTCCTCCGTCTCAACGCCATGAGATGCGGGCTCGTTTCCCTCTAGAACTCGGCTATCCGTGCACCCCACTATAGGGTAATCCTAGTACAGAAAGTAAAATATACATACAACGGGTACATCGACCTCACCCCGGTCTTGCCCCAAAAGAATAATATACAAACAGGCAGTGACGGCAGTCCACATGTCGTACGCTCGCCCCGCAATATCAAATGTACGTAATAAACCAAATTGTACTAACATTGCATCCAGGCTATCCCCCACGACCAATCCGCAACATCACAGCACAACACAGAACATCAACGTGAATGTCACGTTCGCAAATCCGTCTAAAAGGGCTATAGCAGTTAGACTGGATTTACCGATCAAATGACATTCACGGTCCCAGATATAATGTAAATACTGTGAAGTAACATGTTTAAAATTTTCGATAGATCAAATTGACCGAAGTGGGCCCCAAGCACTACTGTAGCACTCAAAGAAAATCTGGGCCCAAAAAGAATATTCCAAAAACCCCATTTTCAACTCAGAAGCTCTCTGTAAAATTTTGGTGCATTGAACAGTAAAAGTGGCGGCGGAACCGCGGCCCAAGCATGGGTTTGGCCGCGGTTCCGCGGTGGAATAGTGATTGCACGCGACCAAATTTTCACAGAATGCTTAGAATTCCCTGCACGTATTTCTGCAATGTACTGAAAAATTTTTCGAGCCAAAAAAATTCGACAGAAAACTGATGCATGAAAAACGCGGTTTTTGGAAAATCCGATCGATCGAACTTGTAAACATGTTAGAGCAAGCTAGACTAGGTTAATGGCCTGGCTCTGATACCATATAAGTGCATGGCAGTGCCCCGGCCGTCAATCCGACGCCGGAATTCGGAAACGATACTTTTCGTTAAACTTGTAAACCGGCACCACCGCGCACTATAAAACCCGGATCGGGCCATTGACCTACTCCTAGCTAACTAGAGAAGGGGTAAGAGAGATATACCGAGCGATCCGTGTCCTTCGGTCTTCTCGTCGTCGTCCCGATCTCCCCGTGGAATCTCCGGTCTTCATCTCCTCGTCGGAAGGGCACCACATCACCGGGTTCTTTTACGGGCTCCCACCTCTGGACCGAGGCAACTCGGGCACGAAGTTGGCGAGCCGACGTGCCCAAGAATTGCTGTAGAATAGTGTAGTGCTCTTTGTCTCAAGGGGTTTAAAGAAGTTGCCATTTGGTGGAGGAAATGAACTATGATCTTTTGTGGTGGCTTTTGGGAATTTTGTAGTAAGCAAATGAGAACCAAATCACTCAAAAAATAAATTCCCTCACCCTCAAGAAGTGTGGCCGGCCATGATCAAGGAGAGAATGAGAGGAGAGAGTGAGTGGATCAAAAAATGAGCGAGCCAAATAATGCAAGAGAGAGAAAGGGTTATCATGATCAACCATGATCACAAACCAAGTCCAACACTCATAAACCCATCATCAAACCGCAAAAGTCAAGCAATGATGAGTGAAGAAGTCAAATGATGGTGCAACCATCATGAAGCAACAATATGCAAAGACCACCCTCCACAATGCTAATTTCCACAATTGCAAATAAGCCCTCCTCCACCAATTTTCAGCCAAGGAAAGAAATAAAGGAAAATGGCCGAAACGGAAAACAAACTGGCAACTTCAAAAAAAAGATCCCGTAATAAATTACAGGAAACCCTGCTACTGTATATACATACCCGCATTTGTATTCCGACCGAATGCAAATGCAATGAGACAAAATCTACACTGTACAATACTAGGATCCGGCTTAAACCAAAGCCTGCTAGTATAATCCGTCCGATCATGATCCGTGCAATACCGTACGTATCTGATCGAACCTTACCATAATTTCATATGGCTCTACAGCGTTTCAGCCGAAACTTGAGCAACTGTCTGTGGGGGACTCTAAAGACTCGTCAACACCTTGGTTGTGGATTTAACCACTAGCACGTCAGAGGTATAAGCCATACGTAACGGGCTACCAGGTATTGACCAAAAGGGACATCGATGAGCGAACTCATCCTGACACCCTACTAAGCCTGTCAGTGATAATATCCATACAGTCCGGTCCGTTCGTCTATGAGCATCGCATGGCGGGCCTAGGGGGTTGGTAAAAGTCAGACCCCTAAAAGCGGTACAAGTCGTGTCGGAGTGTAGCCCAGAACACCCTGAGATACTACTGGAATACTTACTAGTAAATCTCCTGCCTTGGCCAAGGACTTCGTGTAATGGCTCTCTTAGACCTAGCGTGACCTCACCCCCAATACTGGGAGAGACGAACCCCTGCAGATCCGCTCACTGCCTCCATGTGGCTCGGGATTGTACCCAACTAAAACCTGTTTGCACGTCTCCTTTGAGAGTGGTAGGGTAGTAATCAAAGTACAGTGGGAACTCACATGAGACAAATGACGATCTCAGATCGATGAACTAACCTGTACACATGTCACCAGGGAACTGCTATCTGATGTCTGGTATAAGACCAACTAGCATGTTCCCGGCGAGTCCTGTCTGGTGTACTCATAACCCAATGAGCACCTGTATACATCTTAGGTGAACCAACTGACACCAGTGGCTTGTGAGACTGGCCACCGCCCCTCGTCGGGGTCTCGACTGTATACACTAGTCTACTCTGGAGTATCGATGCCCTGTCTCGAAACTCCTATGACTAGGGACCTTTTAAGGATGTGCTTATTGACCCCAGCTCCCACGTATATGATCGCCCTCATACTGCTGGCAGTCAAGCAAGAATCCTAGGGGCTCTATCAACGCGCAATAGTGACCTGTAAGGTCACCTAAAGCAGTACACGATGATAAAGATAAACCAGATAGCATACTATCATCTTGAGTAAGACTGTCCTACCGGTATAGGTCCTCCCTCAATCATTGCAAGCACGTACCTGTGATCCAATAATTGACTCTGAGGGCACTATCTCCAACAGAGTGCTTGAGGTTCGTCTAGGACTATTGAATCCTCCGGTTCTACCAAATCTTATAATGCAGTTTGTGTTTTCGGAACTTTTCCAGTTCTACCTCATTACCACTAATTTCTTTTACAAGAAATTCCTTTTCTAAAAGGTGGCATATTGAGCAACAAACACCTTTTGTTCCTCGGTATGGTAGAAGATATTCCCTCACGAATGTTTTGGATATCCAACAAACTTACATAAAACAGACTTAGCCTCGAGTTTGTCTAGATTTTTCTTTTTGACATAAGCCGGACAACTCCATATCTTAATGAAATTAAGACATGGTCTCTTCCCCTCCCATATCTCATATGGAGTGGTAGACACAGATTTGGTAGGAACCCTATTCAATATATATGCAACCGTCTCAAGTACATAACTCCAAAAGGAAATAGGTAACTCAGCAACACTCATCATAGAGCGCACCATATTTAATAGGGTGCGATTTCTCCGCTCCGATACACCATTGTATTGTGGTGTATACGGAGGAGTAAGCTGAGAGAGAATCCCATTCTCTTTTAAATAATCTCGGAATTCCGTGCTTAAGTATTCACCTCCTCGATCAGATCGAAGGATTTTAATACTTTTACCCGTCTGGTTCTCTACATCGCTCTTATATTCCTTGAATTTCTAAAAAGTTTCAGATTTGTGTTTCAACAGGAACACATAGCTGAATCTTGAAAGATCATCAATGAATGTAATGAAGTATGAGGAACCATTTCTAGCATGTGTAAACATAGGGCCACATACATCACTATGTATCAGTCCCAAGAGTTCAGTAGCTCTTGCTCTGTGTCCCATAAACGGAATTTTGGTCATCTTACGTTTGAGACATGACTGACATGTTTCATAAGATGTAAATTCGAATGAATTCAAATATCCATCTTTATGCAACTTAGCTAGTCTGGTCGCATTGATATGACCAAGTCTAAAATGTCACAAGAAGGCTTCGTTCATTTATGAACTTTTCCTCTTGTGTGTGTTTTGTATATTTAGAACTGTATTTTGATTTAGAACATATAAACCATTACACAACGTACCAAACCCAATCAACACTTGATTTAGGAAAATGTTCATAACATTTCTCTCTAATGCAAAGTTATATCCTTCTTTATCTAATAAAGATATGGATATTATATTGCACATCATCGACGGTACGAACTAACATTCGTTCAAAATCAATGTATTACTATTTGGCAATACTAGGTGATATTTGCCGATAGCTTCGGTAACAACAATTTCTCCATTCCTTACTTCGAGAGACATATCACCCTTTTCCTGTTCTCTACTTCTCTTTAACCCTTGTAACATATTACAAATATGGGATCCCGATTTGTTATCCAATACCCAGGATGTAGAGCAGACTGAGAAACAGTTCTCAATAATTAACACATCCGAAGAAGATGCATCAAAATGCTCCTTCTTCATTAAGGTTGCGTGGAAATCCTTGCATTCGCCTATCCCTTTCCCAGACTTATGACAGTTGTCATAACATAGAGCGGAACCAACGTTCCCCAGCCCAGTATAATAAGCTGGTTCGGTCAATACATCCATGTTATTATCTTGATTAAGATTTGACATGGTCGCTACCTGGAGAGAGAGAGAGAGAAGAAAACACTTTAGCGTGTGCTCTTGCAAGATTAGACTGGTTATTATCTAATTTAATCAGGATGGCTCCCACCGTTTTTATCAAATCTTCCTTCAAACCCTAGCTGAGATTAATTACACCCTACAAGTTCACTAATCGGTCAGCCATGCAGGTGTTGGTACCCCGAGGGAGTCTCCCCGTGATTTCGCATGGAACTAAATAAATAACCTCATTTCCATAGGGGTATAACCCCTTTAACACCTTTCTTAGACACCTACTGGATTAGCTAATTGTAAAATGGAAAACTCTCCCAGGAGTAACGCTTAATCGTAGTAGGTATCGGGATCGAACTATCATATAGAAGGTATACAATCTCATTACAAATTTCAACACTTGAAATTCCCGATAATTGTTTTTACCCCTAACGACCAATGACCTTGACGGAGGTCAACAAACCATAGGCCGCCAATTAAGTTCAACCCATCATTTCTTGATCGATTCGAACCCACCCACACAAACCTTTGACGGAGATCAATAAGGATGTCTAACTGTCCCTACCGATTGCATCAATAAACTGAAGATAAGTATTACCCAGCTACTGTACACTGTGCCTTGATGGAGGTCAACAAACACAACACGAATATTAAATACTACATATCTGAAATGATGGAGGGTTACGACTGGTTTTGAACAAAACCTTTAACGTAATGAACTTGATATCATTGTAGAATCTAGTGATTTGAAAAAGAAGTGGTTTAAGCTCCGCATTAAAAATCGAGTAGTTTTCAAAAAAAACCAAGTGGGTTGCAGCATCTGCTAGTTTTTGCTAAAGAGGACATTCCCGGTGAAAGGATCTAAGCTCTTTCCTCATCGAATGAGGTGATGGGTATTCATAATGGAATACTGCTAAGCAAAGTAAGAACTAGAGCTATCTTTTTGAAAATTTGGATTCTACAATATCTTTTAGGTTTCTTTTCTTTTCATTAATCTTATTAATGGCATCCCATCAATTATGTTTCCTAAATATCACAGAAGAAATGAAAATAAAACATACATATATGCCATCCGCATTCGCCACAGGGACCCGGGTATTCACCGTAAGGTTACTTAACTTACGACAGGGCGGGGTCAGGACTACCGCGGATGTAAAATATATATAGTGTCTACTAATATATCATATATATATATATATAAGTAGCATTCATCTCACGCAGTTATATGATCACACCACAGAACAGAACAACATAAGCAAATATATGAAATATAGGATATATTAGGAGGTCCGTGTTTTAGATTATGCCAGTAACGAAAAACACGGATTCCACGGCCATGATGAATAACCTAGCCCACATCTCTCGACCCCTACGAGAGAGGCAAGTAACCCTACCAATTCTAGAGTTAGGCGACAGGTCTCGACTCCTCGAGATGGCCTCCTACTGGACTCTAGAACCCGGTTACTTTTGCTCTCCGCCTTGGGTCTATCCTAATGCAGTAATGTAAATAATATATATTGAATGGAGACAACAACCTCAACCCGAAAATGTCCCAATAAAAAATATCACATACAATTATTTACATGAATGGAAATTGAAAAACTCTCATCTCACATAAAAAAAACTCCGGCTATTCAATCACGACGATTCAATATAACATATCGATAGGAACAAAATAACATCACATGTCATCAACGTAAATAAATATGCGTATTTCTAATGTCGTTGTCGTATAGTAACGAGATCGGGGATACTGCCACATATTACACTTACGGTTGTAGAAAAGAAATGAAAAATATAATAATTAGAATCCGCATCTGTAGATATCATAAATCCGGATTATCACATATTCCGAATTTCATGCCTAGCCCTATAAACCTTACACTTAAGTGTAACGTTTTAAAAAAAATAAATAAATAATTAAATAAATAAAATCCTTTAGGTGAATTTTCTGATAATCGGTAAAATAAGTCGTATTTTCTGTAAAACTCAACGACAATTATTTTTCAATATAAATTTAAATATGCCTATTTTAACTTTATAATTGCTAGTAATTGATATTATTTAGTGACTTATAAATTGTTAGTTTAATTAAATATTTTTCCTAAATTAATTAAATTCAAATATTAATATATGCTTTAATTATACATTTAATTAATGTAAATTACAAATTGGAATGGGTCAATTGGACAAATGTAAACCATGACATATTGGAATTAAGTATGTAACATGCTTCTAGACTTTCTAGGTCAAATAAAAGTTAGGAAATAAACTAAATATAAAATAATTATTGAAAAGACTAAAAATGTGTAATAAATGGGGGAAGTTTCTACATGTTTCTCCACTCTTTCTTCTCTCTTTCCTTCCCTCCCATGCCTTGGCCGAACCACTCCTTGGCTGCCCAAAAAATTTCTCCTCTCATTTCTCATCAAAAATTCTTCAAACAATTCAACAAAAATCTAATTAAAACTCCACTAATTCATCATTTAACCCATACCCATTATTCTTTGCTCAAATCTAGCTTAAATCCTTGGAGCAAGAGAGCACTTTGGAGATAAGTTTGCATGTTGATCTCATGGTTTGAAGGTATAATCTTAAACCAATTATTACTTGATGTTTAATTACTTCAATTTAATTAATCATGATGCTTAATTAGATTTTAATTTCAAATATTGAGAATTCAAGAAAGGGGTTTGAGTTTAAGTTAGGGTTTTCATAAATTGGTTATGGTTTGAAGTGTAGTATAACATCTTAGAGTATGCAAAATGAAATTTAGTTGTCAAATTACTAATTGTTACATTTTAATTGTTCAAATTAACCTATTTGTAAACTAGATTTTTATAAATCATATAAATAGGTGAGATAAAATTCAAGTGGATTTTTATCAATTATTCATGGTTTTAATGAGGAGATTAACATGTTAATGGAATGCAAAAAGAAGCTTAGTTATTGAATTGTGAATTTTGCTTTAAAAAGTGTTTAAATTAGATATTTTTGCAAACTAAAATTTTGGATTTAATACAAATTGATGAGAATAAATTATAGAAATGGTTTATATGACTTAGTTATGATATTTAGTGATTATTATGGCTATTAGTTTTGTTAAAACATTAACACTACTAAAATAGGGGGTTGCCCCTACGGATATTGAAATCCGTAGGGGCAGATTTATGTTGGCCCTACGGATTAATCCGTAGGGCTAGAAGGTTGCCCCTACGGGCCAAGACATTCAAGAATAAAAATATTAATTCTTAATTTGGTGTTTGCCCCTACGGAGCCGCAAACCAAGGACCTACGGACAAATCCGTAGGGGCAACTAAATAGCGATTTAATAAAGGGCACAGATCGATCGCCTATGCCCGTTATCTCTTTCTTCCTCTCTCGATCGCGCGCGAAACAAAATCCCCAAATCATTCCCGCCGTTCTCGTCATCGCCACCGCCGTTCTCGTCGTCGCCACCGCCGTTCTCGTCGCCGCCGCCGTTCTCGTCGTCGCCACCGCCGTTCTCGTCGTCGCCGCCGTTCTTGTCGTCGCTACCACCGTTCTCGTCGTCGCCGCCGTTCTCGTCGTCGCCACCACCGTTCTCATCGTCGCCACCGCCGTTCAGGTTAGTAAATCTTCAACTAAATTAAAGAAATTTTTGATTATTTAGGGCTAGGGTTCATGGCTGTGGGTGGGGTTGCGGTTGGAGTTGGGGTTCGGCAGTTGTTGCGGTCGGGGTTGGGGTTAGGGTTAGGTTGGGGTTCGGCTGCGGCTGGGGCTGGGGTTAGGGTTTGGCTTAGGGTTGGGGTTGGGGTTTAGCTGGGGCTGGGGTTAGGGTTAGGTTAGGGCGGGGCTGGGGCTGGGCCTAAGGTTAGGTTGGGGCTGGGCTGGGGCTGGGCTGGGGCTGGGTCTGGGGTTAGTGTTTGGCTTAGGGTTGGGGTTGGGGTTTAGCTGGGGCTGGGGTTAGGGTTAGGTTGGGGCTGGGCGGGGCTGGGCGGGGCTGGGGCTGGGCTAGGGCTAGGGTTAGGTTGGGGTTGGGGTGGGGCTGGGCTGGGGCTGGGCTGGGTCTGGGGTTAGGGTTAGGATTAGGTTGGGGTTTGCTGAATTTGGCAAACCTGAGAGGAATTTCCAGCAATTTTAGCCTAGTTTGATTACTAAAATTATTGTTGATCGAGAAAATCTTGGGTCCTTCTAATCAAACATTGTTTGTTACTATATGTCAACAAGTACTGATAAAAGAAAAAACCGATTTCAAGTGGAAATTAGGTATGCACAATGTTCTAATATAATTTGTATTTCTTGCCATCATCAAACATATAAAAGTACTAATATGAAATGGAAAATAAATAAATAAATAATCAAAGTTTTGGCATGTATGTAAAATCCCTTGTTACTTTTTCTTGGTTGCCCAACTTTGAAAATTCTATCTATTAAATTAGACATACTCTAAAAAGAATGATATTGCAAGAATTTGACTTGGTGGAGACTTGCATCATTAATAGAAATATGAAAGTGTAAGGACGTTCTTTACCTTCGATAGGGTTCGGTTGGGGTAGGGCTGGGCTAGCTAGGGCTTGGGCTTCATCACCTGATATAGCGAAATACAAAGCGTACTTCAGTACACCCGACCTTATTGAGTTTCCTACTGAAGTTCCTGGTCAAACGGCATATGCATATTTTTATTCGCCATGAAATCCCAATTATCAAGCTACCGAGGACGAAAAGCCACCTTTGTTAGTCGAGAGTCATGGTAATAGACTTGTCATTATAGATCATAGTCAATTGTTTTTCCTATCATTTTCTTGATCCAGATGCTAATTAACTTGTTAATTAGTTACTGTTTTTATAACGTATTTGTCTATATTTGTTGACAGTGGCCTTTCTTTTGGATGAACATGTTTTTTTGATGCATGTTTCAGTTATGTGAATTCATATGTTGCGTATAACGCTTTATGATATCAGTATCCTATATTTGTAGTTTTAATTGTTGATTGTTATAGATGAATGCCATTGCAATAATAGTTTTTGGTTGATGAATGCTATTGCAATGTAGGATGATCAGTTCTATCAATCTTGATCTCAATGGTTTAAAATCATGTTACACATACAACACGAATGCACAACAAATGCATAATTAGAGAGCGATTCGAGATGTTCAGGTTAAAACCAATATATGATACTCGATGATAATATGAAACCTTCGTATTCTTATCGATACTCATATATGAAACTAAAAGCGCCACTTAGTCCCCGTCTATCGGTTAGCATACGTGCGATACTCGTCGTGACATAGAACTATACGAAGGTTGTTAAATATCGGACGGTATAGCTCGATACTAACAACCGTCGTATAGTCTAAGAGACGAGAAAATTCAATCATATGGTAACCCATAGATTTGTCCCGTGTGGACAACTTAAGAATGTATAAAGCAAACGCCTTCATTCACTTGTGTTTTCATCCGTTTCGAAATATTTTGTAGGTACCTTTCCGCTGGTTCTCCGTGTACAAAGATAGATTTGATGTTCATTTCAACGTTGTTTCACAACTTTGAAATGATTATCTATTCTATTACAGTGTACTCGGAGAACAGCGGGGAGGTGCTGCCGAAATTTACTCGAAACGGTTGAAAGCACAAGTGATGGGTGTTCGCTCTATACATTCTTAATGGGATAGAAGCCTACCCTCGACAGCCGGAACACACACATACAACAAGAATACACAACAAACGCATAATTAGAGAGCGATTCGAGATGTTCGGGTTAAAACCACTATATGATAATATGAAACCTTCATATTCTCATCGATACTCATATATGAAATAAAAACGCCACTTAGTCCCCGTCTATCGGTTAACATACGTGCGATGCTCGTCGTGACATAGAACCATACGAAGGTTGTTAAATATCGGACAGTATAGCTCGATACTAACAACCGTCGTATAGTCTACGCGACGAGAAAATTCAATCCTATGGTAACCCATAGATTTGTCCCGTGTGGACAAGTTAAGAATGTATAAAGCAAACGCCTTCATTCACTTGTGTTTTCATCCGTTTTGAGATATTTCGTCGGTACCTTTCCGCTGGTTCTCCGTGTACAAAGATAGATTAGATGTTCATTTCAACGTTGTTTCACAGCTTTAAAATGATTATCTATTCTATTACAGTGTACTCGGAGAACAGCGGGGAGGTGCTGCCGAAATTTACTCAAAACGGTTGAAAGCACAAGTGATGCGTGTTCGCTCTATACATTCTTAATGGGATAGAAGCCTACCCCCGACAGCCGGAACACCCACATACAACAAGAATACACAACAAACGCATAATTAGAGAGCGATTCGAGATGTTCGGGTTAAAACCACTATATGATAATATGAAACCTTCATATTCTCATCGATACTCATATATGAAACTAAAAGCGCCACTTAGTCCCCGTCTATCGGTTAACATACGTGCGATAATTTATTCTTTTCAACGACAAACGCACACACAAAGCATATACACGGATTTTCTCCTTTGTCAGTAACTATCCCGTTCTTATATTTCTCAATATAGTCAGCATAACCTACAATTTATATGTTATACAGTCTAACATGGCCCATGAGTACGTCAGAGTTAAGGACTGGATGTATGTGGATTGGAAACAACGTATGCAACCTAAGTTTGTCACAGGAGTTGCTGCTTTCCTTGAATTTGCACGCGCACATAATAAGATCATAATAGAGAAGATTCTCTGTCCGTGCGATAGATGTGGTAATAAGTACTGGCAGAAGGTAGAATTGGTAGATCTTCATATTGTAAAACATGGGTTTACTAGACTTTATACAATTTGGAAATATCACGGGGAAGGAGAAGAATGCAGTACTGTGGTAGAAGAAGTAGAACACGATAATGTGGCAGGAGAAGAAGAAAAATTCGGTAATGCGGCAGAAGGAGAAGGCGGTAATTTATTTCCATCAGAAGAAATGGAGGATATGGTAGAGGCTGCCCTAGGTGAATCTATTCGTACCGAAGATGACATTCCTTCCAGTCAAGGACCGCGTGCGGATAAATATGAAAATTTCATGAATGATGCTAGGAACCAATTTATGAGAATGCGAAGTATTCCACCCTCTCATGGTTCGTCCAACTTTTCCAGATTAAGTGTCTAAATGGATGGAGCAACAAGTCATTCACAATACTTCTTTCGTTCTTGAAAGATTCTATACCTCCGAGAAATAATATGCCCGACAGCTGGTACGAAGCCCAGAAGATGATGTCTGATTTGGGTCTAAAGTGCGAGAAGATTCAAGCATGTCCTAAAAATTGCATTTTGTACCGGAAAGAGAATTCAGATTTGAAAGAGTGTCCAACATGCGGAGAGCCCAGGTATAAGCCGAAAGATTCTGATAAGAAGCCTGATATACCTGTGAAGATAGAACGATACTTTCCCATAACACAGAGGCTACAGGGCTATTCAGGTGCAAGAAAACAGCCGAGGCAATGATTTGGCATCACCGTGCTCCTCCAAGTGAAGATGGAAAAATGAGCCATCCAAGAGATTCACCGGCATGGAAGGATTTCGATAGGAGGCACGCAATATTCAGTAGCGATCCTCGCAATGTCCGGCTCGGACTGGCTAATAATGGCTTCTGCCCATTCAACTATATGGCTGGAAGTCACAGCACATGGCCCGTTGTAATGATAATTTATAATCTGTCGCCTTGGTTGGCTATAGACCAATCATACTTTATGATGCCTCTTCTTATCGACGGACCAAACTCACCGGGGAACAATATCGACGTCTATCTCCGACCTCTGATCGAGGAGTTGAAATCTTTGTTCATTGATGGTGTAGAGACATATGATGCAAACACAAATACAACCTTCATACTGCGTGCGGCTTTAATGTGGACAATTAATGACTTTCCTGCGTATGGAATGCTATCAGGTTGGTCCGTACATGGTCACAAAGCATGTCCTCATTGCCATGAACACACAACATCGAAATTCTTGAATTTTAGCAGGAAGGTTTGTTATTACGGCCATCGACGTTTCCTGCCTCCAGACCACCCCTATAGGTTAGACACGGTTCACTTTGATGGTCATCAGGAGCTTCTTGGACCTCCATCCCCATTGTCCGAAGAGGACGTGACTGCTAAATGGGATGGTTACAATAACGTGACCTTCGGGATGGATCCGACGAAACAGGTCAAACCACCATATTGGAACAAGTTAAGCATATTTTTTGAGCTTCCGTACTGGTCTACAAATTCAGTGCGTCATTATCTGGACGTCATGCATATAGAGAAGGGAGTATCAGAGCACATACTTAACTTGCTTCTTTGTAAAGATGGGAAATATAAAGACAACATGAATGCTCAGATGGATCTACAAGAGTGGGGAATAAGAAATGAATTGCATCCTAGACCGGTAGCGGGTAAACCGGGCAAGTTTGTACTTCCCAATGTCGCTTATCATATGTCACAACCGGAGAAGAAAAGATTCTTGCAGGTGTTGCATGATTTGAAAGTCCCCACAGGTTTCTCAGGATCATTCAGCAAGAAAATAAAAATTGTGAAGGGCAAGATCGATGGGCTGAAAAGTCATGATCACCATGTTATCTTGGAGCACCTTCTTCCCTTAGCCCTCAGGACTTCTCTCCCCGACTCGGTTGGTGTAGTAATCAACGACCTATGTTGTTTTTTCAGGGAGTTGTGTACTAAAACACTGGAGGTTGTGACGCTGGATAAACTAGAAAATTCTATTGCGTTGATACTTTGCAAGTTTGAGCGTATTTTCCCACCGTCATTCTTCGATATCATAATACACTTAACGGTTCATCTTGCAACTGAGGCGAAATTAGCCGGACCGGTACAATATCGATGGATGTATCCCGTCAAGAGGTACGTGTAATTTTTCGTTTCGCGCAATTTATAAATTTATTGTTGTCCTGTATGCCCGTATTTATTTATTCAACATATTTTCATTAGGTACCTCGACACTCTTAAGAAGTATATACGCAATAAAAATCGACCAGAGGGTTCTATCATGCAAGGTTATCTTCTTGATGAATCAACCATATTTTGTTCCCGCTATCTGGACGAGAACATTGAGACAAGGCTTAACCGACCACGAAGAATTCAAGACGGACCATATGGTAAAGCCGAGTATAAGAGGGTAGACACTATGTTTATCAACAAGATATACCGGTTTATCTTGCTTAATTGCGCATGTCTTGAACAAATTAGAGAGTAAGTTTTTTTTGGATTAATTGTTATATCTGTTTTTGTGTGTGTATGAAATGATATAATATTAATGTCACCATTATTTGTCGAAAACAGAATTCATTTTAACGAAGTACGTGAGGGGCATCCTGATTTGAATGAAGAACAATTGGAAAAATATCATCAGGATAGTTTTTGTGATTAGGTCACAGATCATGTAAGTTATTCGAATAACATTTTATTGCTAGCAGTTTTAATCTAAACTCGTATCGTTATGTATTTGTCATAAAATTTGTTTTGTTAGATCCACGATCCGAACTTGTCTGCATCATTTGAGAGTGATTCAAGATGTTTAGCTCAATTTCCTAGTACGGAGGTTGCATATTACAAAGGATTTGGTGTCCTTGGATACAAATTCGAAGTTAAGGAATTAGAAACATCTAGAACCACTCAGAATAGTGGGATTGTGACGGTAGGATCGGACGGTGTGATTTATTATGGGTACTTAAATTGTATACTCGGCATCCACTATCCCGGATGATCAGAATCCTTTTATATATTCTAGTGTACTTGGTACGATACGCGAACCGATACGGACAGGTGGAGAAGCAATCTTGGGACTTGGAAAGATGAATATGGATTGACCAGTGTGAACACACTTCGATTTTATGGTCAGGAAGATCCGTTTATCTTTCTGAACCAAGCGTTCCAAGTATACTACTCACAGTATTTGAAGCATCCGGGGTGGAGTGTTGTATGCCGATGGAAATCCAGAGATGTCTACGATGTCTCAGAATACGAGGACAGCGATGAGGACGAAGAAGAGAGAAGGCTTAAAGTGCTCCGACCGTCTGTTTCGAAGGACGGGTTGTCTTCGACCGATCATGAAGTTACGTGGGTTAGAAATGGAGTCGACGATGAAATCCAAGTAGATATGTATAATGCGCCCACGAAACGAAAAAGGTTATCAGTAATGTTATATTATTATTTCACATTTTACGCTCTATACATATATAGTCAATAATTTTAATGATTGTCTAATGCGTCCACGAACCGTTTATCTAGATTTGATGACGATATCGGGAGCAGCGAGGGGCCGCAGGAGCTCCAGCCACGGCAGAGGCAGAGGCAGGGGCAGAGCGGTTCTGCCGCCCGGAGAGCTTCGTAGGGAGCTTCAGAGGGTCGGTCTTGCACCCAGATCGGAGACCCCTTCGGATGCCTCCTTCGGTGTGGATTTTGCCACACCTCCAGGTATACTGCACGCATATCCATTTTGAATGTAATATTACAGATATTCATGCCTGTTTATGTCAAAATTACTTATATTGTCAATGTTTGATTGTCTAGTTGTTGGTGATGCGTCCACATCTGGGACAGAGGCCACTCCCGCTCCTCCAGGTATGTTTATATATCATATAGTGCATGTATATTGATTTAGAATGCTATATCATAAATATGCACACATTCCTTTTGCTCTTACTTAGCAATTTTTTATTATTGTCTAGCTGTAGGTGGTGACACCACCGCACCTGTGGGTATGTTTATATATCCTATAGTGCATGCATATTGATTTAGAACGTTATATTATTGATCTACACATTCTTTTTGCAATTACTTATATAATCTATTTTTAATTGTCTAATTATAGGTGGTGCGTCCACATCTTCCGCAGGGGCCACTCCTGCTGCTTCCATACCATCCGCATCGTCTGCAGGTTAGTATGAATAAATATAAAATATTTATTCATTTTACATATGCTCTATAGAATAAATATGAACTTCATGGAAATTTAGTGTCAATGTTTATTTTCTAGTTGCAGGGGATGCGTCCGCATCCGGGACCCCGGTTGTTCCTCACCGGAGGAACTATCGTCCCGCTCGTGCTGCTGTCCGGGCCCAGGCTCGTGCGATAGTCACCGGAGGTATATATCACACTTCAATTTTCGCTTAAGCTTGATTTCTTAATACAACTTTGTCTTAATATTGATTGTCTTGATATTTCGTGCAGACGCAGGGCCTCCCCATCACCAGAGGGGGACTCGAGGCCCGAATCAGTCCCATAGGCTGAGGCCTGACAGAGCTAGGGGAGAGGCAGCATTCTCCCACTTTTTTACCCTTGACTATCGCTATACCGGTCCTCATGCCGAGAGGTTCGGCCGGTATATGGGGGATGAGAGCCGGCTCGTGAAGAACTATCCACTTCACGTTGAGTGGGGCGAGCAGCACCGGCGCTCATTCGCCCTCTTCTTTGATCAGGCTCGGGTACGTATTAACGGCCTATTTTCATTTGATTTATCCAATATATTTATTATTAACACTTGCAATCTAATAACAATGTTTTTTTTTGTATTTTCAGTCGGATTACGATTTTCAGCCTGTACCCGACCCTGATCATCCTGGGAGGGTGCTCGACCTTCATGCTCTGTACAATGGCCTGATGAAGAACATGCAGACCAAGGTCTGATACAACAGGAATGAGATGAAGGCCGACTGCTACTCCCTATGGATGGAGACCCCCGAGGCAGAGAGAGCGGCCCTCCTATCTACTCCGGCGTTTGCGAGAGTCGACGTAGAGACATGGCCTCTATTGTGCGATTATTTCGACTCCCAACGCAAACAGGTATGTATTTTAAACGTAATTCATTGTTTATGATATAATTTATTTCTTTGTGTTCCTTAATTAGAAAACTAAATGTTAATGCGTTGTGCAGAAACAGGCCGCTCAGAATACAGAGAACAGGAAGTCGGCGAAGAGGGGTCGCCCCACTTACACAGGTGGCTCGAGAAATATTACTCGAGCCATGGAGTTATCGGTAAATTACAATAGACCGACCTTTCTGATATTCTGCAATATTAAGAGTTATTTTATAATATTTCTAATATTAAGAGTTATTTTCTAATATTGCAGACAGCTCAGACCGTGGCGCAAGGTGGTACACCGAGCGTGCCGTCCGCATATCTTGCCGTCCACGGCACCTCGACAGATCCCGCCACGGGCGAGCTTCGATATCCCGATGTCTCTACCCAGGGGTATTGCGTAAGTGTTAAATATTTATTCTACCCATATTTGAAATTTTAGTTTTGGAAGTTTCAAGTTTAAATTTTATACTTATACTTTACTGCTTAATGTGGGTGTAGGAACGGGTGGTTGAGCAGGCCGAGACCTCGGGGATCGATTTTACCGGACAGAGCGATCCGAGGCTGCTGACCCCAGTTCTGGACGCTGCACATGGAGGGCACCACGGAGGTTGGGAGAGAGGCCGGGGACTGGGCCCTAACAGGGCCCATATGAGGTTGGACTCCACCCTGGCGGTTACTTCCTCTGTCTCCAGTGAGCGACGTGTCCAGCAGGAACTGGAGAGCTTGAGGGCCACCGTTGAGGAGTTGAAGGAGATGCTGGTATGTATACTACTTTATAGTAAAATATCATGTCATATTATAGATATCAACATATCCATAATTAGTACGTAGCTTGAGCTTATTTGGTTTTAGACTTAGGTTTGATTAATCATACATACATATGTAATTAAAATAAACAACGTTTTTCCAAACTAGATATCCAAATAGGATTTTGAAATAACTTGATAATGATACGAATTCGAATAATACACAGTTCTTACACGCTTCTTACACACGTTTGGTCCAGACGCGACAGGGTACATGGCATGCATCTCCTTCGGCTGCAGCTCCGCAAGCCACTACATCGGCTGCGGTTTCGCAGACAGCTCCTATAGCTCCTGCG
Organism: Agapanthus africanus; assembly: GCA_030015575.1. Taxonomy (NCBI): domain Eukaryota; kingdom Viridiplantae; phylum Streptophyta; class Magnoliopsida; order Asparagales; family Amaryllidaceae; genus Agapanthus; species Agapanthus africanus. The sequence continues at coordinate 123,868,747 of CM057344.1, forward strand.
CCCACTCAGACTCCCGTAGCCGCGGCTCTACAAGCGACTCTCTCGACGGCGGCTGTGCAGACCACATCGCCAGCTCCACAGGACGCTCAGACTCCCGCTCGCGCCAAATTGCAAAGTTTATTGACCGAGGAGCAAGCGCGCGTTATTCTATCGTTATTCAGAGGTGGAGCTGGACCGAGCTAGGGTAGCTTTTTGGTTCTTATTTTTTGAAACATGTATTTATTTATATCATACATATTGTACTACATTTTGAAACGATATTGATATTGATATTGGTTTATATTTATATCATATTCAGTATTTGGGTTTCTTTTGTATATTATATGCGTGAGATGTGATTATGAATACTGCGATATATATTGTGTGATGATTAATTTTATATTTTATTGATATATATATTATTGTGCACAGGCGAGAAAAATTCAGGCAGCCCCTTTTTAAAAAAAAAGATAATGTGTACCTACGGATTAATCCGTAGGTACACATGTTGCCCTTACGAATATATCCGTAGGGGCAAAATATCAGCAGTAACTAATATTTCCCCCCTGATCTCAGTGTCAGGAGGGTTGGTCTTGCCCCTACAGATTTATATGTAGGGGAAAAAAACTTCCCCTACGGATATATCCGTAGGGGCAAAATATCAGGAATCTTGATATTTTGCCCCTATGGATAAGTACCTACGCATATATCCGTAGGGGATACTACTTGGCCCTACGGATATATCCGTATGTACGGTTAATATAATTAAAATAACCGTAAATAAAATAACTTTTTTTCCCCTATGCCCTAATCCGTAGGTGCAAATATACATACATAGAACTCCGTAGGGGCAAGTTTTTAACCGTAGGGGCAAGTTCAGGGCTTCAACTTGCACCTACGGCGTTTGCACCTACAGATTAATTTTTTGCCCCTACGGAGATAGCCGTAGGAGCAGTGAGTTGCCCCTACGGGTAAATCCGTAGGGACAACCCTTATTCCTAGTAGTGTAAGTTTCGAATTAAAACGGTAATTAAGTGCTTTCTAGGTTTTTGCGAAATAAAACGATTTGATTACTTTTAGGGTTTTGATGATTTAAACCCTATTTTATATTATAATTAGTGAGTTTTGGAACTGCGATTTGTACGTTTGTGTTTTATCTCGATCAATCGGCGTTTGTACGCCGATGTCGAGGGTTACTTGGTTCTTTTGCATGAGCGAGTCATAGGTTTTAACCTATGCGCGTTTAGTGCGCCGTCTTAGTTTTGTCCGCGATTTCGATTTACGATATTATATATGTTTGCGTATAGGTACCCCTCACGTGGACTTCGGACAATGAAGAAGAGGATGGCGGCTTCGACTTCGGCAGATAAGGACCAGGTGAGTAGATGTATATCTACGGGGGACGTCGGGTGGATGGCATATAGCACCCCCGCAAACGTAGAATAAGGATATGTTGGATATAGTGCCCTCTAAGTCAATTATTCGATCGCAGGTACGTGATTGCAATGATTGAGGGAGGACCTATACCGATAGAACAGTCTTACTCGAGATGATAGTATGCTATCTGGTTTGTCTTTATCATCATGTATATGTTGATAGAGCCCATAGGATTCTTGCTTGACTACCAGCGGTATGATGGCGATCATATATGTGGGAGCTGGGGTCTATAAGCACATCCTTAAAGTGTCCCTAGTCGTGGGAGTTTCGAGACAGGGCATCGATACTCCAGAGTAGACTAGTGTATACAGTCGAGACCCCGACGAGGGGCGGTGGCCGGTCTCACAAGCCACTGATGTCAGTTGGATCACCTAAGATGTATACAGGTGCTCATTAGGTTATGAGTACACCGGACAGGACTCGCCGGAAACTTGCTGGTTGGTATTATATCTAGCGTCAGATAGTAGTTCCCTGGTGACATGTGTACAGGTTAGTTCATCGATCTGAGGTCGTCATTTGTCTCGTGTGAGTTCCCACTGTGCTTTGATTTATACCCTACCACGCTCAAAGGAGACGTGCAAACAGGTATATTTTGGGTACAGTCCCGAGCCACATGGAGGCAGTGAGCAGATCATCGGGGATTCGTCTCTCCCTGTATTGGGGGTGAGATCGCGCTGTGTTTAGGAGAGCCATTACACGAAATCCCTGGCCAGGGTAATTGAGATTTACTGGAAGGTATTCCAGTAGTATCTCAGGGTGTTATGGGCTGCTCTCTGACATGACTTATGCAGCTATTGGGGGTCTGACGTTTACCGGCCCCCTAGGCCTAATATGCGAAACTCATAAGACGAATGTTCCGGACTGTACGGTTATTGTCACCGTCAGGCTCAGTAGGGTTTATAGATGAGTTCGCTCGTCAGCTTCCCTTCCAATCAATACATAAGCAAACCGTTATGTACAGCTTGTATCTCTGACGTGCTAGTGGTTATACCCAGTGCCAATGTGTTGATGATTCATTAGAGTCCCCCACAGACACTTTCCCAAGTTTGGGCGAAACGTTGTAGATGCCGTTTGGGATTATGGAAAGGTTCGGAAAATGCACGTGCGTTTTCGCACGTGTCATTTTTCGGGCAGATAATACTGGTAGGCTTTAGTTTAAGCCGGATCCCAGTATTTTACTGTGTAGATATAATATTTTTGTCTCAGTTGCATTTGTATTCGGTCGTAATACAAATGCGGGTATGTTTATACCATTACGGGGTTATCCTGAAATTCGTTTCAGGATCACTTTTGGAAGTTTCCAGTTTCCAGTTTTCTATCGGCCGTATTTAACATTCGGTTAAATGCGGATTTATCTTTTCTTTTTTAGGGTGAGTCATGGGGTGAGTCATTGTGTGTGGAAACTTCTAGGATGATGACTAAGCTAGTGAGTCATTAGTTCCTTAATGGTGCATTTAATGATGGAGGATGACTAGGTTTATGTTCATTGGTTTGCATTTATTACTAAATGTGTGTCATCCTTTTTCATTAAGTATCATGATAAGGTTTCTTGATGTGGTCACCCCCTCCTCTCTCCTACACTCACCCCCTTGCTCCTTATATATGGCCGGCCCCTCTTCAAGGGTGATCATGGATTCATTTTTGTGAGAAAAAGATACAAGAAATTTAGTTCATGGAAATTTCACATAGCCCAATTTCCATTTACCCGATTCCAATTGGCAACTTCATTAACCGTTCGTCCATAACCTTGGACGTAACGAGACAAAGTGTTCTACTCATTCTCTACATCAATCTTGGTCGTCTCTTTTAGCAAACTTGACGATCGAGTTGCCTCGGTTCATAGGCGGGAGCCTGTTTAAAGATCCGTCGACATGGTGCCACCTGGACGACGAGACTGGAGTTTCAGAAGATCGAAGCCGCTGCAACAAAGCGTGGGATGATGGTTAAAGACCGAAGGACTCGGATCGTTCGGTATAACAATTCTACTTTCTTTTCAATATGTTAGTTTAGCTTTAATGGCAGATCCGGGTTATAGTACGCGATAGCGCCAGTCGTAAAAGTTTTGTTCCGCATATTGGCGTCTGTTAGACGGCCGGGGTGCTACCGTGGACTTACAGTGGTATCAGAGCCTCACCATTAAGCTTTACTAACTTGTGCTAACGCGTTTAAAATATCGATCGAACGGATTATCGAAAACTTCATTTTTCTATTCATGGTTTCTGTCGATTTTAAATCAAGCCTAAAAATTATTTTGATCACTTCAGAAAATAGAGCAGGCTTTTTGAAGCACACTGTTAAAATTTGGAGCAGTGTTCTTACAGAAGCGCCGCGGAACCGCGGTCAAACCTAGGGTTTGACCGCGAATCCGCGGCCATTCTACAGGAACACGTGACCAAATTTTAACAGTAGCTTCTATATAGGAAAATGTGGTTTTTGGTATATTTCTTTTGGGCCCATATTTTGTTACTGTACAGCAGATGTTGTGGGACCCACTTCGGGAAATTTATTCGATCAAAATTTTAAACTTGTTATTTTACAGTATTTACTTTATATCTCCGACCGGGAATGTCATTTGATCGGTAAACCGCGTCTGATTGTTATAGTTCTTTTAGACGGGTTTGCGAACGTGACATTCGCGTTGATTTTCTGTGTTGTGCTGTGATGTTGCGGATTTGTCGTGGTGGATAGCAGTGTGCAATGGTAGTGCTGTTTGGATTTATTTGTACATTTGATATTGCGGGGCGAGCGTCCAACATGTGGATTGCCGTTACTGTCTGTTTGTATAATATTCTTTTGGGGCACGGCCGGGCTGAGGTCGATGTACCCGTTGTATATATTTTCATTTCTGTACTAGGTTTATCCCGCGACGGAGTGCACGGATAGCCGGATTCTGGAGGGCAACGGTTCCATATCTCATGGCTTTGAGAGGCAAAAGGGGCCTCACTCTAGAATTGGCAGACTATTCGCCGCACTCGTAGGGGGTACAGGTTGACCCAAGGAGGGGTGCTCAATTTACCGGATTCTGTGAAGTGCCGGGTGTTCCATTCACTATGTTGTGGGGACTACCTCGCTTCAGGTTTTGGCGGGTAACTTGCCACACCCGTAGGGGTCTAGGTTTCATTGCACAGGCTATCCACACGACCAGGGGAACGTCGGGTTTCAGTAGCGGCTCTGTGAAACCCGGGGATCCCAGATTATCTGTATTGTTCTGTGATGCTTATTACTTTTCTATATTGTTGCATATTATCACGCCTGGAGTGATTATTGTATATTAGTCTATATACTATTAGATGTTGTATATGTTTTACACCCGCGCTAGTCCAACCCCCGCTCTGTCGTTAGTTAAGTAACCTAACGGGTGATGACGGGACCCAGTGACGAATGCGGATGGGATATACGTACATTTTATTTTCATTCTTTTCTGGTGTGATTGCTTGATGGGACTGCACTGATTCTTATCAATGCAAGGATAAAACAAACCTATATTTGATGTTGTTGGAACAAATTTTAAAAGACGTTATTACAAAGACGTTTCCTTTTGTTCTGCATAGTGATATTCAGTTAGAATATCTTGCACCTCACCCGGATTGACCCCTTGGGCAGAAGTTTACGTCAGGGTAATAACTTCAATATAGTCGATTACAAGTTGCTTTGCATCGCGGTATTCAGTTGGAATATCCTGCACCTCATTCCACGAGGAAAGAGCCGAGATCCCTTCACCGGGAGTGACTTTTTTAGCAAAAGGTTTTCGCCACTATATTTTTTTTTTATAAAAAAGCTATCAGTTCCTTCAACGAGATCAAGTTCATTATGTTAAAGGTTTTTCGCCAAAAACCAGCCGTAATCGTCCGTCATTTCTTATGAATGGTCAGTAGTATTCAAGCTATGTTTGTTGGCCTACGTCAAGGCATAGTGTTTGGTAGCTGCTGGGCATTCGTTTGTTGCATAGATAGATGCATTAACTTTAGGACAGACGTACAGCCTTGTTGGCCTACGTCAAGGGCTTGTACGATGTACTAAATTAATCAGGACAACGACGGGTAGAACTTGACATGTGGCTTATGATTTGTTGGCCTACGTCAAGGTCATAAGAGCATGGGATAAAAAGTTATATCGGGAGTTTCAAACATACAGGAAACTTGCTAGACTTGCGCATACCTTCTGAAGTGTGTTAACTTGAGTAGCTTCCATCAAGTTATCATGAGATGATAGTTGGATCCCGATGCCCACTGATGAGTTGGTTTACTCTTCGGGTGATCTCGACTAATTATTCTTTCAGGTTTGGAGGAGAATTTGAGATTACAGTGGGAGGTTTCCAGATTAGATAAAATGATAACCATTCTGATCTAGGTTAGAGTGCACGCAGAGTGTTTCTTCTCTCTCTCTCTTTGGCAGCGACTTTTGACCGACCCTAGACTATAACTCAGTAACCTAGTTGACCGAACCTTCTTAATATATTGGCTTTTGGATTGTCTAAAGTTGCATAAGTCATTGTCGCTCCTTCTTTTACCCTTTGTATTTCTCAGAACACCCCGTATTACTACGGACATCCACTTCCATTGGATAGATCTATCGTATGGTTATATACGAACTCGGAGGGATTTCTTCGAGGATGGATCCAGGTTCAGAAGAAATAGAATTGGTTTATTCAGTTGTCTTTTATTATCACCTTCTCTCAGGTTGCGAGGGCTCCTTAGTTTAGGAGAGTATACCTATTACGCTTATTGGATAGTCTTCTTCCAAACCATAGGCAGGTGCCGAAAAGTAGGGAATGAAGAAAACCAATTAGACTAAGTAGTGTGTACAGAAGGTAATAACTAAAGACAAAATAAAAGGATTAGAAAGAGGGCAAAGTAAATTCCGACTGTTATCATTCACGACCAAACCGCGTACCTCATCGCCACTTCTACTTCACCTTTTTATTTCTCCAGAACAACCCGTATCACTGCGAATATCCAATTCCATTGGATATATACGAAATCGAAGGATATTTTTTCGAGGATGGATTCTTGTTCAGGAGAAATGGGAATAAGGTTTATTCAGTTGTCTTTTATCATCATCTTCTCTCAAGTTGCGAGTACTCCTAGGTTAAGGAGGGTACACCTATTATGCTTACTGGTTATTCTTCTTCCAAACCATAGGCTGGTGCCGAACGGTAGGGAAGGAAGAAAACCATTTAGCTCAACAATGGTGTACCGAAGGTAATGACTAAAGACAAATAAAGGGATTTGGAGAGATGTCAAAGAAATATACGGTTACAGTCATGAATTGGATTATGGAAGAGGCATTACTAAGAATACCAGGATACCCCTACGAACATATTTATGTTTCATATTCACTGTGCATTGTTAATAGAAAACTGATTTCCCGATTGGATACTTACTCCAGGGTATGTATTTACCAGGTATGATTCTCACATCTGTATAGTTTTACAGATAATGATTGGGAGTAAGTTATTGGGAATTAGGTGATCATCCTCATTATATCGGAATTCGTTGTAATTGGTGATATTTGAGGAAATCGCCTGGGCACAGTTTTCAACCTACGATGCACAAGTTTTGAGTTATTCAACTCAGCGGACTTATACAGAGTATTGTATGTTGTCCAGTGTCCATTAGGACAAAGGGGTTGGTCCTCGTACTATATTCTGTTTACTTGTAACTTCTTTAGTTTTTAGATAAGTGTTTCATAGAAATACAATGTCTAAGTATTGAGAAGTTGCGGGTATAAGAATAAAGTAGAGAACCAAGTATCGGGATTCTTCAAAGAAATCAAAGATGTAGATACTTGTGATTGGTATTCAGTTGATAGTAATAGTTTTGAGAAACTTGTTTCTCTTTCAGGTTACTCATAAATGGATGGATTCCTAAGTTGAGTAATGCTGATTAGCCTCTCTCCATTAAGATGATATGCACTGGAGACAGCTGCATGATTTGAATCTGGTTCCAATTAAACAAGTGCCAAAGTTTCTATATTGGATATAGAATGGTTAATATCTTAACGATGTTAAGGTACGGGGAGTTGTCCAGCTTATGCTTAAAACCAGACACTGGATAACTCAAGACACGTTTCTATAATGACAGTTTTCGGGTTGACCCTAGCTTTGACGAGGGTTGATTTTCTACCATCTGGGAGATCAATAGTGATATTGTTCTTGACTCGCCACAGTTTAGTAAAATGGATTTTTTTCCAGAAAACAATAGTGGGAGTATGGTAGAACTGGAAGTGATTCCAGAACCACAAACGATAACGGAAAGTTTAATAGGACCTATATATTCAATTAGGCTTGACATTCCAATAGCCACTCCGTAGATATGGTGGGTAACCTCAGGCACTGGAGAGGTACTCCGGTAGCCTCAATGACGGTGACAGGGAGGTTCTTGTTTAACCCAAACTTGACACTACTGTTGTTCCGGACTATGAGACCCGGCAGGAGGATAAGTATAGCGTCGTTCTAAACTAGTTTTAGAAGTTCACATATATATTATTCTGCCAGAGGGTTGTCGTAGTCAGTGGGAGCAGCGGAAGCATAGTGTGCAAGTAGCTAGTATCTATAGGCTTGAGCAAATATAGCGGAGATAGATCATCTAATTTTGATATGACAGTCATAGGTTTGACTTCATCAGAATAGGGGATGGATCTGTTAAGAAGGTAGTAGGGTGTAATGTCCTGGTATTTGATGACATACACAGAGTAGGAAGTGAAATTCTTATACTACAATTGGTTGTACTTTGGTCGTCACACAATTGTTTCTCCACAAAGGACATGTATATAATATTTGACATTCTGGTTTCTAGATCTATGGTTTTAGATCTAGATTTGGGTAGTTTCCCAATGTGGGTACTTTGACAGTATTCTAATAGTATTTTAGAATAGATGACTCCTGGCATGGTGGTGTACCTGTAGGTGATGGAGTCATCCTCTCTAAAGGTATCTTACAGACTAAAGGGGAGAGGGACATACATGATTGACAGATCACTTGCTTAAGCAATTGAGTCAATCGTGAGATGTCAAGTACCACACCAGATGTCGTTGTTGCACTAGATGCGATAAGTTTATATTAATCCAATCCTGAAGAAACATACGGAAGCAGTTATAGAACATAAGTACATGTTCTACGGATTTGATGACGACAGCCTCCTTCGGGAGACGGTTATTATTCCAGGCTTCACAGGTGACCTGGATGACATGGTGATTGTCTGAGTTATAGTTTTCCCTCAGACAAGGGACAGTATTATGGACAGATAGTCCAAGAGGATACTGTGGGAGGCATAGTGCTGGAAACTGATAAGTTTTAGTTATCGATACAGTCTAAGAAGTTTGGATTTGCAGTTCATTTATGAACTAAGTCCCATCAGATATCCAGACATATTCTAAGACAGGTATTACTCGATTCGGGAGATGGTTTTCTCCGCGAACTTGATTATAAGAGAGACATAGAAAGAAACATCAGGGCGGATCCACTCACTAAGGCTATTTCTCGAACACAATAGTTTTGCAAACGAGCTTTGTGAAACTGATTAGTAGAGGAGTTGGATGCTCGGTATCACATGAGCTGTGAGTACGCGACATCATAATAATTAGCCTTAAGTGAAAGTGGGAGATTGTTGGATATAGTGCCCTTTAAGTCAATTATTGGATCGCAGGTACGTGATTGCAATGATTGAAGGAGGACCTATACCGATAGAACAGTCTTACTCGAGATGATAGTATGCTATCTGGTTTGTCTTTATCATCATGTATATGTTGATAGAGCCCATAGGATTCTTTCTTGACTACCAGCAGTATGATGGCGATCATATATGTGGGAACTGGGGTCTATAAGCACATCCTTAAAATGTCCCTAGTTGTGGGAGTTTCGAGACAGGGCATCGATACTCCAGAGTAGACTAGTGTATACAGTCGAGACCCCGACGAGGGGCGGTGGCTGGTCTCACAAGCCACTGGTGTCAGTTGGATCACCTAAGATGTATACAGGTGCTCATTAGGTTATGAGTACACCGGACAAGACTCGCCGGAAACTTGCTGGTTGGTATTATACCTAGCGTCAGATAGCAGTTCCCTGGTGACATGTGTATAGGTTAGTTCATCGACCTGAGGTCGTCATTTGTCTCGTGTGAGTTCCCACTATGCTTTGATTTATACCCTACCACGCTCAAAGGAGACGTGCAAACAGGTATATTTTGGGTACAGTCCCGAGCCATATGGAGGCAGTGAGCAGATCATCGGGGATTCGTCTCTCCCGGTATTAGGGGTGAGATCGCGCTGTGTTTAGGAGAGCCATTACACAAAATCCCTGGCCAGGGTAATCGAGATTTACTGGAAGATATTCCAGTAGTATCTCAGATTGTTATGGGCTGCTCTCTGACACGACTTATGCAGCTATTGGGGGTCTGACGTTTACCGGCCCTCTAGGCCTAATATGCGATACTCATAAGACGAATGTTCCGGACTGTACGGTTATTGTCACTGTCAGGCTCAGTAGGGTTTATAGATGAGTTCGCTCGTCGGCTTCCTTTCCAATCAATACATAGGAAAACCGTTACGTACAGCTTGTACCTCTGACATGCTAGTGGTTATACCCAGTGCCAGTGTGTTGATGACTCATTATAGTCCCCCACAGACACTTTCCCAAGTTCGGGCGAAACGTTGTAGATGCCGTATGGGATTATGGCAAGGTTCGGAAAATGCACGTGCGTTTTCGCACGTGTCATTTTTCGGGCAGATAATACTGGTAGGCTTTGGTTTAAGCCGGATCCCGGTATTATACTGTGTAGATATAATATCTTTGTCTCAGTTGCATTTGTATTCGGTCGTAATACAAATGCGGGTATGTTTATACCATTACGGGGTTACCCTGAAATTCATTTCAGGATCACTTTTGGAAGTTGCCAGTTTCCAGTTTTCTATCGGCCGTATTTAATATTCGGTTAAATGCGGATTTATCTTTTCTTCTTTAGGGTGAGTCATAGGGTGAGTCATTGTGTGTTGAAACTTCTAGGATGATGACTAAGCTAGTGAGTCATTAGTTCCTTAATGGTGCATTTAATGATGGAGGATGACTAGGTTTATGTTCATTGGTTTGCATTTATTACTAAATGTGTGTCATCCTTTTTCATTAAGTATCATGATAAGGTTTCTTGATATGGTCACCCCCTCCTCTCTCCTACACTTACCCCCTTGCTCCTTATATATAGCCGGCCCCTCTTCAACGGTGATCATGGATTCATTTTTGTGAGAAAAAGATACAAGAAATTTAGTTCATGGAAATTTCACATAGCCCAATTTCCATTTACCCGATTCCAATTGGCAACTTCATTAACCGTTCGTCCATAGCCTTGGACGTAACGAGACAAAGTGTTCTACTCATTCTCTACATCAATCTTGGTCGTCTCTTTTAGCAAACTTGACGATCGAGTTGCCTCGGTTCAGAGGCGGGAGCCCGTTTAAAGATCCGTCGACGTGGTGCCACCTGGACGATGAGGTAGGAGTTTCAGAAGATCGAAGCCGCCGCAACAAAGCGTGGGATGATGGTTAAAGACCGAAGGACTCGGAACGTTCGGTATAACAATTCTACCCTCTTTTCAATATGTTAGTTTAGCTTTAATGGCAGATCCGGGTTATAGTACGCGATAGCGCCAGTCTTAAAAGTTTTGTTCCGCATATTGGCGTCTGTTAGAAGGCCGGGGCGCTACCGTGGACTTACAGGATATTATGTACTATTATTAGGAAGTCGGACATGACCTTAGATTCTTGACGAGTAAGGTACTATTGAATACTTTAAGTTGGTTTAGACTGATTTAGAAAGACTTAACCAGAGGATGATTGCCTTGGAGGGAATTCGTAGGTTTCATGTAGACACACACACGCGCACACACATACACTTGACCTGGTGTATATGTGTGTGTGTATATATATATATGAATGTGTGTGTGTGTGTAACATATACACATGATATGAGGACGTCATATGATACCTGAGGATGAGTCGGTATGACTGGGCATGACGCCGTGAGATATTGGATATACGATCGAGTTATGATAGGAGATGTATTATGATATTAGCGGATCGTTGGGAAATGAGAAAATGTATATTTATACATAACGATAATAGGTGATTATGACATTGTATGTATGAGGCTCTAGAACAGAACCCGGATTGTAACATGTGATTTAATCACGATATGATATATGACATGATATTTTAATGGATCATTTGACGATGTATATTTACACAGACAATGATATATGTTGATGATATTGGGATGTATGCGATTATAGTACAGTTCTCTTGATCATGATATTGTTTGATGATGATACTATATGAACGATAATGTATATATGTGATAGTTGACCCGTACCCCAAATTTGGGAAGCCGAACGATGGATTTTAACGTATGAGGCATAGATGTGATGATTGATCCGCACTCTTGACTCGAGGAAAGTCGTACTACGTACGTGACGCTATTGAGGCTGGATCGCCGACTACTTAAGATATCGACTTAGACTTTAGGAGGATTCTTCTTACCTTTCGACTAGTGTCTTTAGTTAGTTACTTAGTTGGTTAGGTAGATATTAGTTTAGGCTTGAGTCAAACTTATTTTCAAAACTAACGAATCGTGAGCATTTTTAAAGACAGCTTGAGGGATACTACGGATTTTTCAAAGGACATATCTTTTCATAAAAACCCCGTAGCCCCTAATTTTCTAAAAACCACGATTCGTGCTTTTTCAAACAACAAACTGTATGACTCGTAATTAATATGTATTTCTCTAGTTGTGCGTCTACTACACATTCACCTTTATATTCATGTTGTGTTCATCGCATTGCATATTCATACATATGTTTCTTTAGCTAATATGAAACTCTGCCTGTTAGGACACCAGCACCATTACCGATAATGCGCATGTTCCACGTATACTTATTTGCCGGCTCACACACATCATCATCGGTAATTGCCATGTCACGTACACTTTAGAACATATTATCTTTTATTGATATAACCAGCTAAATGCTAGTCTAATATAATATTGTGTGATTATTCTCATGTGCTAGTTTAGACATTGCATTTATTACTTAGACATTTCATGCATTCACATATTCATATTATCATGCAGTATTGTGGGGCTTATGCCGATACTCATTATTTACTTACTCATGATTTTGGGATTTTGGATTTCTATGAGATTTCTGGATTTTGGGGGAAAACCGTAAGAATTTAATAAAAGCTTAGTATCATCATTGTTAAAAATGCAAGTTGCAGTTTTCTCGTGATGTATGTGTCGTCCACCATGAGATTTCATGTTTTCTGTTGGATTTCGAGACCCGATTCGAGGAGTGGATGAACCGTTTTGGGTACATGGTGGGACCGGTACGGTACCCCGGGGTGAGAGTGTTTTTGTGAGGATGACGATGAGCCTGGCTGGGGAAAACTACCTACCGGTGATGTATGGCGTGGTGGATATCCAGAGGATACCAACCGTTGTCGTGAGATTTGATGATATGGGCCGATTCGGACTGACGAAGCCCGAGATATTGAGATTTCGAGATATTAAGACTTTGAGATATTGAGACATTGAGATATATATGTTTTGTGTCGATACTTGACATGGATTTCATTGATGATGTTTCAGATTACCATATAAATTTTACTATGATAAAAGTTAAAGATTTTCTTATACAGATATGTCCAGATTTCATGGTTGATTGTTTCATTCATGATGCATTCATACATCACATACATACATGATATGTTGCCACTTAGTGACACTGACACGAGCACTGAGTATTACACTTAGGCATGGCCTATTACCCTATCACTTCTAGTTGTCTAGTATTATCTTAAGTATATTATATGACCTAGGAGAGTGTCGTGCATGCGATTTCTACCCGCATATGTCTTCTACTCACGAGTTGGCAACTCACCCCCGTTGTGCCAAATTTTTCTTACACGTTTAGATGTACAGGTTCCCTTGGCGGCTTACTGGCGCAACACTTCATTCAGGGTGATTGCTTTGGTAGGTTGGTTCACTTGTATTGGGACCGCCGTTGTATCTTTATTATTTCATTTGTATCTAGTAAGCTCCATCAACCAGACTTGTATTATTTAATAAATTTAGAAGACCAGTTGCTTATTCTTTTGATCTTAGAGTCGCGCTTGTGTTATGATGGTTTTCTGGTGGATTCGGTTTCTTTTGAGTTTTGTCCCTCGCCCTTCGGCGTTGTGTATTATATTGCTTGTGTTGTTGTTTCCGCCATTTGGCGTAGAGCTAGCTCCCTCTTGGGGATGCCTTTTATTGCTTGTATATTATTCTTGTTTGTACCCGTTTGGGGCCAGTTTTTACAAAGGAGACTCTGCCGAAATTTTTGAGAAAATTTGATGTTGCTTTTAAATTTGTTTTCCTACACTTCTTCTTTTAAATGGTTTAGATTTCAGGGCTTCGGCTTGCTTAGATTACGTTACGTCTCTAGACGTTTCGTAATTTAAGTGCCAGTTACGTTCCGTACCTTCAGGTCGTGACAAAGTTGGTATCAGAGCGCTAGGTTTAACCCTTGTCTAAGTCTAGGTTGACCTTGGTTGATGGAGTAGGTGACTTAGGTAGAGTGACGTACCGTGGGCATGATCCGCGGCATACTTATGATATGCTACTCTTCTTAAGAAGCCTTAGGATGTACATTTCTTTGCACCGTATTCTATTCGTTCCTTTGATCTATCTTCGTCGATATTGGATGGTGGTTTCTGTTACCACGGTCGCACGGGCAGCGAGAGCTACGGATAGAATGCGATGACCGTTAGGGTATTGTCTATTCTAGAGGGTTGAAGCATTGTTTAGCGTGCGGACGAAGGGTATTCACATGTCGTCTAGACGAAGTTAAAAGGTTCGAACGATTGTCAGAAACCCATTTTCCCAAGTTTAAGGTATTCGGAAGAACATGCAGGTATTTCTATGGACCATTTAGAAGAATGAAACCCTAACTCGACATAATGACCATGAGAACGCCTTTGAACCTTAGGGTTTACGGCAGTTCCGCGGTGCCATTAGTGAGGCTTGGGTTTGCCCTTCTACGGCTGGTCCGCAGGTGCTGTGGAATGTACTGGATTTTTTTTAAACTGTATTTGAGTATTGAGCTCTCGTGGAATTATGGGAATTTGATAAATCGATCGAAAAGTTTAACTTAGTCCGGATATCATGTGATGGAATACATTACTTAGGAGACTCTAAATATGAGTATAGCTGTTGTAGCGCCGTTCATACAGCTACGAAGAGACGAGTTCGAATCAGTCGACACCAGAGGAAAGAGGAGCACATTGACGTCGGTGTTAAGAATTGTGATTTAGTGATTTGAATTTCATATTTCCGTTGTTTGGATTTTGGTATTTTGAGAATTTCGTTTTATGATTGGTTTTCCTATGTACTCATTCTTTTCACTCGATTCGTGTTCCATGTATTAGATGTATTGATGTTCGTTTTGTGCATACCTATTGCACTTGATTTGTCTTTATACATTTTGAGATATTGATTTGATTTCATGCATATGGGTTGCACATAATTTTGACGTATGTTTCGGCATAGTTTTCATGCACTTTTCGTACTGTGATTTCGATTTCGATGTTCGATATATGTTTTCGTGCACCATCTGCACTTGGTTGAGACTCTTGAGCACATTTGGTGCACTTGATGCAATTTTGTGCACACCAGATGCACCAAATCTGGATTTTGTGCAGATTAGATGCACCTGATATTGTTGTCATGCATACTTGTTGCACTTGACAGATGTTTTTGGTGCACGCTCGTTTCACTCAGTTTTGTTTCTGTGCATATTCGTGGCATCTGTATTTGATTTCGATTTTCGTGCGTACCGGACGCACGTGGTACCTTGTATACTGTATTTGAGATTGATTTCATTTTGAGCAGTACGTTTTTTATGATATTTACTATTTGGTGTAGTAACCGAGGAGGACTGTTCTGAGAACAGTATCCAGGTGTTTTTGCATGTTTTTCTTTTTAGATGTTTGGACGATTTTACTACGAGACGTATTATATGTACATGTTATAGTTTTTAATATGCCATGTTGATTTCGTATTGGACCTTGATATTGTATTTTCACCATAACTCCGATGATTGCTTTATGCATGACGGAGTTTTGATTTTGAGTTATGTACTTGTTTTTTTTTATGCGCATGCATTGCGCTAAGATGTATTTTAAGTATTGATGATTTCGGAGCCCCGACGATTTGAGTGTTTTACTAAATGTTTTAGTATTTGGGGGAGTTTGATTTAAATTCGGGGACCGAATTTCTTTAAGGGGGGATGATTGTAACGTTTTATAAATAAATAAATAAATAAATAAAATCCTTTAGGTGAATTTTCTGATAATCGGTAAAATAAGCCGTATTTTCCGTAAAACTTAACTACAATTATTTTTCAATATAGATTTAAATATGCCTATTTTAACTATATAATTGCTAGTAATTGATATTATTTAGTGACTTATGAATTGTTAGTTTAATTAAATATTTTTCCTAAATTAATTAAATTCAAATATTAATATATGCTTTAATTATACATTTAATTAGTGTAAATTACAAATTGGAATGGCTCAATTGGACAAATGTGAACCATGACATATTGGAATTAAGTATGTAACATGCAAAATTCCTTCTAAAATTTCTCCATGATTCTAGACTTTCTAGGTCAAATAAAAATTAGGAAATAAATTATATATAAAATAATTATTGAAAAGACAAAAAATGTGTAATAAATGGGGGAAGTTTCTACATGTTTCTCCACTCTTTCTTCTCTCTTTCCTTCCCTCCCATGCCTTAGCCAAACCACTCCTTGACTGCCCAAAAAATTTCTCCTCTCATTTCTCATCAAAAATTCTTCAAAAAATTCAACAAAAATCAAATTAAAACTCCACTAATTCATCATTTAACCCATACCCATGATTCTTTGCTCAAATCTAGCTTAAATCCTTAGAGCAAGAGACCACTTTGGAGACAAGTTTGCATGTTGATATCATGGTTTGAATGTATAATCTTAAACCAATTGTTACTTGATGTTTAATTACTTCAATTTAATTAATCATGATGCTTAATTAGATTTTAATTTCAAATATTGAGAATTCAAGAAAGGGGTTTGAGTTTAAGTTAGGGTTTTCATAAATTAGTTATGGTTTGAAGTATAGTATAGCATTTTAGAGTATGCAAAATGAAATTTAGTTGTCAAATTACTAATTGTTACATTTTAATTGTTCAAATTCACCTATTTGTAAATTAGATTTTTATAAATCATATAAATCGGTGAGATAAAATTCAAGTGGGGATTTTTATCAATTATTCATGGTTTTAATGAGGAGATTAACATGTTAATAGAATGCAAAACCAAGCTTAGTTGTTGAGTTGTGAGTTTTGCTTTAAAAAGTGTTTAAATTGGATATTTTTGCAAACTAGAATTTTGAATTTAATACAAATTGATGAGAATAAATTATAGAAATGGTTTATATGACCTAGTTATGATATTTATTGATTATTATGGCTATTAGTTTTGTTAAAACATTAAGTTTCGAATTAAAACGGTAATTAAGTGCTTTTTAGGTTTTTGCGAAATAAAACGATTTGATTACTTTTAAGGTTCTGATGATTTAAACCCTATTTTATATTATAATTAGTGAGTTTTGGAACTACGATTTGTACGTTTGTGTTCTACCTCGATCAATCGGCGTTTGTACGCCGATGTCGAGAGTTACTTGGTTCTTTTGCATGAGCGGGTCATAGGTTTTAACCTATGCGTGTTTAGTGCGCCGTTTTGGTTTTGTCCTCGATTTCGATTTACGATATTATATATGTTTGTGTATAGGTACATATATAATATCGATGGACTTCGGACTTCGGACGTGGACTTCACGTGGACTTCATGGACATATATATAATATGTTTGCGTATAGGTGCTACCCTCACGTGGACTTCGGACGATGAAGAAGAGGATGGCGGCATCGACTTCGGCAGATAAGGACCAGGTGAATAGATGTATATCTACGATGGAAGTCGGATGGATGGAGTATAGCACCCCCGCAAACGTAGAATAAGGATATTATGTACTATTACTAGGAAGTCGGACGTGACCTTAGATTCTTGACGAGTAGGGTACTATTGAAGACTTTAAGTTGGTTTAGACTGATTTAGAAAGACTTAACCAGAGGATGATTGCCTTGGAGGGAATTCGTAAGTTTCATGTAGACACATACACACGCACACACACATACACTTGACCTTGTGTGTATGTGTGTGTGTGCGTGTATATATATATGAATGCGTGTAGGTTTCTATATCTATATATATATATAATATACGTGATATGAGGACGTCATAGGATACCTGGGGATGAGTCGGTATGACTGGGCATGATGCCATGAGATATTGGATATACGATCGAGTTATGATAGGAGATGTATTATGATATTAGCGGATTGTTGGGAAATGAGAAAATGTATATTTATACATAACGATAATAGGTGATGATGACATTGAATGTACAAGGCTATAGAATAGAACCTGGATTGTAACATGTGACTTAATCACGATATGATCTATGACATGATATTTTAGTGGATCATTTGACGATATATATGTACACAGACAATGATATATGTTGATGATATTGGGATGTATCCGATTATAGTACAGTACCCTTGATCATGATATTGTTTGATGATGATACTATATGAACGATGATGTATATATGTGATAGTTGTCCCGTACCCCAAATTTGGGAAGCCGTACGATGGATTTTACCGTACGAGGCATAGATGTGATGATTGATCCGCACTCTTGACTCGAGGAAAGTCGTATTACGTACGTGACGCTATTGAGGCTGGATCGCCGACTATTTGAGATATTGACTCAGACTTTAGGAGGATTCTTCTTACCTTTCGACTAGTGTCTTCAGTTAGTTACTTAGTTGGTTAGGTAGATCTTAGTTTAGGCTTGAGTCATACTTATTTTCAAAACTAACGAATCGTGCGCATTTTTAAAGACAGCCAGAGGGATACTACGGATTTTTCAAAGGACATATCTTTTCATAAAAACCCCGTAGCCCCTAATTTTCTAAAAACCACGATTCGTGATTTTTCAAACAACAAACTATATGACTCGTAATTAGTATGTATTTCTCTAGTTGTGCGTCTACTACACATTCACCGTTATATTCATGTTGTATTCATCGCATTGCATATTCATATATATGTTTCTTTAGCTAATATGAAACTCTGCCTGTTAGGACACCAGCACCATTACAGATGATGCACATGTTCCACGTATACTTATTTGCCGGTTCACACACATCATTATCGATAATTGCCATGTCACGTACACTTTAGAATATATTATCTTTTATTGATATAATCAGCTAAATTCTAGTCTAATATAATATTGTGTGATTACTCTCATGTGCTAGTTTAGACATTACATTTATTACTTAGACACTTCATGCATTCACATATTCATATTATCATGCAGTATTGTGGGGCTTATGATGATACAAATTACTTACTTACTCATGATTTTGGGATTTTGGATTTCTATGAGATTTCTGGATTTTGGGGGAAAACCGCAAGAATTTAATAAAAGCTTAGTATCATCATTGTTAAAAATGCAAGTTGCAGTTTTCTCGTGATGTATGTGTCGTCCACCATGAGATTTCATGTTTTCTGTTGGATTTCGAGACCCGATTCGAGGAGTGGATGAACCGTCTCGGGTACATGGTGGGCCCGGTACGGTACCCCGGGGCGAGAGTGTTTTTATGAGGATGACGATGAGCCTGGCTGGGGAAGACTACCTACCGGTGATGTCTGGCGTGGCGGATATCCGGAGGATACCGACCATTATCGTGAGATTTGATGATATGGGCCGATCCGGACTGACGGTGCTCGAGATATTGAGATTTTGAGATATTGAGATATTGAGACATTGAGATATAAATGTTTTGTGTCGATACTTGACACGGATTTCCATGGATTTCATTGATGATGTTTCAGATTACCATATAAATTTTACTATGATAAAAGTTAAAGATTTTCTTATATAGATATGTCCAGATTTCATGGTTGATTGTTTCATTCATGATGCATTCATACATCACATACATACATGATATGTTGCCACTTAGTGACACTGACACGAGCACTGAGTATTACACTTAGGGATAACCTATTACCCTGTCACTTCTAGTTGTCTATTGTTATGTTAAGTATATTATATGACCTAGAAGAGCGCCGGGCATGTGATTTCTACCCGCAGATGTCATCTACTCACGAGTTGGCAACTCACCCCCGTTGTGCCAAATTTTTCTTACACGTGTAGATGTACAGGTTCCCTTGGCGGCTTGCTGGCGCAACATTTCATTTAGGGTGATTACTTTGGTAGGTTGGTTCACTTGTATCGGGACCGCCGTTGTATCTTTATTATTTCATTTGTATCTAGTAAGCTCCATCAACCAGACTTGTATTACTTGATAAATTTAGAAGACCAGTTGCTTATTCTTTCGACCTTAGAGTCGCGCTTCTGTTATGATGGTTTTCTGGTGGATTTGGTTTCTTTTGAGTTTTGTCCCTCGCCCTTCGGCGTTGGGTATTATATTGCTTGTGTTGTTGTTTCTGCCATTTGGCGTAGAGCTAGCTCCCTCTTAGGGATGCCTTTTATTGCTTTTATATTATTCTTGTTTGTACCCGTTTGGGGCCAGATTTTACAAAGGAGACTTTGCCGAAATTTTTGAGAAAATTTGATGTTGCTTTTAAATTTGTTTTCTTACACTTCTTTTAAATGGTTTAGATTTCTGGGCTTCGGCTTGCTTAGATTACGTTACGCCTCTAGAGGTTTCGTAATTTATGTGCCGGTCACGTTCCGTACCTTCGGGTCGTGACATTAAGTCTCGAATTGAAAACACTTTTCAAATATTAAGTCGGACAATTCAACAAGATTCCCAATTAAAAGATCGAATGCTCTTCGGGAACTTTAGTGGATGGCCGCACCCCCGAGGCCATCAACGAAGTGGACTTGGAAGGAACACCGTGGCCGCGAGCACCCGAGTGGATGCTCTTGGCCATGGGGTTCTCCTATAGTCACTTGGTCGGTGCATTAGGGCATATTTGTCTGCTAGTGTCTCTCGGTGAGTATTCACGTACGGTACGAGATTATGACGGAGTTTCGATCCAAATCCAAACTCCGTGATAATTCATCATTTGAGACTAAAATGCGAGATTTATAAATCAATAACTAGTTTTCACAAAACTAATCAATGTGGATTCCAAAAATTGTATCACATAACCATAGCATTATAGATGATGTTAAAAATTTCGAGCAATATTTCAAACAACAGCAATTCACAGAGAGCTCAACAACTTGAGCCTCATAAAAAATACCCAGGAAGTCCAAAATCAAAAGATGAAGAAACTCAAGAAAACTGGAGATTTAATTCCTCAAATTGGCGGCGGAACCACGGATAAACCATGGTTTAAGTGGCGGTTCCGTGGCCAAGTTTGGGGTTTAGGAGCTCCGTTTTCTTGTGCCTTCCTAAAAATGCCTGCACAATTTTCTGAGCAATTTTAATTTCAAAAATCTCAATGTTTGAAAAATTGGACAGAAACTACCTAAATCCCGTGTTTAAAATGTCGATCGAACATTTTAACTTCTTCTAATGCTTTCCTAAGCCTCTAGCTTGGCTCTGAAACCATGTTGGTCAGACAGCCACCCCATCTAATGTGGTCGCCGTGGCATCAACGTGTCTCTCAACAGCTACTTTTTACGCATGCTCCCTTGAGAGGACTACTACCCGTCGGAACACCGTCCGGTCTTGGAAACCCTGGGGGTAAGAGCCAATGCTTCGCCACACTTTCACACAGTGAGAACCTCCTATGGATTGGCATCCAATGCCTAGTAGCTCTAATACCATGAAAGTTTGTCTTAGCACCTCTACAATGTTTCTATGAGTATCAAGTATGCAATTTTAAAAATTTAGAGGTCTAAGTATACTAAATAAGAATCGAACTAGAGAATCAGGGTTTAATAGTTAGCAAACAATGTTCTAATCTAAGTGAAAAGTTTCTACAATCTTTGTAGTCTAGTCATTCACTTCTAAAGCTCCAAGTAATAGTCCCTAGAACTCTTCTTTGACTCCACTTGAAGGATGGAATGAGCTTGCTTGTAGTCTTTGTTCATCACAGAAAACTGTATTTTAATACCACTCATTCGTTATCTATTTTTGTATATATCGGTGTTATTAACCAGTGTCTGCTCAGTAATTACAAATTATAGGTATTCATGATAAAACACTGAAAACACACTTAATATCACGGATATAACATTTGGGAGTCGAGACTGCAAACAGAACAGAGAATCGACCGATATCCAAAGGACTCTTTTTTGCAATAAACAAGTGTGCACACAATTTTTGATCCAACACAATGCATGTGTGACACTAGATCATGATGGGGGCAACCTTGGCACATAAGGAGCATGTATGGGTGTGATGTGCATTAAATGTGCATTGAATGCTAAAGATTATGATATGATTTGAAGCATCTAGTTTCCCTCCAAATCTCTGAGTGCAAACCAGGTTTATATAAGCAAATCAAGCAGCACCATTGGACTTGTAGAGAGGGCACAAGACCACAACACCAAAACGAGCCCCTATGCTCGGATTTGGGCCAGCCAAACCCCCATAAAATCCGATCTCACCGGCCCCCTTGCCCTGATTGTCCCCATATTTTCTCTGTCCCCTCCTTACGGTCATATCATCTCATTTTTATTATTTGTTTAATTTTGTTTTGAGCCTATAGATACCAGGTCTTTGGGCAAGTTAGAGGGCACTACTTCTTTTGTGAGAGAAAAATTTGTAACATTGTAACTATTGATCTTGTAGCTCTTGGTGTGAATTTCTTGCCTTCCTCTAGTCTTGCAACCTCTTTTCTTGAGCTTACAAAATTAGATTTTGGTATTTGAATTCACTTGTTTGTATTTGGAACCATTGTAATCAAGCTTCATTTATATAAGTTGTTTCTTGTATATCTTCTCTTTTGCATCTTTTCTTTTGGTTATTATTTCAAATTACGGTGTGTGAGTAGTTGTTCTTGGGCTATGGTTAGGTAGGTTGTGGAATGACTTACTTCCAACCCCTCCTTTTTGATTCTTGCATTTTACACTTCTTTTCTTAATTATGCAATTTTATTATGTTTTGCTTGATAGGATATATCATTTTTAAAGGTTGCAAATCAATCTTTAACATATATTCTATTCCTTCTTTACATTTTATTGTTGCTATATTAAGATATGAAGTTGAAATGAATACGGAATTATGTTAAGTGTCGCAATTAGCTAGATAGGATATATAGCACACAAGCATATATTCTATACTTGCTAACTTCACTTAACTAACTCCATATTCATTTCATTCTCAAACTCAACTTTTTAGTTTCTCTTTTATTTAACCTTGATATCGTATTCTAACCCGACTCGTGATTCGGATAGATGCGGCATACTTTCGCAATTCAAATGGAAACTAAAAAAATTGACCCTTGAATCAAAACGGAGAAGTGGGGGTAAAAGTCGTATTTCACTCATCCTAAATTTTAGCCTAAGTTTTCCTTTAAAACCTTTCTTCTTTTAATTCTTGCAATACGTGACAAAATCATTTTCCAACCTCTTGATTTATAACTCAAATTGATGTCGTGATATCCACTCCTTGTGGTTCGACCCGTGCTTGCCATCTTTGTTGGATATAGTGCCCTCAAAGTCAATTATTAGATCACAGGCACGTGATTGCAATGATTGAGGGAGGACCTATACCGGTAGGACAGTCTTACTCAAGATGATAGTATGCTATCTGGTTTATCTTTATCATCGTGTACTGCTTTAGGTGACCTTATAGGTCACTATTACACATTGATAGAGCCCTTAACATTCTTGCTTTACTACTAGCAGTATGATGGCGATCATATACGTGGGAGCTGGGGTCTATAAGCACATCCTTAAAAGGTCCCTAGTCGTAGGAGTTTCGAGACTGGGCATCAATACTCCATTAGTAGACTAGTGTATACAGTCGAGACCCTGACGAGGGGCAGTGGCCGGTCTCACAAGCCATTGGTGTCAGTTGGATCACCTAAGATGTATACAGGTGCTCATTGGGTTATGAGTACACCGGACAGGACTCGCCGGGAACATGCTAGTTGGTATTATACCTAGCGGCAGATAGCAGTTCCCTGGTGACATGTGTACAGGTTAGTTCATCGACCTGAGATCGTCATTTGTCTCGTGTGAGTTCCCATTGTGCTTTGATTACTACCCTACCACGGCTCAAAGGAGTCGTGCAAACAGGTTTTAGTTGGGTACAGTCCCGAGCCACATGGAGGTAGTGAGCGGATCGACAGGTGTTTCGTCTCTCCCGGTATTGGGGGTGAGATCGCGCTGTGTCTAGGAGAGCCATTACACGAAGTCCTTGGCCAAGGCAGGAGATTTACTGGTAGATATTCCAGTAGTATCTCAAGGTGTTCTGGGCTACACTCCGACACGACTTGTACCGCTTTTGGGGGTCTGACTTTTACCAACCCCCTAGGCCCGCCATGCGATGCTCATAGACGAACGGACCGGACTGTACGGATATTGTCACTGACAGGCTCAGTAGGGTGTCAGGATGAGTTCGCTCATCGACCTCCCTTTTGGTCAATACCTGGTAGCCCTTTACGTACGGCTAGTACCTCTGACGAGCTAGTGGTTAAATCCACAGCCGAAGTATTGACGAGTCTTTAGAGTCCCCCACAGACAGTTTCTCGTAGAGGCCATATGGATTTATGCAGGGTCCGATCATATACGTGCAGTAGTGCACGGATCATGATTGGGAAGATCATACTAGTGGGCTTTGGTTTAAGCCGGATCCTAGTATTAGATTTGTTAGATTACTTTAGTCTCATCGCATTCGCATTCAGTCGGAATATGGATGCATGTATGTATATACAGGTGAGGGGTATCTTTGTGATCCGTCACGAGTTTACTTTAGATGTTGCCGGATCTTTTTTGTTGGACCAAACATTTGGATTAATGTTTGTGTTAGTGTATATGCCCTAGAGGCCATTACTGTATTATACTAGTTTCTATATTACTTGATGGAAGCTTGGGATATTCACAGTTGTATAGACAATCTTGCTCAAAATAGTAGTATGCTACTTGGTTTATTTCTACTTTAATGTGTGCATGTGTTTTTTTTAGCATATCGCCTATACACATTAGTGGAGCCCTTAGGATCTTTGCTTGATTACCAGTGTTGTGATGGCAGTCACACTAGTGGGGGCTGGGTAATCTACAAGCACATCCTTATACAAGTCCCTAGTCGTAGGAATATTGAGACGGGGTATCGATACTCCAAAGTAGACTAGTGTATACGCTTCTCATCCCAGGAGGGGAGATGGTCTGTCCCACAGCCGTCAGTACGTCGTACTTGAAATAGTATGCGGGTGATCGTTAGGTTATGAGTACACTGGACAGGACTCGTAGGGGACTGTTGGTTGGTACTATACCTATCGTCAGTTATCAGTTCCCAGGTGACATGAGTACAGCTTAGTCCGCTGACTTGACACTGTCACTTCGCCTCGAGTGTGTTCCCACTGTTCTTAGATTGCTACCCTACCACGGCTCAAATGAGTCGTGCAAACAGGTAGCAGATGGGTGCAGTCCCGAAGCACTTGGAGACAGTGACGGTTAGACAGGATTTGTCTCTCCCGGTATTGGGGGTTGATATCGCGCTGTGTCTAGGAGAGCCATTACACATAGTCGTCCCTGGCCAGGGCAAGTGAGATATACTGGTAGCGTTTCCAGTGTTATCTCAGGGTGTTCTGGGCTATACTCCGACACGACTTGTAGCGCTATTAGGGGACTGACGTTTACCGCCCCCTTAGGCCCGCCATGCAAAACAGACTGGACTGTACGGGAGATTGTCACATTCAGGCTCAGTAGGAGTTCGGATGGGTTCACCTCATCAGTCTTCTTATCGGCATCTACCTGGAGACCGTTACGTACAACTAGTACCGCTTGCGGCCTGTGGTTAAACCCACTGCCAGCGTAGTGTCGAGTCTTTAGAGTCCTACACAGAGAGCTATTCGCCTTTGGGCAAAACAGAGTAGTGGTCGCATGGTTTTGCGACAGGGTTCATTCGCATCCGCGCACTTATGCACGTTTGGTGTCCGGGCAGTTATTACTAGCGGGCTTTGGTTTAAGCCAGATCCTAGTATATGTTTTGGGATTGGTTTTATCTCATTGTATTCGTGTTCCGAGGAACACGGGTGCAGGTGTGTATGCACAGTTGGTAGAGGCAGAGGCAGAGGATTCTCGTGAGGGTTGTTGACCGTTGACTTTTTCTAAACCCTAATGAGAATAAGAAATATGATTAATAATATTAATTAAGTATTATTGTGCCATGGTTGAGTTGAACATTTGACTTTTGTTGACTTGTTGACTTTGTTGACCGGTTGACCATTATGGCTTGTTGACCATCATCATTTCATTTCTATGACTTTTGTTTATTTGTTGTTCTTTACAAAATGCATTAAATGCATGAAATGATAATGGTCATTGAAACTAACCATCACAATTCTTAATTATTATTATTATCATGATTATTCTTTCTTTTGTGAGCATGGTTGTAAAAAATCAAGCTCATTCTATCATTCTCAGTCTCTCTCATCCAAAGCTCACCCTCTTCCTCTCTCTCAAGGCTCTCATGTCTCATGTGTTGAGAAGCATGAGCCATTGAAATAAAACCCTCAAAAACTCTTCTCTACTCACTCTAGAGTTCTAGGTGTAGCAAGCCAAGCACTTTAGTTTCCTCTCGATTGAGGTAGGAGCTCAAGGTAGAAGCTTTCGGGTGGATCCTTTTTCGACAACAAGGAGACTACGAGGTGGAGCCGATCCAACCACTCCAAGGAGCAAGAAGAGAAGGAGTTCAAGACCTAGGTATAACCCTCTAACATAGTAGTTAAACTTCTAGTTAGTTTGCTGGGTTTTTGTTTAGCAAAGATCCTCATTTCTAGTCCATGTTGCCTTGAGTTTAAAAATCGTTTTTTACCGTTTCCGCCTCCCCGTAAGAACCGGGGTGGGCAACATGGACTTATAGTTTGGATGGTGGAAATTATGAGCTAGAATTCATCATTTGATGCATTAAATGTGGCACATGCAACCAAGTGACTCATGGTCTCTTTTATTGTGCATGTGTCACATTTGAGATTGATTTGTGAGTTGATATGAAAGGAAGAAAGAGAAAGGGCAGCCATTAGGTTCTGGGTGAGCTCTTGTATTTTCTCATTCTTGCTCTCATTATCAATTCAACACAAGAAAAGAAAAGAAAAGAGAGCCTCTTCTTCTTCTTCCTCTAGCTTACATCATCCACCAATGGCATCATCTCTAACCTCCATCCATACAATGGATGCAAGAGACAAAGTGATCACAAACATTCTCTACAACACCCTGGACACGTCGGATAGCACACTTCGTGCCTGAGTTGCTTCGGATGAAGCGGGAGCCCATAAAAAGACTCGAAGATGTGGTGCCCTTTCCGACGAGGAGATCAAGACCGGAGATGCCGCGAGGAGCTTGGGATGGTGGCCAAAGACCAAAAGACACGGATCGATCGGTATAGCTTTCCAACCCTTTCTCTAGTTGCTAGTTTAGCGTTAATGGTTCGATCCGGGTTTATAGTATACGATAGCGCCGGTTTCAAGTTAAGAAAAAGTTTTTGTTTCCGCATTTTGGCCTCGGACAGACGGCCGGGGCGCTACCGTAGACTTATAGTCTTGCTTCAACGCACCGTGCACTTGCGGTATTTTTAAAACTCGAGACTCACATCGTGCACTATTTTCACCAACAAAACTGACATATCCTAATTAAAAAAAAACTCAAAAAAAGCACGATACCATGAGTTTCGAACAAGTTTTTGGCGCCGTTGCCAGGGAGTGGCAACATCACTAAGCCATTTTGAGTTATCTTTGTATACAACAACAACAACAACTGAGCCTTTTATCCCAAGCATATGGGGTAGGCTACATGAACCAACATGAGAATCACGCCGGGTCCAGCACATGAATCCTCTGTCTCCACTCACTTCTATCGAACAATATACTTTCATTGAGTCCTTTGGCAACCATATCGTTTCGTATCACCTCCATCCATGTTTTCTTCGGTCTCCCTTTTGCCCTTTTCCCATTACCCATATCGAGAGTATCTATTCGTCGAACCGGTGCTTCCATAGGTCTGTGTCGCACATGACTAAACCATCTAAGCCAGTTTTCCCGCATCTTCTCCTCCACGGGTGCTACACCAACTTTTGCACGAATATCCTCATTTCGCACCTTGTCTTTTCTAGTGTTACCGCACATCCAACGAAGCATGCGCATCTCCGCTACGTGCATCTTCTGTGTATGATGCTTCTTAGGAGCCCAGCATTCTGTACCATATAATAAGGCAGGCCGAATAGCGCTCCGATAAAACTTCCCTTTCAATTTTAACGGAAAGTTACGATCACACAAAATCCCTGTTGCACTCCTCCATTTCAACCAACCAGCTTGGATCCTTTGATTAACATCACTATCGATCTCCCCATTCCTTTGGATGATGGAACCTAGATATCTAAACTGGTCGCTCGGTGATATCCTTTGAGTTATCTTTGTATATACCTTTAAAACCAAAACATAAAAATCAAACTTTTTGACATTGCGCTCTCTGTTCTTTGGACCTGCTATCACTCTGTGATCAAATTAAAAAATCAAGTTATACCAACAGAATAATTAACTATCCTAGAGAACCCACCAAAAAAACAAGCACCTAACTCCTAAAAACGACTGGCGAAATCAATACAAATTCCGAGCTCGCCGGCCCATTGAGGGAGTTTTGAAAATTTTCTTGTGGCGGTGTCTCCAATGAACTGTTATTATTCTTTTGGTATTGTCTGATTTTTATAATTCTTAGCGTGCAGGGATTTGGCCACATATATCGCTTTTCGTACTAAAATCGTCGTTTTTGCGACATTTTCATATTCGAGGAATTTGCGAATAGCGATTGTGCAAAAGAAGGGGTGCGCTCAAGGCCAAGGTGATAACGAAATACAGTGCCAAAGTTCCGGGTAAATTAACCCACGCAAGTGAACCTTTCAACCCAAACGGATTCAAATCAACGGGGGTTCCTTAACCCAAAAATCCATCGGTACGTGTTTCTTAACACCTACTTCTCAAATCCCGACGCGTCTACTACTCTATCTTTGCAGGATTCTTTGCAAGCACAGTGCCAAACGCCGAAAGAACTAACCCGTGTTTTTTGCAGCGCCGCGTTTGAACATAAAATAAAAAATGATTGTTTGATATTTTGAACAACTTTTTCATTGTATTGCGCATTGCATAACTTTAATACGGACTTAAGGGCAAAAGAACCCCAACAAGATACGGTAAGGGATTCCATCACCCTTCTCCGTAGCCCACAAACCACAAAGAATGAGCATTGTTCACACCCCCTTTAACATTAAAAGAAATTAGACTTTCAGCCTCTAAGGACTTCGCGCTCACTAGGGAAAGTTAAGTGTATTTCGAACACCGCCCATCGATACATTGTTCAAGAAGTGTCTAGAAAAGTGTGAAAGGCGCAGCCGCCAAAAGAGAGAAGGTTATTCTAATTAAGGAACCTCGTGAAAGCGAGGGACAACCTCCTTTCTTCTCTGCACTTACCTGGCTTCTCGATCAGTCTATCTTGGGCCCGTTTCGCAGTACATTTTTACATCACAAAGTATGTTTTTTTGAGCAGGTCTAGTTGACCTAGGTAACCCTAAACTGTTTAGGTGTGTGCAGTGTGTCTTGTTTGTGTTCTTGCTATACCCTTTTATGTGATTTTTTTTGTCGCTGTGAATATTTTGGTCAAAACAACACTTTTTCCTCCATTTCCTCAGTCTTTCCCTACCAATTCCGGATAGTGCATGTTAGCTTGGACTAGAGATTCACAATCTCGATTAGTCCGGTTTGTGACTGTATCTTCCGACTCTTCTACACCTTCTCATTCCTCGGAACCTTCCGAGACCTTCTTACCTTCTGCTTCATCGGAGCCGTCCGATCTTACACTTCGTTCAGCCTCAACTTCTTCTCCTACACCACCGACAATGACGGAACAAACGATCGTGGAACAGTAGGAGGCGGCGTTACAGGACAGATGCTACCCACACCGTTCATCGCTACCTTCATGCATAATGTTGCCTACCATTGCGGCAAACAACTATGAAATCAAGCTATAATTCATACCATTAAATTCCACGGACTCGAGTCTGAGGATGTTTACCTTCTAATCAGTGAATTTGAAGGAGTGTGTGCTATGATGAAAATTCACGGAGTGGGTGAGGATATCGTTAAGCTCAAATTCATTCCTTTTATGCTTAAGGACAATGCGAAAAGTTGGTTAAACAGTTTTCCAGCTAGATCAATCACGATATGGGACGACTTTGTGAAAGTTTTTCTAAAAATTTTTACCCTATTCATAAGACCGTGTGAATTCAAAATGAAATCCACAATTTCAAACAAAAAGAGGGTGAAATTTTTTGGAAATGCTTAGAAAGATTCAAAGACATCTTAATCAAATGTCCCCATCAAAGGTTAGAACAGTGGAGGTTGTGTCAGATTGTCTATGAAGGTTTAGACTCCAATTCACGCATGATGTTATAGTCTATGTGTCAGTGCAAATTTCTGAGCTATGGTGCTAAGGACGCATGGAACTTTTTAGAGGAACTGGCTGGCAAGACCATTTAGTGGGAGAGTGTGAGTGAGAAACCATCTCTGACTAAGAGCGGTGCACACATAGTTGACACCTCTATAGCCGCCAAAGCAAAAATTGCCGCTCTTGTACAGCAAATGGGAGCTTTAGAGGGCAAAAATTCACCGCTACCAGTCAATCAAATTTCTCCGACTTTGTGTGCTAACTGTCATCATCCTAGCCACATAACGGAAGAATGTCCGTTTCTCGTTGGGTCCCAGGGACCTGAAAATGTTAATGCGCTATATCAAAACCAGAGTCTCAGGAACGATCCCTTCGCACAGACATACAACCCTGGTTGGAAGAATCATCCCAATTTTGCTTGGAATCAGGCACCTTTTTAAAACAACAATTCAAACCCGTCTTTCCAACAATTTCAAAATTCAAATTTTCAAAACCAAAAATTGGGATACTCAACCAACTAGCCCCAGCAGCTCAATCAGCCCAACCCAACCATTATCCCCCCTGGGTTTGCCCAAGACGACAAGAGGGTGCCATCCATTGAAAAAGGGTTGGAAGTTTTGATTAAAACTTCTGCGCAAACTTCGTATAGTCTGGCTACTGTTATGCAAACATCTGGTCAGTTGCATAGCGCTAACACTCAAGCGATAGCCAGACTAGAAATCCAAATCAGTCAACTTGCTGCTGTAGTTAATGAACGTGAAAAGGGAACATTTCCCTCTCAACCCGTGATGAATCCAAGAGAGCAGAGAAACAAAAACGATCATATTGTTTAGCAGAACAATATTAAGAATGCGAACGCCATCACCATCCTCAGATCAGGACGGACGATTGACAACAAGGTTGTCAACCCCAACGACTCATCCAAACGTGCGGTTGTCACTTTACTAGCACGAATCTCATCTTCTGTTCCTCATTGTGATCCGTCGTCATCTTCATTACCTTCTTCTTCTTCTCCTTCTTCGTCGTCGTCTACTACACACCCTTCAAAACAGCTTGAGAATCCACCGCAAGACCACCCTGATGACCCAGCAAGAACACTCTCGCCTTCTGCACCTGTTCCATCTGTAACTTCTCCAAACCTCGTGTTTGGGTCTAAGGCTCCCTGTCCCAGTAGGTTGAAATCAAAGAAGCCTTCTACAAGTATGGAAAAGGTGTTAGAAGTTTTCAAACGCTCTGAGGTTAAAATTCCGTTGTTGGACGTGGTCCAACAAGTTCCGGCGTATGCAAAATTCCTGAAGGATTTGTGCACGCAAAAACGACGCATAAATGTGCCCAAAACAGTCTTCTTAGCCGCCACTCTAAGCGATGTCTTGTTCAAATCCATTTCGCTAAAATATAAGGACCCTGGCTGTCCTACTATTTCTTACACTATCGGGAACAAGCAAATCAATCGTGCCATGTTAGACTTAGGGGCAAGTGTGAACCTTCTCCCATACTCAGTTTACAAACAACTGGGATTGGGAGAACTCAAGCCGACCAGAGTGACTTTGCAACTCGCAGATCGATCAACAAAGGTACCGAGGGGAGAAATCAATGATGTTCTAATCAAGGTCGGGGAATTCATATTTCCCGTAGACTTCATTGTGTTGGAGACTGAGCCCGTCACCAATCCCAGTGGTCAAATTCCAGTCATACTAGGACGACCTTTCCTAGCCACATCCAACGCGTTGATCAATTATCGTAATGGATCCATGAAACTCTCATTTGGAAACATAACAGTTGACTTCAACATCTTCACGATAGGAAACTAAGCGAGCGAGAAACATGACGACACTTTTGAAGTCAACGCTGCATACGATATGTCTGAGGAGTGGACATTTGACTTCAAAAATGAGTGTCTTGAAGAAACGTTTGAAGAACTGTTTTCTGAGGAGCTTCTTTTCCTTGAGAAGCTAAGTCCTTAACAGGTTTCCTACACACACTGGGGGCTCCAATTTGAACCACTTCGTAATGAACTGGCCCCTGAAGTGAGACCATCTGTGGAGGAGCCACCAAAACTCGACCTCAAAGTTCTTCTTGACCACCTTAAGTATGTGTACTTGGGAAATAATGAAACGCTTCCAGTTATAATTGCAATCGACATTGCGCCTGAGCAAGAGTTGTCCCTCATGGACGTTCCGAAAAAGAACATGGAAGCGATTGGGTGGTCAATGGCTGATATCAAAGGAATCAACCCTGCTATCTGCCAGCACAGAATCCATATGACTGATGATTCCAAACTCTTCAAGGATCCTCAACGTCGGCTTAACCCGGTGATGAAAGAAGCGGTACGGAATGAAATGCTGAAGTGTTTAGACAATGGGATCATCTATCCTATATTTGATAGCAAATAGGTAAGCCCCATTTACGTGGTACCAAAGAAATCGGGACTCACTGTAATCACGAATGAAGCAAACGAGCTAATCCCAACCCGCACACAAATAGGATGGAGAGTCTGTATTGATTACAGAAAGCTCAACGCAGCCACTCGCAAGGATCATTTCCCGCTGCTCTTCATTGATCAAATGCTTGAACGCCTAGCCGGACATGCCTACTATTGTTTCTTAGATGGGTATTCCGGCTACAATCAAATCCCGATTGATCCATAAGATCAGGACAAAACAACATTCACTTGTCCTTTTAGTACCTTCGCCTACCGTCGCATGCCCTTTGGGCTGAGCAATGCACCTGCAACATTTCAGTGGTGCATGATGAGCATCTTTTCTGATATGGTAGAGCGATTCTTAGATGTTTTCATGGATGATTTCTCCGTCTTTGGAGTTTCATTTTTTGAGTGTTTGAGGCATCTTGAACTGGTCATGTTACGATGCAAGGAAAAACACCTCACACTCAATTAGGAGAAGTGACATTTCATGGTCAAACATGACATTGTGTTAGGCCATATCATTTATGAAAATGGCATTGAAGTCGATAAGGCAAAGATCGTTGTCATTTCAAGCCTCCCACCTCCACGGACTGTCCGTGACATTAGGGCATTCTTAGGCCACGCCGGTTTTTACAGGCATTTCATTAAGGATTTTAGCAAACTGGCTAGACCCTTGACTTCTTTGCTGGCTAAAGAGACTCCATTTGATTTCAATTCTGAGTGCCTTCATGCGTTCAAGCTTCTAAAATCGGAACTCACTTCTGCTGCGATTTTAAGTGCACCAGGCTGGAGTGAACCTTTTGAACTAATGTGCGACGCTTCTGACTTTGCGATAGGAGCTGTCTTAGAACAGCGATTTGAAAAGAAGCCACATGTTATCCATTATGCGAGAAGGACGTTGAATGACGCACAGCTGAATTACACCACCACAGAAAAAGAATTCTTAGTTGTTGTGTACGCGCTTGAGAAATTCCGTCCTTACTTGATCGGAACCCACGTTACGATTTACACTGATCATTCTGCGCTTAAGCACCTCTTTGCAAAAAGGATGCTAAGGCCATATTGATACGTTGGATTCTCCTTCTTCAAGAATTTGACTTAACCATCAAAGATAAGAATGAAACCGAAAATGTTGTTGCCGATCATTTGTCTCGCTTACCAATGCACCAAGTGAGGAAATTCCAATCAACGAGCATTTCCCTGACGAACAACTTCTCTCCGTATCAGTCGAACCTTGGTTCGCTGATATCGTGAACTTTCTAGTCACCGGAGAAACACCTTCTTTTTGGTCGAATCAGGACAAATCTAAATTTCTCTTCCAGGTCAAATTCTTTTATTGGGATGAGCCATACTTGTTCAAGTACTGTCCTGATCAGATTATTAGAAGGTGCATCTCTAACTCTGAAATGAGAAGTGTTCTGTCCTTCTATCATGATCAAGCTTGTGGGGGCCATTTTGGACCCAGAAAGACGGCTGAAAAGGTTTTGTAAAGCGGCTTTTACTGGACGACGTTTTTTAAAGATGCCTTCGAATATTGCAAAACCTGTAGCCGCTGCCAACACATAGGAAAGATTGGAAAATGAAATCAGATGCCCCTACAATCCATCCTGATTGTGGAAATTTTCGACGTCTGGGGTATCGATTTCATGAGGCCATTTTTTGGGAATTTGTACATTTTGCTGGCTGTGGATTATGTGTCCAAATATGTGGAGGCTGTCCCTTGTCGAACCAACGATAACAAGGTTGTCGTAAAAATTTTAAAAGATAATATCTTTTCTCGGTTTGGTACTTCTCGCACCATCATCAGTGACAATGGAACGCATTTTTGCAACCGATCTTTCGAAGCACTAATGAAGAAGTACTCCATAATCCATAAACTGTCAACACCGTACCATCCTCAGACTTGAGGCCAGGTTGAAGTCTCCAATAGAAAGATTAAACAGATTCTGGAGAAGACTGTCAGCCATAACCGTAAGGATTGGTCGTTGAAGTTGAATGACGCGCTTTGGGCATTTTGCACAGCCTTCAAAACAAACCTAGGTATGTCCCCATACCGACTCATCTTTGGAAAAGCGTGTCATTTGCCTGTTGAATTGGAACACCGAGCGTTCTGGGCAATCAAACAGCTCAATGTCGACTCAGAAAAGGCCGGTGAAGCTCGAAAACTTCAATTGAATGAGCTTGACGAGATACACAATGACGCGTATGAGAACGCCAAACTATACAAAGAAAAAACAAAGGCCTTTCACGACAAGGCGATTCTCCGAAAAACATTCACTGTGGGACAAAAGGTTTGCTTTACGACTACAGGCTTCATCTGTTCCCTGGGAAATTGAAGTCACGTTGGATAGGTCCGTTTATTGTGCGCTTCGTCTTTCCGCACGGTGCAGTCAACATTGAAGATCAGCACTCGGGTAATACTTTCAAGGTCAATGGCCAACGTTTGAAGCCATTCATAGAATTACCTGCGGAAACAAGGGAGCTCATGTTTTTATATGAGCCACATTATCTTGATTAAATCACTTCCCCTAGAAAACTTGTATATACGTTTTTCCTTTTTGTAATCATTGTTTATTACTTTTACCCCTTAACTATTTTGGCACTTGTTATATAGCATGACAATGAGAAGACAGTCAACTTTAAGTTTGGGGGTATATTTTTGCTCGGAAAGCTTTCTACCTTCTACCTTTACATTCATGTGTATTGTTCCCTTATGAAAAATGAATAATAAATATAAAAAGCAATGGGAAAAGACCCCAAAAGGAGTATCACGTGCGCACATGTGATAGGCATTGCGCTTGACAAAACAAGGTTGAAACTAAGACTCACGTACAGACACGTGACTTCTATATATAAAGTATATAGGCGCCTTCTTAAAACAAATAATTAGCCAGAAAAATTCACGTGATAGCACGTGACGCTCTTTGGTGGGCTTAACTTTGTGGGGTCACGTGCTACATGTGATGGGCTCCTATGCCTTCTGAACCGATAGAATTAAATTTTAAATAAAAGGGATCAAAGCCCTATTTGGAAAATATTTCTTTAGATCTTTCTAAACAAGAAAGATTGCGCTTTGTAAAGCAGAGCACCATTGGATTAAAAATCCAATGGTGATTAAAAATCACCAATTTACAGAAGAAGATTCTGTATAGGGAAATATTTTCCTAATCTTGTGAGAAATATCTTCTGTAAAAACGGATTCCTTGGATTAAAAATCCAATGGTGAATAAAATTCACCGATTGATCCAAAAGATCATTTTGGTTGATTAGAAAATCAATCAAAATCTCTCAATGAGATATTTTCTGAACAAATTGATTCTTTTCTTTCTTCTATAAATAGGAGCCAAGAGACAAAAAAAGAGATACAAAAAGAAAGAGAGAAACCCCCTCGTAAGCTTAAAAGAAAAGAGAATTTAATTCTCCAGAGAGAAGAAGACCTCCTAAAAGAGAAAAAGAAACTCTAGGTGAGAGAAGAAACAAAACACAGTGAATATCTATCTCTTTTTCACCTCTATAAGAGTTTAACTCTTCTAAAAAGAACTTAGTTCTTCCTCTGATTGAGATCTGCAAAAGCAGATCTCTCCACAAGTTGAGAATTTAATTCTCATCGGGAAGATTCTGTTATGTAGATTCAAATCCAGGGGAAAGAACTAAGTTCAAAGAATTTAATTCTTACCAGAACATATAGGAATTTAATTCCTCTAATAAAATTAGGGTTTAACCCTATAGAAGAATTTAATTCTTATAAAACAAAAAGGGCTCGAACGTCTCAAAACTCAAGATCTCCATACACGTAAGGAAAAGATTAGTGCTTGAACAAAAAGAGAACAAACTGAGATCGGCTCACGTGATCCCACGTGACCCCTTAAGCGGTTCTTAGCTTTCATAAAGCAGAAAGGGAATAGATCAAAGGCAATAGCACCAAATTTCGAACGCCTCATGTGACTCCACGTGAGTGCCTCAAATTCTTAGTGTTTAACACTACTTCAAGCGCCTCACATGACGCTTCGTGAGCGCCTCAAATTCTTAGTGTTTAACACTACTTCAAGCGCCTCACGTGACCCTACATGAGCACCTCAAATTTTTAGTGTTTAACACTACTTCGAGCGCCTCACGTGACCCCACGTGAGCGCCTCAGACTCTCAGCGTTTAACGCTACTTCAAGCGCCTCACGTGACCCCACGTAAGCGCTTCAGATCTTCAGTATTTAAACATAACTTTAAGACCTCACATGGGAGCACGTGAGCATCGAACATATGCTAGTGTTTAACACTATGATAGGCCAACCTTAGCTCAAATTAGCTAAGTCTCCCAAAACCAAAACTCTTTTTCAGCCGAGCCTCAATTATACCCAGGTCTTTCAAAATTGATCTCAGATGGAATTAAAAGTAATGTTATCTCATTCCTTCTCAATCTAACATTTGGTTCAGGGGTACATCTCTTCACACCTCTGATACATGTCGTTGTAATTCTTCAACATCTTCAGAGAGGCAGCGGGTCCCGATAAACAAAAACTTTTTGGTACATTTCCAAACCCATGGATACATCCCAATGGACCGTAATGTCCTTAAACTAACTATGGACCGTAATGTCCTTAAACTAAGTATGGACCGTAAAGTCCTTAAACTTATCTTCATGGATTATGATGTCCTTAAACTCCATGGACTATGATGTCCTTAAACCATGGACCGCAACGTCCCTAAACTAAACTTTATGGACTATGATGTTCTTAAACTCCATGGACTATAATGTCCTTAAACTCCACGGACTATGATGTCCTTAAACCCAATAGACCATAACCTCCCTAAGCTAAAACGATAGAGCCCAAACGTTCTTTCGTTGGATCTAAATGATCCTCAAACCTTGTTAAGTGGATCTTAATCTAAAAACTTAGATTAACATATCCTTAACAAACATTTAAGTTGATATTAATCTCAAACGAGGTTAACGATCCTTAAATCAACCAAACTCAAATCTAAGAAAATACGGATTTGGACTAATCCACGCCCTATGGGCGACAACATAAATTAGTCTCCGTATACGATCCACGGGCAACCTAAAACAAAACAAACATACACGACACGAAGTGAACATCTGGAGAAGGAGAAAGTGGTTATCGCTACACGGTAACGTAATTAACTACAGAGGCTTGTGCCTGAAGGGAAGTGCATCCCCACAATCAAAAACCCCTCGCAAACGAGGGGGAATCTGACGAAGTCTGCTACAACGGCCACATCTGTCCAAACCTCCGATACACGGTGCCATAAATCAACTTGGCATCTTCGGAGAGGTGGACAGATAAAACCAAATAGCATCTGCCCCAAAATTCAGGCCAGACGTCCCAACGTCTCGGTCACGTCTTTCGGTGGTGAACAGATTGTGGCACACCCGGTGGGACATTTTCCTCTTTCCA
Organism: Agapanthus africanus; assembly: GCA_030015575.1. NCBI lineage: Eukaryota > Viridiplantae > Streptophyta > Magnoliopsida > Asparagales > Amaryllidaceae > Agapanthus > Agapanthus africanus. Next base: position 123,906,727 of record CM057344.1, read on the forward strand.
CTCTACACTTCGTGTGTCATGTTTCGAGAACCAATTGCGGTCTGCTATGGTTGCCCCTGGATTCGAGGTACTATGATTTGGTGTCTTGCTCTGTGAAGAAGAGAAAAGAAGATCAATGGCTTCCAGCTGCACCAACTGCAACAACAACTCCCGCTCCGTCCCATCCGGAGGAGTAACTTACGGGCCCCAAGCGGCCTCCATCTTCGCAATGACGGAGGAACAGGTGACACAGGCCACCCCTGGGTTGTTTTTCGGGACCATGATCCCGCCAACAAGCTTTAACGCTCAAGTGCCGGTCTTCGACCAGCTTGCAACTATCGTGGCCCCTCTCAACGGGTTGTCCAAGTCTACCATGTCAGTCTTCGACAGGCTGAGCCTAAGCTTCAGTGGGCCCATAAAAAGGCCTGCAATACATGAAGGAGTTATCCCGAAGCGGATAGCCATTCTAACTCCGATAGGCGAAGTCGTCAAAGGGGCTTCTCCTGCTAAGGGATCGGTCTTCGCAAGGCTGGTCGTTCCAACTCCTGCTGCAGGCGGGGTCGTTAAAAATGCTTCCCCTGCTAAAAAGTTGGTCTTTTCAAGATTGACCTTTCCCTCTCAGCGGACACCGGTCTTCGACAGGTTGACCCCAGCAGTCCTTCACCAGAACAGGGGGCTTGATGAAGCCACCCCCGTAACTGAGCCAGTCCTATCTGCAAGACATGCTCGACGTCGCCACTGGCGCCGAGTGAGGAAAACTAAGGGCAGTTCCCCCTCTGGACTTACCCCACCAGCTCCAACAGTGGAAGTTGATGCTGCTGTTCCAACTGGTAACAGTTTTGAGCCGCTCAGGAGGGTGCGCAAGAACTCTCCAACTGCCGTGTTGAAAAGGTCTCCTCACCCGCTGAAAATATCATAAAGGCGAAGCTGGAGCAGGCCCCTCAGCGGCCGTCCTCCAAAATCCACAGGGTCTGGCGAAGAGTCCAAGACTCTGTAATTGACAAAGATTACTCGCGCCGATCGAAGAAGATGAAGGTCTGGCAAGAGGAGGACCATCCCGTCGCCGTGCCACGGAAGGTATCGTCTACCCGGGTGCCTATCGCAACAGCCCCCTCAACGTCGATGGCTCATGAAAGGAGAAGGATGGAGAAGATCCCCATGCCTGCGACAAATTCCAAGGGCACTGAATCCAAACACCCCAAGTCTTGGGGCATGGTAGTGCACACCATTTACATGGCTTCCGGAAAAGAGGAAAGCCGTGCTTCTGGGGGTCATCGACCACTTACGCGGTCCGTAACAAAGGCTCAGGAGCAACAACAGAAACTCCAGGAGATGCTGACAAAGACGGCCGCACTTACTGGGCAGAAAGAAAGCCCTAAAGCGTCATCGGAGTAACGCCAAAAGCAGGAAACCGATGCTGAGTTCCTCCGAAGTATGCTCGAAAAGAAAGATAAAGAGGCCGCGGAACAAGCTGCTAACATAAAACAAATGGCGCTCCTGTTCAAGGATATGATGGGGACGATGATCCAGCCGGACCCTCCAGCTGAAGATCCCCTAATAATCATTGAAGACGACAGAGGGGAGACATCAAACCCTCTTCCGGCTTTATCAGCTGCTAGAGAGGAGACGATCTCGAAAGCTGCGCTTGATGACTACATAGCTCAACAAATACGAGCTCATTAGGCAAATGAAGCTGCAGGACAAGTCGTCAGAACTGGGCGACCATATCCAGGCTGGTATGATCAAATTAAATACTCGCCGGGATATACGATCCCTAAATTTCACGTATACAAGGGGACAGTCAACCCCCATCAGCACGTCGCTCAGTTCAGGGCTCTTTGTGGCAATACCGGAGGTGATGAAAAACTGCCGCTTCTCCAGTTCGTCGGCAGCTTAGCGGAGACGGCATTTGAATGGTACTCGGAACTTCTGAATGACTCCATCAACATTCACTGAAATAGAGTTGCTATTCACCCAACGTTTTGCAAACGCTGGCGAATGCACCCCGATCATGGCATTGATCAACGCCAGAGTGAAGATGGGAGAGACGTGGGTTCAGTATGCAATTCGGTGGCGAAACCTATGGTCGAGATGCGAACAACACATAGAAGAGGCTCCTGCTGTGGGCATGTTCGTAGGGACCCTGGATCCGCAGGCAACTATATCCCAATTTATGATGTTTTTCAAGCCGACCACCTTCCAGGCCTTGATCGACAAGCTGGCCCAAATGAACCAGATGGGCCATAGACCGTCCTCCTAAAAAACGGAGCCGCGAAATGAAAAGGGCAAAGGGAAAGCAACATTCGTCGCCAACACTCAACAACAACCGAGTGGCCCGAGACCGGTTGTTCGCCAAAGCAATAAGCCGCGACCCCTCGATGAGAAGTTGAGACGTCCTTACTCGTTGAAACCTTCGGGCGCAACGGGCTCATCACTCTGCCGGACCCGAGACACCCACTGCAGCCGAACGACGTCAACAATCCCAATTACTGCCCCTACCACCGAATAGTGGGTCATCCAATCGAAGATTGCTACGTCTTCAAAAACTGGGTTGAAGACCAGTACCAACAGGACAAATTCGCGCTGTCTGAAAACTGGAGGGTAAACTCACCGCAACCGCACGCTCCTAAAAAGGTGGACACGCTGGGGGCATCATGCTCATTTGTAGAAGAAGCTCTATGGGAGGTCGCTCTTTCAGCCAAAACGAAAAGAATGCTAAAGGATCTTCAAGCATGTCCGGCGGTTAGATGGAAAAGCCCGCTGGAACCCGAGATCCTTGAGGGGATGCTGAAACCGCGCCCAACACCGGGAGTTAGTAGCAATGGGAAAACTACCCAGACCCAGCCGTCAAAGTCTTCGAAGAAGAAGAAGAAGACCAAGAAGCCCGCGCAGCCTAATGACAAGCGCACGGACCTAAAAAAGCATATTGACGCGCTGAAGGAATACAACTAGAAGGCGTGGACCCCAGTCACACTCCATGAGTTTCTCAACTGTATCCTTAAGAACAGAGGCAATGACAATGACGAGGGAGACGACGCGTCAGAAGAACCCGAGGATTATGTGGCAAGTTGTCACATGATCTCTCATTCGTCAATGATGAAGAAGCTCACTCGGCATTAGAAGATAACATAGAGGAGCTGGGGGCAGAATCGGCACCAAAATCCTTGGAACCGTCCGATGAGCTGATTGACGTGCTGCTAAACGAAGCCCGTCAGAAGAGCAAAGCTAATCGAGAACGCGAAATGGCCATATTCGAAAAGGGCAGGTGTCGACGTCAAGTGGAAGAAGTCGCGGTAGGGATGGATCACAAAACACCCCAACTAAACCAAATCACACCCTAAATGGGTGTATCCCACTTTATCGTCATGTATCCCGTCACGTAACAAATACACTGCATGCAGGATGAACATCGGACCAAGATATCTGTAAAACCAGCTATGGACCGAAACGTCCTTAAACTAGCAATGGACCGCAATGTCCCTAAACTACTATGAACTGCAGCATCCTCAGGCTAACGCAGTAAAAAAACAAAAAACATCCATAAGCAAGATGGGCATGGATGAAAACCCGAAAGGGCTTCGTAAGTAAAAACAGGAAGGCTACCGGCGATGTTTGTGAAAACCCAAAAGGGTGCAGACTCGTAAAAAGAAATCATGCACTCTTGTAAGGTCCTCTCGACCTTGTAAGGAGAAAATACCTGCGTAAGATCCTTACGACTCACAAGGGAGAAACACACTTAAAGATCCCCACGATTCCTGAGGAGAAATTACACTTACGAGATCCTCACGACTCGTAAGAAGAACCCTCTTATGAGGCCCTTACGGCTCATAAGATTCAAAAGCCTTAAGCTACATGGATCTGAACATATTCTTAAGCCATCACATTTCCCAGATGCCCTACAAACGGTTCAATATTGACCCTTGTATACAATCCACGGGCACAAATAAACGTCTCCCCCACCAAGTTCCACAAATAGCGCGAAATTTCCCCACTTGGTGAACAACACTTGTAAGTCCTCTCGACTTACAAGGAGAAAACACTCTTGTAAGATCCTTACGACTTATAAGAGAATATGCACTTAAGAATCCTCATGATTCCTAAGGAGAAATCGCACCTATGAGATCCTCACGACTCGTAGGGAGAATCACCTTTATGAGACCCTTATAGCTCATGAAGTCAAAATCCTTAGTCGACAGGATCCCAACCCTGTTTGCTAAGCCACCTTTGTTCGAATCGACGGAGGCAAATGATGATTCGCTCATGGCAATGTCCCAGTGGTAGCGACGTTGATGCCTAAATCGGTATCAAATTCCATGTCCTTTCACGGCAAATGATGATTCGCTCCTGGAAATATTCCAGTCGCAGCGATGCTGATGCTAAGATTGGCATCAGATTCCAAGTTCCATACTCGCAGCAAAAAGTCAGCGAGTTATAAATGCATATGAAATAGCCGAAATGATAGGGCAACTTGCAACAAAATCAGCAAGTAAAAGATATGCATACAAAAATAGCTGAAATGATTGGGCAACTTACAATAAAAGGCAGTGAGTAAAGGGAAAAAAGCCGAAATGATTGGGCACCGTAAAAAACAGCCGAAATGATTGGGCAATCGCGACTTTCGCGATATAAAAAGCTGAAATGATAGAGCATCGCGGAAAGAAATAAAAAAAATGAAATGACACTTCTGCCCTACAGGTGAGTCCATACTGACCCCTGTATACAATCCATGGGTATAAATGAAAAAGGAACCACTTTTCCCCACCAGACTCTGTCAAAGGAAAGCCAGATCGCAACGGCAACATCTACAGCCTAAAGATCACCACGATGTTTCTTCTCACTCCAATCAAATGCAGACAGAATGTCAACAACCAACCTCAGGGTCACAACGAAACGGAGCCACGGCAAAGTCTCCAGTTCCAAGACTCTACAACCTAGAGTCAACCCTTACACCGCAGAAAGCGGAGCAAGTCAACCCGACACCGCAGAATGCGGAGCAAGTCAATGACGACACCGTAGAAAGCGGAGAAAGTAAACCACGACACCACAGAAAGCGGAGCAAGTCAACCCTGACACCGCAGAAAGCGGAGCAAGTAAACCCCGACACCGCAGAAAGCGGAGCAAGTCAACCCTGACACCGCAGAAAGCGGAGCAAGTCAACCCCGACACCGCAGAAAGTGGAGCAAGTCAAACCCCGACACTGCAGAAAGCGGAGCAAGTCAACCACAACACCGCAGAAAGCGGAACAAGTCAGCCAATGACCTCCGTCTCAGAAACAAGTCAGCCAATGACCTCCGTCTTGGACACAAGTCAACCAACCTCGAGGGAAATTAGTGTCCTTAGCAAAACCTCTCGATTCAGGGAAATCAGCGTCCTTGACGAGAACCTAGATTCGCGTCGACCCGCAAGGAAATCAGTGTCTTTGCAGGAATCTCTCGATTCGTCTCGACCCCAGGGAAATCATTGTCCTTGGCTAAACCTCTCGATTCAGGGAAATCAGTGTCCTTGGCGAGAACCTCGAATCGCATTGACCCGCAAGAAAATCAGTGTCTTTGCAGGAATCTCTCGATTCATCTTGACCCCAGGGAAATCAGTGTCCTTAGCAAAACCTCTTGATTCAGGAAAATCAACGTCCTTGGCGAGAACCCCTTGATTCGTTTCGACCCACAAGGAAATCAGTGTCTTTGGGAGAATCTCTCGATTCGTCTCTACCGCTGGGGAAATTAGTGTCCTTGTGCATAAAAGAAAATTCTCCTGTGAGATCCTTACAACTCTCAAGAGAAAACACACTTAGGAGTCCTCACGACCCCTAAGGAGAAATTACACCTACGAGATCCTCTCGACTCGTAGGGAGAAAAGTCTTTATGAGACCCTCACGGCTCATAAAGTTGAAAAGTCTTAGGCATCAGACTTGAACCTGTTTCTTAAGCCATCGCTACCTTACAAGGAGTTCAAGATGGACCGCTGTCTACCATCTATGGGCCACACTTGCTAAAGTAACATGCCAACAACATAGCAAAGAAAAGGAAGCGCTAATATGAGATAAAATATGTTCTTTATTCATGAATCAAAATGAATACAAGATATTCCTATTATAAATGAATAAAAAAAAGAATACAACAACAAAACATATATATCTTCTAGCCGGCGGACGATGCAATAAGTTCGTTAATTCGTCATTCTTCCGCTGGGCCTCGGCTTCAAGCTTTGTTATGGCTACAAGACGGGTCTCCGCCTGAGACTGTTGAACCTGATATGAGGCGAACCGACTCTCAAGCTCCCTTTCAGCAACTTTGTGAGCTTCAACCATCTCGCGGGTAAAGATAACGGCTTTATCAAGAGCTACCACCTCCGTGACAGCTTCTTGAAGCACCCGCCAAAGTTCGTACGCATGAGTGGTCTTAGTAGTGAGTTGAGCTTGAAGACCCCCCAAAGCATTCGAAGCTAACTCCTTCTCCGAAAACTTCCGATTGAGCCTCTTCTCGCACGACTGCTGATTGGCCACGCACCGTTCGATCCATCCCCGCAGACTCGATTTCAAGGTTAAGATGTTGGAGGGAAGGCGGATGCATTCAAGCCCGTGTAGGCAGGCTTCCACTTGGCGACAATACTCAATCCAGACGCGTACCAATGCTTCATCATGATAGGTGGTGAGAACGGACAAGGAAGCATTGGCTTCGATAGCAAATTCTTCGGCCGCGACCAAGGTACCAGTACGAAGGTCTTTAATGAAAGCCGTCAGGGAGTAGATGATTTGTCTCGCCATCCTTTCGGACGCACGCCGGGCATAGGGACCCGGTGGCTTAAAGTTCCGAGATTCCAACGAAGTTAGGGTTGGCAGAGCTGTCAAGATTTGTGACCAGTCAGTAAGAGTCACAAACATGGAATAAGCAAATCAATGCCAAAGATAAAACCTTTACTTACCTGCAGTCATGCAAGGAGGGTTTGAGAGATTCCCAGGCCCATCGAGGATCTCGACCTCGTCATCGGCTTCCAGAACTATGGAGCGCATATCAGCGTCATTTTAAAGAATAATAATAAAACGAAAAGGGTCAAAGAACATCAACCTTGCCCGGAAGAAATGACTATGCTTTGCGGGGATATTGCCTGTAGGGCACCTATGTCAAGTAAGTGCTGGAAGGACTTCCTGGGAGATAGGTCCACAATAGAAGCCGCCAATTCCCATAGTTCTGAAAGGAAGAAAAGGTTCAGATAATGGAAAGACTATTAAAAACAAAGTAAAGAAGACTACCTTCGATACTCTTCCCACTTTGAACCGGAGGGATGGCAGCCTCGGCAGCCTCCTCCATTCCGTCAGGAACATCACCGGAGACATTTGCTGGTGTGACAGCTTCCAATTGAGGGGCAACGGCCGTCACTTCAGGCTCCAATGAAGGGACAGCGGTCTCAACTACCCTTTCCACAATCTCCAGGCCGTCACCAGAAAGATCCATTAAATCTACGGCCGATAAAGGCACCTCTTCTGTAAGAACAGGCACCATGGGAACAGAGGCTACTAGTGGAAGCCCCACAGCAGGAATAGTAGCTGTAATGACCTCCTCCGCACCTACTACTGCCTCATCGAAGACATTTATGGAATCCAAAGCCAGGACGTGACTTGAGCTCAAATCCTCTGTCATTGCTGAAGTCCCTGCAAAGTTTTCGCAAAGATAAGGAGATATAAAAAGCAATACAAATTATTTGCCGAAAGAAAAAATATGGAAAACACACATACCGATGCGCCAGGATGCTTCTAGTATGGCTTTTTCAAGCCGTCGTTCCTTCCTGAGGAAATGTGCTCGCCGGGGTTCAAATGCAGAGTCATGGCCACCGGTCTTCAATGCCAGCTCATCTTTGAAAGCGGCTGAGATAGGCTGCTTGAAGGCTATCTCATCTTCCTGTCGCAAGGGACCCATATGTACCCTCCATAGTGATGGGGGATCTTTGTACAATATGACGGGAGGATAAGGTTTCTTCGGGACGCCCACATTCTCAATTTCGTCTTGTGAACGCCTTATAGCCTCAGCCAATTGTGCGGGTTCCTCAGCAGATGAACCCGGAAAGAGAAGGCCATCATCTGGCTCTTGCATGGATATAGGTTCATCTTGGGCAACAGCCTAAGATTCGAGCAAGAGGTCGAGCAGACCGGTAATCGTTTTCTTCCTCCTTTTTAAGCTAGAGCTAACGCTAGAAGAAGATCGCTTCCTGCCCCTTGGCGTTTTGGCGTGACGTTGGCCGATTTGTCCTCCAGTATCCTCTTTTGGCGGTTCTACCGATGATGACACTGCCATTGATGACGCCGCAACCGATGAAGCTACTGCTGGCGCCTTATCAAAATCCTTTGCCTGGGCTCCAGTGCGCATTGGCATACTAACTGTGGGAGGAGTCGATTCCGCATCCGCCGCCTCAGGGATAAGTAAAGCACCGTTACCCTTCAGTGGAGGGCGAACCACTGTCCGCCGTCATGGTGGAATGCCCGTGGCTTGGATCGGGGTGGAAGCTCTATATCCGAAGAGTATCCACTTCTCCTCGGCAAAGATGGGACCAACTCGATGGCGGGACCAACCCGTAAAAGACCCCACATACCTTGGAATATAGTCGGCCTCGGGAATCATGAAATGAGAGCCGTTATTTAGCCGCATGAAGTGATGGGTGATGTCACGAACAACTCCCAGAGACGAGCTGGGCTCTACCAAAAATTCCTCGAAGGGAACACCCTGGTTGTAACCCAATTGCCGAACAAAGCGGTGCGGATTATACCTCAAAAGACGTATCATTTCGACGGAACACCAAATAACCCAGCCTAATCGAATACAAGTTCATAATTTCTTTAGGCTTCAAGGATGGTGCTCCCCTTTCGATAAATCGAATAGCTGTTGAATAGGTCTCGAAGGAGCAGAGAGGACTCGGTCATTGAATACCATCCCACCTTCATTAGCATACGGGTTAAGCAATACATGAAGGGCCCCTAGCTGAGTTGGATCAGGAGCAGAAGCATCCACCAACCTCATGAGCCGCAGGAAGGTGTAGGCATCATAGAAATCTGGCCTCTGATGCGCTGCAAACGCCCCTAATATATGCATCTCGATCCACGACGTAAAGTAGTGGAGGGAGAAACTCACAACATCTACACCCGGGGTCGAAGTATTGGCCGCAGTGCTCAGCCCATGGTATAAGTGCGATAACCCCACAATACCCACGGCCAGTCGTGTCCCTTCAGCCACGTGATGAGCAGGATAAGTGACCGAAGCTCTCATGAAACGGCGATGCGTTGGAATGGCAAACCAGCTAAGCCAAAGGCTAATAAAACCGACAGAGAAGATCTCTTCCTCCATGCCGGGAGCCGCAATCAAATCAAAGGACACGGCCGACAAGATCGAGATTTAAAACTGCGGTAAATCTTCTTCTTTGGCTGGCAACTTATTCAGCCCAAACCCGAAGGGGTCGTTAATATTCATAAATTTCGGAGCCCCCTTTGATAAGACATCTTCATGGAAGAAGCAGGTGATGAAGCTTTTAAAGGTGATGCTCTGTCCTTCTGACTCCGCGAACGGCTTCTTGAAAATACTCAGAGTCTTGATTAGACTGGGGTACTTATGACGGACAGCGTTTTCGATCGTCAAACCGTCAAGCATAGCAGGCACGGTCGTGAATACATACTCATCGGGAGGCAGCAACTCTTTATAGTGCTCTCCCCTGATTGGCAATCCAGAAATCTCGCGGAACTCTTCCAGAGAAATCGAGACCTCACGAACCCCTAGTAAGAAAGTGTCGATGGGACGATTCCATTGATTCAGGAAAGCTTTAACCCACCAGATATAAGGGGACTGATAATGAAGGAGGGACGCATACACTTCCTGATAAAGCCCGACCTTCTACAATCATGCATGATGAGCGGACAGAACATATCGAGCCCAAGGAAGATAGCCCGTTGGGTGGCGAGGGGTAAGCCCTATCTTATAAATTTGTCCACAGGGTTGGGCTTCACCTTTACAAATGCGACGCCCCAAAATGTCTATGGTCGGCAAAGGCTGGTTGGGTACCCCCGCTGTCGACGGCTCAAGCCGGCCTATAGGAGTCCAATCAGCTGCCTCCACCGCAAAAGCAGTCTGCGGACGCTCCATCGGCAAAATTGGGCGAAGAGTCTCTGATGGCACTTCGCAAATAAAGCTACGGTGGCCCCGGATGATACGTCCATACCAAGTTCCCCACAAGATCAAACTGGTGCAGTCCCTGTCATAGGCCCTGAACATCGCCATAGGCTTTTCATCCGACAGCGATTGTGGAAAAGCGGAGTCCGAGCGGGTATAAGGGAAATAAGGAAGAGAATACATTGTTCCTGAAACAAGGGAAAGAAAAACCATTAGTGAAGCCCATATATATATATATATATATATATATATATATATATAATAATAACAACAACAACAAAGAAAACGACAAAATGTCTGTTTTGCAGGACCACTGCCTACAAGACACATGGACCCCACAAAATCAATATGGGGGCTCACTAATGATGAGACATGGCAATCATTATGAGAATCAAGAAGATCCCCATTAAACAGACATTGGAATTCAAACAAATTCTTGGGAAAACAAGTTCTATTAAGCACGCAAGAAATTCAAATTTATGCGAATAAGGGTAAAACCCTATGAAAAGATTTCCAAGAACACCAGGGAATAAAATTTCCGAAGGGTCCTCTTGATCTTTCAGAGCTAAGCTCTTCGCCAGGGGAATTAAATTCCTTTTATATGATGGAAATAAATTTCAGAAACTCATAAAAAAATATATGAGAAACAAAACCCCATGAATCCTCAAAAATCAAAGGGGAATGCCCGAGATATGGAGGTTTACTACTCAAAGATCACATCTTTGGATCCCTAAGCGGATGGGTTTCAGAGGAGAGCAAAGCTCTCATAATGGATTTAAAAACCAGAAATTTTTGTTCAAAAAGAAAAGTTTTTTCTGATGTGCAAGATCTTTACCTAAAAAGGGTTTCTCTTTTACAGAGTTTAATTCTGGAATTACAATGGCAGAGAACTAAGCTCTGAGGAGGAGAATTAAATTCTCAAAGAAAATAAAGAAGGAAGAAGATGAAAGAAACAGTGGCCGCCTAAGAAACTAAACCCTTGCATTTATAAGACGTGACAAGGGAGGTTCACCTTCCCGTTCCCTAGGCAATCCAACGGCTGTAAAGGTGACAGCGCTGCACTCATGTGCAAGCCACGTGAGAACAACACTGTGGGGGCATTTGTTCCCTTATGAAAAATGAATAATAAATATAAAAAGCAATAGGAAAAGTCCCCAAATGGAGCATCACGTGCCTACACGTGATAGGCACTGCGCTTGACAAAACAAGGCTGAAACTGAGCCTCACGTGCAGATACGTGACCTCTATATACAAAGTATATAGGCGCCTTCTTAAAAAAAATAATTGGCCAGAAAAATTCACGTGATAACACGTGACGCTCTTTGATGGGCTTAACTTTATGGGGTCACGTGCTACACGTGTTGGGCTCCTATACTTTCTGAACCGATAGAATTAAATTCTAAATTAAAGGAATCAAAGCCCTATTTGGAAAATATTTCTTTAGATGTTTCTAAACAAGAAAAATTGCGCTCTGTAAAGCAGAGCGCCGTTGGATTAAAAATCCAATGGTGATAAAAAATCACCAATTTACAGAAGAAGATTCTGTATAGGGAAATATTTTTCTAATCTTGTGAGAAATATCTTCCGTAAAATAGAAGTCTTTGGATTAAAAATCCAATCCAATGGTGAATAAAATTCCCCGATTGATCTAAAAGATCATTTTGATTGATTAGAAAATCAATCAAAATCTCTCAATGAGAGATTTTCTGAACAAATTGATTCTTTTCTTTCTCCTATAAATAGAAGCCAAGAGACACAAAAAAAAAGAGATACAAAAAGAAAGAGAGAAACCCCCTCGTAAGCTTAAAAGAAAAAAGAATTTAATTCTCTAGAGAGAAGAACACCTCCTAAAAGAGAAAAAGAAACTCTAGATAAGAGAAGGAACAAAACACAGAGAATATATCATCTCTTTTTCACCTCCATAAGAGTTTAACTTTTCTAAAAAGAACTTAGTTCTTCCTCTGATTGAGATCTGCAGAAAAACATCTCCCCACAAGTTGAGAATTTAATTCTCATCGGGGAGATTCTATTATGTAGATTCAAACCCAAGAGAAAGAACTAAGTTCAAAGAATTTAATTCTTACCAGAACATATAGGAATTTAATTTCTCTAATAAAATTAGGGTTTAACCCTATAGAAGAATTTAATTCTTATAAAACAAAAAGGGCTCGAACGTCTCAAAACTCAAGATCTCCATGCATGTATGGAAAAGATTAGTGATTGAACAAAAAGAGAACAAATTGAGATCGGCTTATGCGATCCCACGTGACCCCCTAAGCAGTGCTTAGCTTTCATAAAGCAGAAAGGGAATAGATCAAAGGCAATAGCGCCAAATTTCGAGCACGTCACGTGACTCCACGTGAACGCCTCAAATTCTTAGTGTTTAACACCACTTCAAGCGCCTCACGTGACCCCATGTGAGCGCCTCAAATTTTTAGTGTTTAACACTACTTCAAGCACCTCACGTGGCCCCACGTGAGCGCCTCAAATTCTTAGTGTTTAACACTACTTCAAGCGCCTCACGTGACCCCACGTGAGTGTCTCAGACTCTCAGCGTTTAACTCTACTTCAAGCGTCTCACGTGACCCCACATGAGCGCTTCAGATCTTCAGTATTTAAACAATACTTTAAGACCTCACGTGGGAGCACGTGAGTGCCGAACATATGCTAGTGTTTAACACTATGATGGGTCAACTTTAGCCTAAATTAGCTAAGTCTCCCAAAGCTAAAACTCTTTTTCAGCCGAGCCTCTATTATACTTTGGTCTTTCAAAATTGATCTTAAATGGCATTCAAAGTAATGTTATCCCATTCCTTCTCAATCTGACATTTAGTTCAAGGGTACATCTCTTCACACCTCTGATACATGTCGTTGTAATTCTTCAACGTCTTCAAAGAGGTGGTGGGTCCCGATAACCAACTTTTTGGTACATTTCCAAACCCATGGATACACGCCAATGGACCGTAATGTTCTTAAACTAACTATGGACCGTAATGTCCTTAAACTAACTATGGACTATAATGTTCTTAAACTAATCTTCATGGACTATGATGTCCTTAAACTCCATGGACTATGATGTCCTTAAAGCATGGACCACAACGTCCCTAAACTAAACTCAATGGACTATGATGTCCTTAAACTCCACGGACTATGATGTCTTTAAACCCAATAGACCGTAACATCCCTAAACTAAAACGATAGAGCCAAAATGCTCTTTCGTTGGATCTAAATGATCCTCAAATCTTGTTAAGTGGATCTTAGTCTAAAAACTTAGACTAACGTATCCTTAACAAACATTTAAGTTGATCTTAATCTCAAACGAGGTTAACGATCCTTAAATCAACCAAACCCAAATCTAAGAAAATACGGATTTGGACTAATCCATGCCCTATGGGCGACAACATAAATTAGTCTCCGTATACGATCCACGGACAACCTAAAACAAAACAAACATACACGACACGAAGTGAACATCTGGAGAAGGAGAAAGTGGTTATCGCTACGCGGTAACGTAATTAACTGCAGGGGTTTGCGCCTGCACGGAAGTGTAGGGATCCTAGGCACACTCAATAGGTTCCACAACTGATCAAACATGGCAAAATCAAATTTTCCGGGTGCCGAGAAACCCTAATGCTAGATCGTTAACTAGAGGCAAAGGCGAAACATGCAATTAAACAACTTTATTGCTAAGTGAATGGAAATACAACCTTTGTAGATCCGGTCCACCACTTCTTTAGCTCCGTGATGACGTCCCTCCGCTGCAACCATCAGAATCCTGGACTCACACGGTGGTTTCATCGAAGAAATGATCGGGCTAGGTCGATGACTTCGATGCCGAAGATGATCTACGTCGAGGCGACTCTAACTCGAGCTCCAACTTCACCAAGTCATAAAACTTGTGAAGAAAACACCCTATACTACATGGCAAGTGGTAGAGGATGAAGAAATAGGAAGTGGGTTCACTTTGGATTTGAATTTCTCACTTGGATTCATCACTTGTAATTTTCAAGTAAGCTTTCGTCACCTCTTGAAGAAGATGAAGAAGAAGAAAGAAAAAGAATTATTATTCCAAAAAGAAAATACAAGTGAAGTCTATCATTTAGCAACCATGGGTGAGGTAAACTTGTGTAGAGAATAAACTAGGGTTTAGATAAATGGTTAGGGTTAAGGGGAAAAACAAAATGGTAAGACTTTCAAAGCTTCATGAAGCTTCAAGAGTAAATCAAAGAATGCCACCATTTTATTTTTTGCCAAAATGAATAAAGAAAATAAATAAAATGAATAAGTGAATAATTCAAAACCCTAACCATTAACCTAAGCATGGTGTATAGCATACACTCACCCAAGTCTGCATGTATCATCAAACATGATACAAACTAGTGCACAAAACTATATCATATATACAATGTGCACATTCAAGTGAGAAAATAATCTTAAGTGAACCAATACTAGTTAATGTAAAGTAATATATCAAATATATAATTATACATTAAATCATTAAATCAACACTTGATTTAATGATCCGGTCATATTTCATATAACCGACTAATATCAAGTGTATCAATGTATCAAATCAACACTTGATTCGGTAACCCGGCTATATCATATATAACCGTCCAATGATACAAATCGCGAGAATGGAATACAGTATCACATACTGGTATTATTCTCGGTCCCGCACATATCTCATATGCGCTCCTATTTCGTTTCTCTTGAGCCAGGAAAGCTCTGTGTAGGATTCTAAAGACTCGTCAATACGCCGACAGCAGGTGATGATCATATCAAACACCCACAAGCCGCAAGCGGTCTTCTAAACGTAACGGTCATCCGGGTATTGAGCGATCAGAAGATCAACGAGCAAGCCCGCTCACACTCCTGTGAATCCAACCAGTAACACTTACCGCACAGTCCGGTCTGTTCGTCTGATATGTCGCATATCTCGCCTAGAGGTGGTAAACGTTAAACCCCAGCAGCTCGATAAGTCGTGTCGATATGAGGTCTATAACAGTTCGAGAAACTACTGGTAACACTTACCAGTAAATCTCAGCAACCCTGGCCAGGGATTTCCGGTTATAGCCAATCGAACACAGCGCAACATCAACTCTCTATACCGGGAGAGACGAATACCCTCTTATCGCTCATAGCCTCCATGTGATTCGGGACTGTACCCAAAAACCACCATTTTGCACGCCTTCTTGGACGTGGTAAGGTGGAAATCAAAGTACAGTGGGAATCAGACAAGTCTCTATGACGATCTCGGGTCTACAGACTAACATGTACCAGTGTCACCAGAGAACTGCCATCTGACGTAAGGTATAATACCATCTGGGAGTTCTCGGCGAGTCCGTCCAGTGTACCCAGTCTCCACTGAGCACCCGCATATCATCTCTGATATCAAACACCAATGGATATGGGATCATCCATCGCCTATCTGTATGGGTCGAGAAGGTATACGCTAGTCTACTCTGGTATATCGATGCCCCGTTTCGATACACCCATGACTAGGGACTTTGAAGGATGTACTTATGGACTACCATGTCCCTACTAGTATGATCCGCATCATAGTCCAGGTAGTCAAGTACACATCCTAAGGGCTTTACCAACATGTAACAGAGAGACAATCAGTGTACACGTTAAGGTAAAGAGTAACCAGATAGCATACTATCATATCGAGCAAGAAAGTCATCCCTATATATGTCCAAGCATCCACTACAATATACATCTTATGTATAGTAATGGCCTCTAGGGCATACATATAACTAACAATCTCCCACTTGCACTAGGGCCATCTGGTAGCAGTGGTTGTAGTATCTCATACTCAACCATCCCATAAAAGTCTCTCTCTAGGAAAAGGCCTTTGTGAGTGGATCCACCGTGTCGTCCTCTGAGTCTGTTCTCCTAACTTCGATCCCCTGGAGATCAACCATCTCCATGATCAGGTGATACTGCCTAAGAATATGTCTGGATCACTGATGGGACGGGCGTTCCTTGGCATAAGCCACAACTCCATTGTCACATAATGGGAGGAACGAAGTTCATCTCATGAACTAATATACACCCAGACTGCCTCTTTGGTAGCATCTTAATTAGCGATGTATCCAGCCTTTATCGTCTAGTAAGCCACGGTATCTAGCTTGGAACTCTTCCAACATACCGTCCCTTTACTAAGGGTAAAGACAATGCCCGTGACTGACATTCAGTCGTCCTTATCACCCTGGAACCTTTCAAGTGATTCTCCCCAGGATCAACTGATACCATCTCACTACAACTAGTGAGTATCCTAACATCCAATTAGATCTATCTCATAGATCCAAAACCCAGGATTTAGGAGGTATCACTTTGATCCTATATGGAGAATCATTGTGGTAAGCGGAGATTGACCGAGCGTAGCATAGGAAACTCCTTTCTTATCAAGAGTATGTCATCCACGTACTCTACGAGGATCACCACCATACTCCCTACTACCCTTTTGTTTATACAAGGTTCATCTACCATTTTGATGATGTCAAACTCTTTGAGTAACACATCAAAACAGACGTTCCAACTCCGCGATGTCTGCTTTATCACATAAAACATCTTGCACACGTTTCCGCTGCTCCCACTGTCTACGAAGCCCTCTGACTGTGTACTTATAGACGCACTTTTCTAAAACATCATTTAGAAAAGCAGTCATGGCACCCAACCGCCAGATGTCGTAGTCATGGTATGTAGCCGTGGCAAGTTGGATCTGGATGGACTTAAGCATAGCCACTGGAAAAAGGTTTCATCATTATCCACGCCTGGTCGATGATGAAAACTTTTAACAACTCTAGCTTTGAAAGTCTCAACTTTTCCATCTACACCAAGTAATCTTCTCAAGATATACTTGCTCCTGATGGGGATTTAACCCTTCAGATATAGCAACTAAAGTCCATACTTTGTTGGTGTACATGGATTCCATCTCAGATCACTAAGCATCCAGCCATTCTTACAGAGTCCCACTCCTGATGGCCAGCTCGAAACTAGTTGGGTCATCATCTCATGATGCAATCCTCGCTCCCACTGTCATAGAGAAATAGAAGTATCTCTCAGGTGGGTGAGAAACCCTACAAGATCGGCGGAGAGGCTGAGGTTCGTTGGTATTTACTGAATCCTTTGGTTCTACCAAATCATCTGCTGTAGTTTGTATAGCTGGAACCTTTCCAGTTCTACATAACTGACCTTGCCTCGAGCTTGTCCGGATTTTGCTTTTAGATATAGGCCGGACAACCCTAAATCTTAACAAACTTAAGATATGGACTCTTCCCTTTCCATATCACATATGAAGTGGTAGGCAATTGATTTGATTGGAACCCTATTCAATAGGTATGCAGCTTCTCAAGCGCATAACTCCCAAAAGGAAATAGGAAACTCAGTAGTACTCATCATAGAGCACAACATATCACATAGGGTGCTATTGCTCCGCCCCGATATACCATCGTGTTATGGTGTATATGGAGGAGTAATGCTGAGAGAGAATCTCATTCTCCTTTAGAAAAGTCCAAGAATTCCGTGCTCAAGTATTCTCCTCCTTGATCACATCAAAGGACATAATACTTATACCCGTTTTGGTTCTCTACTTCTAACTTATATTCTGTGAATATCTCAAAAGGTTCGGACTTTTGTTTCAACAGGAACATATGTCTGAATATAAAGAGATCATCAGAGAATGTAATGAATTACAAAGAACCGGTCTTGGCATGTGTAGACAGGGGACCTACATACATCATCATGTATCAGTCCCAAGAGTTTACTAACTCTTTCTCTGTTTCCAATAAACAGAGCTATGGTCATCTTATCTTTGTGACATGACTGGTAAGTTTCACAAGATGTAAATTCAAACTGATTTAAATATGCATCTAAATGTAACTTCAGCCAGTCGGGTCGCATTGATATGACCTAGTCTACAATACCTCAGGAAGGATTCGTTCATATCTGAACTCTTGCTCTTGTTTGTGTTCCGTATACTAAGAACTGTTGTTTGATTTAGAACATCAATGCTTTTAGATAACGTGCCTGAACCGATCAACTTTTGATATAGGAAATGTTCAAAACATTATCCAACAATACAAAATTTTATCATTTCTTTACTAATAAAAAGACTGATATGATTTTGTATATCAGGTTCGGTATCTAATAACATTCGTTCAGAATCAATGTATTGGTAATACAGGGTGACAGTGACCAACAGACTTGGCTGCAATACTTGCCCCGTTTTCTGCCTCATGAAACTTATCACCCGTTCTCAGTTCTCTACCTTTCTGTAGCCCTATATAACAGATTACATATCTGGGATCCTGATCCGGTATCAAATACCCAGGACGTAGAAGATACAGAGAAACAGTTCTTTGTAATGAACACACCCGAAGGAGATGCATCACATGCACTTTCTTCGTTTGGGTGGCACGGGAATTCTGGTAATCCCCTATTTCCTGCTCTGTCTTATAACAATTATAAGTTGGAGCGGGACCAACGTTCCCCAGCTCAGTATAACAAGTGGGTTCGGTCAATATCCGTATTATTATCTTGATTAAGGCGTGATTTGGTCACTACCTGGAGAGAGAGAGAAGAAAACACTCAGCGTATGCTCTTGCAAGATTAGATTGGTTATTATTTTATCTAATCAGGATGGCTCCCTGTCATGACCCGAAAGTACGGAACGTGACCGGCACTTAGATTACGAAACGTCTAGAGGCGCAACGTAACCTAAGTAAGCCGAAGCCCAGAAATCTAAACCATAAAAGAAGAAGAAGAAGTAAAAGAAACATGAAGGAAATAAGTTTAAAATCATCAGCAAATTTTCTCAAAAATTTCGGCAGAGTCTCCTTTATAAAAACTGGCCCCCAAACGGGTACAACAAGTATAATATACATAAACAGTAAAAAGCATCCCCAAATGGGAGCTAGCTCAACGCCAATAGGCGGAAACAACCACAACAAGCACAATAATATACAACGCCAAAGGGCGAGGCTCAAAACTCAAAAGAAAACAAAACCACCAGGTCAGAATAATACATGCGCGACTCTAAGGTCGAAATAAAAGACTGGCCCAATAAACTATCAAATAATACAAGTTTGGTTGATGGAGCTTTCTAGATACAAATGAAATAATAAAAATACAACGGCGGTTCAGATACAAATGAACCAACCTACCGTGCAAATCACCCGAAATGAAAATGATGTGCCAGCAACTGCCAAGGGAAACCTGTACATCGAACCTGTAATAAAATTTGGCACAACGGCGGTGAGTTGCCAACTCGTGAGTAGAAGACATCTACGAAAAGAAATTGAATGCACGACGCTATCCTAGGTCATAATAATACACTATTATATCCCAATCATCTAGTAATAGCAGGGTAAAACTACGTGTAAATGCAGATACTCCGTGCTCGTGTCAGTGCCTCATATAATACTATGCCATATGAATGGATATGCATGCACCATGAATATAAAATAATCAATCCTGAAATCCAGATATATATGTATAAGAAATCTTTAACTGTTATTATAGTAAAATGTGTATAGGAATCTGAAATCTCAACAATAAAATCCATGGAAATCCGTGTCAAGCATCGACACAAACATGTAAATCTCAAGTCTCATAGTCTCAATACCTCGGGCTCCGTCAGTCCGGATCGGCCCATATCATCAAATCTCACGACAACGGTCGGTATCCTCCGGATATCCGCCGTGCCAGACATCACCGGTAGGTAGCCTTCCCCTGCCAGGCTCATCGTCTACAACTCGATCTTCTTGCCCCGGGGTACCATACCGGGCCCACCATGTACCCGAGACGGTTCATCCACTCCTCGAATCGGGTCTCGAAATCCAACATAAAACATGAAATCTCATGGTGGACGACACATACATCACGAGAAAACCGCATCTTATTTTAAAAAGAGAAGAGGAGAGAGAGAGAAGTTTTATATATTCTTGCGGTTTTCCCTAAAAATCCAAAAATCTCATAGAAATCCAAATCTTAAAATCATGAGTAAGTATATGATAAGTGTCGGCATATGCCCATGATACTGCATGATAACATGAAAATATGAATGCATGAATGTCTAAGTGATAAATATCATGTCTATACTAACATCAGAAAGTAATCACAATATTATATCGGTCTAGTTGTTAACTGA
Source organism: Agapanthus africanus (assembly GCA_030015575.1). NCBI lineage: Eukaryota > Viridiplantae > Streptophyta > Magnoliopsida > Asparagales > Amaryllidaceae > Agapanthus > Agapanthus africanus. Next base: position 123,927,010 of record CM057344.1, read on the forward strand.
TTCTATCAATAAAAGATAATATGATCTAAAGTGTACGTGACATAGCAATTACCGATGATGATGTGTGTGAGCCGGCAAATGAGTGTGCGTGGAATATGCACATCATCGGTAATGGTGCCGGTGTCCTAACAGGTAAAGTTTATACTGATTATAGCAATATATGTATGAACATGCAACATTATGATTACAGTGAAAAAGTAAAGACGGATGTGTGTTATCCACTCATTTGATATACAAATACCACTACCACTATATGGCTCAAACCTAACCTAGTGTTCATCTAACCCTCCTAAGGAAAACTAAACCTAAGAACTGGTCGATAGAAGTACACCTAACGCCTGAGTCCATATCTCTAATAGTCGGCGATCCTGCCTCAATAGCGTCACGTACATAGTACGACTTCCTCAAAACAAGAGTGCGGATCAATCATCATATCTATGCCTCGTACGGTAAAATCCACCGTACGTCATCCCAATATCGGGGTACGGGTCTAGTGTCTCCTAGGTGTCTCATCATTCGTATAATGTCATCATCAACACATCTCATGATCAAGGTGCTAAACTGTAATCGCATACATCAATCATATATCATTGCCATCATAATATGCATCATTAGTTTATCCTCAGAAATATCATGTCATATGTATCATATCGTCCTCAAGTCACACCTCTATGATATCGACATCAGGTTACACCTATATGATGTCGTAATCAAGTCATACATATATCATATCGTGATCAGTCACAAGTTACAGTCCGGGTACTATTTTAGAGTCCCATGTACCTCAATATCATCACCACCCATTATAATTTAAGTATACATATTCATTATCTCATTCTCTAATGATCCGCTAACACTTAATACGACTGTATAGCCAAGAATCACGGCATCAAGCCCAGTTACACTGTTTCATCATATCTCGGATATCATATCACATCAATGTATCCCATATACGTATTGTATATATATATACCTATACCTCTTCCTATATGTATATATACATGCACGTATACACCATGTCGAGTTTCAGTGTGTGCGTGTGTGTGTTTCTACCTGAAACCTACGAACCTCTTCCAAGGTACTCATCCTCTGATATGGTTTTCCTAAATCAGTCTAGTCCAGCCTAGGGTCATTACTAGGGTCCTACTCATTAAGAATCTAGGGTCACATTTGGTTTCCTAATGTCAATAAGTACTATTCCTATTCTACGTTGCGGGGGTGCTAAACGCCATCCACCCGACTTCCCCCCGTAGATATGCATCTACTCACCTGGTCCATGTCTGCCGAAGACGGTGTCGCCATCCTCCTCTTCATCGCCCGCAGTCTGCGTGAGGGGTACCTAAACGCAAACATATAAATAACATCGTAAACTGAATCACATACAAAAGTCAAAACGACGCAAGGAACAAGCATAGGTTAAAACCTATGTCCCGTCCACGCAAAAGCACCAAATATCGCTCGATATCGGTGTACAAACTCCGATGGATCGAGATAACATCAACAAATAACTCGTAGTTTTAAAACACATTAATTATATTATAAAACATGATTAAATCCATCGAAACCCTAAAATCCATCAAACCGTCCAATTTCGTAAAACCCGAAAATGCCAATTTACCGTTTTTCATCAAAACTTGACATTTAAATGAAACCAATGGTCATAAAACTCATTAAATAGCATAACTAGACTATACAAACCATTACTATATTTTTATTACACAAATTTGTATTAATTTGAAATTTCTAGTTTGCAACCTTTAACAATTTTCAACATTTTTCAAGCAAAATACCACAATTCCACCACAAAACGTGATTTTGCATGAATTAATGTATTAAACCATAATTCATGATGATAATGATTTAATGAAACCATAAATTATATTTTTAATCTCATTTATTTAGGAATTTCTAAAATCTAGTTTACAAAATAGCAATTTTTATCACAATTTATCAATTATCAATAGAAACTAGCAATCAATTTAAGTTTCCATTCCACCAACAAGTTAATACCCTTATTAAGACCACAATCTAGTGTTAGAAATATTAATTGAAATTTTATTTCACCAAAAATTATGTTTTATAGAAACCTAGTTAGCAAAATTACTAATTTAAACAATTTTAAATGAAAAATTTACAATTCAACAACCATGCAAGATTTTCCAATTATAAAAGTGTTAAACTAACTATTATAACCCTAATTATTTAATAAAAATTATAACTTGAATTTACAAACCCTAACTTGAATTTAAAAAAATTGAACATAGAATTAATTCATTAAATCTAAACATGTTTAAAAGAAACATCTAATAACAAATAAACAAAAGAAGGAAAATTATACCTCCAAAATATGAAATACAAACACGAAAATGAGCCTCCAAAATTCATGCTTCCCATCTCCAAATTCCATATAAAAATGAGCAAGGAATAAAGGGTAGGAAATAAATAGGATTTTGTGGATTTTTAATTGAATTTTTAAAGGATTTTTGATGAATTTTGGAGCAAAATAAAATGAGGAAAATGGGGGCCACCATGGGGGGTGAGGCCGGCCATTTTTGGAGGTGAGGGAGAGAAGGAAGAGAGTGACAAAAGTTGTGTAGAAGTCTCCACCAAAATATCACTTCATTATGTCTTTTCATTCATTTATTTATTTTATTTTATTTCTTTATTATAGCAACTCAAGAAAGCTCTAGAAAAATGGAAAAATTTGCAAATAAATTTTTCATGATACACACTAAATTCTAATATGCCATGGTTCATTTTTACAAATTAAAATCATTCAAATTTGTAGTTTACACTAATTTAGTGTAAAAATAAAGCTTATGTTAATATTTAAAATAATTAATTTAGGAAAAATATTTAATTAAACTAAAAATTTATAAGTGGCTAAATAAACACCATTTACTAGTAATTAAATAATTAAAATAGGTATTTTTGAAATTATAGTGAAAAACAATCACGGTATAATTTTACGAAAAATACATTTTACTTTACCGAAATTCATAAAATTCACTTAAACAATTTTATTCATTTAATTATTTATTTAATTATTTTTAAAACGTTACACTCCCACTGTTTTTATCAAATCATCCTTCAAACCCTAAAAGGAAAGACTAGCCGGGATTAATTACACGCTACAAGTTCGCCAATCTTTCAGCCAGGCCAGTGTCGGTACTTTGAGGGAGATTCCCCGTGCTTTCGCACGGACCTAATTACAGTAAACCTCGTTTTCCCAGAGGCGTAACCCCGTTGACACCTTTCTAGACACCTACTAGATCGGCTAATTGTAAAGTGTAAAACTCTCCCAGGAGTAACAATTACCCGCAGTGGGTATCGGGATCCAACTATCTCATAGAAGGTATGCAATCTCATTGCAAATTTCAACACTTGAAATTTCCGATAATTTTGCCCCAAACGATCTATGACCTTGACAAGGTCAACAAACCATAGACCGTAAGTCAAGTTCAACCCGTCATTTCTTGATTGAATTAAACCCACCCGCACGACCCTTGACAAGGTCAACAAGGCCGTACGACTATCCTAAAATAATCTGCATCATATGCATAAGCAGATAAATACTGGTTAGCTACCGCATAATGCGCCTTGACAAGGTCAACAAACACAGCACGAATACTAAACAGGACTTATCTGAAAGGACGAAGGGCTACGACAGGTTTTTCTGAAAACCTATTGCGTAATGAACTTGATATCGTTGTAGAATCAAATGATTTAAAAATGGAGTGTTTTTTAGGCTTTTCTAGTTTTGCTAAAGGGTCACTCCCGGTGAAGGGATCGTCGGCCCTTTCCTTGTCGAATGAGGTGCGGGATATATCATATATATCGCTGTTTAAAGCAGAAACTATAGAAACAATCAAAAGACAAACCGAGTGTGTAGCATCTGCCAGTTATTGCTAAAGGGGTCACTCCCGGTGAAGGGATCTCGGCCCTTTCCTCATCGAATAAGGTGCAGGATGTTCTACAAGGAACACCGCGATGCAAAGCAAGAACTGTAGCTACCTGTTTTATTTTTGAAATTCGATTCCACAACATCTTTAGGTTTCTTTTCTTTCATTAATCATATTAATGAAGTCCCATCATTTAAGTTACCTAAACATCACAGATAAATACGACGTACACTTATGCCATCCGCATTCGCCTCGATGTCCCCTCGTGCACCTTAGGTTAGGTGACTAACGGCAGAGGGGGGCAGGGCTAACGCGGGTGTAAAACATAAGTAACGTCTATATAATATATCAAATATGCTATATATAGTATCTAACACAGAACATATCACATGATCACATCACAGATAACGCAGCAGAAAATATCATATGAAATATTGGATATACTAGGACGTCCGTGTTTTCAATACGAGCCAGTATAAAACACGGATTCCACGGTCGCGATGAATAGCCAAACCCACACCCCTAGACCCCTACGAGAGCGGCAAGCAACCCTACCAATTCTAGTGTTAGGAGACCCGGACTCGACTCCTCGAGATGGTCTCCCACTGGACCCTAGAACCCGGTTACTTGTGCTCCCATCCTTTGGTCTATCCTAGTGCGGAAAAGTAAATAATATACATCAACGGTGACATCTTCCGCAACCTGGAAGAGCCCGATAAAAGAATATTACATGAATGAAAATGAAAAACACTCATCTCACATAAAAACCCCCCGGCTATTCAAACATGACGATCCAATATAACATATCCAGTAACACATAACATCACATGTCATCAACGTAAGTAAACACGCGTATCCCAATTGTCGTTGACATATAGCAACGAAACCGGCGATATCACATATTACACTTACGGTCACAGAAAAGAAAGTGTAAAACTACAACAGTTGGAATCCGCAACCTTTTAGACATCGCATGCCTAACCAAATGAATTCCTTATACATCACATGCCTAACAATTATAAACCCCGCATTTCAGTCTCATTATCGAAAACACTTTTCAATATCAAGTCGGGCAATTCAAAAAGATTCCCGACATACTGATCGAATGCTCGTCGTAAACTTTAGTAGACGGCCGCACCCCCGACGCCGTCGACGAAGTGCACCAAGGCGGAACACCGCTGCCGCGAGCACCCGAATGGATGCTTTCGGCGACGGGGTTCTCCTACAGTCACTTGGTCGGGGCTATGGGGTGAGGTTGTCTATTAAGTTTACCCGGCGAGTATCCGCGTACGCTACGTAATTGCGACGGACTTTTGATCACATCAAAATTCCGTGGCAACCGATCAAGTGAGACTAAACTGCTATGTCTATAACATTCATATTAGTTATCTCATAACTACTTGTGAATTCCAAATATTGTATCACATTCCAGATAAATCGAAAATGTTAAACTTTTCGATCGAACAATCAAACACCCAAGTTTTCCCGAAATGCTCAATACATGAAATAAGTTTAAGAACATTCACTTCGTGCCACAGTACCAACGGTCCAGCCGTAAAAGGGTCAAGCTAACGCCTCCCATGTGGCACGCCGTACTGCCCTAAACCCTAAGGTTCAAAGGGCAGTTCAAGACGGTCACATAATCGAGTTATGGTTTGTTATCTTCTAGAGGGTCCATCGCGTTAGTTGCACTACTTCGAACATTCTTAAACTACGGAAAGATCCAACACTTGGGAATTTCCCGACAGGGGAAAAAGTGGGTATTTATATCCGGTTGAACTTTTCAACATTTTCTAAAATTATCCGGAAAAACTATAGACGCAGTTAAAGTTTCCGATCGAATCATCGAATCCCCAATACACCCCAGATAACACAACAGTGGAATATAAATTAAAAATATCCAGAAGAATCAGGAATGACAGAAGAACATTACTGTGCAAACAGAACTCACTGAAGCGACTAAGTGGCTGCGGAACCGCCGCATGAGCCATGCTCATGCCGCGGTTCCGCCGCGCTTTAATTGACTTATGCGTACGTGTTTTACAGTAACTCTTAGAAAACCCTGCTTATTTTTCTGCATATTTTTAATTCACAAAAATCCCAGTTTTTTAAAAATATACAGAGAAGGGTTTTGGATTAGGGTTTCGGGTTCGATCGGACTTCTAATATCGTGTACACTTCGCCTAAGGCTTTAGCTAGGCTCTGATACCACTGTAGGGTTTCTAGGCACAATCAAGAGGTTCCACAACTGATCAAACATGGCAAAATCAAATTTTCTGAGTGCCGAGAAACCCTAATGCTAGATCGTTAACTAGAGGCAAAGGCGAAACATGCAATTAAACAACTTTATTGCTAAGTGAATGGAAATACAACCTTTGTAGATCCGGTCCACCACTCCTTTAGCTCCGTGATGACGTCCCTCCGCTGCAACCATCGGAATCCTGGACTCACGCGGTGGTTTCATCGAAGAAATGATCGGGCTAGGTCGATGACTTCGATGCCGAAGATGATCTACGTCGAGGCGACTCTAACTCGAGCTCCAACTTCACCAAGTCATAAAACTTGTGAAGAAAACACCCTATACTACATGGCAAATGGTAGAGGATGAAGAAATAGGAAGTGGGTTCACTTTGGATTTGGATTTCTAACTTGGATTCATCACTTGTAATTTTCAAGTAAGCTTTCGTCACCTCTTGAAGAAGATGAAGAAGAAGAAAGAAAAAGAATTATTATTCCAAAAAGAAAATACAAGTGAAGTCTATCATTTAGCAACCATGGGTGAGGAAAACTTGTGTAGAGAATAAACTAGGGTTTAGATAAATGGTTAGGGTTAAGGGAAAAAACAAAATGGTAAGACTTTCAAAACTTCATGAAGCATCAAGAGTAAATCAAATAATGCCACCATTTTATTTTTTCCAAAATGAATAAAGAAAATAAATTAAATGAATAAGTGAATAATTCAAAACCCTAACCATTAACCTAAGTATGGTGTATAGCATACACTCACCCAAGTTTGCATGTATCATCAAACATAATACAAACTAGTGCACAAAACTGTATCATATATACAATGTGCACATTCAAGTGAGAAAATAATCTTAAGTGAACCAATACTTGTTAATATAAAGTAATATATCAAATATATAATTATACATTAAATTATTAAATCAACACTTTATTTAATGATCCGGTCATATTTCATATAAACCGACTAATATCAAGTGTATCAATGTATTGAATCAACACTTGATTCGGTAACCCGGCTATATCATATATAACCGTCCAATGATACAAACCGCGAGAATGGAATACAGTATCACATACTGGTATTATTCTCGGTCCCGCACATATCTCATATGCGCTCCTATTTCGTTTCGCTTGAGCCAGGAAACCTCTGTGTAGGACTCTAAAGACTCGTCAATACGCCGGCAGCAGGTGATGATCATATCAAACATCACAAGCCGCAAGCGGTCTGCTAAACGTAACGGCAACCCGGGTATTGAGCGATCAGAAGATCAACGAGCAAGCCCGCTCACACTCCTGTGAATCCAACCAGTAACACTTACCGCACAGTCCGGTCTGTTCGTCTGATATGTCGCATATCTCGCCTAGGGGTGGTAAACGTCAGACCCCAGCAGCTCGATAAGTCATGTCGATATGAGGTCTATAACAGTTCGAGAAACTACTGGTAACACTTACCAATAAATCTCAGCAACCCTGGCCAGGGATTTCCGGTTATAGCCAATCGAACACAGCGCAACATCAACTCCCTATACCGGGAGAGACGAATCCCCTCCTATCGCTCATTGCCTCCATGTGATTCGGGACTGTACCCAAAAACCACCGTTTTGCATGCCCTCTTGGACATGGTAAGGTGGATATCAAAGCACAGTGGGAATCACACAAGACTCTATGACGATCTCGGGTCTACAGACTAACCTATACCAGTGTCACCAGAAAACTGCCATCTGACGTAAGATATAATACCATCTGGGAGTTCTCGGCGAGTCCGTCCAGTGTACCCAGTCTCCACTGAGCACCCGTATATCATCTCTGATGTCAAACACCAATGGATATGGGATCATCCATCGCCCATCTGTATGGGTTGAGAAGGTATACGCTAGTCTACTCTGGTATATCGATACCCCGTTTCGATACACCCATGACTAGGGACTTTGAAGGATGTACTTATGGACTACCATGTCCCCACTAGTATGATCCGCATCATAGTCCAGGTAGTCAAGTACACATCCTAAGGGCTTTACCAACATGTAACAGAGAGACAATCAGTGTACACGTTAAGGTAAAGAGTAACCAGATAGCATACTATCATATCGAGCAAGAAAGTCATCCTTATATATGTCCAAGCATCCACTACAATATACATCCTATATATAGTAATGGCCTCTAGGACATACATATAACTAACAGGAAGAGCGTCCCCACAATCAAAAACCCCTCGCAAACGAGGGGGAATCTGAAGAAGTCTGCTACAAAACGGCCGCATCTGTCCAAACCTCCGATACACGGTGCCATAAATCAACTTGGTATCTTCGGAGAAGTGGACAGATAAAATCAAATAGCATCTGCCCCCAAAATTCAGGCCAGACGTCCCAACGTCCCAGTCGCGTCTTTCGGCGGTGAACATGTATATTTTTTGCATTTACACACTTATTAAAAACACACAAAAATCGAAAAAATTCAAAATATAAAAACTTTGTCGTCAAATTAACTAGTAGGATAACTTAGATTTTTTCCGAAACTTTACTTGATACTTTAGGAATAATTAAATCGTAGGCCAAGAAGTTGAAAACCCTAAAACTAACCCTCCTTCCGTTTAACCTTGGTAAATATACATCCTTGCAGTTTTGTAAAGAGGTAGGTAATCTTGAGTTCAGTTCTTGAGTTAAGTCGAGATGAATGAAAAGTATTGAAAACTTTATTGAAAGATAAGTCTGAAAAAATAGTTTCTATCTTGAGTCCCAATTCAGAAAGTATATACCCTACAAATCGCACTTACACGCACCTTGAAACTTGAGATAGTAGAGGATACCTAAAAGTGCTCTTACCTGAAAGCCTTGTATGAAAGAAAAACAGTATTTAGAGCTAACCACCAAAAGAGCATCATTGAAAAATATATCTGGTCTTGAAAAAGAAAAAGAAAAAAAAGAAATAAAATCAAGACCTGAAAACTGCTATTTTATGTTTTAAGCTCATACATTTAGTAATCGGCTGTTAGTGCCTCATGAAGCATTAATAGTCGCATGAAAGGTGTGTGAGCAACACCGTTCATCCTTAACGAAAAGAAATAGTATTAGGTATTAGGGCAAGGGTACTATAGCTTGAATTGAATTCTTAAGTGTAGGGGTGAAAATTTACACACACGTAGGGATGTACAATCGATATTTGGAGGAAAGATCGGAATAAAGAATAGGACTTATGTTTTCCGTAAAGGTGATAAAATTTCTGGATTGGAGACTATGCTTTAGAAGGACAACTCAAGAGAAACCGAGATCTTTCTTAAACTGTAAAAATGTATAGGATCCGAGATTGAATTAATAGGAGGCGCGAAACATAAGGGTTGAAAACTTCTAACTTAGGATAATAGAATTTCTAATGTAGCTATTAAACTGTAAGAGTAAAAGTCGATGTTAACTTATGAAACTAATTTGACGGGATTTTGTGGGTAGTATCCACTAAAAACCCTCAGGAGACAACACTCCTCCTACTAGGGACACCTAAAGGTTTAACGGCTTGTTGCACATGCTCAGCGCAATCGTGTTCCCTGCGAAAGTGAGGCTAGGATTTTTTTTGTTTTGCTCAGGACGAGCAAAAGATAAGTTTGGGGGTATTTGTTTATCATAGAAAACTGCATTTTAATACCACTCATTCGTTATCTATTTTTGTATATATCGGTGCTATTAACCATTGTCTGCTCAGTAATTACAGATTACAGGTATTCATGATATAACACTGAAAACATACTCAATATCATGGATATAGCATTTGGGAGCTGACACTGCAAACCGAACAGAGAATCGACCGATATCCAAAGGAGTCTTTTTTGTAATAAACAAGTGTGCACACAATTTTTGGTCTAACACAATGCATGTGTGACACTAGATCATGATGGGGGGCTGCCTTGGTACAAAAGGAGCATGTATGGGTGTGATGCGCATTAAATGCGCATTAAATGCTAAAGATTATTATGTGATTTGAAGTATCTAGTTTCCTTCCAAATCTCTGAGTGCAAACCAGGTTTATATAAGCAAATCAAGCAGCACCATTGGACTTGTAGAGAGAGCATAAGACCACAGCACCAAAACGAGCCCCTATGCTCGTATTTAGGCTGGCCAAACCCCCATGAAATCCGATCTCGCCGGCCTCCCTTGCCTTGATTATCCCCATATTTTCTCTGTCCCCTCCTAACGGTCACATCATCTCATTTTTATTATTTGTTTAATTTTTTTTGAGCCTATAAATACCAGGCCTTTGGGCAAGTTAGAGGGCACTACTTCTTTTGTGAAAGAAAAATTTGTAACATTGTAACTAGTGAACTTGTAGCTCTTAGTGTCAATTCCTTGCCTTCCTCTAGTCTTGCAATCTCTTTTCTTGAGCTTACAAGATTAGATTTTGGTATTTGAACTCACTTGTTTGTACTTGGAACCATTGTAATCAAGCTTCATTTTTATAAGTTGTTTCTTATATATCTTCTCTTTTGCATCTTTTCTTTTTGTTGTTATTTCAAATTATAATGTGTGAGTAGTTGTTCTTGGGCTATGGTGAGGTAGGTTATGGAATGACTTACTTCCAACCTCTCCCTTTTGATTCTTGCATTTTACACTTCTTTTCTTAATTGTGCAATTTTATTATGTTTTGCTTGATATGATATATCGTTTTTAATGGTTGCAAATCAACCTTTAACATTTATCATATTCCTTCTTTACATTTTATTGTTGCTATATTAAGATTTGAAGTTGAAATGAATACGGTATTATGTTAAGTGTCGCAATTAGCTAGATAGGATATATAGCACACAAGCATATATTCTATACTTGCTAACTTCACTTAACTAACTCCATATTCATTTCATTCTCAAACTCAAATTTTTAGTTTTTGTTTTACTTAACCTTGATATCGTATTCTAACCCGACTCGTGATTCAGATAGATGCAGCGTACTTTCGCAATTCAAATGGAAACTAAAAAATTGACCCTTGAATCAAAACGGAGAAGTGGGGGTAAAAGTCGTATTTCACTCATATTAAAACTTAGCCTAAGTTTTCCCTTAAAACCTTTCTTCTTTTAATTCTTGCAATACGTGACATTCATTTTCCAACCACTTGATTTATAACTCAAATTGATTTCGTGATATCCACCTCTTGTGGTTCGACCCGTGCTTGCCGGCTTGCTTCAACACACCGTGCACTTGCGGTATTTTTAAAACTCGAAACTCACATCGTGCACTATTTTCACCAACAAAACCGACATATCTTAATTCAAACAAAACTCGACAAAATCACGACACTGTGAGTTTCGAACAGTCTTCGTCGTCGAAGATGATCCACCTTGAGGCAACTTACACTCAATCTCACACTTCACTAATCAAGATATTAGGTAAGATAACAACTTATTATAATGGGCTAGAGTAGTGTAGGTTGATGAAGTAGAAATTTTTCTCACTGAAAATAGAGCAGTGTTGGTTGATGAAGCTGGATGTAATGGCTACCCAGGTATTAAACGAATAGAAGATCAACAAAAAAACTTGTCCAAACTCCCGTAGAGTCTATGAGCAATTCTTACCGTACAGTCCGGTTTCTTTGTCCGATATGTTGCATATCGAGTTTAAGGGATGGAATCGTCAGACCCTAATTACTTGATAAGTCATGTCGATGTGTGGCCTATAACCTTTTGAGAAACTACTGATAACATTTATCAGTAAATCTCATCAGTCCTGGCCATGGACTTGATGTTATAACTAATCGAGCATAGCGTAATATCAACTCCCAATACCGGAAGAGACGAAACCCCTCCTATTGCTCACTTCCTTCATGTGACGCGGGACTGTACCTAAAAACCACATGTTTGCATGACTCATTTGAGCCGTGATAGGGAGGAAATCAAAGTACAGTGAGAACCACACAGGACACTAAGACTATCTCGGGTCTACAAACTAACCTATACAAGTGTCACCAGAGAACTGCTATCTGACGATAAGTATGGTACCATTTAGGAGTTCTCGGCATGTCCAGTTCGGTGTACTCATTCTCCAATGATTACTTGTGTACAATCTTTGATATCAAATACCAATGGTTCTGGGATCAACCATCACCCCATACAGTGTCAAGAAACGTACACACTAGTCGACTCTGGTATATTGATACCCTGTCTCGATACTCCCTCGACTATGAACTATTAAGGATGTGCTTGTAGACTACACAAGCCCCACTAGTGTCACGACCCAAAGTTCGGCCCATGACCGGCACTTAACCACGTAACGTCTACAGGCGTAACGTAGCTAAGTAAGCCGAAACCCAGAAATCAAAACCATTAAAATATAGAGTGTTAAAACATTTTAGTAGAAACATTTGTAAATTGTTTTAGAAAACCTTAAGTAATTTAGTATAAATCTCTTTTAAGTTCAAGTGTTATTTTTAATAATTTTGACAACATTTCCTTTATAAAAATTTGCCCCGAAGTCGGGTAAAAGACAAGATATATAAGAAAAAGGGGCATGTGAAATATATAGAGCATCCCAAATGGGAGAATCGCGCCTAACGGCGGAACAATCACCACAATATGATATACGACGCCGTAGCGAAGAATGAGCAGTAAAGTGAAAACAAATATCATAAAAGATAAGACTGCATAAATAAAGTCGGCTCACAACGAGCTCGACACCAAAGTACAAAATAATATACATCGTCCTCACAACTGGTCTCTAAGTCAATACATGAAAGTAGATGGAGAGTACTAGATACATCAAGATGCAACTGAAAAGTAAACAGATACCGTACAAAACTACCTAATAACAAAAGGGCTAGCACGCCTCAACAACGGTATCTGTGTCAAAAGATGCGGTAAACAGCCAGCCGCGACTACTCCAAAGGGCAACCTGCAAGCACTGTGGCACAAAGGGGGTGAGTTGCCAACTCGTGAATAGTAGATAACATTTAAAGGTCATCGTGAGTATGCACGTACTGCGATACTCTAACCTATGCTAACAGGTAAATATCTATATGATGAACTGAATGCTCAATATCATGCAACAAGTGCTATCTGATAACATCTCTATGTGAGGAGCAAGATATGTGATAATCAGATATGGCAATGCAACCTAACAACCCTATATAGAATGAGCAGGGTATGCAATGATCGTGCAGCATGTGTACTATATCAGGTACAATAGATACAGGATGAGATATCAAATTCTAAATACTAAGCATGAGAAATATAACATCTACACGGAATGTCATCGTGGAAAATATAATCGGTGCCCATCAATGCACCCAAATCCCAATGCAACTCAGGCGCTGTCATCCACATCGGTCCTCAAATCTTGTAAATCTCATAAAATCGTGAGTACCCAACATCGGCACTCAAAATATCAAGAAATACTCGTGTCCAGCATCGACACGCAAATCCTCATGTATCGGGCATCCGTCGGTCCGGGTCAGCCTACGGGCTCCGTCTGCGGTATCAACCCTCGGCCCCGGCAGTACGAGTCGTCCCGTATCCATCTATCGACTCTGATCAGTATCCTCCGGATAACCGCCAGGTCCAACCAATCACCGGTAGGTAGTAGTCCCTCTGTCCGGCTCACCGTCTACCGCACAGCGATCCGTTCTCGCCCTGGGGTACCATACCGGGTCCACCATGTACCCGCAATCGGCCTCGTCCAGCTCCTCGATTCGGGTTCACATATATCGCTCTAGCACTGAGAAAACACATGGTGGACGCACTGAAATATCATATCGAGGGAAACCGGGTTTTTAAACAGTGCGTATTTTCTTAAAATAGTACTCCGGTTCCCCAATCTAGAAATCACATAAATCAAATCTAATACGTAAATCCATGCAATGCGTCGTATGACACTAAGAGTAAAAGAAAGGAAAAACCGCTCTTTTAAATGATCCAGTTTTGAAAATATCACATGCGGTCCTTTAGTTTTTAAATCACGTCAATATCATCCATGTATGTAACATATGAATATGTATAGAGGTATGGATGTACAAAAGAATAAGTACGCAAGGTGAATGTAGCAATGTACATGCGCACTCATGTGGACATATGATGAATATGTGCCCATGTATGGATATGTGATGTATACATGCCCAAGTATGAATAGATGATATATGTGGCACAAGTATGAATATGTGATGTATGTGTGCCCAAGTATAAATATGTGATGTATATGGCACAAGTATGGACATGTGATATATGTGTGCCCAAGTATGAATATATGATGTATAGGGGCACAAGGGTAAACATATCAAGATATATATATAAATGCACTAAGATGAAATCTAAAGGGTACATGTGCACAGGTAGTGATATATCAATGAAGGTACGCACAAAAGTGCGCACGCAGTGTGTATGGTATGAATATAACGTATGCTAATATGTGGCAAATCATGACAACGTCAATAAAGCGGGATCAATATGATATATGATTTCTAGGAATCCTATAATGTGAGTGTCGTGGCAATCACTAACGGTGTGAGTGTAGCATATAAATCGTGCTCGTGCAACTTGAACCGTTAGTGACGGTGCAGTGTTCTATACTACCAGTTCTATAAATAACAAGAGAGTATGCTACTAGTATATCTATATGAACACACATGACTAAATATCCTATTACTCCTTGACGCTTAACGCCATACGGGCGATTTCCCCGTAGATGTTAAATCTACTCACCTGGTCGCGTGCTAAGTATAGCCGACCATCTGCTTCCTTTTTCTGGCGGCGTCTGACGTACCGGCCTGCGAACCTGGAATTTACACAAAGAATCCAATTATAAGCAAGAATCTCGCAAAACGCGATATCGAAACAAAACGAGAAACTCGCGTCGCGAATTAACGCGCGTGTGTGCGATACGCTGGAACGTGTGTGTACGCATCTAAAACTTAACGTGACACGCTGTGATACACTGAATCACAGAACCCACTCGCGTATCGCGCGTATCGCGCAAACTAAAAATACCAGAAAACGACATACAGTCCTATATTTTACCCAGTTTAGAATATTACAAAACTATATATACCATGGACCTACAAAATGTAGCAGACACCTACCCTAAAAACCCTGGGACCCATCTCTCTAGTCTGGCCGCAATTTGCGACCAGAACGATTTTTTCGGCGGCCTCACTTTGGGGTGGGGGTATCGGGCTCTGGTGGTGGGGTCAGGGTATCTCCAGTAGGCTACGGTCCACTCAATTTCATTCTGAACTTACTGGGGTAACAGCAGATTTCAAAAAGTTAAGTTTTGCACAATTTTGATAACTCAGGGTATTTTTGTGTAATCTGGGGTTTACCTAGGTTAATTTGGCCCTAACAACACTTACTTAGGCTAGTCTACCCAACACTAACATCACTTAAACAAAACTTCACACAAATCACCAAAACAGGCATAAAATCTCACATTTTACACTAATCGAAGCTATTTCTACACATAAACTTAGCAAGCTAAGAAGCTAAGCTAAAGAAGTATACCTCACTTGACCCTAGACACCAAGGAGAAGAGAAGAAGTATAGGAAGGAGCTGCTACAGTTGCTAGAGCTGCCTGAAGCTGCTGCTGAAGCTATTGCTATTGCTGCTGCTCACTGCTCTGGCTGATGCAGTTGCTATTGTTTTTGTTATGTTGTTGCTGGTGTTGCTGTAGTTGCTGCTGCCTTTCTGCTGCTGCTCCAGTTGTTATTATTGTAGCTGTTGTTGTTGTAGTGGTTGTTGTTTATGATGAGGTTGGGCTGCAGATGCAGCTGCTGCTGAGTTGCTGATGTTTGTGCAGCTGCTGATGTTACTGTTGCTTGTGCAGCTGTTGTTGTGGCTGATGATGGTATGTGTGTGTGTGAATGTGAGAGGGAAAGATGTGAGTGAGGTGAGTGTTTGAGGGATGAAGCAAAAAGATTTGAAAACCCTAGAGCCACCTCTCTCTCTTAATAAATGTTTGCATGCATCACCATCATAACCTCTTTCTCCTCAACACAAGTCAACCCCAAAACCAATTTGAATTTCCAAAACTAAAAACCTTAATTAAAACTAATTAGCTTAACAAAAAGGGGTTAGACCACCATGGTTGCCTAAACATGGTTTAACCCAAATTTTAACCCTAGTTTACATGCACATGTTTGTGCAATCTTAGGAAAATTCTAGAAAAATATTTATAAATTTTGATAAAATATTTGAAAATCAATTTGATAAATTTTTATTAAAAATCACATATTAAAATATAATTAGTCACTAAACACATTCTCAGGTGTTACAGTCTTCCCCCCTTAAGAAAATTCGTCCCCGAATTTAAAATATATAACTACGCGTACCTTCAAAGATATGAGGGAATTTCTTCCGCATCTCTCCCTCGGCCTCCCAAGTGATCTCCTCACCATTCGGGTTGCGCCAAAGAACCTTCACCGATGGCAGGACCCTAGATCGAAGTTTCTTCACCTGCTGATCCAATATCTCTACTGGCTGCATGGTAAACGAAAGGTCGGGCTCAAGCTGAACTGTCTGATGCTGGATCGTGTGGGAAGGGTCATGAAGATATCTGCGTAGTATCGACACGTGGAAGACGGGGTGAACATCTGAAAGGCTGGGTGGAAGAGCCAAACAATATGCTACTGCGCCCACCCGCTCGAGGATCTCGAAAGGACCTATGAATCTGGGGCTAAGCTTCCCCTTTCGTCCAAACCTCATCACTCCCTTCATTGAAGAGACCTTCAGAAAAACGTGATCGCCAACTGGGAACTCTAATCTGCGGCGGCGCCTGTCAGCATACGATTTCTGCCTGCTCTGAGCTGTCCTCATCCTGTCTCGAATCAGCCGTATCTTCTCGGTCATCTCATGTACGATCTGTGGCCCTAAAATACTGCTCTCACTGAGCTCTGTCCAACAGACTGGTGATCTACATCTCCTCCCATACAAAGCCTCGAAAGGTGCCATCTGAATAGTGTCCTGGAAGCTGTTGTTGTAGGAGAACTCCACCAAGGGTAAATGATGATCCCAGCTACCACCAAAGTCTAAAACGCATGCTTGGGGCATGTCCTCGAGAGTCTGAATAGTCCACTCTGACTGTTCGTCGGTCTGCGGATGAAATGCTGTGCTGAAACTCAAGCGAGTGCCAAAAGCCTCCTGGAGCCTCTGCCATAGTCGGCTGGTAAACTGGGTGCCTCGGTCGGACACAATACACGTCGGGACCCCATGCAGTCGTACAATCTCGTCGATGTAAATCTGAGCGTACTGACCAAATCCGAAGGTTGTCTTCACTGGTAAGAAGTGAGCTGTTTGCGTCAAACGATCCACGATCACCCAAATGGAGTCATACCCCCGCCTAGTCCTGGGTAGACCCACTACGAAATCCATCGAAATCTGCTCCCATTTCCACTCCGGAATGGGTAACGGCTGTAGCTCTCCTGCGGGCCTCTGGTGCTCGGCCTTGACTTGCTGACAAGTCAGGCATCTCGATACGAAATCTGCGATGTCCATCTTCATTCCGTCCCACCAGTAGACCTCTCTCATATCATGGTACATCTTGGTGGAACCGGGATGGACACTGTACACCGATCGATGTGCCTCCTCAAGAATGTCGCGCCGCAATCCCTCAGCATCTGGTACGCACAGTCTAGACCCAAATTGTAATATCCCTTGATCATCGATCACAAACTCGGAGAATCTGTCCTGTCCAATCTGTGCCATGATCTCTGAGCAACGGTCATCACTGCACTGTGCCTCATATATACGGTCAAGCAACTTTGGGCGTGCACGAACATGCGCAAGATGTCCCCCGATCTGCGTGAACTCAAACTGCACTCGGCTGTCGCATAATATCTGCCAATCTGCCGACGACTGCCTCTGTACTGTGCTCAAACAAGAAAGACTACCCCCGGGCCTCCTGCTCAAAGCATCTTCTACTACATTAGCCTTGCCCGGGTGATACAAGATCTCGCAATCGTATTCCTTCACTAGTTCCATCCAACGACGCTGTCGGAGATTCAGGTCTTGCTGCTGAAATATATACCTTAAGCTCTTGTGATCAGTAAATATCTGGCACGAATCGCCGTATAGGTAATGTTGCCAAATCTTAAGTGCAAAGACCACTGCAGCCATCTCCAAATCGTGAGTGGGGTAGTTCTATTCATGTTTCTTCAATTGCCGGGAAGCATATGCGATCACCCTGCCATGCTGCATCAATACGCACCCTAGCCCCACTCGTGAAACGTCACAATAGACTACAAACCCGCCCGATCCTGAAGGCAATGATAATACCGGCGCCGTAGTCAAACAAGTCCGTAGCTGCTGGAAACTGTGCTCGCACTCCTCCGTCCAAACGAATGGAACCCCCTTCCGGGTCAAACCGGTCAAAGGTGCGGCAATACGGGAGAAATCCTGTACAAATCTCCTGTAGTAGCCGGCCAGTCCTAAAAAGCTGCGTATCTCAGTAACAGATGTAGGTCTGGGCCAACTCTGAACGGCCTCAATCTTCCTTGGGTCTACACATATACCATCCCGTGTAATCACATGACCCAAGAAGTCCACGCTGTCCAGCCAGAACGCGCACTTGGAGAATTTTGCAAAAAACTGGTGCTCCCTCAAGGTCTGTAGCGTAATCCGCATGTGCTGCTCGTGCTCCTCTCTATTCCGGGAATACACCAAGATATCGTCAATGAATACGATGATGAACAAGTCAAGGTACGGCCTGAATATACGGTTCATCAAGTCCATGAAGGCTGCTGGCGCATTGGTGAGTCCGAACGACATCACCAAAAACTCATAATGGCCATAACGCGTGCGGAAAGCTGTCTTCGGTATATCCTCCCGTCGAACTCGCAGCTGATGGTATCTTGATCGCAAGTCGATCTTCGAAAAATATCCTGCCCCCTGAAGCTGGTCGAACAAATCGTCGATGCGTGGTAAAGGATATCTGTTCCGCACGGTCACCCTGTTCAGCTGCCAGTAATCGATACACAAACGTAAGCTTCCATCCTTCTTCTTGAAAAACAGGACCGGAGCACCCCAAGGAGAAACACTGGGTCGTATAAGTCCCATGTCCAGCAAATCTTGCAACTGACTCTTCAACTCACTAAGCTCCGCCGGGGCCATCCGATAAGGCGGTATAGAAATAGGCCCCGTGCTGGGAATCAAATCAATACAGAACATAACATCACACTCAGGCGGTAGCCCAGGAAGCTCGTCAGGGAACACGTCAAGGAACTCACATACAATCGGAACCTGGTCCAATGGAACATCTGTAGCTCTAGTATCGCAAACATAGGTTAGAAATCCCTGACATCCCTTCCTCAAAAGCTGTCCAGCGTGAAGAGAAGAAATCAAAAGGTGAGGGGTGGCACCACGGTCACCCTGCACAACAAAAGTCGACTCGCCGGGAAAACAAAATCTCACTGTCTTCTCGCAGCAGTCCACAGACGCATAGCACGTGGCTAACCAATCCATGCCCAAAAGAACGTCGAAGTCCAACATCTCAAGAAGAATCAAGTCGACAGGCAAATCACTCTCGCCAATACGGACAACACAGGATCGGAACACGTGCCTAGCAACAAACGACTCTCCTACGGGAGTGGTCACAACAAGCGGCTGATCAAGCAAACCGGACTCCCTACCCAAACTCGGCACGAAGTATGTGGATACGTACGAGTGCGTGGATCCGGGATCGAACAATATGTGTGCATTAACAGAACATACTGATAAGGTACCTGAGACCACCGCATTGGACGCCTGCGTGTCCTGATGCGTCAACGCGAAAACCCATGCCTGTCCTCCACCAGCAACTGGTGGTCCCCTACTAGCAACTGGCTGTACCCTGCCAGTGGCTGGCTGTCCTCTGCCTCGACCACCTCTCCCTCTAGGAGCAAACCCTCCGCGACCACGTCCTCTCTGTGCATGAGTCTGACGCGGAGCAACTGTGGGTACAATATGTAAGTCCATGTCATGCACCCCACGAACTTGCGGGGAGGCGGAATATATGAAAAAAGATTATCAAAGCTTCGTAACACGGACTTGAGCGCATGAATCGTTTCTAAACCATTGCTAACTAACAACTAGAGATTTAACTACTTGGATACGAAGTTATACCTCATGATACTAGTCCTTCGGGTCTTCATCGCGGTCCTCCACTCCTCGTAGGCTCCTTGGAACATCGGCACCTCAACGGCCTACTCGAATCAAAGACGATCCACCCGAGAGCTCCTACTATAAGCTTAATCTCAAACTTGAGATAACTAGGTTGCTTAAAGTGCTAATCTAAGCTACCTAGGGGATATAGAGTGAGGTTATGGAAGTATTAGTCTAGCTAACCCTTGATCTCAACACATGAGAGGTTAGGGTTAGGGTTTGAAGAGAGAGTGAGCTTGAGGAGAGAGAAGGTGAAGATGAGAATGAAATGAGATAATGATGTTATCATAATATATATGAAGCATTATTATTTATCTAAAAATCAAATAAAAGAATTAACAACAATGCTTCATAAATATCTATGAGTGATTCATCACCATGAGTCATTAAGCATTTATGATGCATTTAATGACTTGGATGAATCACACAAATGAGTCACTAATCTCATTTAATGCAATGCCACCTTAACCCCTCAGTCACCACTCTTCTAGAAGCTTCCCGACAAATTACGAGAATGCCCCTCCAATCCATGAAAACACGGAAAAACTTTAGACTGTATAAATCCAATAACCCGATACTAGAATCTGGCTTAAACCAAAGCCGACTAGTAAAAACTGTCCGAAAAGTCGTACGTGCGTAAACACACGTACGCGTCCGAACCCTTGTCGTAATACCATACGACCTCTACATCGTTTCGCCTGGAGCAGGGAAACTCTCTGTGTGGGACTCTAAAGACTCGACACTACGCTGGCAGTGGGTTTAACCACAGACCGCAAGCGGCACTAGCTGTACGTAACGGTCCCCAGGTAGATGTCGATAAGAAGGCCGATGAGGGAAATCATCCGAACTCCCACTGAGCCTGATGTGACAATCTCCGTACAGTCCGGTCTGTTCGTCTAAGACTATCGCATATCAAGCCTAGGGGGCGGCAAGCGTCAGCCCCCTAATAGCCGTATAAGTCGTGTCGGAGTGAAGCCCATTACACCCTGAGAAACTACTGGAACCTACCAGTATATCTCGCTTTCCCTGGCCAGGGACTTTGCATAATGGCTCTCTGACACAGTGCGATATCATCTCCCAATACCGGGAGAGACGAATCCTATCTAACCACTACTTCCTCCAAGTGCTCGGGACTGCACCCAACTGCTACCTGTTTGCATGACTCCTTTGAGCCGTGGTAGGGTAGCAATCTAAGAACAGTGGGACACACTCGAGGCGAAGTAGCAGTGTCAAGTCTGTGGACTATGCTGTACTCATGTCATCTGGGAACTGTTAATTGACGATGGGTATAATACCAACCAATCAGTTCCCCTGCGAGTCCTGTCCGGTGTACTCGTAACCTAACGAGCACCTGTATACTATCTTCAGTACGACGTACTGATGGCTATAGGACAGACCATCTCCCCAAATGGGATGAGAAGCGTACACACTTAGTCTACTCCGGAATATCGATGCCCTATCTCGATAATCCAACGACCAGGGATCTGTATAGGATGTTGCTTATAGACTATCCAGCCCCCACTAGTGTGACTGCCATCACAACACTGGTAATCAAGCAAAGATCTTATGGGCTCTACTAATATGTATAAGTGATACGTTACAAGAAACATATGCACATATTAAAGTAGACACAAACCAAGTAGCATACTACCATTTTTAGCAAGACTGTATATACAACTGTGAATATCCCAAGCATCCATTAAGTAATATACAATCTAGTATGATACAATAATGGCCCCTAGGGCATATACACTAACAATCTCCCACTTGCACTAGGGCCATGAGCTGGCATATCGTAGACCTATCATCTCGAATAGCCTCTCGAACTGTGTCTGAGGAAGGGCCTTTGTGAATGGATCAGCAATGTTATTCTCTGTCTCTACTCTTTTCACCTCAATCTCCTGGCGATCTACGATCTCCCTGATCAGGTGATACCGTCTTAAGATGTGTCTGGATTTCTGATGGGACCTGGGTTCCTTTGCTAAAGCTATAGCGCCGTTGTTGTCACAATACAGAGGTATTGGACCAACACTGGAAAGAACCACCTGAAGTTCTGTGAGGAACTTCTTCATCTAGACAGCTTCTTTTGCGGCATCGCAAGCAGCTATGTACTCTGCTTCCATTGTTGAGTCAGCAACGGTCTCCTGCTTGGAACTCTTCCAACAGACCGCCTATCCATTGAGGGTAAAGACATAACCCGACATGGACTTGGAGTCATCTTTGTCACTCTGGAAGCCGGAGTCGGCAAAGGCCTCCATCTGGAGGTCTTTTCCTCCATACACCAAGAACATCTCCTTAGTCCTTCTCAGGTACTTGAGAATGTTCTTTACGGCTATCCAGTGTTTCTCCCCTGGGTTTGCCTGATACCAGCTTACAACGCTTAATGCGTATACTACATCTGGTCTGGTACATAACATCGCATACATTATAGAGCCTACCGCAGAAGCGTAGGGTATAATTGACATGCGATCCCTTTCCAAATTAGTCTTGGGAGACATCTCTTTGGAGAGGGTGATTCCGTGACAAGCCGGTAGGTTGCCACGCTTAGAATCATCCACACTGAATCTCTTCACTATGGTGTCTATGTACCTGGACTGTGAAAGTCTTAACATCCTTTTTGATCTATCACGATAGATCCGGATTCCCAGAATGTAGGTGGCATCACCTAGGTCTTTCATGGAGAATTTATATGACAAGAATCTTTTGAGTGACTGTAACATAGGAATATCATTTCCTATTAGGAGAATGTCATCCACGTACAAGACGAGGAATACTACAGCTCTCCCTACAATCTTACTGTATATGCATGGTTCATCTGGATTTTTGATAAAGTCAAATTCTTTGACAGCAGCATCAAAACAGATGTTCCAACTCCGCGATGCCTACTTTAGTCCATAAATGGACTTAAGCAGCTTGCATACTTTACCGATGCTCCCACTCTGAATGAATCCCTCTGGCTGATCCATATAGACGCTCTCTTCCAAATTACCATTTAGAAAGGCCGTCTTTACGTCCATCTGCCAGATTTCATAATCGTGGAAGGCAGCAATAGCAAGAAGGACCCGAATAGATTTAAGCATAGCCACTGGAGAAAAGGTTTCGTCATAGTCCAAACCAGGTCTTTGACGGAAACCCTTTGCAACAAGTCTAGCCTTATAGGTTTCAACCTGTCTATCTACACCAATCTTCTTTTTGAAGATCCATTTGCATCCTACGGGTTTTACCCCATCTGGAGCAACGTCCAAAGTCCATACTTTGTTAGTGTACATGGACTCCATTTCGGTCCGCATTGCATCCAGCCATTTTACTGAGTCACCGCTCTGAATGGCTTGCTGGAAGCTAGTAGGCTCATCATAGTCAATAGTGCAATCCTCTCTATCCCCGTCTATGAGAAAACCGTAGTATCTCTCGGGCGGATGAGACTGCCTACTACTTCTGCGGAGTGGTGTGGGAATGTCCAGTTCTTCTTGAACTTCTGGTTCTACCATACTTTCAGTAGTAGTTTGTGGTTCTGGAATTTCTTCCAGTTCTATTGCGCTCCCACTCTTCTGATTTTCCAAAAATTCAGTTTCTAAGAAGCAGGCATGACGAGAAACAAAAACCTTTTGTTCCTCTGCGTAATAGAAATAATATCCCTTGGAGTTCTTTGGATATCCCACAAACTTACACTTTACTGAGCGTGCCTCGAGCTTGTCCACATGCTGCTTTTTTACAAAAGCTGGACATCCCCATGTCTTAAAATGTTTTAGACAGGGTTTCTTCCCACTCCACATCTGATATGGTGTGGTAGGCACAGTTTTGGTAGGAACCTGGTTCAAAAGATATGCACCTGATTCTAGTGCATATCCCCAGAATGATCGTGGTAACTCAGCATTACTCATCATGGAACGAACCATATCCAATAGGGTTCGATTCCTCCTTTCCGATACACCGTTATGTTGTGGCGTGTATGGAGGAGTAAGCTGAGAGAGAATTACATTCTCTTTTAAGTAACCCAGGAACTCGGCACTTAAGTATTCACCACCTCGATCAGATCTCAGTGTCTTTATACTCTTGCCTGTTTGTTTTTCCACTTCATTCTTGTATTCTTGGAATTTCTCAAAAGCCTCAGATTTATGCTTCATTAAGAAGACATATCCATACCTAGAGAAATCATCTGTAAAAGTAATGAAGTAGGAATAACCACCTCGCGCATGCGTAGACATTGGACCGCACACGTCACTGTGTACGATTCCCAAGAGTTCGCTTGCTCTTACTCCGTGTCCAGTGAACGGAGTCTTTGTCATCTTTCCCATGAGACAAGATTCACAAGTAGCATAAGATTGATATTCGAACGGATTCAAATATCCTTCTCTATGTAACTTAGTCAACCTTCTCTCATTGATGTGACATAGTCTACAGTGCCATAAGAAAGCCTGATTTATATCTGGAGACTTTCTTTTAAGTGTGTTCTGGACACTGAAAATCTGAGCTTGATTTAATACGTATATTCCGTTCTGTAATGTACCTGACCCAATCATAACTTGATTTAGGTGGATGTGAACCACATCACTTACAAAAGTAAAATCATATCCTTCCTTAGAAAGTAAGGATACAGATATGATATTACAAGTTGTTCCTGGTACATAAAAACAGTTACGCAGAATCAATATCTGCCCAGTTGTCAGTCCAAGATGATATTTCCCTATGGATTCAGCGTCCATGCTCATTCCGTTAGCAACCGTGAGGGTCATATCACCTATCCCGATAACCCTACGGTTTCTCAGAGCCTGTAATGAATTACAGATGTGAGATCCTGACCCGGTATCCAATACCCAGGAAGTAGGGTTAACTGACATACAGTTCTCTATTACAAACACGCTTGAGGCTGAAGCCATAACATGCTTCGTATCCTGGCTACTGGCTTCTAAAGCCCTGCAATCATTCTGCCAATGTTCATTCCTGTAACAATAGGAACGTCCCTCTTTTACTATATCCAGTCCCGAAACTTTTGCCTTTCTCTTTCCTTCTCCTTTCCTGGTTTCCTTCAGGGTAGGAGGCAGAGACTGTAGAATCAGGTCAGTTTTTGACTCGTTTCCCAACGCGGTCTCCAGGTCCTGGAGCTCATCAATACAGCTAGTCATTGTAAGGACGTTGTCCCTTATAGATGACCCGTCAGCCATCCTCGCTTGAATTAATTCGTTCGAGGTTTCATATCTAGTGATATGAGATTGCTCTCCATATAAATCTTTATTATGGAGAAAGATGGAAACTAAGTCCATCTTCTCATGCTGCTTCTGGTATACACCATCAACTGAAGCTAACACGAGGCACTTAGCTTTCGCTTTATCTTTTTCCCTTGTCTGACGGATATCCATATCCGCAACAGTGGAAACTGGACCTGGGACGGCGGGATTTTGAGTAGTAATAGGGTGGTCCAGCTTGTTATAGCCAATGGACATCTGGACAGACCTTTGCCAATCATATAAGTCAGATTCAGTCAATTTGTTATCTAGATGTAACCTAGGTGTGGTCACAAGGTCGCTGCAATTAAGAGAGAGAGAAGAAAACATTTTAGCATGATGCTGTTACAAGTTTAGATTGGTTTTAAGTTTATCTAAACAGGATGGCTCCCACTGTTTCTCGAATCCCTCCTCAAACCATAAAAGAAGAATTAGCCAGGACAATTCTCACCGTACAATACTTGCTTAACCGTTCAGCCAGGCCAGCGTCGATACTTCGAGGGAGGTTTTCCAACGCTTTCGCGAAGTTCCTTAATTAAATAACCTCTTTTCTCTGGGGGCGTAACCCCGCTGACACCTTTCTAGACACCTACTTGGTTTATAGCATTGATCGTTAAGTGACGAATCTCCTGATAAGTAGCTTGCACTCACAGTAGGATCGGGATCCAAAATATCATCGTATGATAATGTTGAAGGAATCCTACCAACATTCAACAAACTCCAAAATGGTATGCATCTCTCTGCAAATTTCAGTTTCTTTAGAAATTCCCGATGTGGATTTTTGCCCCATGCTCTTATGACCTTGACTAAGGGCCAACAAATTATAAGTCACATGTCAAGTTCTACCCGTCATTGTCCAGGTTAATTTGAACCCACCCGTACATACTCTTGACTAAGGGCCAACAAAGTAATACGACTGTCCCAAACCAACGCATCTATCTATGCAACAAATGAATACCTCAGCAGCTACCAAACACTATGCCTTGACTAAGGGCCAACAAACATAGCTTGAATACTACTGACCATCCATAAGAAATGACGGAGGGCTACGAATGGTTTTGGCAAAACCGTGAACGTAGTGAACTTGATATAATCGAAGGAACCTGATACTTTTTAAAATGAGTGATTAAAGCTCCGTAATTTAAAAATTCTGATCTTTTAAAATAACCGAGTGGTTTCTTTTAAATTTGTTCCAACGATTAAACTTTGGTTTATTTTCTTTGCATTATTATAATGCGTCCCATCATTAATCTTATCATTGCAGAAAACAACGAAAATACCAAGTCCTCTTATGCTATCCGCATTCGCCACTGGGTCCCGTCATCACCTGTTAGGTTACTTAACTAACGACAGAGCGGGGGCTGGGCTAGCGCTGGTGTAAAACATAAGTGACGTCTAATAGCTATCATATATAGATATTGTACATTCATCAGACGCAATAATAAGCATTCCAGATCACAGATGAACTTTATTGGATTTATTAGCAATCCGCATTTTCTTTGAGCCTGCAATGAAAGACGGATTACACAGTTGTGATGAATAGCCATTACCCCACCCTAGACCCCTACGGGTACGGCAAACTACCCGCCAAGTACCAGAAGTGAAGCAGTCTGCCTCAACACTTCAAAATACCCGATAGTTTGTGCACCCCACCTTCGGTCTATCCTAGGAGCAAAAACAGTAAAAAGAAATAATACAACGGTGGCTACAACCGCAACCTGGATGTACCCCGCAAAAGAATATTACATCAAATTACATTTACATTGAATGAAAGAATATTAAACACATCTCAAACCCCGGCTAATCATCACAATAGTCCAACACAGTTCATATACACAAACAGTAAACATTTCAGAAATGTGCAACCCCCTGCCAACCGACATACTAGTAGTTAGGGGAGGTTTACGAACACATTAAACATTACAGATAAAAACCCAATTAGCAAATATCTTAGAACATCGATCGACTTCCCTTTTCCGTGTCTACCCCAAAAGCAAGTCAGTACAGAGGCAACCTGGGCAGAAACAGAACATACAAGAAAACAGAAAACAACAAAATAGGAATTACTGAGCAAATCCGAGTCAACTCCGCGTTGACTCGGCGGCGGATCCGCGGCACAAGCTCTCTATTGCCGCGGATCCGCGGCCGTTTAGCCGATTCACTGACTCGTTTTTTCCCAGTATTCTTAAAATACCCTGCTGTGAATTTTAAGGCATGTCAAATAATTTTTCAGACAGGTTTAAAATTAACAGAAACTAGGAATATTCAGGGTTTCGTTTTCGTGTTTTCCGTCGATCGAACTTCTAATCATTTGCTAACAAGCTAGTAATGGTTTAGTTGGCTCAGATACCATTGTAAGTCCATGTCACGCACCCCACGAACTTGCGGGGAGGCGGAATATATGAAAAATGATTATCAAAGCTTCGTAACATGGACTTGAGCGCATGAATCGTTTCTAAACCATTGCTAACTAACAACTAGAGGTTTAACTACTTGGATACGAAGTTATACCTCATGTTACTAGTCCTTCGGGGCTTCATCGCGGTCCTCCACTCCTCGTAGGCTCCTTAGAACATCGGCACCTCAACGGCCTCCTCGAATCAAAGACGATCCACCCGAGAGCTCCTACTACAAGCTTAATCTCAAACTTGAGATAACTAGGTTGCTTAAAGTGCTAATCTAAGCTACCTAGGGGATATAGAGTGAGGTTATGGAAGTATTAGTCTAGCTAACCCTTGATCTCAACACATGAGAGGTTAGGGTTAGGGTTTGAAGAGAGAGTGAGCTTGAGGAGAGAGAAGGTGAAGATGAGAATGAAATGAGATAATGATGTTATCATAATATATATGAAGCATTATTATTTATCTAAAAATCAAATAAAAGAATTAACAACCATGCTTCATAAATATCTATGAGTGATTCATCACCATGAGTCATTAAGCATTTATGATGCATTTAATGACTTGGATGAATCACACAAATGAGTCACTAATCTCATTTAATGCAATGCCACCTTAACCCCTTAGTCACCACTCTTCTAGAAGCTTCCCGACAAATTACGAGAATGCCCCTCCAATCCGTGAAAACACGGAAAAACTTTAGACTGTATAAATCCAATAACCCGATACTAGAATCTGGCTTAAACCAAAGCCGACTAGTAAAAACTGTCCGAAAATTCGTACGTGCGTAAACACACGTACGCGTCCGAACCCTTGTCGTAATACCATACGACCTCTACATCGTTTCGCCTGGAGCAGGGAAACTCTCTGTGTGGGACTCTAAAGACTCGACACTACGCTGGCAGTGGGTTTAACCACAGACCGCAAGCGGCACTAGCTGTACGTAACGGTCCCCAGGTAGATGTCGATAAGAAGGCCGGTGAGGGAAATCATCCGAACTCCCACTGAGCCTGATGTGACAATCTCCGTACAGTCCGGTCTGTTCGTCTAAGACTATCGCATATCAAGCCTAGGGGGCGGCAAGCGTCAGTCCCCTAATAGCTGTATAAGTCGTGTCGGAGTGAAGCCCATTACACCCTGAGAAGCTACTGGAACCTGCCAGTATATCTCGCTTGCCCTGGCCAGGGACTTTGCGTAATGGCTCTCTGACACAGCGCGATATCATCTCCCAATACCGGGAGAGACGAATCCTATCTAACCACTACTGCCTCCAAGTGCTCGGGACTGCATCCAACTGCTACCTGTTTGCACGATTCCTTTGAGCCGTGGTAGGGTAGCAATCTAAGAACAGTGGGACACACTCGAGGCGAAGTAGCAGTGTCAAGTCTGCGGACTATGCTGTACTCATGTCATCTGGGAACTGTTAACTGACGATGGGTATAATACCAACCAATCAGTTCCCCTACGAGTCCTGTCCGGTGTACTCGTAACCTAATGAGCACCTGTATACTATCTCCAGAACGACGTACTGATGGCTATAGGACAATCCATCTCCCCAACTGGGATGAGAAGCGTACACACTTAGTCTACTCCAGAATATCGATGCCCTATCTTGATAATCCAACGACCAGGGACCTGTATAGGATGTTGCTTACAGACTACCCAGCCCCCACTAGTGTGACTGCCATCACAACGCTGGTAATCAAGAAAAGATCCTATGGGCTCTACTAATATGTATAAGTGATACGTTACAAGAAACATACGCACATATTAAAGTAGACACAAACCAAGTAGCATACTACCATTTTTAGCAAGACTCTATATACAACTGTGAATATCCCAAGCTTCCATTAAGTAATATACAATCTAGTATGATACAATAATGGCCCCTAGGGCATATACACTAACACAATAGGCAACGCCCTCTGGGGTGGTGAAGGTGGTAGTGTGACATGCGGTACGGCTGCCTCCCTCCGGGGTATCTCAGGACACTCTCGAACACGATGATAGGAACTCCCGCATCGGAAACATCCGGATGATACTGGCTAACCCTCCTGGGGATAAGAGCTGAAAAGCTGACCTCTTCTCGAGTCTCTGCCACCTACAAGGTGTCTGTCGCGGCGCCTGAATGGCCGTCTCTGTGCCGGTGTATCAGTATGAACCCTCTTCGGCCCTAAAACTGCCGAAATCTCTGCAAGGCGCTCCTCGACTAATAGAGCTGCGTCTACAGCTGCTGCATACGTCTCGTAATGCTGTGCGCTGATCGTAAGGAACAGTGGTGTAAGCAAGCCTCAGACAAATCTCTTGACTCGCAACTCCTCAGTAGCCACTAGGTACAGAGCATAAACTGATAGCTCGGTGAATAGCACATCGTACTCTGCCACGGTCATCTCAGGCGTCTGGCGTAAGGACTCGAATCTGCGTGCTCAGGCATCCCTAACACTCTGGGGAAGGAAGCAGGCAAGGAACACTGTCACGAACTCTGTCCAGGTCATAGGAGGAAGACCTGCTGCTCTACCCTTCTCGACCGATTCGCACCATTTCTTCGCAAGTCCTTCCAGGAGAAAGCTCGCAAACTCTACCCATCTCGCATCTGAGCATTTAAGGGAACGGCATATCCGGGCCATCCTATCAATGAAGGACTATGGGTCCTTGGCTGCATCAGTGTCTATGAAGACCGGAGGCTTCAGCCTCATGAATTCTGCTAACGATACTGTAATCACCTCCGTGGCTGCAGGGGCAACGGCCTGTGCTGTAGATACCATCGCGGTCCCCGTGACTGGTGGAGCTACCTCTGATCGCTGTGCTCGAAGCGTCTCAACTAGCGATCCTATCATCTGACGCATCTCCTGCATACTGGATCCCACCGTCTGGCGCATCTCCTGCATACCAGCCCCTAGCGTGGCGATCTAATCTGTCATAGGAGGAACAGTCTGCTCGGGTACAACGGGCGCACTGCCCAGATCAGTCCTCGTCTCAGATGAGTCAACACGAACCTCGGCTCTCGCAGCCGCTCTTTGCGCCCTCGTAGTCTTTGGCGGCATAATGGCTGAAAGGAAAGTAGGATTAGATGAGGATACGGAAATCGAATCGCAAGAATATATATAATCAAGAAGGAATTTCAATCAGTAAGTCCTAAGGTCGCTTAGGCGGAGTACCGCGTCGTAAGTATGCCGCGGAACATACACACACTACGCTACCCTGCTGCAGCTACCTACTCCATCATACCAGGGTCATCCTACACTCCGAAGGTAAAACCTAAGCTCTGATACCAACTTTGTCACGACCCAAAGTTCGGCCCGTGACCGGCACTTAACCACGTAACGTCTACAGGCGTAACGCGGCTAAGTAAGCCGAAACCCAGAAATCAAAACCATTAAAATATAGAGTGTTAAAACATTTTAGTAGAAACATTTGTAAATTGTTTTAGAAAACCTTAAGTAATTTAGTAGAAATCCCTTTTAAGTTCAAGTGTTATTTTTAATAATTTTGACAACATTTCCTTTATAAAAATTTTCCCCGAAGTCGGGTAAAAGACAAGATATATAAGAAAAAGGGGCATGTGAAATATATAGAGCATCCCAAATAGGAGAATCGCGCCTAAAGGCGGAACAATCACCACAATATGATATACGACGTCGTAGCAAAGAATGAGCAATAAAGTGAAAACAAATATCATAAAAGATAAGACTGCATAAATAAAGTCGGCTCACAACGAGCTTGACACCAGAGTACAAAATAATATACATCGTCCTCACAACTGGTCTCTAAGTCAATACATGAAAGTAGATGGAGAGTACTAGATACATCAAGATGCAACTGAAAAGTAAACAGATACCGTACAAAACCACACCTCATAGCAAAAGGGCTAGCACGCCTCAGCAATGGTATCTGTGTCAAAAGATGCGGTAAACAGCCAGCCGCGACTACTCCAAAGGGCAACCTGCAAGCACTGTGGCACAACGGGGGTGAGTTGCCAACTCGTGAATAATAGATAACATATAAAGGTAATCGCGAGTATGCACGTACTGCGATACTCTAACCTATGCCAACAGGTAAACATCTATATGATGAACTGAATGCTCAATATCATGCAACAAGTGCTATCTGATAACATCTCTATGTGAGGAGCAAGATATGTGATAATCAGGTATGGCAATGCAACCTAACAACCCTATATAGAATGAGCAGGGTATGCAATGATCGTGCAGCATATGTACTATATCAGGTATAATAGATACAGGATGAGATATCAAATACTAAATGCTGAGCATGGGAAATATAACATCTACACGGAATGTCATCTTGGAAAATATAATCGGTGCCCATCAATGCACCCAAATCCCAATGCAACTCTGGCGCCGTCATCTACATCGGCCCTCAAATCCTGTAAATCTCATAAAATCATGAGTGCCCAACATCGGCACTCAAAATATCAAGAAATACTCGTGTCCAGCATCGACACGCAAATCCTCATGTATCGGGCATCCGTCAGTCTGGGTCAGCCTACGGGCTCCGTCTACGGTATCGGCCCTCGTCCCCGACGGTGCTAGAGCGATCTATGTGAACCCGAATCGAGGAGCTGGACGAGGGCGATTGCGGGTACATGGTGGACCCGGTATGGTACCCCGGGACGAGAACGGATCGCTGGACCGAGAAAACATATGGTGGACGCACTGAAATACATATCGAGGGAAACCGGGATTTTAAACAGTGCGTATTTTCTTAAAATAGTACTCCGGTTCCCAAATCCAGAAATCACATAAATCAAATCTAATGCGTAAATCCATGCAATGCGTCGTATGACACTAAGAGTAAAAGAAAGGGAAAACCGTTCTTTTAAAAGATCCAGTTTTGAAAATATCACATGTGGTCCCTTAGTTTTTAAATCACGTCAATATCATCCATGTAGGTAACATATGAATATGTGTATAGGTATGGATGTGCAAAAGAATAAGTACGCAAGGTGAATGTAGCAATGTACATGCGCACTCATGTGGACATATGATGAATATGTGCCCATGTATGGATATGTGATGCATACAAGCCCAAGTATGAATAGATGATATATGTGGCATAAGTATGAATATGTGATGTATATGTGCCCAAGTATAAATATATGTGATGTATATGGCACAAGTATCGACATGTGATGTATGTGTGCCAATGTATGAATATATGATGTATAGGGGCACAAGGGTAAACATAACAAGATATATATATATGCACTAAGATGAAATATAAAGGGTACATGTGCACAGGTAGTGATATATCAATAAAGGTACGCACAAAAGTGCGCACGCAGTGTGCATGGTATGAATATAACATATGCTAATATGCGGCAAATCATGACAACGTCAATAAAGCTGGACCAATATGATATATGATTTCTAGCAATCCTTTAATGTGAGTGTCATGGCAATCACTAACGGTGTGAATGTAGCATATAAATCGTGCTCGTGCAACTTGAACCGTTAGTGACAGTGTAAGTCCACGGTAACGCCCCGGCCGTCTAACAGACGCCAAATGCGGAACAAAAACTTTTTACAATTGGCGCTATCGCGTAGTATAACCCGGTTCTGCCATTAAAGCTAAACTAACAAACTACAAAGTGGGTAGAAATGTTATACCGAACGATCCGAGTCCTTCGGTCTTCAACCATCATCCCACGCTTTGTTGCGGCTGCTCCGATCTCCTGAAACTCCAGTCTTCTCGTCCAGGTGGCACCACGCCGACGGATCTTTAAACGGGCTCCCGCCTCTGAACCGAGACAACTCGGTCGTCAAGTTTGCTAAAAGAGACGACCAAGATGTTGTAGAGAATGAGTAGAACACTTTGTC